>JBAJFG010000384.1:875000-2075000 GCA_037903475.1 Ancylostoma caninum | reverse complement strand
ATTCCCTAATTCTGACCTCACTGGATCAGGACGTTTTCTAAAAGAGCATGATCCGAAAAATGAAGCCACATTCACTTGTCCAGTGCCACACATGTAGAAAGAACAAATATGAAAAAATTATGTTGACCATCCCTGCTCTGAAGGAAATTTTCGGCGAAAAACTGTTTGTTCCATCATATTTTTCCGCAACTGTACGTACATACATGCTTATACATACATACAGGAAGCTCCAAATGTCCGCAGTCAGGAGGGGCAGACTGATTGCCATTTTCGTGTTCAGTGTGTTGGAAAACTCCGTTAGAGGTGTTTTCCCGCAACAAAAGTGGAAGAATCGAAAAAATCAAAATATCAGTAAGACGATATCATCGTGCGAATGGTTATCATTTTCATATACAGGAAGCTCCAAATGTCCACAGTCAAGAGGGGCGTGGCCACGGTGCGGCTCCTGTATCAGACACAGGCGCTCTGTGCTGCCTCTGGTTTCTCTGACTTTGCGACAACCAGTGGCAGCATGCAGAACGCCTGTGTCTCTGCCTAAAGCCGCGTCGTGGCCACGCCCCTCTTGACTGCGGACATTTGGAGCTTCCTGTACTTAGTTGATAAAATGGTGATAAAACAAAGATATCAAAGGTCTCCAATAAACATTTGCCGCACACAGTATCTGTGTGAGTAGTAGTTATCCCATCACAATCTTAAATCAAAACATAGCCTCTAAGATAGCAGGAGCGTCTTGGAAGGATTTGTTTCTCATTGAAACCATTAGGATGAGATCACAGAAGTCAGTCTACGGGCTGATGGTGCATCGTCGAGGGTTCGCGAGTCTTTCATGTTCCTCTGCTTGCTGCGAGGTCTGCAGTGGCTGGAAGTTTCAAGCATGCTTTTTCTTGCTCAAGCACGGTGAAGAACTCATTGCTGAATACATTCTTCTTTTTGTGGAGCTCTTATAGTATCCTTCATCTCAGCTGTGTGAGAATTGGTTCTGTCATGGCTTGTAATCTTGCTTTTTTATCGCGGCGGCCTCGTTCCGAAAACGGTCAGTCGCTAGCCTGCTCTCGTCAAACACCCTCGCGATGCCTTCGGAAGGGGTAAGTCCTCTCAACCAACTCTGTCCTACTAGGATGTTGTGTTGTCGCCGGACTCGTTACTCTAAGCTAAGAAATAGGCGGATCACCTCACTTCTTCAGAGAGAATGCATTTCCATCCACATCGGCCAGGCAGGCGCTCAGATCGGAAATGCTTGTTGGGAGCTGTACTGCCTGGAGCACGGCATAGACCAGAGCGGATTTTTAGACGAGCAGATGGACCAGAAGAAGATGAGTTCGCAGGTATCTTGCTGCGACTTTGTCATCCTAGCTGAATGTTTATACCTTACTAGATGGTGTACCCGGCTTCGCTCGGGTTTTCAATTTCTTCCGGCAATTTGAACCTGATGTCAACACTTGTTGAACCAAAAAATCCTTATAAAATGTTTATCATTTGATGATCAGCTTAAGTGACCCTTCTTCACCTCTCCCCCTTCCCTCAGAAAATGGGGTGAAGTTGCTTGACTGGTGAATAAATCCTTCTAAAATGCTTGCTTTATCCACGTTCAGCGTTTCGGAAAATCTCAGAAGGCACGTTTTCACCAACCCGTCTGCAGGAATGCCGAAAAATCAATAAAACAGATAAACCGTTTCTTTTTTCGTCAAAACGGTTATCACATTCGTGTTCAGTGCATTGAGATACCCCGGTAGACATGTCTTCATCACCCCATGATCAGGAATAGAGAAAAATCAATAAGACCAATAAATCGATAATTTGGCGCAAAGTGGTTGTCGTATTCGTGTCCAGCATATTGAGGTACACCAATAGGCATGTTCTCGCTAGTCTCTGGTCAAGAAGAGCGAGAAATCAATAAAATCGATATAATCGATAAACTAATCAATGATCGCAGGTGCAAAGTAGCCTATAACCTCCGCCGGCCCGTGGAGGATCTACCTGCAAAATTTGGTCCCGATCGGTTCATCCTCCGCGATTTCTATTCGGAACACACAAACACAAACACAAACACAAACACACACACACACACACACACACACACACACACACACACACACACACACACACACACACACACACACACACACACACACACCCAAACACACAAACTTTTACTTTTATATATACAGATTTATTACTTGATTGACCATTGTAATGATTTGTAAGAATTACTATAAAACCTGGCTTTTTGACTAATGGGGGATCGTAGCAGGGCTCCCCTTTAGCTTTCCAACTCAATCTTTAAGAAAATCGACTTCTCTTGAGTTATTAGTTTCAAAATTGCTCTACTTGTATCAGTTGGATTGCATCATGAAGAGAGAATTCGACCTTTGACCTCACCCACGTTAGGTTTTTCCACTAGTCCCACGGCACACTTCACAGCTGATCACAAAAAGGTGTTACAATTCTTTCTCACGACCTACCCTATGGTTTGGGGTACGAACATGGCAGAGACTAATTTGGTGGCGACGGCAGCGTCGCTGTGGAGTGACGTTAACCATGGGCCTAACTTCCATCTGCTCTCGTTTGCCTCCCCTGGGTCGACTACCACAGCTGCTTCGACGACCATATTTTTACAAGCACGAAATATGTAGGATCCTTCATCAAGAAGGAATTCTCGGTTTGGTTCATAGAGGAGAATCACGACAGCCAGAGAAAATGAAGCAATAGAATAGTGGATGTCCTGACATGTGTATAACAGACTCCCATTGTCCGGACTTTTTGAGGAGCTACGACTTACGGCCGCCTCTTGCTGCATTTTTTACGAAATCCACGAAAAAAATTTCCTGAATTTTGCAAGCAAATCGAAGAACGGATTGAGACTTTCTTGACCTTGTAGTGAGATCTGGACCTTCAGAGGTGCTTTACAATTAACGATTTGCGACCATTTTGAGAGTTTGAGATCTACGATTTAGGAACACCAGAATTTTCATCACCCACATCTGGGGTCCGTACCGGCTTTTTCCATTGCATCACTCGCTGTTCGCACTCTGGGCTAGGATTCATGAACCCATAATTAGTAAAAACGAAGCTAGCAAACCAACTTTCCATTTCTGCGTCTCTTCTCACTCAGATTCTCTTGAAATTACCCAATCTATGCGATAACCAATAACGTTAACCAGTAGGTCCGCTTCTTTGCCGTATTATGAATCCCAGCTCTGATTGTGTCCGCATCCACGAGTTCCCGCAAGCGGTCCCGGGACACCTTCTAAATTCCTGGAAATCCTTTTCCACAACTGTTTCGTCGAAGCAATTTTTGAGAATCACTAAGTCTGTGACCTGTAATAACCGGAGTAACGTGGAAAACCCTCTCCCCAGCTAGATTTTGACAGCAGTTTCCTAATGCTTCGTTCTTTTGTGTGGCTCGATGAGAAACATTACCAATATTAGTTACCTTTGAGAGTGTTCAGTTTCGTCCGATATTCACTATTACTTCATCACTTGTTTGCCAGAGTAGTACGTTTTTCCTTACATACCTCTCCATAAAATGCCAAGAACCATGGATATTCCCTTCCGGTAAAACTATGCACGATCACCGCAGTGGAGATTCTCATCTGTTTCTGTTTCAAAGAGAAGAACACGGTTGCGATCCTTCAATTTCAGTCGTTGCAAGCGTTCTACTCGGAGTCGAACAACGGGAAGTACGTTCCGCGAGCGATCTACATCGATCTCGAGCCGACAGTCCTCGGTACGTCCATGAACTTCTCATGTTTTTCCTGGCCAAGTATGAATTGATAGGCGGCTCTCAGCGAGGTCACCGCAGCTGGACAGTTCTGCTAGTTGACAAGTTGCCGGATATCTACGCTGTGATCGGCGGCGATCGGTCAGATTGATATCGGCAAACCACTTCAACGGTCATCAGCGCGGAAAAATGTTGATGTAGCGCTGGTCGTTTAGCAGCGTAAAAAGTGCGTCCACTTAGGACTATAATGAAGCAGCTTGGGATGACTTAAATTGATTCACGAGGAAAGCCACTTGGGCTAATTGCTCGCGCATCAAATGCTGAACATAGTAGCACTGATACAACGACTTCGCTGTGAGAGAATCAAAGCAAGCAATGCATCTTCACACCAAAAAAACTTCTTTATTCTTTGGGGATTATTGCTAGGTGAGCCATTCCGGGCTACTTTTTGCCCCAGTTATTTGCTACAGAATTTCAATCTTTGTGTGACAGAAACGCTCAGCACAGCCTTTCTGCTATCGCGCGAAATCGGCTCTCGCGAGCTGGCTCGATGTTTGGTAAGTTTGCCGGCAAACGGTTTAGCACCCACTATCCTCTCGGCGATTTCCTTTGTGTTACCGCCTTGTCCCCTCCAGAAACACTGGATTCGCGAGGAAAATTTGTCAGATAGGACTGATGAAAACTGGAGTCTTCTGTTTGCTCACATCGTAGTTTTCTGTGTTCTGGGCATGAATCGTCAAGGATCTGTTCATACGATGAGCGATCGTAGTTGGTGATTGCAGGATTTACATGGATTGTCATGGTTACGCTTTGCAAGAATACGAAAGAAGAAACAGGAACAACGAAAATCTCCGGCAACACTTCCCTCCAACATATTTTCTGCATACTCGTTCTCATGCTCCCTTACTACAGTACCATCGTTGGAAACTAGTAGAGATAAGACACTTGTAACTGCTACATCAACATTATTCATATTGAACGCAGCACTTAACATGCCTACGTCCGAATTTTTCGGTACTCTGGATCTGTTAGGAAATCCGAAATCGAAATCAATGGTGAAAATGAGAAAAACACGAGATAAGTCCTAGTGGAGATCGAGCGTTTTATGAGAACGAGCCCACTTGCATGTAAATGCACTGGGCAGTGTTACCCCGGACGTTAGCAAATCCGAGGAATAAGGCCACAAAATGAGCACCTGTCTAGAAAGGAATGATCATGTGATCTAGAGCGTCTTGTGGCTAGAGGTCGGAGAAGGCTGCTAGATTCATGGCTGAGAGTGTAGTCCCAAATTTCGACGGGCCCCTTGAGCTCTAGGGAGAAAAGTCCACCGCATTTCATCGATCAAGATATGATAGCTCTCTAGAAAATATTTACAATGGACGTTCAGCAGAATATTCCTGTTTATTTTGAAAAAACTGCTGAAAGCAAAGAGCTTGTTCCATTCTAGAGGATTCGAGCAGAACCGCAGCGCACTTGTTATTGTAATTTATACTAGCTGGGTGCGTCACTCGCTCGTCAGACGCACATATTCACTTGCACGCATCTATAGTAGTATAGACTGCTCTTATAGCATTCCAGCGACCTACAGCGTTAGCAAACACTTTAGTGTCGCATCGTGTGAAGTCGAGAACACTTGGGTTTTGCAGATGAAATTCGCACCGGCGCGTTCTCGAGCCTTTTCCATCCCGACCAGATCATCAGCGGAAAGGAAGATGCGGCCAACAACTACGCGCGCGGACACTACACCATCGGCAAGGAGCTGATCGACGTGGTCCTTGAGCGAATCAGGAAACAGGTGACTCCACAAGCTCTCCTCACTCAGGATCCACTTCACAGACAGAGAAACATTCTAGACGGAGAACTGCATGGGCCTGCAGGGCTTCCTCGTGTTCCACTCCTTCGGTGGAGGCACTGGCAGTGGATTCAGCTCTCTGCTGATGGAGCGACTGAGCGTTGAGTACGGGAAGAAGAGTAAATTGGAGTTTAGGTAGGTGAGCTACGAAAGCGGAGGGTTGTGCTCGGCGGAACTCCTTTTTTCAGCATCTACCCGGCTCCACAGGTATCCACAGCAGTCGTTGAGCCGTACAATTCCATCCTTACAACGCATTGCACCCTGGAGCACTCGGACTGCTCGTTTATGGTGGACAACGAGGCCATCTACGACATTTGCAGGAGGAACCTTAACGTTGAGGTGCGCGATTTGCGACCTGCCATCTTGGAGAAGTCGCTTCGGTTAACTGCAAGATGCGATTTCAGCGCCCATCCTATGTGAACCTCAACCGCTTGATCGCACAGATCGTCTCCTCCATCACGGCATCGCTGCGTTTTGATGGTGCGCTGAACGTCGATTTAACTGAATTCCAGGTCCTTTCCTTACCTAAGGATTATAAGATTGAGGAGATTCATCTATGTTTTGTTATTCAGACCAACCTCGTTCCTTATCCGCGAATTCACTTCCCACTCGCCACTTACGCTCCAGTGATATCAGCTGAGAAGGTATTTCGCACATTTTCATCTTCTGATGCTTAAGAAGTTATGAAGACTGAACAGAAAGCAGATAGGTTACCTTTCTCGATTAATAATTCTACCAGAATTGGCAGCCCACTGGGAAGAATCAGTCGTATAGGCCATTCTTCGCAGTGAGGCGAAAATCCTAGGCACTATCAACACGACTGCTCCTTGACTTCTTTAATTTGATGTTGATTTGCGATCAATGGATACTTAGAACCCCGAAGTTGTGGCCCACCATTGTCCTAAAAAAATTCCGGACAACTCTTAACCCGCAAATTATTATCGATGAGTTTGACGTCATCATGCCATCAAAAACATGTTGTCAGCAGCTTTTCTCACAACACCTTGTCGAAGAGCCAGAACAGGTTGTCGACTACGTTCTCCCAGGAGCAATTTGCCAGCAAGCTTTTCGTTTGCAAAGGTTGTCGCGAAAAGTCTAATTTCCCTTCCCCGCTACTGAGGACACCAGGACAATGGTGGACCTGGAAATATTATACGAAAATGTCTGGTATCAGCCTCAGGACAATTGAAGCATGCGCTCGGCAGGCTTTGGCTACCGACAAGTAACAGCAGGAAGAGGCTACAGCGAATCACGGGCAAATTTAGACGGCTGACAATTTGTCAGTAGGAAAGGGTGAAAGCAAGTTGTTGACAAGCTTTGAGGCAAGCAAGATTCGAATGCGGTCAGAAGCTTGCTCGCCAAGAGCTTGTTAGCAAGTCGTTCTTGGGGTTCTGAGTAGCCGATTTGCAAATGCAAACGTTCGGAAAGGAGACAGCACTGCACGTAGCTCTTTACATTGCTTCTGTGGGCTGTATCGCTACTTTCTTTCAGGCCATTCAAATTTTGTTTATTTACTCGTTCAATTCCCCGAAACAGTGCACCACAATTCTGATGATTTTGTTGTTTTTTTTTTCTCGACTATTCGACTTTTTCGAAGCCAAACACTCATTCATGATAGTGGGTCCTTATTTTCATTCGTCGCAGGCCTACCATGAGCCGTTGTCCGTGCAGGACATCACCCATATGTGTTTCGAGCCGTGCAACCAGATGGTGAAATGTGACCCGCGCAGAGGCAAATACATGGTGAGCATCTCCCCATGAGTCCTCGTCGACCCTTCCGACTATCCGAGTTACAGGCTGTGTGTCTGCTCTATCGTGGTGACGTGGTGCCAAAGGACGTCAACGCGGCCATCGCTTCCGTGAAGACGAGAAGGGGCATCCAGTTTGTGGACTGGTGAGTGCTCCCTTACGAACTCCTCTTTTTTGTTTTCCCTAAGAAATGAGTAGCTGTCAGTAGACACCCTATATGCGTTTGCACTGCGATTCCCATTTCGTAACTGGAATTTGAGGTGCCCCACCGGATTCAAAGTTGGCATAAACTACCAGGCGCCGACAGCAGTGGAAGGAGGAGATCTCGCCAAGGCAAGCTTATATATTTTTTCAAAAATAACCCATCGAAAACTCACGTCTTACTCGGTCATTCTGGCGGTTCCCTTGCGTTGAGGCATGTTATATGAAACTGCTGTATGCCACGCTGATGAAACGAATAAGAGATTTCTTCGTTGATCAGTATGGGGAAATTACGAAATTGTGAAGCTCAGTCAGTCAACGGACACCTTCCATTTGCAGGCCATATCTCTGCAGCTTGTTGCTCCATGGCTACTGGGCATTGAATTCAACCAAAAACGGTTTATGCTAGATTCAGGAATTTTGATCTGCTTCAGGTTAACTTGTACATAGCTACATTGGAGGACTGAACATAACATGAATGTAGTCATAAGAATGCGTGTGCATATTTTGGCACATCTGAACTGCAGTTGTTTTCGAATATGCTGCCGTTAATTTCAATATATTCTCCACTCAGTTTAACACTTGTTTTGGTTTGCAGTTTTTTCCTGGCCCAATCAAGCATAACGAAATAGTTCATGCCCACAAATTGAAACTGTTTCAAAATTCCACCGATCCATCAAAAACTTTGATGGACCGCTCTGGAAACCCCCCCCCCTTCGTGGATCCTTCGATGTATCCAAAGTACTGTACTTATACAATTCCACTCGATTCTCAGCTAGCTGTTGCACAGACCGCTATGAAGATCTGTGACCTGTTCCAGGTGCACCGCGCAGTGTGCATGCTCTCGAACACTACCTCCATAGCCGAGGCATGGGCGAGACTCGACCACAAGTTCGACCTGATGTACGCCAAACGGGCTTTCGTGCACTGGTACGTCGGCGAAGGTGAGCACGAGCAGCCACGTTCGTTATGGAAGAATTCGTTTTCTTTTGTGAAGACTAGTCGTTTAGGGATGGAAGAGGGTGAGTTCACAGAGGCGAGAGAGGACTTGGCTGCGCTTGAGAGAGACTATGAGGAGGTAAGAGCAACTGCAATACCTTTACTCGATAGTAAAAAATTTGCACAGGTGAGCCGCGACTCAGCAACCATCGAGGAAGACGAGTACTGATCCTCTGACTTCCACATTCGCCCTGCTGTGATTGTATATAAAAATAATAATGAGTAAATGAAGTATTTGAAAGATGTTTGTTTTTTTCTCTTCGAATCGGCAATGACAAAATTAAATGCAGAAAAAACTGCGCTGTGCATGCTATAGAAAATTTCTACGAAACATAACTTATTCCGGTGCCCTTGAATAGAGAACCGCTTGTTTATCTTTCCAAAGTGTTCTCGAATATGTATTTTTTATTCACGATCAGAGTAGTAAAGCGCTCGTGTTCTATCATAAAAGTCACCTTTGCTTTACCAAGTTCTAGCAGAAGTTTTGCCGCCGGTGTAGGTCCGGAGAATGCCCCTCCATCCCCTCGAGTCGGAACTGTAGGATTCATTTTATCAATTTTGTCCCTTCATTTACTTCGTGGGAGTACCCTGTAGGAGAGCTGTATACTCCACGGTGAATATGGTGTTGGGGATCTGCGTGTGATCCTGGATTGATGCACATGATCACGAGAATGGATAAACTGATCAATTCCGTCAAAGTTGCGCAAAGAACAGCTCTCCAGAATGCGTCGCCGACTTTTCTCAGAATTCTTTACTGAATAATCAATAATTTTGCACCAGCTAAAATTCGAATGTTTCTAGTATTATTTTTAAACATTTATTACCAATTATTCAATAACAAAAGTAGTATTTTCCATATTATCATTCATCATCCGGGACCACGAAGTGGCGGAGTCGCCACCCTCTTCCAGTGCCTCACCACCCTCCCACTTCCTTGCTTGCCACGCTTGCGTTCACCGCTGGTGTGTGCGTTTAGAATAGCATAATGTGTGGAAATAAGTGTGGTTTCATCGTGAATAAGTTTAAACTCAAAAAGTTTCATCGGGGAGAAGAATCTGACAGACAAATACCCTATTTGTTTGCTACTCATCCAGGTGTGGGTAGACACTATACATCGGACCGAATAAAAACCGAATAATGTTGCTACTTCGGTTAACAATTCAGAAAACAATTTGAACATCCAGATATTCGAAAGTGAAAGAGCACTGAAGCTGTTCACCTCTCTCGTGCAGAATTGAATTTGTCTCCAATGAATCTCCGAATTTTTCACTTATCCAGAATAGAATTTGTTCGATTGCGAATATCGAATAATTCGAAAAGATGGAAAATTCGAATGTTTCGACGTCGAAGGCCAGTACATTACTATACGAAAGAAAAGAAGAGCTTCAAAGTTTTCTCAATCTCGCACACCTGCATGTTTAAGTTGTTCCCCAAATTGCTAATTAAAGTAACAGAATTATTCGATTTTATTCGGTCCAATGTATAATAGACATCCGTTTTATATATTCGAAACGCTGTTGGATTACCGGGACCAACGTTCACGTTACTAAATGCTCAGAATCTCCGAAATAAAAATTTCAATGGAAATTGTTTTTTTTTTTTCGAGATCATTCTGTATCATCAACCAAAATAGCATCATCATGGGTTCTAGCAAGTTGGAAATGATTCAGTCTCACTAAGCTCGGAGTACTCGAGAGCGATCGATGCAACCAGTTCTTCCAGACATCCTTCCATTCCCCATTTTTAATCCTCCGCTGTGACAGCAAATATCCACCTCCTCCATCGATACGTCACAGCTTTTCCAGTTCAAAGTAAAAACGAGGACGAGCGGTTGTTCTCCTCGGATAGGGTTACGTGACTCATTGCGTCACAAACGTCAGTTGTCAAAGCGAACATTAAAGCTGTGAAGAACTGCTGATGTGTCTTGAAAAATCATTTCGATGAAACACTTTTACAAGTATGGATCTTTCAACGAGTACGTGCTGGTGAGACTCCTGCTCCGATGAATCTCGAGGACCACTTGTGAGCTCTAGAATGAGCATGATTTTCGTAGTTTCATGACATTTGTCACTAGTTGCCCATTGTTATTTGAGAATAATTGCAGTACTAGGAGAAGCACTCGAGTCCGCAGTTTGCCCGAAAGGAGAAAGCCTAAGTCCGCGTAGAAAGCATAAGCTTAATGACAGAAATTATTTTCGTGATACTTAGTTTGAAGATATTGATCAGTACCATATTTAGGACCGAATGATGCATTACTATGTTCGAATTCGAAAATTCGATCTAATGACTTGAAATACCGGATTTCCCGGAAAGGGGAGACCTACATTCGTAAAGTTTTCGAAGAAAGATAAGAAGAGTGCAGGGCCTTCTATTTTATTACTATTCGTATTTTTCCGATGGAATTCCCAATTCACGGTTGAATTAATTGTGTGGTTCGATTTTTATTCGGTCCCAAGTATAATCAGTCTCCTCAATGTCCTTGATCCCTAGTGGTCTTTAATGATCACGGCTGACGTACGAATGTATGTATGAGGATACTGTAATAATGTTGTGCAGTACTTTCCAAACATATCAAAAAAGGCTCTTATGGAATGTTCAAGAACAGCAGGGGCTTTTGCTGATAATTTTCTCGTATTCGTGGTCTTAATCGTGCTGCTTATTTCCCATCACAAAGTCATTTTACTATGTTTCACAAATGCAAGACATTCAATTTCTTCAAACGTAATGTCTTTCACCGTGTTCTAAGAGGACAAAATATTTGAAATCGCATAAATAAATTATTAATATGTATTATGAGAAACCTTAACGCATGTCCACTACGGATTTGAGCGCGTTTTCGCTTGGCTTTATACATTTACGTCGTTCATATTTTCAACATGTGGGTCAGGTCAGCAGCTGCATGTTTTTCTCATTAGAGAGCCACAGACCGAAATCTCAAGCGAAAACTAATGCGTTCTTTGCGTTCGCGACTCAGGACACTAATGAGCCACAGGTGTTCGTTCCTATAGGACAATTTATACTAGCTGCGTGCGTCAATCGCGCATCAGTAGCACGCATCCATTTGAGAGGGATTTTCCAAGAAGACCGGTCAACACGGCATGCACATCCTCAATGGAAAGAACGCAGCGAGGTCGTAAGCGCGTGCGCCTCAGCTGCGACTGCGATGCGACTGTACCCTATTCTTCATCATATTGACGCACGCGCGTCAGTCGCACGCATCCATTATGAATTGCCCTTATCTGCTAACAAAACGAGAGGCCCTACACCGACCACATCCACTGCACCGATTGAGAAGACACGTTCCATCCTTTCCTATCCAAAAAAACTGCCAGGCCTGTAGCTGTCGTCATGGAAGCAGTGCAAAAATAATGTCCAGAAGTCTCCTCTGATCTCGAATAGATCAACATCAAATGGCTGTAGTGCCATTTCATGTCACAGCAGCGGAGGGGAATCGAGATTCTGGTGAGCTTTCGAACGAGAGCTCATCACGCTTCATATCTATAATACGAATAAATTAGCAGAAATCTTTTTCTTTGCACTCTCTGCACAGTTAAGCGCTGTTGTCACATTTTCAGTAGGTTTTACCGCAGCAAAGGGCGCACGTGAGTCGGTGGCACAAGCTGGAGTTGACTCAGAATGAAAAATCATGCAATCGTCCTCAGCGGGGTCAGCTATTCGAGTGATTTCAAGCGGTAGTGACGCTTCAGGAGAACTCCGGCTGACTCTCTGCCCTGTTTCCCTTTTGGGTTTGTTCTCAAACGTTAGTCAGTACGGGCTACCATTCACCATAATCTCGATTCCTACGTCTCTAGCGCGACAAATTTGACATTTAATGCTCATTCCGCTTTAAAATTACTTATCGAACGTTGACCAAAATTGACCTAACTAATATGAACTGCTAAAGCTTGCTTCGATAAAGACATGTAGGTTCCAGGAGATGAGTTGGGGTGTACAGATCTTTTGACAGAACAAACCTCAAAAAAAAGGGGGGGGGGGAGAACCATCACTGTTTGTCCTGCATGCTTTAACCCAGCCTAAAATTATGAGTTAGACAATGACAACCTGCACATTACATGATTGTGGATCAGTTATGCGCGACATTTTAAACAGTGAAAATTTGAACGTGAGAACTGCATAGCGCAGTTCAGCTTGGATCAATGGGTAATGCAACCCAACCCCTCCACCCCCACCTTTGTTTGCGCTACAATAGATGCAATAACAATTGCTCTTCCACTGCAGTTCATCTAGGACGTTTTTAAAGGCAGTGTGTCACCTCGTTTTCGTGTCTGAGTTCTTACCCGATTCTGAATCTACTCGACACGCTGAGTCCAACGGTATACCTAAAATGTTACAAAAAGGTCTTTAAATCCTATTTTTAAACGTTTTTCGGGACTGGATTTGTAACAGTTTGTCGGACCGAGTAGACGTTGGTCTCTTGGCGGGCAGCCAGCAGATTCACGGACCGCTCCGCCCAAGTGGTCCGTGAACTGCGCATTCGGACTCTCCAAAAACGGGTTTTTATCACTCCTATATGCATTTTGACGTACATCTTTGGAATTTGCGCGACGAGGAGGTCTAGAGTGTGTTGGTATTTTCAGCCCACGAAACGAGGTGACACACTGCCTTTAGGCCTTGTGAAAACGAGCTCTACGTGCAGTTACGTCTAGCTTCTACCCCGGGCCTGGGAACTGCAGCCAATGGTGAGTGGGTTTTTGAGGGGTTTTTACCTGGAATGGGAATCCACCTGAGTCCCTCAAGCTGCCGTGATAATTTAGCCAGTTTTGACTCCTGCAGAAGAAGACTAGTATCAGAGTAATAGATGCCTCAACGGTGCTCGCAGAACTTTTAGAAGTCCTTGACACTTGTCCATGTTGTTGGGAAAAGCTGTTCGTGTTATTCGTGCCGCACTTGGTTTTACGGGGATGCAAGCAAAACGCCTGCGTCTCTGCCTCTCTTTGCAAGTCGCCAGCGTCCTCTCAGCCACACTTATCCGAGCTTCCTTTGTGTGTCCAAGCGGACCTGCTGCACATGCGAAGTCCCAGCTTTTCCCTTCCGCCTCATTCACAGCTGCAAATTATTTGAGGAACAGTTGCCAGTGTTTTATATGCCTTCCTTCCTCTTCCTTGTTCCGTTTTGGTTTCTTTTTCTTCTGACAGCTTGTTAGCTATTCAGTGGCAATGACCTCAGAGGAACCCCGTCAACCGCATGACTACGAGGCCGACTTTGATCCGGACGCCTACCTTCAGTTCTACTTTGGCAGGTGCACTTTTTTCCTCATCACCGACTTTGACTTGATGCATTGTATAGGAAAAAAAGGTCTGTGAGCACTACGACAGATGGATCTTCTCATGCGCATGAGGTGCTCTTTTCATGGATAATGCTATTTTTCCACCAATTTCCCCATGCACTCCAGAAATTACTGCTTCTTAGTGGACCTTACAGCTTTGCGTCGCAAGAACAGTTTTTGCAGCCTCTAGTACTGATTGAAAGGGACTAAGCATTAAAACGAGGCTGCTGAGTACAAGGGCCGATAGTGTAATGCACCTCTCGCGTCAAACTGTTTGTGTAAGCTCCGTGGATCGATCAATGGTTCCGATCTTCGAAGTCCTGAGTCCTGCAAGTCGCACTCAGCACCGAGCGATGATTTTTCAGGCCGGTAGGCTGCGCATCCGTTGCAAAGCCTAGCGGACGCCACGAAGATGGCATAGTGTCGTGACGTCACCACGGATGGTTGTTTGCAGGTGGTAACCATGGAATCCCTGGGGAATTGGGATTTGTTAGCTATCGTTCGTTGCTTTTCTACAACTTCAGGAAGAAATATTTCCTATACACATCTATGTATACAAAATTCTGTTTATTTGCTCATAGAACATGTTATGTACATACTTATTATTTGTTTATATATTCCATGAATATTTATTGATATACATTTTTTAATCTGTTTATAGCACCATGTACGTCATTTATTTACTATTTTAGAAATATTTATCTATGCAGAATTTCGTCAAATGGGCCATCTATTGGGTTATTTTTCGAATTTCATTAGTTGTACTTTTAGAATTCTTTTCCTAGGGTACATAAACAGCCGCTAAAGCCGTTAGAAACCTCATGTTGTGTTTTAGTGCCTATAAACGCATATGTAGCGTGCATATTCAATCATCTCGATTTATTATACAAATTCGAACTGTATTTATTGATCTATCTGGGAGTCATAAAGTATCCCCTTGACATTCCGTGAGGTCCAGTAGCTGATGGCTGTTGTCCAACGGTTCTCTTTGAAACACATCACGTGTCCAGCCCAACTGATCTTTCTGATAAACTTTTGTGTGACCTGCACACGATAACCTAAGAGCGTTTGCAAGTCTGCAGCTGCTTACAGACATTCAACTTTTAGTGCTCGTCAATCAGAGCAACCCAATCTTAGTTAAGTCACAGCCGTCCTCACGCACAGTGCACGCGCGTTTGCATGTCGCAGTCGCGAACAACACAGCTGAAGGTTTACAACGAGTGATTTCGTTCTACGTCAGCGTTCGCGGAAACAGACGACTGCTGCTCAAAGGTTGCACAGTCTCGTTCACTTCAAGGAGGGAGGGGACCCCTCTAACAGGGCTACAAAAGAAGTTCCGAAGAGTTCTCGTTCACCCGTTGCCGTTGATCACTGGTTTAATGAACAGATTAATCATATGGGCAAGTACAGCTGTCGACGCTCACGCGCATGCGATTGACCACCTGCTTGGATAAGTTTTAGGAAGAATCGGGATGACTGTATGAGAATGAGGACAGTGGTGTTAGTGAAATATGTATTGGGTTGGGCAATAAGTCCGTGCCGTTTCTTTCAACTAATTTTTTTGTCCGGATTTAAATTAAGTCTGATGGCTGTCATAAGTTATCTTGTAGCTCTTGTTTTGCTCTTTACAAATTTGATGACCAGTTTCCTAAATCCGTACAAAATGTCATCTTTTATCGCATGAAATGCGACTCTCTAATGCTACAAAAGCGAACATCTCCGATACCTCCAACTGTTCGACTACAATAGTGGAACAAGTGCACCTCAAGCTGCTGAGGATGTCAACGGCGTCTAAATGGAAGCCAGTAGTGTTGAACGGACAGGACAAAAGTGGATGTCTGCTTCAGAGAGGTCCAATTTGGGCTGGAGGGCTTCTCGCTCTGGACGCACTAAATCAAGAGTTATAGGACGATTATTCGCAAGGGCTTGCTCCAAATTTGAATGAGAAGTACTGCGAATACCACCTCTCAGCAACACCTCAGCTCAACGAAACCACTGCTTGAAAATACGCTGAATTCTCTGCACGAGATTATCCATCACACTGAGAGCGTGCGACTCCTCTATGCAAATTTTGCCAAAAGGATTATCGAGATGCTTGATTGAAAGGTAAATCTGCTCATGCCAACTACACAGGTCCGTGACAGTAACCTCTTAGTCTGTCTACTTTGTTAGGCATTTTATAGAGTTCCGTTCGAGATTTTCAATTAACGGCCACAAACTTAGTCATCTCAAACAATGTGCCTTTCCGCGAAGATGGGACTGAGGAGATTGTCTGCTTCTTGTAGCACTGTGGGAGGAGGAAAGGAACTATAATCCTTTTGTTGGGCCTGATGTACTCTGCGGAAAACAGTGGTATTGACTCCCATGGAAAACCGCACGAACTCATGGCCTAACCTAATGGATGCGCAGGCAGTCAGAGTGCCACGAGTGTCACTTTGCATGTGATGTAGAGCGCTCGCTTACAAGCAGACTTCTGGAATCTCTTGTTCGTGTACAGCCAAAACCAACTTCACTCGTGTATCAATTTGAAATTCTAGGCGTATACGGACATCTAACACCCAGCCTCATTTCTGAGCAATCGCGGCGGGCGACTGTAGTGATCGTTCTAATTGTAAGCACACTCTGCATGCAGTAAAGTTGCAAGACAAATTTACCAACGAAGGGTGTTAGTTCTTGTAATAGTGATTGAAGAGTTCTAAGGATATTCTAGAAAGACAAAGGACTTTCAATCTCATTCACACAAACTTGCTGAAGGACTGCTTGGGATAATCTATGCAGAAGGACCGTAGACGAGAGTTAACAGATAGCTTGAATTGGAACTTCTACTGCAGGTCTTCTAATTCGAACGGTCCTGGCATTCCTTCTAAAAGTTTGTCTGACTGGATCTCTGTGATGAAATGTTGTGTAATCGCTTCTCGGTTATTTTGTCTACTGCTTGAATCTAGCCGGCCATGCCCCCAGCAGATTAGGTATTAGATGTCCCGCAACCAATTCTAGAAAACAACGAGTATTGGCCGACGAGGCAACTTACATATTATACTAGATTTTCCTCAGTACATATATTTAGAACAAAAACTTCTGCGGTAAAGAAAAATTGATGAGATTTATTACTGTTCTGGAGTGGAATCCGACTATGTTTAGAGATTTGGAGGCTTTTCAGCAAATACTTCCGTGTCTTTAAAAGTCTACTGACTGTAGGTGATTGTTCGTGCTGTGTTATGTATTATCCTTTTTATTATCCTTTTACTTGCCGAACCTTTCCAATCGTTGCATTACAGGGAATCAATCGAGGATGGGACCCGGATGTCGCTGTTTGCACTGCCGGTCTTCGCTCACACCATCCAGAAAACACTGCCTCCCGAAGACCGGCAGACGTTACTCGACATCGGAGCAGGTGAGCCACATCACCACTTTGAAAAAATTTGTGCCGAGAATATGGATGAGGCGCTTATGGAGAGCAGTTTGAACCATGCAGTGGGCAGAGAAGAGGACAGTTTTGAGGACCAACAGTCTACTCTGCGCTCTGCTTTCGCGACGTCGTGAAGCGTGTCTACCTCTCCGACTATTTATCCAAAAACCTCGACATCTTGAAGGCCTGGCGGAGCAACACCTCCATCTACGACTGGAAGCCCACAATCAAGGTGATACTGAGGTACGTATTTACAGACTCATTTCCATTGAACCTTTTTTTTTTTTGGAAATAGCCTCTATTTCGTTAAGGACGGAGGGGGCGCTGCCTGCATCCGATCCGGAAATGGAAGAGGTAGAAGAAAGAGCACGAGCAGCACTGAAGTGCGGAGGGATTTTGTACGCAAACGTGCATGAAGACCCTGTCGTTCCCGACATGAAAGGAGAGCAGGTGAGCAAAGCCCAAGTTCAAGTGATGGAAGAGCAGTCGAACCTGGCCAAGTTGGCGGTTGAACCTAGGAATCTGTGATTTGTGCACACATATGTACGGAAGAGAAAATCTGTGTGTATGCACAATTGTATGATGCGGATAGAAATCGTGCAGGATGAAATGATCGAGAGCGAATTTTGCATACGTATCGCTGAGGAGAGAGGGGAGGTTTTAAGCTATCATACTTCTAGCCAGGAAATATCCTGATAGATTCACTGAATATATCGATTTCATTGATTTTGCGGTATTTTTGCCAGGTGCTAGTGAGAATACACCACGGTTTTCGAAACAATGAACACGAATATGACAACCATTTTGTGCAAAAATATAGATTAGTTGACTTCATCGACTTTTACCACTAATGCTCAACGGTCGGTAGGGGCATACTTGACGAGGTTGTACAAAGTCTTAACACGAATATGATAACCATTTGCATGATGACATCGTCTTACCGATATTTTAATTTTTTTTATTTTTCCACTTTTGTTCCGGGAAAACACCTCCAACGGAGTTTTCCAACACACTGAACACGAAAATGGCTATCACTTTGCGCAAAACTATCAATTTATCGTCTTTTCCGGTTTTTTTTTCGCTGAAATGCTGCTGAAACAAGGTCACCAAGATTATTTAACATGGTGTTATTATATTTATTATTATTTAACATGGTAACAAAGCGACGAGCGACGAGTGTGCAACTTCGAACATTCAGTCGACCAAAATTATTTTTCTAGAGAACCGATCGATAAATTCTTTTACTTCTCAGCATATATACTCTGTCTGGTCTGCTGCTTCTATGCACCGCGCACGGCCCATGGAAGCCAAGGATTTAGGGGCATTTTCCAATAATTCTGCAATAGAATCTGAGAGCCAAAATCATTTTTGAAGAACGATTTTCTGCGCAGCAGCTGTGCCACACAAATTTGAGTTCGTGTTTGCAAACAAATAAGTATGGAAAAAGTGAATATGCTCTCAGTTTGAAGATTGCTTACATTTCCACATGATGAGCATGACCTGATCTAACATATTGAACTGCTGGATATTTTGTGAGAAGTTGCAATTGAGAAAATAGTTATTCTGGGACTTTTGTTAATACCCTTTCATGTAACTCCCCTCACAAAGACGGAATACCGTTGTCGAAGAGGGCCTTCGCTGTCTTGAATGTGCATACCGGTCTACTCTATCTGAATTTTGTTTTTCAAAAGTCGGAAGAGGTCCAAACGTGAAGGTGCACGACGACTATCAGAAAGGTACTTGAGAAAACTATCTCAGAGAAGGAGAAGGTGTCAGTACCTCCAGGAAAACCTATGAGATGCTAAGGCACGACGCCGCAGCTTCTCGTCGCTGGTCACATTTTGTGGCCAGCGACGCAATGCCTTCGCCTCTTAAACAAAATTTCCGAACTTCCGCGGAACCATCTCGGCACCTACCGCAGGTAATCCGACGGTGGGTCCCGAGATGGCTCCGCGGAAGTTCCGAACAAGCTCCGCAGAAGTTGCGAAAAAACTCCACTAAACTTCTAAAATCGAAGAAGAGCGAAGTAATTTGTTCTTCATGCAAATAAAAACTAAACTCGATTCAAAAGGGGAAATCGACCAACATATACCTGTGTCCCAAGAAGATGTGCTCTTTTTCTGTGCTACTAACGTGCGTCAGGTTTTGGCTTCGATGACAATATGAGAAAAATCCTTTTTGGCGAAAATCTATGAAATTTTTGTAGTTAGGGGAATATTCCCAGGGGTACATTTATGTGGTACTTTATTCGAAATTCGCCGTTATAGATGTTACTATCAGGTTATTCTGATGTAGACTTTGCACTGAAAAATCGAAAAAAAAATTATATTTCGCTACGGCTTTTCATACGGCTAGCTGAACTCAAGCAAGAGCATATCACATTGCAAGAAAATATGCTACCCGATATGTCGGTACCTATCTTGAATCATTCTTTGTGTGTCGAAGCTTCGCAGAAGTTCCGAAACAATCGTTATCGTTTTATTCCTTTTTCTTCATACATTTGCTACCTTACACTCTCGACATGGTGTGCCACGTGCGACATGGGCGGCCCCTTGAACACGCGTTTGTGCTCAACTGGTTGTGCACGCGTCGCACCACGCGTGTTACTGGTTGAGCACATTGTCGCGAATGTATTAATGATGTCAAATCTCCGCGGAAGTTCCGAAACCCACCCGTGCGCGCCGCGCTCCTTCGATAGTGAATCAAGCTCCGAAAAGTGCCGAGCTCCTCGGAAATTCTGAAGCCAATTTATTCTTTGCGTCTTCATTTGGAAGTTCCACGCAACTTCCGCGGAAGCCGTTGGGTGATGTCATTCTCCTGTGAAGGTTTAAAAACCGGCTTCCAACAAAAAACAAAACTCCGCGGAAAATCCGAAAATCGGCCAACTCCGTGGAAGTTCTGAAAGTCTGTCAGGTTTTGTGCTTAGTTGAGAACAGCGCTTTAAAGGCAGTGTATCACCCCGTTTTCGTGTTTGAGGTTTCAAAGGATTCTGAATCTCCTCGACGCCCTGAATCAAGTGGTATACCTAAAATGTTACAAAGCGGTCTGTGAACCCGTTTTTTAAACGATATTCGGGACGGAATTTGGAACAGTTTGTCGAGCTGAGCGGACGCGTGAAGGCGTTGATCTTATCGATCAGACACGTACAAACGTGTTGGTCGGGCATCCAACACACTCACAGGACCGCTCTGCCAGGTGTAACTGCACTTTTGGAGCCTCCAAAAACCTGCGATTTTCATAGCCTTTTAGCGTTTTGTCATGCATCATTATAATCAGCGTTACGAGCAGATCTCGACTCTGTTGGCGTCTACGACCGACAAAACGAGGTGACACACTGCCCTTAAACACACGTCGGCGACGTCGCGGCATAGATCTGGCCATATGACTTTCATTCCTCACTTTTTCGCTACGCCTAAATGTCTAAACCCGCAAGCCTCGTTAAAATCAGTCGCAACAGTATACAGTCACGACATATCGCCCGGCGACAACTTTCTCAACTGCTTTTGCCGTGGAGATACCACTGTGACACTATAACGAACCCGCCCTAGGGAGGATTATGGGAGATTGCGGAAAAGCTCATGTGGCTTCTCCAACTGTTGCTAGTGCCCGTAGGAGTGCTGGTTTATACAAAGACGAGAACGCATATGGATTGAAACATGGCCGTGTCTTGTTTAGGAATGTGGACCCAGGAGTGTGGATGATGAGACATTTACAGTGAAAGACATCTGCCGGATGGCGCTAATTCTGGTCCGTTAACGGCCTGCGCCATGAGCTCGCAGAGCTGTGCGAATATCATCACTCGAGTGGAATAATCTCTACCTACATAAGGGCCCGCAAAGAGTCTGCAAATGATGCTGTTTGCGAGAGGCCTGCCTGTTTGTATTACTTCTTCACACATGAGATCTCAACGATTTTGACGTCACAGATCTGCCGTAAAGCACTTGGGCATAAATTCTAGCGGCATTGAATGTAGAGAGGGTTCTCTCAGCAGAAGGGTTTGCTAGCATTTTAACAAAAAATTACTAGATGGACATCTTCTTTTGCAAAGTCTGGCAATTGTCTCAGAACTTTAAAAAAAAAAACTACCGCAAGGCTAAGGATAAAATTGCGTCTGGATGTGCATATGCCCTGAACCTTCACTTCCATGACCACTCGATTTGTAAGTCAAGGTTTCACCTTCTCGGACTTTTCTGGGAATATTTTACCGTTTCTGGAGGAATTGTAGACTTTGCTGATCCGAGGCAACGACCGAACCATCTCTCACTGGTTCCTCTTGCCACTGCGCCAGGTGCGCCTTATAGCCAAGTGATGACTGTCTATAACTTGCTTAATAGTGCTGTCCTCAAGTCTCTTTTCAAAAAAAAGTGATTTCAGTTGTTAAGTCAAAAAAGAAATTATTTCAAGCTCATCAATTGTTAGGTCAAAGAAGTGCAGCTGGCTTCGCGCTCCTTTACATATCCGAATTAACATTTCCCATGCGACAGCGCTACCTTCCTGCTAGAACGTCCTCTCTCAAATTGATTTATTATTTGTGGGATCACCAAATTGTTCACCATCTTGGTGATCAGCTTCATTCCCGCCTTTTTCACCGATTTTTGAGAAAACGTTTGGTAGAGCCATTTGTTTGATGAATTCTTCTAAAACCTTCTAAAAGCCTATGTACAACATGTTGGAGGACTTCAATGAACATGTTTTTACCCGTCACTGAGCAACCGGGCGTTTGGAGCGCCGGTGAATCCGCCCACTTTGGGCCGATGCAGGCTTCTGTGAGGTAGTCGCGGGTGGAGCGGGAATAATCGCTGAGGGTGCGAACCGAGCAGGAAAACCTGCCGTGAGCGCGCATGAGCCACAATATATGCAGGTATTCGTGCACCCTGTTTTTTCTCCATTGCCACGTGGCAGCCGAAGTGTATATAAGCCGGAAGACGGCTGTGAAAGCTTAGTTTACTCTGCGCTGCGGCTGAGATTATACGAGCCCTGCGGGACTTGTCTGACTAACTGAGGCTCGATTGAAACTGTGGGCCAGCGTACCGTTTGGCCAGACAAGATGTGCGGGATGGGGTCGCGCGCCGACGCGGCGCGGACGGGAAATCCGGCTCGCCGCAGATGTCCGGCTCGTCGAGTGCTGGCGCAGGAAGCACAAACGTGCCTGAACTGCGAAATCATTTTTGTACTATTTTTGTGGTCATTAGTTCCAGTAGCACATGATCTGCCTCAACCCTCCTATCCCCATTGCAGAATCCCGGCAAGTCAAATGCAAGATAAGGCGCAACCAACGGTGGAATAGACGTGCCAACTCCGCCCATTTTTGAGTTTGTCCCGCAGGTGTCATGCCGCGAGAAACGGTGTGGGCCGGCGCTCCAAACTCTGAATGTCTGAGATAGTAGAGATGGCTCTACTGACTCCTGAGCGAAAGTAGGGAAAAAACGACAAACCCAATAAATCGATATTGCCGTTCCAAGTTGTCGTGTCCGTGATCAGCATATTAAGGAACCGTAGTAGGCATGCTCCTGCCATTCCTTGCGAAAGATTCACGAAAAATCGATGAAATCGACAAGCTAGTTGATAGAATCAAGTAAAAATTAGGATATAACCGACGCCGACCCCCGACGGACCTACATGCAATATCTTGTTCGGATCGGTTGAGTCGTGTTTTTTTTTTCGGTATATATATATATATATATATATATATATATATATATATATATATACCAGTCTGGTCGTCCGGCTAACGCCGGACTTCCACACTTCTACTGATGCTGGCTTCGCTCGCATACTCCGCATACGATGCAGAAAAAAGGTGGACAGATTTAGCAGATCCTGTATCCTCCCGAGTAAGTCTATCGACTTTTGGAAAGCTCTGATCGCGTGAGCGGTAGCCTTCCTTCACGTGGGAGAAGGAATTTCTTTTGATTGGCCCTAGTGGCCGTTGTTAATTGGACGTAGCCGATCCAGTGGAAATGTTTTCTTGAAATTCTTGATCTCCGCGACGCTCAGAATCTTCCACGTCATTCCGCGTCGTTATCTCCAGCAAGCTGATCATGAGTCGACATGTTAGAGATGAGTGAAGACAACGTTCGACCGTGATACGCAGTTATGTCTAACATGTTAATCAATGATCTTCTTGTTAATGATAATGACGTGGGGGAGCACAAGTGTTGCGGACATACAGGGAACTCCAAATGTACGCGGACAAAAGTTGGAACCGCGGCGCGGCTCTCTTGGGCAGAGTCATGGGAGCTCAGCATAGTGTGCGCCTCTGCCCAAGAGAGCCGCGCCGCGGTCTCGACTCTTGTCTACGTACTTTTGGAGTTTCCTATACTTCTGTCTACAGCACTATATATACATACACATTCACTTCCATCTTCGTATATTCAGAGTGCTCATGTCACGGTTATTGAAGCCAAGTTGAAATTATAGGGTTGGTGAAAAAGTTCTGCAACACTCACACCGAATTCTTTGAAAATGGACTTCTTCACTAAATTCTTGTGGCTCTACACAAAATCTCAGTTAATACTATATTTATCATTACTGTGATACTTTCATCCATCTTTTGGGTAGGTTCTCTTTCCCTTCCTACCAAAACTCGGAGGCTAAGGATCGAAAGACTCTGACACATCACTTTCGAGTCTACCTTAATTGCTGAGCCTCATTTTCCGCAGGTGGTTGCTCATGGTCAGGAGAAGGTGACAGTCCGACGGGGCCAGGTTTGATGAATAGGTAGGTGTGACAGAACTTCCCAACAGCGATTCTTGTGCTTGCAAAGTGCGCGTGAGACTGTCTCGCAGAAGATGAACATTTGCTCGTTTTAACGTTTTTCGAGGATGGCACCTGCCAACTTCTGGAGTTGGGTAGCGCTGGGATCGCTCATCGTTGTGGTGCCACTAATTAGGAACTCGTGGTAAAGCAATTCTCATTCTTGTGGCTCTACCAACAGCATAAAAAATCTCTTTTTCGGGCGGGTCTACTTTTGACTGTTCTGGAAGTGGTTTCGTTGTTCGCGTACTTCTGAAAGTCCTTCCCATGTGGGGGAGAAACAGGGACTCCTCTATGCTCACCCGACATGAGACGTCTGAGTCGCACAACACGCGTACTCATGTCAGGACACTTTTGCTAAATTCGAGATGGTTGATGACGGTCGCATAGTCGCACTAGAGTGTCTTCGCAAACCTGCAGCTGTCGACATCCGACGTCACCTTCAGGACGTCCTGCAAATCATCATTATTAACGGTGACGCATATCTAGGCCGTGTGTGACTTTCAAGCTTTATTTCGACAGACTCGAAGCTCCGGTACCAAGGGAGCCGTCAAATGGTGAATAACGTTCTCTTCAGACGCATCACATTTATTGGCATCGGCAGTTGTTACAGGACGTCATTGCAGGAAACAACAATGGACAAAGGAGACTCGACTAAGAGAAAGCATTGATACTCAAATACGGATAGAGGCTTCGTCGAATGCCTTTCACTTAAAGGGTTCGAGAACGTAGTACTTTGTACCGACATGAAATCCCACCTGTCAAGCTGCTTCGCGTTTTAGTAAAGAAAATAAAAGGTGTTGCAGAACTTTCACCAACTCAATGATATTTCTGGCCCATTTCAAGATGATTGTGAAAAGTATAACTGCTGTTTCAACCTGCTTGTTGACTGGCAGTTATGGTGCAATTGCTACGGATCCTGCTATTTTCTCGAGATTGGGAGGGGCCTTCTACGTTACGCGTAGCCTGCTGAATGGCTCTTAGCAAGTAGCTGCATTTTAGTCCAGTGCTGCCTTTACTTGGTTTGAAGTTCCCAAGTAATGAACATTTTTCTTCTATTGATCGAATATAATTTAAACGGCCTCTGCTCAACCTGACCAGCCTTGAATGCCACTTCAGAATTGCCTGTTTAGGTCGACGTGCTCGTAACCATCTTCACCCTCGAGAGTGCCTGTAGATCATACGCCGAGTACTGCCAGTGTGTCAAAAATATGGTGAGTTGCAGAAGAAACGTGTTATATGTGCAGCATGGCTTAAAATTACGGCAATTAGGCTCTCTTTGCGCATATTGAAACTTCTTCTGCCTCGCATCTGTAGGCCTTCGAAACCCCTTTACAACTCGTGAGCATATTTCTCGTTCGATACATGATTTCAGCTACAAAAACTTTGACGATCTACTAGCTTTATCGGGTGACCATCCACTCACCCTGGTTTCAATCAGGTTGATTAGCAGACTCCCGTTTATTCATGGTTGGGTAATGAGTATTAATCTGATGCCCCTGTTCCGAAGTTCACTATAATTCTCTTTCTGTGTGCCCTCCTTCTTGTTACCGTATTTTTGAGCCACTCTCCAGCTGGGAGCTACAACAACTACTTACAAAGAACAGAAAGAGTTTTCTGTTTTCTGGCTGAAAATATACCTACGTATGTACCTTCCTGGGTGAGAACCTCCTTTCAAATGCATCGTTTTCAGTTGAAACATTTGAGACCTGGAGGACGACTTGTGCTTGGTTCTGTACTTGAGGAGGAATCCTACAACTCAGGCAAAGACGTGAGTACAATGTCTACACTGTTCTGTTCGCCTCCTTTCCCAGGTGTTCTCAGTGCCTGGATGCTGTCCTCTCTCGACGTTTTATTACCTGTTCAGGTGATTTTCCACCTTCTGCACCTGAGCGAAGATCAGATCCTTAGTGCGTTAGGAAGTGCAGGGATTGATCTTAATTCCGTGAAGAAGTATGTGCTCGACGAGGATGGCGTGATGTTCCTGATGGCAGCAAAGAACTGATGCGCTCGTGAAGAAGCAATAGAGCCGCTCTTAAGCTATGGAAATTCGACAGGACCCTACCATGACTTATTTGACCTTGACACTTTGCACAGGATTTACATTAACCCCACTTCTTCCCAGAAGTACTACACTCTGCTTCTTCCTGTTGAGATTTCCTGGATTGCGGTAGGAGATAGACATTCAGTGATCTGCGCTAGAGTGCTGTATACTTTGTGCTTGTATAGATCGCTTGCAGTTCCATCCTGTTCAGGTCATTCACACTCCACTCCACTGTAAATTAGTAGTTTTTCAATTCCGTCTGGTATGTAGTAATCTCTAGCCACGTTCTTGGCTGATGCTTGGGTAACCCTACAGGTTTAGGTCTTCCAGTGTTTCTTTGATGTACATCTCTGCCAAGTCTGTCTTTATGATTTCTCAGTAAATATGTAGATGACCAAATTTTGTAATAATATTCTGCTTTAATTTTGCTCTTTCCTTCTTTGATGAGAAGAAAACAGTAAGCAGTGCACTGCAGACCTCCACTTACGCACTAGCCGGTTGCGGCAAAATTATGGTCAAAATTTTGCCTTCTCCTACCAAGCCATGCAAGAACACGGTTTTTGAAAATAACGTGTTGGAAATTCCAACACGTTATTCTCAGAAACCATGTTTCTATTCAAAATGTGGCTAAACCAAATATCACCTGTGTTCCCTGCTCACCTGAGGTGGTTTCGTGAACGTTCCTGGCGAGGTAATAATCTACCTGTTGTTCTAAGAAGGGCGAGTCCTCGTAAAAATGCGTTGACTTTGTTCGGGTGACTCCTCTTTGTCAGCGATGACACCTGATGACAGAGTTAACAGAACACACCAAATTTCGCTAGGAGATTCCAGCCATTCTGGAAGAACGTAAAGGTCAGCATCTTCCCGAGAACGTTTATGAGTCCCACCAGTGGGCTCGTAGCAATCCTCCACCCCCCACAGGTTGCCAACTCGCCGTAACATCATGGAGACCAAAACGTCAGCCAAGAAAGTGAATTTTATAACAAACTCATGCGTGGCTCCCAACTTCACTCAGTGGAATCTACATGTTTTTGTAGTCCAAAACTCGACGAATAGGTGCCGCGCGAGGTGAACGATTACCAGAAGTTGAGAGGGTCTGCTTAGAGGGCGCGCGTTTGGGCTCAGCCAAAAAAGGGGCGTGGCTGACGGTGGCCCGCGGGTACGCACGCAGCGCGCCGCCGCTAAGTGACAGCCAGGAAGGCTCACGCAGAGGGATGAAGTTCTTGAACTGTAATTCTTAAAACCCTCCAAAATTTTTCCATAGAAGGGTACTTGCTACGCTGATCGCGGAGTCGGTGCCCGTTTTGTCAAACGGCGTCATTTTTATCCAGTTGAAGACCTAATCTTTGTGTTCAGTACGTGAAATAGCCTCGCCGCACAATTTTTCAGGGGATTCTACGGAATCGTATTTGGTCCCGATTCAGAAGCGTATCACTTCCCTTAGGTTTATTAAAATTTTTGGTACCTCTTTCTTTCAAATGAACCGTTTAGGTGACAGTTTTATTATGAATGCTCCAAAGCGACAATTCATCGTTGTTACTTAGAAACGTAGTCGAAATGCGCGAGATCCACATCCTTCTGTGTGAGTCGGTGTAGCTGTCAGCAGAAGCACCGTAACACTCATATATCAATAGGGCATCATTGGCCACGCCCCTTTTTTACCTGAGGCCAAACACCCCGCCGCCGTCTGCTTCGCGCTTTTGTAATGAACGAATTGCGGTTAACCCTCGATAGCTTAGTGATGTGTGGCGAAAGACAGATCGTCTACGTCGAAATCAAGTGCTTTGCTCAACAGTTGGATGAGGAAGAAACATCGAAACCTGCATCAGACAGAAGCAACGCCAAATAAAGGTCAAGGTGATTTTGTGGTAGTCCGCTGCAAAAATCTTTCGCTAAAGATCATCAAATCTTTCTGAGCTAAGAAACACTTCTAAACCGTGAATGGAATAAATTAGGAACTTCACTGTGTGAGCCCGACATTGCTCAATAAGAAGGGTCTTATACTTCTACACAGCACGGTCCAGCCATATCTCGCACACCTCCGCCTGGAGCAACTAAGCTAGCAAGCTCTGCCTCATACATCTTGATAAACAAATTTCTCGCCCCAAAACTATTACTCCCGAGCATCTGAGCGACTTCTTCCGGGGCATTCCTTTGAAGTCTAAAAGGGTCACCAAAATTGCATTCCGGGCGGTCGTCCATCCCAGAAAGCTCCTTTCCAAATGCACGGAGAACATTAGAGCTTAAGATTCACAGTGACTAACTTTATGTTGGCATTGCTCATTTCACCGCATTGTTATACGAATGTTTCATTGTATTTGAAAAGATAGGAATGACAATAGCGTCCTCTCTGTTTGTTCGTTCCAGGAAACTCGTTGGATGTGCGTCAACGAATTATCACACTCTACAATCCCGGAGAGCGACTATCAACACGAGGTGCTCTCTTGATAAGGCGCTGTATGATTATGGCCGATGCATCAATAAGTGACGCCAGAAAAACCAATCACCGAACATGAGCTGTGCCTGCTGAACAAGCGGCCCCGAAACAGCACGTCTTTTGGTGAAGATATTCGACGAAGTGGGTCTGCTGGAGACGGCCGTGGATCTGTGGGTTTCTGCTAAAACTGGTCATGCTCAGGGGTGAACCAGATTTCTTTCCTCAACACATCTGATATTCCAAATTTGGGGAATTGTGGCACATTTTGCTGCGGAAACCCTCGACGGCCATGATGTGTTTGTACGTTGATGTGAACGTAAGTGAACACTTATATCTTTCTGTTAGATATCCATGCGCGAAACAGACAAATCTCGTTTGCAGCTCGAAAGGTCAACGCTGCAAGTCGACCTATCTCGCCCCTTCCTTGCAAGATTGTCGAAGGGCGGAATCGATTTGATTACGATAGAGCAGTCGACAGAGCATGTCGATGCTTCATGCAGAGATAGCATGTTATCTCGTGCTTGGCAATCATTACCGTGATATAGTCACGATTCTTCATGCGTCACCCCTTTCCGAGGTGGCCACACCGTCGTCGACCTCACAGCCTTCTCCCAAGGTGTTTACTGTGCCCTACAGACCATCTTCTCCACTGCTGATTGTTTTTACTCGAGAGAACATCGGAGAGTGCATTTTAAAAAAAACCTCTGAAATTGGAAGTTTCAACTAATTGCATAACTTGGGGCTGGGCCAATGGCTTCCCAAAAGAAGGAAAAGCAGCTCATGATTTTCACAAAAAAAAATCCAACTTGAGAAGTCCTTACAAGGTAGGAACAACAGCTAGGTACAACTTAGGTTTGCTCATCGTATAAAGTATAAGGATGGAAAGTCGAGTAAACATCCAATTTTAAAGGCAGCGTGTCACCTCGTTCCGCCTGTTGTAAATAGTACCGCAGCGGTCCGCGACTGTGGTGGCCGAGGAGATCCAGAATCCGCTAAGACCTTAGTCAGGAAAACGAGGTGATGCACTGCCTTTAAGTACTGTCCAAAAACTTGAATGGCTGAGAATAAGGGAGCGCAAGACTCCTTCTAATCATTCATACAGGGTGACTAGGCTCTTCCCTTTTAATAGATTTATTGGGTTAGCATATTAGAGTCTTTCATTTAATGCGCTTTTCAGTTAGCTTCGATAAGAACAATCGACAGTCAGTGATCCATTTTCATGCTATTGCATTATGTATAATGCATACAAATTGTCTAGGGGCCTTGGATATTGAGTTACTGGTTCCACTTAGTGTCGCTTCTTTTCTCAAGCAGCAACTCAAACGTGGAAGGGAGTTTTGTGCCCAGTAAGCGCAAATGATGAAGATAACCTTACCCTTATGCGTGTGATGCGCCTCTACCCATTTAAAAGTGTAGAGTCTTCGGTGGAAGGCACTCAGCAGAGGCCAAGTGCAGACGAGCGCAGAAGGCAGCGCGTTAACAGCATCTTATCATCGTACGTCCGAGGGTAAGAGAAGTAAGGTGCTTCTTATCGTGGCGCATCATCATGATAAGCGTTTCTCCACGACTCTCCATTCCAACGCCGGCGTCGACATCCTGGCTGGCAGCCGTCGACAAACGTTCTCGCGCTGTCCTCGGCGCGATTTTTGGGGATTGAATCGCTCTAGTAAATTAGCCACGTACTTTTCTGGCAGTCTATCACTTCAGCGCTGTGCAATGCCTGCAACGTTCATGGACATGAAGTTGAGGAAAAGCGCTGCTCCACTCCCTTACCTCTGCTTTACTCCGTTTCATCCTCCATGTAAGCTTTGTTACTCTGTCCGGTGGAATGGTGACGACCAGACATGCCCCACTGGTGGAGAGATGCTACTTCAAAACAGAAAACTACCGAATCCATAAAACTTTTGCAAGTCATACAATGTCACCCAGAATAAGGTAGACCCATGAGAACCGTGCTAGCATTCTGCTTGAATTTGCAATTGCCCCAATAGAATCGCGGATTTCTCCAATGAATTTTCGTATTTTCGCCTTCTGACGGAAATTCTCGGAAACACCTGCTGATTCTGCATGAATGTGCGTTGTTCCTGCTCAGTTCTTCCCATTTAAGAAGTCTGTTAGACTAACCTTTACTATCTTTGAACGACCTCAAATTACTGCTTACAGAACTCTATAAAGGACATTGAAGAGTCCAAAACCAAATTTTTTTCTGATTTTAAAGTGATCCTCCCTGGAAACGTTAATGTCTTTTCATAGTTACGGTGGAAGTTCATAGAAAGTGATGGTCATAGGCAGCGTTCGTCACTCTATGGGGACCTATCACGACGTTACCTACCGTTGAACATAGTCATACAGTCCCTGGAACATTCCTTTCACATCGTCATTTCTGCGCATATCGCGAGGCCTGAACGATTTTGCTCGATAATTTTAGAGGACTTTTCCGTGGACCTTCTAATTATCCAACATACTATCTTTTCGTACATAAAAAACCCTCATAAGAACCTCTTCTATAGGCTGGTCGTGATGGATGACAGTCAAGGATCGCCCACAGTGAAGAGTGAATTACTGACGTAGGTGCAGTCAATCTTCGCGCAATGAGTCTTTGTCCATGAAGTTTTTTTCAGAGGAGAAGACGCCTCGTTCAGCGCTCATCAACTCCTGGTAAGCAGTAACAGTTCCCATCTGGGCTGGAATTCATGAAACGATAACCAAGCAAACCAAAGGTGGTTTGCATGATTGGTTACCTTATAGTAATGCTAGAAGACGCAACAGAAAATTGGTTTTCCAACATTGTTTCGCTTGGTTATGCGTTCATAAATTCTGGTCCTGGTAAGAAACGAGGAGGGAACCGACGAGAAATATCCGCGTGATAACTTCAGACCTACGAGACTTATGAGCGCGAGATCCAAATACTGGAGCGGGACATCCGGCAGCAGAAAGAGTCGAGTGTCAACGCGAAGACCGCGATCACGTTCGAGCAGCTCAGGAAGATCCATAAGTGGGACGCTTAGATTCCAGTATTTTTCCACTTCGTTACCTTGCTCTTTCAGTTTGGGAAAATTGCTCGGTCCCCAGAAGGAGTTATTCTTCGATAGGATATGCAGAGCAGCAGACATACAGCGGGCGTCTCTGAAGAACAGGCTCAAACAGAACAAAGAGGTTGGACAGCATCAGTGAGGCGTTTCCTTAACCTTAAAGTTGGATCTATGTCGTTAAAGAAGTTCGAGCCTCCGACGTTAACCCCTTATCGAAGCTGCTATCAAGAGCCCGGTACTCCTAGCGAGGCAGCTCCCTGCCTGATGACACCTCACTGGCAACAGATCAGCCAATTCAACGGCGGCGAAGAGTTCGAAAGGAAACTGGTGGGGATTCAAGTCGCTACTTCCGAGCTCCGTTATTGTGCTGAGAAACTGTGGAGGTGTTTACAGTCAATGATGCATAGACTAGGCCCGAAGACGTTGATTTTGCTACACCAGACATCTAACGCCATCGGAACCATGATGGTACCACTGATGCGATGCTCTAAAATTGTGCCTAGGAAGCCTCCCTAACCGCTTTGTTTTTACAAAGAGCTGACCATTCGACCCGTTTTGTTCTGCGCGGGGGATGTTCTCAACAAGGAACCGAAAGTGCGGATACAAAATTATATGAACAAGATCTTTCCGGTTTTTTATCACGGTGGACATCATTTAGCAAGATTTCGTGATTGGCCATAGAAGCCAGTGAACCTTGACCCACTTTTCTAACCATTTCTAGCTCTTCTGCTGTGTGGTGGAGCCAGTTGTGCGAATACGAAGTTTTGAAGAGGTGAAAAAGCTCTATCAATGCCTGGAATCAGGTTCAGCGAGGAGTTCCATGAATCCAGCCGCAAAGTTGTGGGAGAGGAGAGTAAAGAAAGACATTGAGGAGAATAGAAACTATTTTGGAGACTATTGCTTTATATATACCAGGACAGACCCAATGCGGGACCCGTGTCCCAGCGCTTTCCCCAATTTTGAGCTCCCCGCAGACCCAGTCTCCATCGATGGACCCGTATCCTGCCGTTTCCTTCACTATTGGGCCACCCTTTCTCGATCGATGGACACCCACTGTTTTTGGACACTGTTTTTTTTTTTCTTGAACTACGGGGCCCCCGCACATCAGTCCGTCATCAGTGCACCCGCACTCCTTGTAAATCTTGAAAAAAAATGGAAGAAAGTTAGGAAATATTTTAAAGGTTTGATCAATTGCACAGGTGTTTTCAGAAAAATGTCACAACAGCTTATAAGGACGTGTTCTTCGTTCGTTCATCCTGTGTATGTATTTGATTGTACTGCCCTTCTTAGAAACAGATGGATCCTCAAGCTGCATAATTCCCATGGGACCTTAATAATGAGAGGTACGCAAAGAGCACATCCTACATAAGGAAAGCGAGTGAATCCTATCGCTACGGCCTCCACTCATCCTTTCGAAGTGATTCTCGGCCAGCGTTCCAAGATTGAGTGCAGTAACCGACAAAGCTCCATTAGAGGGGCTACTCTGCTCCGTACATTGCTGCTCTGCATCGTCAAATCGTTGTAAACACTGTCTCGCACGGAGGGCTCCAGACACTGCCACTGGTCCCACCGCGAAATCCCGAATGCACCCGACTTCCACCGCGTCCATGCACCTATGACGAAACATCGGCCGAATGCCCCGTCAGCTGCGCATCCTCGCGAGCCACAGTCTATAATCGAGCCTCACGGCTAAATCATGCGATCACGTGCTATTCCCCCTACGCCTGCGCCCTAGAAAATTTTGTTGCACTACCATGATTTATATAAGAGGATACCAGTCTGGCCGTCCGGCTGACGCCGGACTTCCAGACTTTTCCTAATGCTCGCTTCGCTCGCATAGCTTCATTCCTTCTTCATTCAAATAAAGTCACAGCTATTCCACATTTTTGCTATAATGTGTCCCACACCCTTTCCATTGCTTTTTCTCATGTAAAAATGCACTTATCAAAGAGGATTAACCTTCTCGAAGCAATTTTATCATTTGCTCAACTGAAATAGCTTTCTGTAACTATATATAACCGGTTCAACCTGGACTGACCGCAGAAAATGGTCTATCATTCTTTGTTTGTTATAACTGGTCAAGTGATAAGAGTCAGTTAGAACATATAAAAGTGGAGGGTGCGGTGTGTTCATAAACAAATGAGAAGCGAAGAACGCGAGGGAGGACGTAAGGAGGAAGGATTCACACGGATTGCATACTAATCCGCGCAGTGGTCTGACATCTAGTTTTTCTTTTTTTACGATTGATGTTAGACGCCATCGAATCGATTTAACAAATATGGACCCAACTCATGACATTTCCCTGAGTAGTGGACACCGGCGCACCCCTCCTGCATCGGTAGCTATATTTTCAGGCGCTCCTCCACTTTTGAGCGCAGGCGCACTCCTATCACAGCAGTAGACCCGTCTCCCCACACTTTGGGCGCCAGCGCACACTTGTCACAGCAGTGGACCCGTCTCCCCCCACTTTGGGCGCCGACGCCCCCTTATCACAGCAGTGGACCCGTCTCCCCCCACTTTGGGCGCCGGTGCACCCTTATCACAGCAGTGGACCCGTCTCCCCCCACTTTGGGCGCCGGCGCACCCTTATCACAGCAGTGGACCCGTCTACCCCCACTTTGGGCGCCGACGCACCCTTATCACAGCAGTGGACCCGTCTCCCCCCACTTTGGGCGCCGGCGCACCCTTATCACAGCAGTGGACCCGTCTCCCCCCACTTTGGGCGCCGGCGCACCCTTATCACAGCAGTGGACCCGTCTCCCTCCACTTTGGGCGCCGACGCACCCTTATCACAGCGTGGACCCGTCTCCCCCCACTTTGGGCGCCGGCGCACCCTTATCACAGCAGTGGACCCGTCTCCCCCCACTTTGGGCGCCGGCGCACCCTTATCACAGCAGTGGACCCGTCTCCCCCCACTTTGGGCGCCGGCGCACCCTTATCACAGCAGTGGACCCGTCTCCCCCCACTTTGGGCGCCGGCGCACCCTTATCACAGCAGTGGACCCGTCTCCCCCACTTTGGGCGCCGGCGCACCCTTATCACAGCAGTGGACCCGTCTCCCCCCACTTTGGGCGCTGGTGCACCCTTATCACAGCAGTGGAATCGTCTCCCCCCACTTTGGGAGCCGACGCACCCTTATCACAGTGATGGACCCGTCTCCCCCCACTTTGGGCGCCGGTGCACCCTTATCACAGCAGTGGACCCGTCTCCCCCCACTTTGGGCGCCGGTGCACCCTTATCACAGTGATGGACCCGTCTCCGCCCACTTTGGGCGCCGGCGCACCTTTATCAGAGTGGTGGACCCGTCTCCCCCCACTTTGGGCGCCGACGCACCCTTATCACGGTGATGGACCGTCTCCCCCCACATTGGGCGCCGGCGCACCCTTATCACAGTGGTGGACCCGTCTCCTCCACATTGGGCGCCGGCGCACCTTTATCAGAGTGATGGACCCGTCCCCCCCACATTGGGCGCCGGCGCACCCTTATCACAGCAGTGGAATCGTCTCCCCCCACATTGGGAGCCGACGCACCCTTATCACAGCCGTGGACCCGTCTCCCCCCACTTTGGGCGCCGACGCTCCCTTATCACAGCCGTGGACCCGTCTCCCCCCACTTTGGGCGCCGACGCTCCCTTATCACAGCCGTGGACCCGTCTCCCCCCACTTTGGGCGCCGGCGCACCCTTATCACAGCAGTGGACCCTCTCCCCCTTTGGGCGCCGGCGCACCCTTATCACAGCCGTGGACCCGTCTCCCCCCACTTTGGGCGCCGACGCACCCTTATCACAGCAGTGGACCCGTCTCCCCCCACTTTGGGCGCCGGCGCACCCTTATCACAGCAGTGGACCCGTCTCCCCCACTTTGGGCGCCGACGCACCCTTATCACAGCCGTGGACCCGTCTCCCCCACTTTGGGCGCCGACGCACCCTTATCACAGCCGTGGACCCGCCCGTCCCCCCACTTTGGGCGCCGACGCACCCTTATCACAGCAGTGGACCCGTCTCCCCCCACTTTGGGCGCCGACGCACCCTTATCACAGCAGTGGACCCGTCTCCCCCACTTTGGGCGCCGACGCACCCTTACCACAGCCGTGGACCCGTCTCCCTCCACTTTGGGTGCCGACGCACCCTTATCACAGCCGTGGGCCCGTCTCCCCCACTTTGGGCGCCGACGCACCCTTATCACAGCCGTGGACACGTCTCCCCCCACTTTGGGCGCCGGCGCACCGTTATCACAGTGGTGGACCCGTCTCCCCCCACTTCGGGCGCCGGCGCACCCTATCACAGCAGTGGACCCGTCTCCCCCCACTTTGGGCGCCGACGCACCCTTATCACAGCAGTGGACCCGTCTCCCCCACTTTGGGCGCCGGCGCACCTTATCACAGCGTGGACCCGTCTCCCCCACTTTGGGCGCCGGCGCACCCTTATCACAGCAGTGGACCCGTCTCCCCCACTTTGGGCGCCGGCGCACCCTTATCACAGCAGTGGACCCGTCTCCCCCACTTTGGGCGCCGACGCACCCTTATCACAGCCGTGGACCCGTCTCCCCCCACTTTGGGCGCCGGTACCCTTATCACAGCCGTGGACCCGTCTCACTTTGGGCCCCCCACCCTTATGGGCGGCGCCGGCGCACCCTTATCACAGCAGTGGACCCGTCTCCCCCCACTTTAGGCGCCGACGCACCCTTACCACAGCCGTGGACCCGTCTCCCTCCACTTTGGGTGCCGACGCACCCTTATCACAGCCGTGGGCCCGTCTCCCCCACTTTGGGCGCCGACGCACCCTTATCACAGCCGTGGACACGTCTCCCCCCACTTTGGGCGCCGGCGCACCGTTATCACAGTGGTGGACCCGTCTCCCCCCACTTCGGGCGCCGGCGCACCCTTATCACAGTGGTGGACCCGTCTCCCCCTCTTCTGGGCGCCGGCGCACCCTTATCACAGTGGTGGACCCGTCTCCCCCACTTCTGGGCGCCGGCGCACCCTCATCACAGCAGTGGACCCGTCTCCCCCCACTTTGGGCGCCGACGCACCCTTATCACAGCAGTGGACCCGTCTCCCCCCACTTTGGGCGCCGACGCACCCTTATCACAGTGGTGGACCCGTCTCCCCCTCTTCTGGGCGCCGGCGCACCCTTATCACAGTGGTGGACCCGTCTTCCCACTTCTGGGCGCCGGCGCACCCTTATCACAGTGGTGGACCCGTCTCCCCCACTTCTGGGCGCCGGCGCACCCTTATCACAGTGGTGGACCCGTCTCCCCACTTCTGGGCGCCGGCGCACCCTTCCTGTAACGGTGGAGTGGTCGGCATCACTCTAAGCCACGCCCTCGAATTTCGTTCTACACACACACACACACGTGACACACAAAGTAAGCCCGTTATTATAAGTCATGATATATATATATATATACAAATGTTTTTGTTGTATTAGTTTGTTGCGAAATTAACATTGCTGAAATGGACGCACCAGTTCAAAGTGCTGTACGGTCCCGTCGGTGCCGCCTTTAAAATCTGCGAAATAAACGCGATGTCGCGTCGGAAGCGCCGCATCGTCTTAACTCTGTTCATCGTAATCTATTTGCAGTGAAAGTCACATATTCGGAATCATCGCTCTCTGTTCTATCACATGGGCTATTTCAAATTCACAAATTCCGAAATTTTTGCATTTATGGTGACGTCACAGCAGGCTGGCGCTAGTGACACCCGGATGCTCGTCGAGTCTCGCCTAATTGCATCCTCAGGTACCACCGACTCCCCGCAATCCCAGGAATTCTTGTAAAACTGAAGTTTTTACGAAATGTTTTCCAATACAAGGAAAATGTAGAATTAAGAAGACCTTTTCTACAGATGTGAAATTTCACAAACTTTAGACATCAAACTTCAAAACTTCGAATCTAACACCGTTTTGTTGGAATTCAATACGAGATTAAAGGCAGCAGGAATGTTTAAAAATAAATTCCTACGACTACTGAACAATCTACACAGAAAATTCAATTTTTGTGAAAAACCCACCCTTTGAATGTTCAACTAAAAAAATCACAGTTTGGCAACTCAAGTTATAAAAATTCCGTTTTTGGCAGATTTTCATTGATTCCGGGTAATTTTCAAGTGTTGCGTAATTTTTCGTAATTCTTGATGATGATCGTTTCATAAAATCATCTCATAGATGTTTGTTCACAGACCATTTCGTATAGATTGTGCACTTGAACACAAAATTTGCTAGGATCATCTTTACAATCGATTATCCGGTGCGAGCCTTCAGGATACGCAGCACTGTCATAGAGGCCACGATAGCGAGCCCTCGCTATGACGCCTGCAACGATCTGAGGATTATGGGGATGCTAGTAATTCGAGTCGATTCCAAAGAAAAATGAAGAGAAAGTGTGGAAACTGATAAAGACATGTTAACTGCTATGCAAGAGGCGCCTTTTTAGATTTGGAAAGGAATGCTCGAAACAATATCCTCGCTCATTCTTCATTTCTGGCAGGATCTCGTAGAGTTTAATCAGGACAGAACTAACACTTATTGTGTGAAGCAGGAATATTTTAATTGAAATGGTAAAACATGAATAGATCACAAAAGGAAACTGAATTTGCTAAACCCGTGAAACAGTGAATTTTTGAATTCAAATTTCAAAATATGAATAATTTTCAAAATTTAGAAGAAAATCATTAGCACTTCGTGGAATTACGAAACGTGGAAAAATTACGCAACACTTGAAAATTACCCGGAATCAATGAAAATCTGCCAAAAACGGAATTTTTATAGCTTGAGTTGCCAAACTGTGATTTTTTTTTCAGTTGAACATTCAAAGTGTGGGTTTTTTCACAAAAATTGAATTTTCTGTGTAGATTGTTCAGTAGTCGTAGGAATTTATTTTTAAACATTCCTGCTGCCTTTAATCTCGTATTGAATTCCAACAAAACGGTGTTAGATTCGAAGTTTTGAAGTTTGATGTCTAAAGTTTGTGAAATTTCACATCTGTAGAAAAGGTCTTCTTATTTCTACATTTTCCTTGTATTGAAAAACATTTCGTAAAAACTTCAGTTTTACAAGAATTCCTGGGATTGCGGGGAGTCGGTGGTACCTGAGGATGCAATTAGGCGAGACTCGACGAGCATCCGGGTGTCACTAGCGCCAGCCTGCTGTGACGTCACCATAAATGCAAAAATTTCGGAATTTGTGAATTTGAAATAGCCCATGTGATAGAACAGAGGGCGGTGATTCCGAATATGTGACCTTCACTGCAAATAGATTACGATGAACAGAGTTACGGCGATGCGGCGCTTCCGACGCGACATCGCGTTTATTTCGCAGATTTTAAAGGCGGCACCGACGGGACTGTAGCTCGGCTCAAACACAACTTTTTCCATCAATTTAGCAACCGTTCAATTCGATAGATCTTTCCCAACAATTCGGTGAGGATTGCATCCCTCTACATCAAAAAACTGAGATCACAAGAATTTGGAACTTTGGAAGACGATTTCAGTATGTACATATGTCTTTTTTCCAAGCTCTTTCTAGATGCAGTCTCAGACCATTGCCCTACTGTATGTCTTCTTTCTAGATGCAATCCTGCAACAGCAGGATTGCATCTAGAAAGAAGACATACAGTGGGGCAATGGTCTGAGAAATAGCGTCAATCAGTGAGAGCCTTGATGTCTTACTGCATCAGTTTTGGTGGGTGAATTTTGGAATGTAAGGCTTAACGTATCCCTGGAGCTGGGGAAAACAGCTTTTGTTCACCACTGCCGACCACATCTATAGCAGGTTTGAGAACACCAACTCGAAATTACAACATTAGGACTGTGTTGTAGATGTATGACTAAGTTGGAGAAGGCTGCAGTGAACCACACTTTTACGACTCCACCAAATTTATGACACAATCTCCCCTACTGTGAAGATTTGATCTAGGAAAACTCAGAGATGAGAGCACGTGTCTACCGATACAAACTCATGCTCGTTCTTATCGTACAGAAACCAAGCTTCATCCTCAGCTACTATAATGTCTAGAAATGGGTAATTTTGATGCGAAAGATTAAGTTAGGAGATGTCACAGCTGATGAGACGCTGGTCGTCAGTCAGATCGTGCGGTGTTAACTTCCGCACTTTTCTTGCCATGTCGATTGAAGTTAATTGTTTTGAAACTGTAATGTAGTGAGCATCCATCCCTGCCCTCAAAGTCCAAATGGTTGCACCCGGATTAGGTTCCACGACTGTTTTCAACGCTTGATCGTCAAAGAACAACTTGTGGTCATGACCGTGGTTGCTTTGGGGATCAAAATCGACGGAAGAAACGTTCGTGATCCAATAGCTCACTGCCCATTCGGTAGGCGACTCCAAGCCTAAACAAATGCAAGAATATCTCATCCTATCGACGAAGTGTGATCAAGTTTGCAGTCATTAACCATAATCACCGGAAAATCGCGTCGGCTCACGATATGTTCGCGACCTCATAAATACCCTCAGGAAAGAGCTAGCCAGAATATTCAAGAAACATTCGAACGAGGAGGAAAAGCGCTACCAGATGCTTGTATAAGTTGGGCTGACGTTGGTCACATTTGGCAGAAGAGAAAAGTTTACTTGTGCATACCGCAAAACGGCAATTAATTTCGCAACAACCTGATAGATTTTCCATAGCTGAGCATGAAAATGTTTAGCTTCGAATGGATATGAAGGGTTAAAACTCCTCATTGCCACAATTCCCAATACATTATGCGATCTGTTGAAATGAACGACAACATTTCTCAACGTTTATGGAGACATCGAATCTACGTAGTGCTTCTGCTTCACCACTAAGAGAAATTTTACTTCTAGAACTACCTCTCTACTCCTACACTGCACAGCCTCGTACAAGTGTCCACAACTGAGGTTCGTTCCTTCTCTTTCCGCTAATCCACATCTTACTGCAAGCGGATTAAGGCTCCACGAACGCCGTCCTCGTCAACGGCGGAGCTTGCACCCGTGCTGCGTCCGAGCAGTGTATCCGAAGAAGAGCTAAAGCTTCCAGCGGAGAGGTCTCTCGATCTTATGCAGCTCGGCTTCTCCTTCGAGGAAGTCAAGCAGGTGTGTTGTCACTTAGTGCCGTCCGAATATTGTTATTAAGTGGAGTCTACGGTGCTTTTTCGCGAAGAAAAGGGGAGGGAGGGAAAACGAGGAGAGGGAGAATGAGAGTAAAAAAGGGAGAGGAAGGGAAACTTTCCTTCCAAAAGGAACACAGGAGAGAAACAACAGGAAAGAACACAAGATATTAGGAGAGGAGCAGACAGCTCCACACAGCCATTACCTGAATTGACTTTCACCACGATTATTTAGAGCCTGTGTAGGAATGCATAACAATAATCCTAATGTTATATACGATTTTAAAGTAATTTCTAAGCGTGATTCCACACCATCCTAGAAATCGGCATATATTCATATGATACAGGCCATTCATCAGGGAGTCGGTATGCCACTTATCGGAGACATGTGCTCCACGTACTCCCACATCATTTCCGGGACTCTTTCTAGCATGTTTAGCAGTTAAAAATCACTGCGACTAACAAGCTTGAACATGCATGACTTGACAAAGGCCTCTCTAACCTCTTTACGTAAAAATGCACCAATACCGACTCATTTCTGAACCACCTGTATGTAGGCGGCTTGACGTTTGATAGACCCCGATAACCTTGTTGATTGTCTTCAATGTATTATAGTTATATGTATGAGGATCACATTTTATCTTACGCCCAGAAATGACGTAGAACCGTTCCGTTAACTATGCTTTGCATCTCAGATCGCAGATCTATTCGACCAGTACAAGGAGATCATCAAACCACACAATCCAGGACTTACTCTCAACCAGGTAACTATCACTTTTAGAGTGGGTGAATACGTTTCACCCCACTAGTTCTATGCTCGTGTAAAACTTACCCAACAACGGACACTGCAGGCAATGACTCAGTTCGCTAACCTCATATCCATATCTGTGCCTGAGAACCTGAAGCTGATCGCACACACCTTCAATCTGCTAGAGATGGGCTACTCAAGGCAGGAGGTGGCCCGACTGCTGGCCAGGGAGGTAGGTTCTGGACTTCCCTCCTTGCAGGCCAAATATAATAGGTGCACTTGCAGCGAAGGAGACCGACGATGGACGTCATCGAGCTGGATATGAAGCCGAAGAGATCGAGGACGGCCTCGATTGGCGAAACAAATGGGGAAGCAGCCCACGAAACGAATGGAAACCAATCAGACGATGAGGTGTAAGTCGAGAACTCTGTCAATTGCAGTCATTCTAGGCCGTCACTCACTTTGCAGGCCCTCTTCATGACGTGATCAGCGCCAGAATGTCTGTGCTCAATCTGCGAACAAATCTCTGCTCAATGCCTTAAAGTGCTTTAAGCTTCGTCCTTTTCCGTTCTTGATTCTGTGTTTTCACGAGTTTATTTGCCAGGGGACTTTTATGTGATAAATGTATTGTCAGTAAATATTTTTGTTAATTTTGCAAACGAAATCAGAACAAGATTGCAGAAGTCCCGCAATCGTGACAAACATGATTCGTTCAGAACGTATGTCTATGTACCAGCTTCATACTGATTCCAGCAACCATAACAAGTTATTGAAGCCTCCCTAAATTCACAGGCTTCAACTTGGTGACACCAATACATATTTGCGGACAGCCAGGTCGCAACAATTCTACAAAATTTGCACCGTCGGAGACCGTTTATATCCAGGGAAGCATTCTCAGAATTTAAACCTAAGTATGTATGTCTATCGTCTTTCCTTTGAATGAGTTGTAGTATGGGTAGGATCTGCCATTTTGCTTGCCAAGACTCACAGTAGCCGCTCACCTCGGTCATCCTTTTCCAAATCTCATCACTTTTGGAAACTTAGGATTGCGGCCAAAATAAATTTCCGTGGTTGCTGCCCAATAAAGCTAGAAAATGGCCACTACGAAATGAACAGTGGAAATGGACATGGTTTTGATATTGGGGCTACTCCACTTCTGATAGTAGTCGTCGATGTGGAATTCGAGTTGCGCGCCATCGTAAAATTTGTTTTCCACCAGATAACGCTCCATCTTTCAGAAGAGATGCTCTTCGCCTGTCGGGCGAACACATTTTCCTGATTGTGAGCTTTGTTTCCAAATCCAGTATCGGCTGGTCAGAATGTCAAAATGAAAGATGCAAGAAGCAGAATACGTGCGACATAGTATGCATGTGATGTGGTAATGATCGCCTCAAAAAGATGGACATTGACATGTGTGTCTCCATACATATACATACAGGGAGGTGGCGGGCACAAGCTAGTGTGCGATGTTTCCTCTACAATTTCTCTTCCAAAAACCCATGCCCTTTGTCGTGCTTTTTTTATATGCAGGAAAGAGAAGTCAAACGCCTTTTCTTCGGTCACTTGGCTTCAGAACCATGCCAGAGACGAAAAATGCGATTTTTATAACAATTTTACCAAAATCCCGGAGACTCCGGAGTTTGAAGATAACTTCACTGTTTGAATAAGTCGTTAAGCACGAACAGTGCCCTCTTCTATGGTGTCAGCGGATACGGAAATCGGATTATACGAAATATGATAGATAAGAATAAAAACTTAGGACTGCTCAATGTTGCTCAGGTACTCAACTTTTGACCAGTTTGCTTCCAAGGAACTCCATCTAGAAAATGAACAACAAAAAATGGTTACATGTTATTAGGTCGTCAAGTATGAAATGTCCGATTTTGGATGAGAAGATTTCGAGTTTTGTTTCTAGAGCAAGATTTTCTTCGTTTCTAAAGCAAGATGCAATATAAGATATCGAATATGCTCCTATACTATCCCCACAGCCTTGCCATGCTAACTGCAGCTTGACCGCGCCAACAACTTGGAAACGTGGAAAGCTAGTAGCAATCAAGTGGCGAGGAGCGTTTCCAACTTCATGTTGAAAATTGGACATTTTCTCCAGCAAGAAGTGAGCTAATCCCTGAAAGGAGCTGTGCTCAAATAGAGCGAGTTTGCTCAGTACAGTAAGTGGCTGGTGGGTCTTCACCCCTGCTCCACTGGCTTAAGCAGCGTGGATTTGTGAAAAATGGTCAAAAATTGGCACCCATTTTTGATGTTCAAACTGGGAAAAATTCGTTTACCGAACCACTTTTAGTGGTCATTGGCTTGAGTACTTAAATGTTACTGGATTATAAAGATCACTCCTTTCTGCATACGCTGACCTAGGTTGACTCCTATCCGCTTCGGCTACGGCTTCCAGCTCATCGATATCCAGGTTCATCATAAGACTCACTTTGGAGCTTCATGTCACCTGAGCGGAACTTCCCAAGCAAACGCTGTTTAGTGCATTTACTAGCCAAATGTCCCTTAACACTATCCTAATGTTCCCAGCTTTCTCAGCTCGAATGGCTGGAAAATGGAACCTATGCTCCAAAATGACACGATTTCACGTTTTTGAGTACTTCTACAAAAAACGCTTCCAAACAAAAATTCGGGAACTGATCAGAGACCCAGGAAGTGATTTTGGAAGGAAGAGGATATACCTTCGTAATGAAAACAAAGATGAGAAGAGATCTACTAAATCTTCGAAGATAGAGACTGTCAAACTGACCGCTCATAGAATCGGACACTTCACACTTGACGACCTAATATGTACATGCGAGCTAGACTGAAAGTGCTAAAGAGTGAGTGTGTAATCATTTTCTTTGAGCCGAGAATTCGCTGAAATTGTAAGCCTACGGAATGGAATACTGAGTTACAGAAAAACAACACAACCGACAACCGCCTCTTCTGACTTTTAGTTGAAGCTCAAAGGGCCATCAAAACTACACAAGCGACCTGTGCAATATATGAAAGAGAAATTTTGCTTGAAATACCTGATGGCTTACGATCTTCAAAGTCCAAGGGAGACACATTCATTCTGGATAACGTCAATCACTTCGATCGAACAAATCTCTTTCATGGAGGTATGAGAATCGCTAAACGATCGATTGGTCTGGGTGGTTATACCCTACCATCTAAACGAGGTAACTTTGCAGAAAGAATCGAATCGCAGGGCTCCAGTCATCTTACCCCATGTAATATCGGAACATACCCCAAAAAAGAAATGATAATCCATGAGTTCGCTTGATAAAGTTTTTCTGCGTTTATATTCTGAAGAAATTACGCACGTTTTCAAAGAATATGGAATGTTCTTGGATTGCTCCCGAATACAAAGAAGAAATAGTGTTTTTTTTCTCGAATTGCCGTTTTTCTTTCTAAGCCTAATAATTGGCTAAATGATTATTCTTGAGAAGTCATATTGCAGTGGAAGGAAAGCGCTTCTGAATTGTATGCAGCATTTTACGGAGAAATGGCAATGGGACAGGAAAATTCGCGATTGAAGAAAGGTCAAAAGGGTTCGATTGCAGAAGGTTCGATTGAAAAATAAACAAGGTTTGAACGAAAAAAAAGGTGTAAGTACCATGGAGAAATAAGGCAGCAAACGACGTGAAGCATCTTGGGTTCTCTTGCAGTAGTAGTAAAGTAGCGAATAAAGCATTCGAAAGCAACTCCTAACAAATGATAGTCTGAAGCGGCAGCAACTCCGGTTGCGATTGCGAAGTTTGCTGAAAATAGGAAGAAATTCATGAGATTTTTAGGGCGATTGCAGTGTAGAATACTACGGCATTCTGAGTGGGACGAATCGTTCCTTTTTATTTTTATTATAAATTTTCGCTTCTGAGGTTGAGTTTGCGCTGCAGACCGATTCATCAAAGCAGCACTCACCAGAAATCACAGTTCTCTTATCCTGGTATATATACAGCAGGTGCGCAGCCGAACACCGTAATACGTCTGGTACACAGCCTAGGACATCTCCTCATAGTTGCTCCCATTTGCCTACACCCTACCTCTAACGGGAAGAACAACACCCCAATTCTGAAAGAAAGAACTGTTGAACAGCAATGGAGGGAAGATGGCAGTAACTAGTAGGAGATTCTCTGGACTTCGTACTCCACATATTGTACTGTTCGGACTGCGTCTCTGCTGCACGGATACCAGAATACGGTCACCAGAGTACCAGAAAGACTAATATAACCACACATGATGCATCACGACAGACCAAGCTCGCATAGTGTTGCAACGACCTGTATACAACATGTGTGACCGAGAAAGGGCCAGTGACTAACAACGTCATCGACATACCTTTGCTGTGGAGATTATTTCACATCACATCGTGGTGGTTACATTACACCTCTAATGAGCAAATGTTCTTCATTTCGCATGAGAAATTAGGTGCAGAGGAAGGAAATTCCAAACTATCGTCTCTAATTGTTTCTCTAGACTGAATGATTAAGTGCGAAAAGCCGTTACAGAAGAACAAGAACAGATTGAGCACCGCAAGATAGCATGAAAAATCTACTGAACAGTGAATTCTACTTGACGAATCAGTTCTGTGGAAGAGGACCACCATCAAACTCTTAGAAAATGTTGGCTACACTTTTCAGAAAAAAAAATAAAAGCCTGAATTATGTGACCCATATTTTCCTTGGAAAATGTCGTTTCAGAAGTGGAAGATAAGAGACGCTGCTGCTTATGCCAAGTATGTAGAGTCGGGTGGGCCGAGCACGTGGTGCGTCTTAACGGCAACCGTTGGACAACAGCTGTTAGAGACCAGATTTCAAGGGGGTTAAGCCCATATCAGGAAGACAACAGAAACCAGGTCCGATGTTGGAATTTCCTCTCCTCACAAATGTCTTCGAAGGGAGGTATAACGGTTTTTGTGTCCCACAATTGGATAGCACCCACTAAGAGGCCAGAATTATTATTATTTGCTTGCCTAAACGCTAACATCAATTGCAACACATATGATCTGCGAAAGAGAATGGAAAGTATGGAGAATTTTGGCAGAAGTTTGCCCAAACTATTGGGATAACAACCTTGTGTCCTCTCTAGTAATCAGATGGTTAGTGGTTAATTACGGATGCGATCACATCAAGTGCAGTGGTAGAGTCGTGAAGAATAAGGGGTATTAACCCTACTAGCGCAGAAGAGTACCAGAACAATAGCTGCCTAATCTTCGAAACAGTCCGCAAACAGCCACACCTTGTGCCTAAACCACATATTCTCTAGAAACGACTTTTCGCCACTACTGATAGAGGAACAGCATCTCGTCTGGCCTAAACAGTGGTTTAGGCGGAATCCAAAACTCAATGCCTTCCCATGGTGGCCATTTTTTGGATTAGGCCAGATTCGAGCTAGTTTGCAGCTCCGTAATAAAGATAAAAATCTTCGGAAATCACAGAAACGCCACGTTAATGGGGTGAATGAAGTTGCTGTAAAGCAGGTTCGAATAATCATGAATTACGGAAGAGAGACCATCGAATCATTTGCTGACGGAACGCGGTCGTTTTCTGTCCATGTCAAGCCAGCCTGATTATGCAAAACCACGAAACATCTTCTGAATGCGTAAGTGCACCAGTAGCTATAATTTTCATTTTCGATGGAGATGAGAAGCGAATCGGTCACCTTGCAACACTTGAGGAGAAAGCAAGGATTGCTCCATAATTATCAAACTATTAAGTCAATTATGTTACTGAACTTTATAGTATTAAACGTGGATTATCAAATGACGTCAAGCCAGGATTGTTCCTTTGATGCGCGAAGCGCTATTGCTTCGTCAGGAATTGGTAATTACTAAGTTATTCTTGTTTTTTCTTATGAGAAGCAGAGCGACCGACTTGCTCCCCAGCTTCACCAAGAATAAAGAGCGAGGGGAGAGAGGCGATTTTTCAATTAAAGGGTAATTTATACTAGCTGCGTGCGTCAGTCGCGCATCAGTCGCACGCATCCATTTGCAAGGGAATTTCCATGAAGACCGGTCATCATGACATGTGCATCCTCAATGAAAAGAAAGCGCGGCCGCCGCGAGGCCTAAACGCGTGCGTCTGGGCTGCGACTGCGATGCGACTGTGATGCGACTGGGCCCTATTCTTCATCATATAGACGCACGCGCGTCAGTCGCACGCATCCAGTATAAATTGCCCTTAATGGGCTGTGTTGAACTATCCCCAGACTTCGCTAGTTTAAAGGCAGCACGAGTCGCTTACCATGTAGCCGGCCGCTGGACAATAGCAACACTAAGTTGAACACTTTGAATGGCCGCCTACCTGCGAAGATACTGCCGTGGACACGTATGCCGCTCTGGACATTAGGGTTCCCTCGCGCCAACTAACGCCGTTGACATGTGGTTCAACGGGGGCGTGTTTATGAAATTCGTATCCTTTGCAGGGTTCCGTGGCGGGATCCATCACGGAACACTCGTTCGCGCTGTGGACGCACATGAAATACCGCCATCATTTTCTGTGTTTTTCGCATGTTTCACGCTACTTCATCGTTGTCAATGAGTTCATCGTTCCTAAAAACCCCGATATACCGCGAAATCTTAAACCCAAAACTTTCCGTGAGTGCTGCCTTTAAAGAGAATCGAAATGAAAAATCCTTTCCCACGCTCCCATCCACCCCCCCCCTGGCTAGCAACTCCTGCGTCCGGCACTTATGGACAATCACTTCGCCAGATTATGCACTCAGGAAGTGAGAAGACTGTTGTTGATGCAGGATTTGCAGCAAGCTTCTGCCCCATGCGTAGGTACAGTGAAGGGCGATAGCGCTGCGTTTTTCGCGAATTTGGGAAGCACGTCGCGCGACCGCACCGCTTGCACTGAAATCTTCTCCACACCAACAAACTATGGGGTTTTATTGACAGTTGGTTAGTTTTCTTGGCATTGGACACTAAATATGACAAAAGTAAAAAACTGTTAAGAAAACCCTGTTCTACACTACCGCGGCGATTACAGCGCGAGCGTGTTCCCATTTCCGGGAAAAAATGCACCGCCCTCGACGCTCATTGTACGTCATGCGAGCTTCACAAATCTTCATGCAACCAGAAACGTCCCGACTCCTCACGAATAGAGGCTGAGGACATTGCTCGTTGTTTGCATGAATTTAACTATGCACACGGACGCACATTCACGGCATGTGTTCAACTTCGTGCAGGCTTCTGTCTCCTGATGAAGCATTGGAATTCTGGTACAGACACCATGCAAGTGTTTGAAACGGATCGATGTACATCTCATGCACATTTCTTTGGAATCCACGGTCTTGTCACGCAGGCATGGGTTACCCTATGTAAACGCTGGTTATTTGATGCAAACAACAGTCTCAGAAACTCATAAACTTACCACACTTCTGTATGCTTCAACGCCAATTTCTCAGATCGGATTGAAATGGAAGATAAACCTTTTCACTTCATCTCTTGCTCTAAAAGTATTTAATCATCCTTAGACATGGTTTGCTGACTACTAAAAATCTCATATCTTGAGATTTGCTGACCTCATACGTGCGTACCTGACAAGCCGTCCATCCCTTTGCACCTCTTATCGCAATCAAAACAAACATCTGACCCTAGTCGCCTTCCAGGAGTCGCCTTCCTGCACCGAGGCCAACACAGCGCCACTGCTGTCGCCCTCTCAGTCAATCCAAATGGTTTCCGCCGAAAGCAGGTATTTCACCAATGTTTTTGCGTTACAAGCCTTTTCTTGAAGGGACCAATTGGAAAGTGCAGCAGCTCCAAGAGATTTTTCCAGCGATGTGCTTCAAAGCCGAAGCTGTGAGCCTTCCAGCGTCTCTGGGACAGAAATGGCTCATTTTGTGAAATCGAATGACCGTGTGCGTGTTTCTCGTGTGTATCCGGTGGGCGAATTTTTTTCTTTGAGTTCCTCAAAATCCTAGCAACACTGACAGCCCTAACTAACCTATCGGTAGTATGTATGAACGTCCCTCGGAAGTAGAAGGTTCTCAAGGTCCGCAAATTTTAAACGTCGAAATAGAGCATTCACATACTCTGTTGCTACGGCACTGTCATCTCATACAGATTCCCTGTTGGATTCCAAGGTCTCTTCGCTTCGCAACAGAATTTGCCTTCGTCCACTTTATTCATTCAAATTTCTATTGTTTTTTTTAACTGGCCACTAATCCCAAATGCAACCGTTTCGTTGTTTTCTGCATTCGATTGAATCGCAAAAAAAATGAAAATCCTTGTTAGTTTTGTTCAATCTCTTGCGAATTCAAAGTGCGAATACATTTTTGTCAGAGATCCTTGTCGAGGGCTCTATGTTGTACTTCCCCGATTTACGCTTTCCGTGTTATTGCCGCTTAGTACTTCCGCTTTCTGTTTTGAGTTGTACGGGTTGCGGGAGTTCCATTCCACTCATCCCAAGCATCGAGTCAATTTAGGCTGGAGTAGCACACCAAAAAAAAAGAACGTGGCTTTTCAAACTGAACACATTCCCGCGCAACATATGTACTTCTTTTACTGTAATTGTTGTACTCTTTTTTTTCTAATGAAAGGTAACAAGGAAAGAAAATCGTCACGTTTTCGAGAAGATTTTGTTTCATTAAATCTCCAGAACAGTGAAGGCCTCACACTTTCCCTGTGAACAAAAAAATACTTATTGGTAGCATATCCCGATAAAAATCTCAGCCGCTACGGATATTTGAGCACTGGAGCCTTCTGCAGTATGCATAACAGAGCCTGACTAATATAATACATTAGACCACGCGATGATGCTCGATGTAATATTATTTCTCCTCGTAAATGAGACAAAATAAGGAGATGACAAAAGAAAATACATAAGTGCTGATTTATGGATTTACCGAAGCGATTTCACCGCAGTAGCCTTCTCCTGGAGGTTTTTTTAAACGAAATTAGGGGCAGGAGGTGCAGGCTGACCACTACCACATTCCTGAGTTTCGCTCTAATAGTAGCCCATTCCATATCGCAGACATGTATTTCACATTTTCATGGATGGACCATGCAAAATCGGTGACGGGCTGAATACATATAATATTGTACATACATATATGATCGCTGTGCTGTGCTCCTACTCGTGTTACCCCGGCGCGAGTCATGATTTTCCAACAGTTATCGCCACCACGGGTATCATCCCAGAGGGACAAAGTCTGCAAAACTGTTTTTTGCTCTTTTCTTGACAAGGACAGTTCAGCTTCGATCTAAGGTGGCCAATAAACCAATGAAGTGACGATAGACACTTTACGAACCTCCGAGTTAAAAAAAAAACCAGTCGACCATTGACGACTAATGAAGAAAATATGAATGTGATAGTGGTACACCACAAATTCCTCCCCGCCACCTAAACGCTAAATTTTTGCGTCCTCTATGCATATCACCAACCATGGCGTTTTATTATAGGCTGAAGCAGCTCCGCCTTCAACAATGCACCTGTCATGGCACGGAATCACGGTTCATGTTAGTTAATCTTTGTATATCCCTAAAATCTGTCGTACTATTATGCATTTTCTGACGATATTTTAAACATCTGCACTTCGAAATGTGCAATCTCAACACATGGTTCCGTCCGTTTGCTACTTGCGCTTTTGACACAGGCCCTAGTGCAAACGTATGACTCTTTAACCATCAATATGAAAACTCTTCAATGCTATCTATCCAGGGTAACAAAACCAAAAAAGCGTAAATTGTAAGCAAACATGAGACCAAATGGAAAATTCTAGGTGGATCAGCGTCGCTTTTGGCATCGCTGTCTCTCTGCGAAGGCACGTGCTAGGAGAGAAACTCCAATAATGGTGCTCAACAAGGGTTAGACAATTCAAGTGGTAGGATGTACACTACATGCGAGCACTGTCACTCACTTACAAATCTTTCAGTGAATGGTGTGGCCAAACCCGGTGAACTGCTGGCCATAATGGGAGCGAGTGGAGCTGGCAAGACTTGTCTGCTGAACGTCCTCGCGTCCAGAAACCTCAACAACATGGAGGTAGAGGGATCAGTCAAAGTAAGTGATGCAGCGTCAGCACGATGCTCTCTGAGCGGCAATGTGGAGCAGACAACGTTCAGGTGAACCAGCAGCCCGTCACGAAGGAGTTCATGCGGAAGGCGTGCGCCTACGTCCAACAGGATGACTGCTTCATTGGGTCTCTCACCGTCAAGGAACACTTGGTGTTCAACGTGAGCCGGACGATGAGGCACTGGACTATCACATAGGGAAATTTTATACGTTGCAGGCCATTCTACGAATGGGTGGTGGACACCGCAGCAGAAGACAGCTGAGGAAAGTTGAGGAAGTGATGAGTGAAGTGGGTAAACCCGTAAGATTTGAGAAACACGAAAAATGGTTATGGGAAACGAAAAATGTGGTCCTCTCCCTTCGAATGCACATTTTTGCTACACCGAGGCATTTCAGTAGATATATATAGAAAAACCGAAATAATCTATGGTGAGAAAAAGAAAGAATATAGCAACAAATTAAGCAGTACAATAAATTGAAGAATATAAAAACATGAAAAGCAAAAGAAACGTTACATAATGGGGAAAACGACCATTTCAGATCCTCCATATGTATAGGAAACTCCAAACGTATGTAGACAAGAGTCGTGATCGCGGCGCGGCTCTCATGGGCAGGGACGCAGACGCACACTATGCTGAGCTCCCGTGACCCTGCCCAAGTGAGCCGCGCCGCGGTCTCGACTCTTGTCTACGTTCGTTTGGAGTTTCCTATATGTAATCGCCTGTTTGATTATAAGACATTTCCAAAAATAATTTCGTAATAACACTTTCAAACGCTCCACTTTCATTGCTTCTTATTCTGTTTTACCTGCATATATTGCAGCTAGGCCTCAACGAGTGTGCTGACTCCATCATAGGAACACGATCCATCAAAGGAATCTCAGGAGGAGAGAAAAAGCGAGTGGCGTTTGCGTCGGAGGTGATTCACAGCCAGAATGACGAGTGATTATTCTCCTATTCTTAGTATTATTCAGATCCTGACCAGTCCTCCTATTCTACTCTGCGATGAACCAACTTCTGGACTCGACTCTTTCCTCGCCCTCCAAGTGATTCACGTGCGTGAAAGGTTTTTTTTCCTGACTTCTATTTATTTGAAAGCATCAGAAGCAGTGGCATCCAAAACAAAACCTGATCATAAAACAAGACTGTGAAGGCTTTTGACTTGAATACAATTTCAACTATTCTTCGTTTGCAAGAGGCAAAATATCCCCTGAACCAAGTGGTCCTTCTAGAACGAACATATGCCCAATCTATGCTTCTAGCTATGCAATCATTCACAGCTCCAGCGAAGAAGACAAAAAAAATATTTTTCAGGTGTTAAAGCAGCTCGCCACCACCAAGTCCATGACCATCATCTTCACCATCCACCAGCCGTCGAGCCAAGTCTTCCAACTCTTTGACAGGTGTGCTGTTCGGCGTGCTATTTCAAGTACTAATTTCTCTGTTACAGAATTTACATGATGGCTGAAGGTCGCGTGGCGTTCTGCGGATCTCAAGCGGAAGCTATTGAGTTCTGGACAAGCATTGGCCGACCGCTTCCGCGCAATTTTAACCCGTCGGACCACTTCATATCGTCGCTTGCTGACCAAGACGGCCCTCGCAGGAACACGGCAGCGGTGCGCCTTCTGTTTTTGTTTTTATTTGCTGACGCCAAGGTTGTCACCGCCCGTATCCACAACGCCATAGATATTTTGAGATTGAAATTAAAATGACGACCCTTCAAAGAACAAATATTTATACTAAAGTAGAAAAGTTTTATATTTACGTGCTTTCAGCAAATTTGCGATGCTTACGAGAAAGGTCCTCTCGCCTCTAACATCTGGGGCAAAGATCATCAGGATGTCTCTCACTCGGGAAACTTCGCCAGCCTCGAGTCCATCATGAAAACTTACAGTGGAGGTGGAAGTAAATCGAGATCAGTACAAATCCCTGCCAGGTATTTTTGTTCTGTCGTTACAACGTACGTAATTATAGCTTGAACTTTTTCTGTTTTCCCGAAGCTTCCCTAGTTAACTACGTTCTCCACAACGATTAAGATTGCCCTTACAACTTTGAAAAATTTGGGAAAAATCTCCAACAACCTGATCATTGACATCGATTTGACATTTTACCTTCACCTTCCCATAAAACCTATCTTACCGCTGTCAAAAAAGGAATTCCTGGGATTAGAAATAGTATTTATAAATGAGATTGATCTAGATTTGGTTACAGCCATATCCTTGAATTCCCTCCTTGACTTCCGTTTATGTCCTGGGGATAAAATTTCTCATGGAAGTTGCAGACTTCATTCGGTGTGGAAACCCACTTAAACTACTCGATTTTGTCGATTAATTTCTCTGAGGAGGAAACTCGCTCCAAAAACACTTCTATAAGTGAACCAGAAATCTGAATTACTAGTTCCATTCAAATAACTAGAATACCTGCGTCGTGAAAGAGCATTAAGGATCTCAGTACAGTTCCACATTAGCTGAAGTACAACAACGTCTGGAGTAATGCTGCATCCGAAACCAAGAGTGAGAGAGTGGCTTGAAATCACATAACATCAAGCTGGCTATGTACTAGTGAATTGATCACATAATGACCAAGTAAATGTCAATGAACGCTGCGGGAACATGCATTTTCCACTAGAACTGTACCGGATCCTATGTGGAAAAGCAAATTTATGTTGATACTAGACGGCATACCCGGCTTCGCTCGGGTGTTCTACATCCCCGGCTTTCCCGCATTGATGAGGACAATTGCCATTGCTGATAAAATCATTGCAAATACCCATAATTTTGGTGGTGACCACATTAGCGATGCTCAAGTAACTCTTCCCCTCAAGTAACCCGGTAGGCGAAACGTCAGTAAACTTAGTTCGATGACAAATTCGTGGAAAACAGTTGCCATGTTTGTACGTGGGTGTTTAGCGTGTTCCATTGATACAGTGAGCACATTTTGCCTCTTTTCAGAAGCAGGAAAAGAACAGAGGACATTAGTGAATGGGTATGTTCGTGCAAAACGATTGCCGTACTTGTGTTCAGCGTATTCAAAAATCCCAGCAGACACGTCTCCACCGGCCCATGGGCGAAAACAGCGAAAAACCAATAAAACCGATAGGTCGATATTTTGTGCAAAACTGTCATAATATTCGTGTTCAATGTACTGGAAAACCATAGTACACGTGTCATGGCCTGTCCCCAAACGAAAATGGAAAAAATCGATGAGGTCGATAAATCGGTAATTCGTGCAGAATGGTTGTCATATTCGTGTTCAGCGCATTAAAAAAAACCCCAATAGGCATATCCTCATCGACTTCAGGGGAAAAATAGCGAGAAATCAATAAAATCAATAAATCGAAATTCTCATGCAAAGCGGTTGCCGCATTCGTGTTCAGCGTATTGAGATACCGCAGTGTACATCTCCCCACCGACCTCTAAGCAAAAATAGCCAAAAATCAATAAAATCGATATTTTCGTGCAAAGCGGTTGCCATATTCGTGTTCAGCGCATTAAAAGACCCCAGTAGGCATATCCTCATCGAATTCTGGAGAAAAATAGCGAAAAATCAATAAAATCAATAAATCGATATTTTCATGCAAAGCGGCTGCCATATTCGTGTTCAGCGTATTGAGGTACCCCAGTGTACATCTCCCCACCGACCCCTAGGCAAAAATAGCGAAAAATCAATAAATTCGATATAATCGATAAATCAATCGATATTTTATGGAGGAAAGTAGCCTAAAACCTCCGTCGGCCATTGATGAGTACGTGTGCAAAGTTTGGTCCCGATCGGTTAACCCTCCGCGATTTCTATAAGGAACATACATACATACATACACACACACACACGCACAGACACTCTACTTTATATATACAGATTCCACTTGTAAACTCTCCGTTCCTTCCCCTAAGGAAACCTACGAACAGTGTTCTGCATGAGATTGAAAGATGCAAATCCAGCGATTAATAGATGCGTGCTCATGCAAAACATGGTTTTTTAAAATCAGTACTTCCATACCAGCAGATGCCAAATCCATATATGCCCATGCAAATCCTAAGATTTTCCATGCAGAACGCAAGCATCTCCAAACCGATGCAAATCTGGTGCAAAACCCACGAAAAAAACCCATGATTTCCCCAATCCAATGCAGAACCCATGCATACCGATGCAAAGCACGGTTCCTACGTTTCCTGAGCTAATATGTATACGCTAATTCCAAATTCTGACGTCGCTCAATCAGAAGAATTCCTTTGAAAAAATATTGAACGAAATATGTAGAGCGATATCTATCTGCACTGATGCCACCATGTGTAGCCCTAGAAAATATAAAAAACTGAACTCCATGGACTCCAGTGCTAGGGGCTACAGCACGCGCCACAGCACATGTAACGTGACATTCTCAGTGTCTGCGCATCCACCAATTTCGACATCACCGTTCCCATTCCCGTACGAAGCTCCTGCTTCCAGCTCTGCCCAGTCCAAACGTTAGTAAGACATGTGCGCGTGGACTTCGATCACTGAAGTCCCTTCTACCTACTGAATTTAAAGAATAACCTTACCGAGTTATCTACGGCTAAACATTAATAACTAAACTTTTTTCCTTTTGAACGCTTTTTCGCAGAGTACTTCCTGTAAACAATGTAACTTTTACAGCTGTGTGAATCAGATCCGCGCATTACATTGGCGCAACACTATGTCCATTCTGCGAGAGCCGACGCTGCTGAAGGTCCAAATCGTCCAATCCATCGTGAGAGCTTTCTTTTCGTTGTCCTTGTCTTGTCCACACTATTACATCACCAGCACCACATCAGGTGATCGCCGCACTTACTGGAGTGTTCTACCTGAACGACTCGTACACCCAGGAGAAGGTGGCGAACATCAACGGCTCGCTGTTTCAGATGGTTGTCAACATGGCGTTCATGTTCCAGTTCGCTGTCGTTAACGTATGTGACGTGATCTCAGTTGCATTTTTTCTTGTCCTTGCAAATCAGCAACTTTTCCAGCACTTCTGCTCGGAAATCCACACATTCTACCGCGAGTACGGATCCGGACTGTACAGCGCCGGCTCGTACTTCATTGCTAAGAACCTGGCGGAGGTAATTGCTATGTATCACTGTACAAGCTACACTCCCCTGACTCCGAAGATGTCAATCAATGTTGCAGCTGCCGAACTTCACTCTGTCCGCGGTGGTATTCGCGTCGATCCTGTACTGGATGTCGCGCCTGGTGCCACTCTGGCAGCACTTTCTCTTCTACTTGCTCGTCGCTGTCCTCGTTCAAAACACTGCCATCTCAATCGGTAAATTCGTTTTGAGGACTTTCGCTGTCCACGCAAACAAACCGACTCTTCCCGAGTAGAATTCCATGGCTGAGTCTCCCGCGGTCCTCTTGTCGCCCGGTAAATGTTCGACAGCTCAGTAAAGTCGCTCGGTTCACACCGTTGCTCAATAAAACCTCTTGGTTCGCCCGGGGTTGTGATTCGCCCACACAAGTGGTCGATAGCGATCAGACTAAACATTCCAGGTGCAGCCCACTAGGCGAAATTCAACTGCTCTGACGGACAACGACCTCATGCTGTGTTGAGACAGTACAGAACATCTGCACACTCCAGAGCATCAGGGCCACTGGGCGGAGCTTATAAAAATTTTCGCCGAGTGGTTGACGCCCGAGATTCCGTCGGATTGCCGAGTAGAAGGCCATGCCCAAAAATGTGGCCCATCCGGTCTCCCGATGTTACTGCCTGGGCGTTGTCAAAAGTGAAACGGGTATCTATAAGTCGCGTAAGGTGACCTCCATAGATGGGATATCAGCTAGCATTACTCCATCAGCATCGCAACTGACTATGTAAATGCTCCGAAATCAAGATATGGGTCCGTGCGTCACTCATTATGCACAGTGTCTTTGATTTCCGTTACCAGCAGTGGTAGCAAATGAGAAAAAGGGGGTCGAGGATCCAGGGTGTAATAAGGAGAATTGATGCTTAAAGGCAGCAGGAGCTGAAATTCTCGACTCTGAGCTAAGCTGCGGGTGGTGAAGTACAGACTCTGCACATCATAAATGTGAAACGAACACAGACAATGATGGCTTACCTGCAGAGAAAATGGAACATTCGTCGCGAACACGCCTGGCCGTGTTCGTGCGCGGACGAGTTTTCCCCGATGCGAAAGCCATTGCGGCGCGTGGTTTTGGCCGAGTCCCGCCATGAAACCCTGTGAATTGGATGCATTTCGTTTTCCCTTTGCGCCAAACCACGCACCGCAATGGCTTTTGCGCCGGGGAAAACTCGTCCGCGCGCGAACACGGCCAGGCGTGTTCAAAAAAGTGCAAAAAATAGATCGGTTAGCCTAAAAGTGGTGAAGTCGTGATTGCGGACAAAGTCGGATCGGGCGCCCTCTGTGAGCTAATAGACTGTATCATTGTCTGTGATCGTTTCACATTTATGATGTGCTGAGTCTGTACTTCATCACCCACAGCTCAACTCGGAGTCGAGGATTTCGGCTCCTGCTGCCTTTAAGTCAGCGAAGCGAGATTGGTCTATCAGGATCATAAAAATTGAATCATTCGAAATTCATAATACTTGCGAAGTTGAGTAATTAAGAAGTTGTGTTAAAAACAGCAACAAAAATAGATGCGTTAAATATCAGTAAAGATAATCGGCCTCTTGTTCTGAAGGTTGACGAGATCTCGGCCAACAAAAAGTTTTCTCTTTTTTCATAAAAATTTATGACCTATCCGAGATGGGGGATGTGGCGCTTCCGACTACCACTAATCACCGAACGTGCCGAAAGCTTTGTGGGGGTCTTCAACATATATTTTCGAATCTATAGTAGGGCATTCAGAAAAGAGTGAATATTATTGAACTCATGGATTGAATGTACATATAAATGGTGCGGCTATTCCTTGTCAAGCATGCTTGATATTGGTTGAAAACGACTGTGTTTCAGACCACGACCCTTCTACCGATAATTGCTATCATCTGAATGGGAATCTGTCCTTCGCAATCGAGCAAAGAAACAATAAAAAGTTGGTGTTATAAGATGAGAAGTGCGGAAATGAAGCTTCGTACCACTTTTTGACTCCGCTGGTGGCTCAGCACCCACTAGTAGTCCAGCTGAAGGCTCAGCCGAAACCAGCCACGAAACGTCTCCGTTCGATGTTTCGAATCGCGCATGGGATACTTCACTTCAGATTACTCCAGCTAGTAGCGACAGTCATGGTTACTATCTCAGGTTAACTTCGAGAAGTTATCAATCGCGACTAAAGCCACATCACAAAAATGGCTGTACCTTATCTCCAGCCTACTTGAGATTGAGTTCACCCAGTGTGGGAGGCTCATCCAAAATGTTTACGGATATCTCATACTTATCCCTACCCCTGGTAAATCGCTCCCGGTCCGTAAACTAGTCCCTCTTAGCATTCTGCCTATGCAGTAGCTCTAAAAGTCAATCCGACCCCTCAGCCGAATGATTTCAAGTCTCGGAAATCTTCCACAAGTGCTATGAATATCCCAAAACCGTAAAGGACTTGATCCTGTTCAGTTAAACCTCGTGAAGGACTGTAGCGGAGAGTACATAGATCACCTTAAAGGCAGAGGGTCACGTCGTTCTGCCTGTTGGATTTACCACCATATCCTAGACCTTCTCATCATGTTGATCCCTGGGATGTACATCAACAGGCACAGAAACGACGAAATCCCCATTTTTGAAAGGCTCGAACTGGATAAAAATTTGGAGCCCGGAGGCGGATCGCTCCAAGCTGTGCTGGCTGCCTGCCATGGCTGCCGCGTTGGTCAACGAGTCTTGGCGTGTTCAATCGATAAGATCAACGGCTTCACATGTCAACTCGGGTTGGCAAACTGTTACGGACCCCGTCCTGGAAGACGGGCTTATAGACCATTCTGAGACAATTTATGTATACCGTTGGAACCATCGCGCCGAGTAGATGTAGAATCTGCTGTTAGCTGAACTACGAAAATGAGGAGGACCCCTGCCTTTAACCAGAACATCCCTCCCTGCAGGTCTTCTACGTGGATCGGTCCTTGCGTATTTCTGGAAGGTCTCCTCTCCGAACCGCATCTCCACTAGCTCCTAAGGAATGCCAGCTTTGTTGAAATCAGTAGAAAACGAAGGTCATTGGCACTTGACGGAAGTGTATCGGGAATGTACATATATACCTTCCAGCTGAAGTGATGAGAGTCATAGCATGGGTCACTACCATTTTGAAAGAGAATTATTTTTATCCGAGGAACAAGACATGTTTAATTTCCGCCTTGTTTCATTTTAACCCAGCAACCTTCTGCTCTTTCCAGGCTATGCAGTTGGCTGCATCTTTGCCTCGGTTTCTATTGCTGTAGCAGTGCTGCCGATATTCGTCGTTCCGATGATGGCTTTTGGTGGTACGTTTCAACGCCTACACTTCCTTCCCTCACCAATCACATATGCAAAAGTCACAAAGATAATCTTCAAGGTTTCTACGTGAACCAAGCCTCCCTCCCATGGTTTTTCTATCCGTTCAAGTACCTCTCTTACTTCGGCTATGCGTTTGAGAGTCTGGTTGTCAACGAATGGAACACAGTCGACACGATTTCCGGTACTTCTTGTCTAGACATAAAATTGCTGCCGTCTTAGCCCATGGCGACAGAACAGACCAATTCAGGTTGCCCACGACCTGATGGTGTTCACTGCTACGAGAACGGCACGGATGTCATCACCAGCCTTAGCTTTGCCCCAAAACATATGTGGACTAATGTGATCATTATCGCATCTATGATTATCGGCATTCGCTTCCTTGCATTCATGGGTCTGTGGACACGAGCCAAACTTCAGAAGTGATAAAATTTGCTTCATCCACTCTTTACATCTTCCGAAACCAACTTATATCCTAGTAACTTCTCAAAGAACAATAAGGTTTTTTTTGCAAACATCAATAAATAATAGACAACGAAAACAACAGCAAATCATAACAACTACCTCATGTTAGAAATTGAAAGTTATTAATTTATTAATATCCGTAAACCGAGATTTTTGAACGACACGAGAGCGCGGAACCGCCCTAGGAATACGACCTGAAATATGACAACAAGCAAGCACAGCAGAGAAGCGGCCCCGTCCCTCGGAGAAAGGCGAATCTTTAGCCAACATTTACCGTCGATGTTGCACTGAAGAGAGAATATATGATTCTGCAAACTTGTAGGCATGGTAACTACACTGTCAACTCACTGTTAAGTCCGGGAGGTGGTTCGCGGAAGTGAACTTTGAACCAAGCAAGTAGTTGATCAAGTGAAGGAAAGAACTTCTGCCGGAACTTGAGGCCTTCGCTGGTCACTGGAAAGGAAACGGCCTCAGTAAGGTGGCAATGAAAAAAGTAGAGAAATTCCAAAAACAAAGTCGCACCAGAAATGTACTCATGACATGGCTTCACTCTTGCTAAGTATGAAAGAACAAATTTAGCGGGATATGTACGAGATGCAGTCAATGTGTACCTAAAATGCTGTTTATAGAAAGAAGGATGGAAAACAAAGTAGTCCACTCACGGAATCCGAGAGGGAGAGGCCCTCTTCTCATCGCGTAGCTTTTGCTCAACTTTGTCTCGCTCTTCAGAGAATGTACCGTCCATATAATACTGCAAGTTGTACAGAATTTTCCTTCCTTCATTGTTCGTCAAGCTTTCGAGTGTACATTTTACATACCTTATGTGACATGACATCTCGGCAAAGATCTGCCATCGGGTATAAAAACCGAGCAATCGCTTCATCAAGATCGTCGAATTCCTCTCCCCTTCAATATCATCCAATATTATGAGAGACGACAGTTTACCAGAGGCAGTGGGACATAATGTAACAAAGCACTTACAAAATAGTGAGCCGTCGACCAAGTTCGGAGGGATCGTCCTTGTCGTGCTCCTCAACATCGATGTTTCCAACAACACCGTCAGTTATCTTCCATGAAATCGTCAACCGATTGTTAGATTTTGCTGACGGCCGAATGACAATATCTCCCTGGAATGTAAAAAGCCGTTCCCAGCACTACAGCACAACAAACTTTGCGCTTGGAATCATGAGTGATGATAAGCACGGTGCTACAGAATCTGTCATTATCAAAAAGAACACCAGAACATGTCAAGAAAAGTAACTCATGATCTAAACGGCTTGACAAACATCGTCGTCAGCATTAAAATGGTGGTATTCGCTGCTCCTGACATTGCGAAGTACTCACTGTCGTTGAAGTCAATACAATAAAAAAGGACCAGCTCACGAAAACTAGCAGTATTCGACTAACGCCATCATACATCTTACACCCATCCACAGCATAAAATTCTTGGCGAGCTTCTTAGGGAAAAGCTGCCAGCCGTAAAATATTATTATTCTGAGAACAAGTTGTTGAACAAGTCGTGGATTGCGGGCTATTGCTTGTCGAGACTCGACTTCATGATAGAAAAAATTTAGTAATTCGAAATGTTAATATCCACAACAACAATTCATAATGATAGAAAAACAGCCTTTTCTTCATCTAAGTATGCAAAAGTCATTCCGTCCAAAACAACTTCTGCCGCTGGCGTGCTCAGCGAATGGAGTTCAACAGTCTAATATCTGTATCTTTGTAAAAAAAAAAAGAGAGCAAAGGATAAACAACTGACAGTGTCTTTGCTTCCAAGCATTCGCTGAGCTTCACGATAACTGACGTTATGGAACTGGGGATGGACGATTTGACGATGAGTGAAATTACATTCTGCCTGTAACAGAGCCTTCATCATCACCGCCAGCAGGAAACTATGGAGAAGGCATCATACTTTTTGCATTTTGGCTCCACGGTCTTTTTCCAAGTCCTCCTTCTCAGCGTCGTGATCCCAGTACTGGTCATGATTGGCTGCTGGCTCCTTGTTGAGATCCGATGAACGACAAGATAAGAGACAGGAGAACTTCTCAGGCTCCAACTTGATGATGCGACAATATATGGGTTGATTCATCTAAGTACAAAATGTCACTTCAGAGAGACAGGAAGACTAGACTAAACAAACCTTCACTCTTTCCAGTGGATTTTTGAATGACTCAGGTTTGTCAGAAATCATTTTATTTGGAATGAATCCACTTATACCATTGTCGAGCCTTACGCGTATACCAACAGGAATTCCAGGACAACCACCTTTCCGAGAATCCTGAACACGACGAAAAGGTATAATATGACATAAAAAGCAACATTTTTTCTGCAAAAAAACCTACCCTGATTTGCAAATGTTCGTACAGCTTATTGGAAATAATAGGCATTCGGCAGAACGAACATTCCCAGTATTCGGACTCTTGTATACGTTGCTAAAAAGAATAATTCCACAGCTTTGAAGCAGGGAAGGAAGCGCGTATCTCGGGCCATCCCAGCAATCGTACTAGGAGTTCCGATACTCACCATGTGTTCTTGTCCGGAGATGTAGGCCTGACGCTGGTCTTCTGGGATCTTTTTGAACTGCACTCCCGTAACAACACCACAGACCCGTTTCTCCTCCACTAGAGAGGTCTTTGACTCCTTCGTCAACAGCGTAAATAATTCCTGGAACAAATTCGTTTTATAAATACCTCTAGAGAGAAAAAGCACTACACAAACCTGGTCGCTTAGTGGAATGAATGGTCTTCTTTGATCCTTGTACCGATGGTTGAGCTCAGCCGAAATATCGTAGAGAGTCGCCTTCTTCTCGCCAAACCCCTTGAATAACTGCATTCAACAGGGAAAACAGAGAAAATTCCAGCGCTTCAGATGTCCTTCGCTACTATTGGTCGAATCAAATTAAGTTACGAAACAACATAAAAGCAAAAAAATCATAGAACTTGTCGAGATCCATGTCCACAAGGTAAGAGGGAGGGCTAATATTATGGGCGCAGATAAAGGACACCTTGTAAAAATTTGAATACCTTAATGAAAAAAAACATCCCAATTCACTACGATGAAGTCCTCACCTGTCTTTTCAGCTCTTCAGCGAAAGCGTCCAGATCGAGATCTTTTAGCCGATCGGGAGCTTGAAGGATTTCTTCTAGTGCTGTCGTCGGATCTGCTGAGTCATCCACCTGCGAACACATCACAAGGAGCATTGGAAAATGTACAGTCAGAAATCAGCTTATTACCCAGAAATTGAAAAAGTAACACACCTCCAAAGCGTCAACCGCCATTTTGCGAGCCCACTCATACGTTTCTGGATGAACACGAGATCCGTCAAGGACTTCAACGTAAGCATCCGTCTTTTCAGCAACCTGTTTTTCAATAATTTCATATGTCGATAAACAGAAGTAGGACATTAGTATGGACAAGCTATTAATGAGAGATTTTGAGGCTCTAGAACTCTAAAAGATACCCGGGTAGTGTCGATTTTGATGAATCCAGCACAGTTCATGAAAACCTTTGGCCCCATGCGACAGAGAGTGACGAGTTTTGTCCTACTCTCGAGCAAGTGATCGTGCTGCTTCAGCATCTTGAGAAGATGGGTAGCTTTGCGCGGTCCAAGACCGCAGACAAACTGCAGAAGGTTAGCCGTGTGTGGGTGCTCCAAACACCTGAATAAAGAAACAATTATTGCATGGCGCACAATGGGGCAGCACGCTTTATACCTGTTGACATCCACGCCAACTTCATTAACACGATTAATAAGCTCACGAGCCAACACGTTACTGAGTTCTTCCTAAAACGGTGGGAGTACACTAGGGACAAGAGGAAGTTAGAAAGCTCCTACCTTGCTAATTTCACTTTGAAGGGGATGAAATCCGAGGCAGAATATGTCTTCATCGGCATTCCACAAATGAGCGTACTCCCACAAAGGATCAAGCAGAAGTCTGGCAAGGGATATAGCTTGTAATAGTGTTGGAGGGTAGCCGGAATGCTCAGACTGAAATAATGCACTTAGCTTTCAAAGCCAGAATGAAATTGGAAACACAGTTAAAGTCATCTCGTAGCCTCCTGGCAATCGCGCACCACTTAGAAAAATCACCAGGCACTCCGAACACGCGAATAAAGGCGCGGGTGTCACTGAGCTGCCTAGTTCCTGTGATGAGAAAGCGTACTGAAAGACCCAGCGCGTATACTAGCTCACTAGTTGCCGAGGTTATTTTTAAAATCAAATATGTGAAAAGCAGATAAAGCACGTGAAACCCCTTGATATCCAACGCTCACCATAGCACTTTTCGACAGCATGTAGACTTTTGCTGCTTCATTGTCCATGATGTAAACCGGGGGCGCTCGTGAAAGTTCCCCCTCTGATACCATGTTGCTCAAGCACTCCTCCACGTCCCTTCGCAGACGAATAGCGTCCAGATTCTCTCCACATAAACCTATCACATGGGGACGTCGACGTTCTACGAATTTCTTGAAGAAGTTCATTGATTCCGACTGAAGAGATTCATATCATAGCGAGCATACTTTTTTTTTAATACACAACAAAGATGTGCTATGGATACGGACGATACCTTCAGTTGTCCTTGCGGCCCATATCCACCAGTGCGTTTCAAGAAATGAACCATCCGACAGTAGTCTATGACAGCTCCGTCCTGATCTACTAGTACTCCGAAAGATGCTTCGTCCATATCAGGTGAATAGGCAATCGCCATGACACGTACTTCTCCCTGAACACTTACAAATTGAAAAAAATTAAAACATGAGAGAAAATCGGCTCACCTGACGTGTAACGTCATCATCCTCATCTTCTAGTTGCTCTTCGGAAGGGTGAAAAGCCGCGGGTTCTAGTCTTGAGTACATAGCTCTCCCACATTTCTACAACATAAATATCAGTCAGAAGCACGTAGCAGAGGTACAGAAAAAGTACAGAGAGTACAACTCCAAAGTAAAAAGAACTGACATATATAACACTCTGTTTGGCCTCGTCTAACAATTTCTGTTCCATTTCGCCTTCCAGGAATGGGAGAAGCATCTCGTCAATAGCCATTCTGGTGGCTTTTTCACGTATAGAGTTCCATTCTTCCACTACCTCTGAGTATTCATCCTAAAACAACTATGCTCATTCCGCAAACAAAAACCACAGCTACTAATTTGAACAGCTTACCACTCGATATGGCTGTTCACTAAGGAGAGCATCTGACAGGACTCGTAGCACAACGTCGTTATCTGCTTCCTTTTCAAAGACGAATTTCACATCGAGATGTTCAGCTTTTTTAGCCTGATGGTAGTATAAAAACTCTTCTTCCTCGAGGAGAGATACCGGCTTTCCTCTTACGTATCTGGAACAATGCACTATAGAGTGAGTGGACCATGTAAAAGTGGGAATATATTCATGATCGAGCGAAGTCTCAACGTGTCACCTTCTACTCCAAACTGGACTTGTCTCATCCAAATGTTCGCGCCCCTTTTGAGTTGGCCGCACGTACAGTTTTGCATTCTCTCGATATACTTGGCGAATTCGTTCGCGCGCCTTAAATTTGGATGAAGCAATGAAATAAGCGGAAAATAAAGACTATAAACACCAAAACATTATGAATTAGTTAGGGCTCACCGCTGGCTCTCGGCTAAGTTCTCTCGCCATCATATAGATAGCACCAGCTATCACAGCTTCTGGAGTAGGGAATGAAGAACTTGTGTAGTCAGCAGCAGCCACTTTTGGAGCGACCTGAAAAGCTCCAACGTGCTACCATTGAGAGAAGGGGGGGGGGAGGTGTAGGAAAAGAGCATGTACTGAACTATTCTTAAAATCACAGGAATGAATACAAGACAATCTGCGAGAAACAGAAGGGACACTTTTGAGTTAACATTTGGAAGGGAAAATTGGATTGTGCGCTCTGAAAATCCTATAGTTTTGACGAACCGGATCCTGTTCAACATCGTGCTTCTTCCAATCTAAGTTTTCAGCGAGTTGACGTGCTGTGATACCGAACCTCGCCACCATTTCTCCAATACCATTGTCGACGCACAACTAAATTACACTTCCACTCATTTTTCGCTAACAATTCCCGGAACATGCATAGAAAGAGCACAAATTCGTGAACATTAACGAAGACTCTGGATAATCCATAAATTACGAAATCAGGTCTTGAAAAATAAGACGTCATAACCATTTTCTAGACCATAGCAACACGATCCCATGAATCTGACCTAGTCCCTCATTTTTTTTATCTTCTACCTATAAAACTGTTAATTTCTGAGGGAAAATAACAAGTACTATTATACTATACGAAACCTCGGTGTGCTGTGGAATTTTCCACCTTCATGGGACAAAACTGAATAGTCAAAAATGGGCTAGGTGCAAAATGAGCAACTTTAAAACAGTCTACAACTCACCTGATATCGATCGTTACGCGTACTTTGCCTGAATCTCGTCCCATGGACATTGGTTCCATCACCTCCTTCATCAATATCCTACAATGTGCTCCATGTAGTCAACAGATGAGAGGTCTTCAGATAGAATCTACAGTACCTTCTGCGCAGCTTCCCAATCCAGCATTCGGTTCACTTCTGATCCATAATACAGATGGAACTGTGCTGACAAATCACTCACAGCGTCTATGGAATCGGCATTTTGAACCCTGCAATTCTCACATTAACATTTGCTAAGGAGTAGTAACACAGCAATCAGACAGGAACAACAAGAAAAGAAATCACTCTATGATATCAACGTCTGAGATTACACGGCGATAGTTTTGCAACGACTCTGTCTGATAGTACTGCATCCGTTTCATTAATTCAACCAACTGAAATGACAGAATTAAACAAAAATAGGTGGAGAACTCTAACCGTTCTCTTTGAAAAAAAAAAACACAAACCTTCTTTTTCCTGTTCTGCAAGTGGCACCATTTCTCGTCCCATTCATATACTTTCCAAAGGTCGTTGATTGGCAGCACACTGCTTACCAATTCCTTACGATAGAAAGCAATGAAAGGCACCTTAAACGTAGAATTTATCATAAGTTTAGTAGAAGATAGTCGGAATATAGCCAACAGTTGCACTAAAGAAAAGTAGTGGAGTACCTCGAACAGATGGTTGCGCATAAATTTCAATGCTTCTTTGATGGTTTCTCTTGCTTCGTCTTCACCTTGCGTCCGATCATCTCCTTGATAATTGCTCACGTAAGCCAAATAATTCGATTTCTAAAAGCATACAACGAGATGCATTTTTGCATAATGTTACTAGCAGTAAACTTCAGATTCTAAGATAAGTCCAGGAAAAAAAGAAATAAACACAATACCTGAGTCGAAATGGATGCGGCGCAGAACGCATGATAATAAATCCATTTGGACTCGAGCTCTAACTCGAGATCGTCAGCTTCAGTAACGGGTGATTTTCGGAGTTGGAATCTGAACAAATTAATGAATCAACGAATGAAATTAAAAAGTGGGCATGAAAAAGTGAAACATGCCTCTCAGGTTTGTCTTCGAGCTGGATCTTCTTGTCGGCGGGAGCCATGAATCCTCTCTCGAGTTCTGACGGCTCCATAGCATCCAAAAGGGTGCTGGTTTTCTCCTTTGCCCGAACACGTCGTACCTAGACAGACTGCAGTGGTATCAAGCATAACGAAACAGACATGTGTTACCAACCCTTGCTTCGCCTTCACCCTCATCGTCCATGAGATCTTCTTGATCCTCATCGTCCTCGTCAACAGGCTCTTCATCTTCGTCGTAAAACTCGTCGAAATTGAAGTCTTCGACGCCGAAAACGTCACGTGCTTCATCCAACGCACTAAAACTACGCTATTATATAGTTCTGAGAGAGCCAAGCATGCTGCATGGCAATTCCATATACGTTCACCAAGCCTTTAAGTCAGAAGAGGCCAATTCACCCTTCGGGCATGTTCCCATCCCTTCTTCTATGATGTCGATGCGTGTGTCGGCCACCGTCCTCGTTTACAATGAAATTATCTTCTAAAATTAGATTTGCAATATAAACCATTGATGTTCATGTTGGAGAGCACGAATAACATGCAATCTAATCTTGTTTTGCACCAGTACACTCCCAAAATCACACAAATTTTACATAAAAGGAAGATGGGAATTGTTCACCGATAACTACACTCTAGTTATAAGCATGATCGAAGTACGGACTAGGTCACCATCACACAACCACAAAACATAAATTTCACCAACCGCTTTGTTCCGAATCTGAGTACCGCTCCCTATCAGATTCCTCTCCACTAAGGTCTCTTTCTCGAGGACTAGAAGGACCTTCTCCATCATCTCCCTAAAATGCTCAACCGGATATGGTTTTCCTGATGACTGCAAACACAAAGAAATACCTCTCCAAAGAGTTTCTTTTGGATGGCTGTCCGGTCATCTACGTCTTCATCCGAATCTTCTGGTTGAATTATACGCTGTTTTTTCTCCTTGCGATTTCCAAGGTTTTCCTATAAATGCAACTGCTTTATTTGCATACTAGTGGTTCATAGTGTCTTACTTGTATCAAATCGATATCATCATCATCCAATTCGTCCTCTTCGTCTTCGAGTTTTTCTGACTTTTCTGACTTGTCATCATCAGCATCTTCCTGGAAACTGGTGTTAACCGGATGCAAGCCAATGAAATTGAAAAAATCGGACCTCCTCTTCCTCTTCATCAGCGATAAACCCCTTCATTTCTTCTGCGCCTTGTTCATCATCGTCTTCCTCTTCGTCCTCATCACTTGAAATACAGTAATGGTTATTTCCATTAGTACTAATACCTTCACACTCTGACAAGTCTATATTAGGTTGAGGAATTATAAATGTCCGTTCGACCTTCAAATAAAAATTACCACAGCAACAATACTACAAAAGCTGCATTCAAGTGGTATTTCCCAAGTTGATAAGTGACTCTTCTAATTCCTCCGTATAACGTACGAAGGCTCTCTGTGAAAAAAAAACCGCAGCACTTCGAGACGCAGTAGCGACCCACCCAAATCTTGGCTACACCACAGCTTCTAAAGTGTTTCTCCACCAGTGAACGCTGCACCGGCTGAAACAAGTGTTAGCCTGATAGTACCAATACTGAACTAGGAGGCGGATGAGGGAAGGCTTCCCACCCATATTTTGTGGTCTTGTACAGGATCATTTTCGCGATGTCTCGTTCTGACCATATCGTGGATAAGTTCTGTAGCCGCCGTTTTAATACCATGACGATGGAGATCTTGGTCCAGGCGGTCCTAGTATTGTGCGAAGAGATCAGCAATGGACCAGGATTCACCATCCGTAAATGGAGCGTTCCTTTCATGTTCCACCGTGAACGAAGTGTCACATTCCATTTGTGAATGTCGGATTTTTGTGTCGGAATAGGCTGCTGTCCGCCGCTGAGCAGGTGTGGTTTTTTGTCTGCATGTTCAAGACATACTCTGCTATTATCTGACACTCGTTCCGAAGAGGCGGCAACTCTTTACACGGCAGAGAAAGATTCGGCCGATGGCGGCTCGCGCACATACTATGTCCGCTTTGAGTTGGTGCGCTACCAATCTAAAATAATTTTTCAAAAATAAAAAATTGGAGAATACTAAACAGATCACATGTCTTCCGAAGCACCATGAAGTTCTTTTTCGTATGAATCCACATGCCCTACCAAGAATACTGATGCTGCGGGAAGTAAGGAAAGAAAGGAAAACGGATGCAGCGGACATTTATAATTCCTCAACCTAATATATCAACCTATCACAGCCGATTATTAAAGGAATCCTCGTTAATAACAAAAAGAGAGAAGACTATGACGAAGTAAAAAAGTAAAAGGACTGTTGAGGAAGTGAGCTTAACAATACCTACTCGCTTTCAACAACGCGCTTGCTTTTCTTCTTCTTCTCCTTCTGCAACTTCCTCTTTTTCGCTTTAGGCTGGTCCTGTTCTGTTGATGAAGATGATGAAGACGACCCCTCTCCCTCTGACTCCTCCGCCTGTCGTTCAATAAAATCCATAGATCTGCTGATAGATCAAACGCAGTTAGAAACGAAATAAACTATGCAAACGACGAAGTCAGAGAGCCATAAAACACCGACCAAATAAAAACCTTAAATATACATAGCTACACAGAGGAGATGAAAATCTGCCGGAAATAAGAGACAGGACGACGCAACAAACATCCACATACTGTGAGTGTGACGACAAGAGACAGAGGGACCGTACACGCGGGAATCAATAACAATCGATCCCGTAATGGATCGAGAAATACGCTGCTCATGGCAAGGAAGCAAGAAAAAAGTGAGAAAGGAAAAAATAACGACGGGCTCACAACGCTTGGCAAACGGCCAAAGTCGACGCACTATTGCAGACATTGTGCAATAGCGCGCATCACTTTTCAAAAGGCATCCATGGGAGCTTCTTGAAGCATCGCAGCTTTGTACGGCCTTATAGAAGAAAAAGTTAGCGAGGATTTATCTCAGCTTTACTTAGGACAAATGTTAACACATATTTTTGGAAAGTGCTCATCCTAGCTGAATTAGCTTCATGGATCATGGGAGCAAGCTCAAAACTTTGCCGAATTGAAGCAAAAAACATTTTCTCCGGGAGTTGCATGTGTAATGGAACATATGGTGGTTCAATGATCTCATTGTCAGTTGACATGTTCAGTTCATGGTACCGTTCTCTTTCAAAATTTTGTTCTACCCTACTGAAGGCCAGACCGGCGAAAAGGGAGTTGGGGGGGGGGAGGGGCCACCCTACAAAAGGTAATAGGCTTCACCTTGTAAGCCTAAGTAAAAGCACTAGCTTAAGCCTAAGCTAAGCCTAAGCCTAATCATGCTTCACAGGAGTGCCCCTGCAACTCTCTTTTCACTGCCAGACCACTTATATATAGGAAACTCCAAACGTACGCAGACAAGAGCCGAGATCGCGGCGCGGCTCTCATGGGCAGAGACGCAGGCGCACACTATGCTGAGCTCCCGTGACTCTTCCCAAGAGAGCCGCGCCGCGGTCCTGACTCTCGACTGCGTCCGTTTGGAGTTCTCTGTATGTATGCGCAACATCCATTGAGGTTTTCGTGGTTCAGCTTGCACAGTTCTCCGCGCATTTGTGATATGCTAGAGATGTTCCCCACACTGAGCAGTCCAACAAGAAGTTGGAAATTTGGGCAGGTGATGCCTCCAGGCAGCAGTCTGCGTTGGGCTCAATTTTCAGAAAAAAATGTTGCTAGATCCCAGGCTGCTCGCTCTCGCTGCCGTTTTTGTTTTGTTCAATTCAAGGTGCTCTACGTAGAGCTCTGTTGCCACCAAGCGACGCGGTAGAGACGAATTCGGAGCAGTCTATAGTCATCCTGATTCAATGTTGTTTTCTTCCCGGTCAAATCACTATGTCTTCACGCATTCCTAGCGCTAGCTAATGCAAGAGCGCTGCCCTATAACAGCTTCATTCATGCTCTGAATGAAACATTTGGAGGTCGGTAACAGTTTCAAACACTCATGAATGAAACCATCCCAGGCTTACACCGCTACGCTCCCATCTTTGCATCAGCTTGCGCTACTGATGCGTGATGATAAAGTGATATGGCCGCAAAGAAACAACACTGAATCACGCTGACCATTACTATACTAATCTTAAGGAATTCCCTTGAGAAGAGATGAAGCACAGTCACGCTGCGACGTCAGCTGAAGGACTGTTTTGTAAAGAGTTCTCATCGAATCATCAAGCACACTACTCACATGGATAGCTCGACGTAATCCTGCCCCCAGGACTGAGACTGAGCAGAAGATCGTGTGATTTTCCCCGAAAGAAATCAGTTGCCTGCTCTTGCATCGTGCTCAATTCAAGGAGAAAGAATCCGATGTCACCATGGCACTGCCTGCTGTTATCACTTCGAAAGCGTCAGAAGTGACATAAGCGGCGTAAGTCAACACAGTTGTCATGTCGAAGCTCTTTTCGCAGGCGCAAGGATTCGAAGTGGAAAACGGAGGGCGAAAAGTGGGTTGGGGGCACTCTATAAAAGATCATAGGCTTCACTTGTAATCCTAAGCCAAAGCACTAGCCTGGGCCCAAACCTAAGCTTAGCCTAAGCCTAATCCCATGCTTAAGCATGTGTTTAAGCCTAAGCTTAAGGCTACCAGGGTTATTCGTGGATGATTTCACCAAATAGGTTATCAGTCAAGCGGAAGCAACATTCCGGGGGTACTTCCACCATTAGCATCACAGATGCGAACGTGTACCGCGTGGCTCCGTTCACTTCATCTTTAATTCGAGTCCTGTCTCAGAATCGTCTCTCGATTTTTTTTTTGCAAATGGAATCGCTATGGAGTGCCGGAATCAGATGGGTACAAGCAACCTGCAAAAAGGCAGCAAAACTCATTCCCGATCATCTTCTCCCTTAGGAAACATATGCGGAGCCGAGGCAAGAGTGCATGGTGAGGGGAACTTGTATTTCTCCCTTGGTCCCGCCCATGTTCTCCCCATAAGAAGAGATGCAAAAACGTGGTTTTGAGGCACACTTGTATCAAATCATCCACGCAGTTTTAATCAAGGGCTCTTGGAAGTCTCAGTGATAAAAAAAAATCCTCGAAAAGCATTCTGAGCCAGGACTGTGTTTTCAACATGAGGCTGCGACTTTTTCGGAACAAAGCACCGAGTGTCAATTGATCATGGTGGCCATCTTCAGTTCGCTATGGAAATGCTACTTTATTTCCGGCTCAAATAAATAGGTGAAACAAACACCAGTGTAATTTTTCTAATATTCTAATGTACCGACTATGAATTTCGGAAGATACGACTGATTCCAGTATTACATCCAGCTGTCCATAGAAACTTCCAAGCGAGAATCCGATCGCAGCGACCGCGATCTCGGCCTCAGAAGATCTCGCCAGATTGAGCGATGCCGCTGACATGCTCTCACCTCGGCGATCGGAATGGCAACTATCGATCACCGATTGGTCGGTCCCTCGAGCGATCGGCTCTCAGCGGAGATGAAGCTCAGCTGGTTGTTTGATCGTACTTGTGCTTCACCGCTTCAGCACGGTCGTTGTAAAAAAAGCCCTCGAGTGATTCACCGCCAGTCGCGCAGAGTAATTGCACGGCAAGGGCTCTCGACGCGCAACGATTCCAAAAGCCAAGAGGGCGAATTCACCCGTGCGAGGGCCAGAGAGGAGCTGGCGAACATCCGATGAGTACGCCATCAGCGAGACGCCGAACTGCTTCCGCGGAGGCTTGACCTTCGGGCTGAGAGCGGGTGCTGCCGGCGACGCGGAGAGGACGCACAGGCGGCGGAGGGACGCGGTGAGCAGCAGTGCGAGAGGAGTGCGTCCGGCGGAGTTGAGACAGGGTGACGAAGGGTGTCGAGACAGCGCGCAGGGTCGGAGGAGGAGGTCAGCAGAGCGGTCGGGAGCTCGAGCGCGAGAGCACGCGGGTGCGTTGCGGTGACAGAGAGCCTCCGGAAGCGATGGAGCGTGGCGCTGCGGAGGCAGCCGAGCTGAGACGAGTGGAAGCGTCCGAAACGAGAGGAGACAGATGGCGTGGGAAAACGAACAGCACGACGACGGCACCTGGCGCAGACAATGAGAGCGGTCGAGATAGCCCGCGGATGGAGAAGGCGCAGTGGCCGAGGGCCTCTCGCAGACGACTGCAGCCGGGTGGAGGCGACGGCGAGCAGCGCGAGCGAGGCACAGCGACAGGCGGGGAGGGAGCGAGCGGGGAGAGGAGTGCGCGTGCGAGATCGGAGGGTGCCGAGTGAGGCTGACGGCGGATAGCCCGCAGTCGGATGGAGGAGGACCCGGGTGAGCGGACGCCGGCCCTCGGCGGCTCCGCTGGTCCCTCGGTACGGGCCCATTCCTCCTCTCCAAGACGAGTCCCCCTCTTCGAGAGAGCCTCGGCCCGATGGTGGAACCCACAGTTCCGCTCGCCGTCGCTCGAGGCGCAGTACTGGAAATGCTCCTTTCCTCAGCTCAGGTTTGCCCAGTCGCCTTCGCTTACGCTCCTTTCCTTCCTCCTCATTTCTCTATCTTATCTTCTCCTGTGACTTGTAAACCCTTTTGTTCAAGGGATCGCTTCCGCTCGGGGCTTGTGTACATCTCATTCGTCTGCGTGGCGTGGACGATTTATCTAGCAATTTTCGACAAGGCGGGCCTTCAGCACTGGGTACGAGTGATGGAATTAGAGGCGCAGTGCGAAGTGGAACCCTCAAATTTCAATTTCCACTCCGAATTCCCTTTGCGCTCAATTCCACTTCGCGCTGCAAGGATGCGTGACCCCGTGGGCTACAGCTGCTTTGCAAATCCAAGAGCTGGACTTGTTTCAGCTCACAGCCGCCGCACTCATCACTGTTTGTCTGGCGATGCTGTCGTTCACGCTCTGCTCATCGCAGTACCAGCGGTTCTACATGCCAACTTCGTTCCTGTGCACGTTCCTCATCTGTCTAGTCACGCTCCTCATCTTCTCCTCGGACTCGAAGTCAACGTTCATGACGCCCGTTGCCAGCCTCGCCACCAGCTTCCAGGTCAGATTCTTCGAGTGCTGGCTACTCTTGCTCACTTCTATTTTTTGCGCTGTTCATTTGCAAGAAAATCGATGAGTTGCGAAAGTGAGGTGCGTCTGGAGGGTCCGACGAAAACAAACTAACTAAATACTCCTTGTTGTGTGGTGCATGACAAATTCGTAGTCATTTTCTGGTATTCTGACAGCGTGCGCAAACATTAATTAAGAACGTCCCTGTTCGAGTATCCTGACTTCTGTTCCCATTCCTCTAGCGTCCAAAGAGTATTGAACCACCAATCGAGTCTTCTACTGGCATGTGGCTGTTAGACCCACTAGTCGCCCAAAATAGAACTCTCATGGACGCTGCTCTTTCTTTCCTCCTCTTCGTGACCTTTTTGCCAATAACCGGTCGAGTTATAAAGAAATGAAGAGAACTCGCTCGCTTTCACCTGACACAATTGTCAATTTTCTGAATGTTGTGGTGGTTTGAAATGATGTGGGAAGGGCTTTTCCTCTCTCTAATAGGAAATGCAATAAGGGTAGCATGTCAAATTGTTATTAATTTTGCACTTACATACTTCTTGAGACAAAGGTGAAAATTGGTAAGGAACTGGAGATTCTGAATAGTTGCAAGAGTAAATCAGCCGAGAGAGAATTCTAGGATATCATGACGACTTCGTGACAGATGTCATCTGTGCTTTTAATCTGTGTTAGAACTTCGGTCGAGTGGCACACAATTAATCTGCAGCAGTTTTTGGAAGATTCCTTTTGCCAAGGGCTAAGCATAATAATTTGTGCTCTTGTGCATATTTATTTCATAGGCTTGGGCGCGCCACAATCTCGTGATTTTCAAAAAAAAAAAACAACTATATCCTCAGCGAGGACCGAATATCGTCTTCGACACAAATATTCGAGCCCGATTTCGAGGTAGGCGAAAATTCTTGTGTGCGGGCGAGCTAAAGTGAAGCAAGAAATAATGTTTAAAAAAATCGAAGAAGAATTAGGGACCGCCTCTTCTCGAATATTCGAATATTTAAGTTGGTTCCAAAAGTTGGATTGAATTTCACAGTGAAGCCAGTCGATTTACAAGGTTTTTATTCATTTCCAAGTATATATGCAGTCATATCATACAATATTTATGAAGATGTAAGTCAGTGGAATGGAGGACAGTTTGATGTGATTTAAGATGTTTAAAAATAGCCTCAACAACTTCACACGGGTTAAAAACTCCGAACTACGAGATTATGGCAGATTTATTGCTAGTTCGATCGAAACTGCACTTTTTGTAGAGGAACTGCACTATTTAAACTAGGCGCTGTGTGGAGGAGCAAACGTCCAATCGACGAGTGCAGCAAGGGCTCTTGTTGGATTCTGATGGGGCTCTCATTGTCAATTTTTTCATGTTCAGGTGGTGCTGCTGATCTACACCGTGATTCCGCTTCCTCTGTACCTGTGTATTCTGATCGGCGTCGTGTATTCGTGCCTATTCGAGACGCTATCCAGGAACAGGGTTGCCTACGGCGATGTGTCACATATTCAGCTGGTGCTGCACATCGGCGTCCACCTTCTAGGTGTGCATCTGTTTATTCTTACTCAGGTAAGCAGTTTCCTGATCGCATCCACTACTCTCCTTGCCTTCTCTGGATTCCTTTTGCCTGATTCCTTTCGCCTCTTTGAGCTGCAGCGAACACAACCCATCCGTCTTCAGCCGTCGCAAATAACTTAGTCTTGGTTTTCAAGCGCGATAACACCCACACCATCGAATGCAGCTGTTGTTGAATGAATTCTCTCATCACATGCTTTTTTGGCTCATGGAGAACAAGTGTAAGGAGGGGCTCGCCCTGCGGTCTTACTGACTTGCTTCTCAATTTATTAACCCACAATTTTTTGCCTCGTTATCAGCCGGCATTTCCCGACCGGCTAGATTGCCCATCGCTCCGTGAAGCCTCGACGAGCGAACTCCAAAGTGCACCCCGCAAAAACCCCGCTGTTGAACTCGATGACACTGAAACCCCGCCCCGTGCGTGATAGATAACTGCGAGGTCATCGATCGCTGTGTTAATAGAGCTTTGACGTTCGCACTCGACTGGAAACTCCGGCGAAAAACTTCCTGAAAGATCGGGTTGCAGTGCAAGGTTAAACGGATTCGACAATTTCGAGGAACGGCATTCCTTACTGGATGGCATGTCCGAGAAATATTGTCGCAATTCCCTGCATGTCAATCCATCAAGTCGTTCGTTTCCGGTCTCGGAGTCATTTCATGGCTCTGTCGTTCTTCCAATATTTTATTTTCAAAAGAAATGACTCGACGGCGGATGCTCAAAAATCTGAGCAGCGAAGCTCCACAAAAACACGATCTGTTGACGAGCAAATCAACATCACCCAAGGGAAGCTGGGTCAACGAACGGGAAATTTCCTAGCTTGTTACAGCTTTCTAGCTTCCTTGAAAGCTGAAGAGGGTGCAGAAGAGAGCGACCATTCCTATACGAGCTACGACAGTGTAAGGCGGGGTCTTAACACCATGCACAGAACAATTTTACGCTTGGGTGAACAGATTTTGTTTGGGTCCTTAGACTTAACACCTGCGTCTTCCACACCTCTCCCTCGCAAATGTTTGAACACACCACGGCGTCAAGGATCAATGCGTTTTGTGGGTGAGCCTATAATTATGAAACGCTCTGGAGTAGTGGGATTTGTGGGATCGAGTGTGCGTGACATCTTGGCCACCATGGCTTCTAATTATATCAGTGTTGCGTTCATCGCCATGACTTCACCAGTTTTTCCTAGATTTTCACACCCTTATCGCAAACCCCGCCCGCAGTGCCTTCGTGATGTTTATCCTGACGGGAATACAACATCGGAAAGTTCTCATTGAATCCACCAAGCACTCATCCTGCTATGACAAGAAAGCATTAGAAGGCTATCACAAGCGAATCAAGCACTGACAAATTAACCTGCTGGCCTAGGATTCATGGACGCGTCACCGAGCGAAAATGGGTTAGTAAATCAACTTTCATGCCTTCCGTTTCCTAGAGTTATGTACTCTATACCAAAGCTAATTATGTATGTCTCATGGGAACTTGTCAGAAGCTCTTTCTGATTCTCACTTTTACCTGATCCAGTTGTTTTTTTTTGCAATAATACATGTGAGATATGCCTTTCCCACAGTAATCTTGGGCTGAGAAAGGCTGACATTTTTGTTGTTCCGTTTCAAATGATAACTTCTGAAGAAAATTTAGTCTCTCATATTGTATTTCCCAGACCATCGCAAAGGTCATTTCATACTCATTATTGTTGATCACTCATTTCTGAATTTATTGTACTTCCCGTCTTTTCCACCCCTGAATCAAATTGTGTGAAAGCTGAGCTCTCACAAAAGGCCGACGAAGTAACATAGCGTCGCTCCTTCGTTGTAAGTAAACTGATTTCGAGTTTTTATGCTCTTGATATTCGATTGTGCATGTTACGAAACAAAAACTGGTTATGCAGAAAAACTTCTTTATCGAGCTTTTTGAGCTAAAGGAAATATTGTTGAGAATTCTGATCTCTCTAACTAAGGTTGTTTTGAAACGTACATGCACGTTTACGATAATCGAACTGCCCCTTTCAACCAAGATATTAGGAACCATTGGAAGACTTCTTGAAACAGCCGAATATTTTTTATGAATATTTACGCGAAAACGGGATATGTTCAGCCAGCATCTTCTCAGTTGAAATCTGTCTTCAGAATCTCAATTGCCCCATTTCAAAGCGATTTTGTGTGCGCTGTGCTTTGCGAAGCGTCAATATAAAACATCGTCCACGTATTAACCAACGGAGAAAGTTCCGGAAATGTTCAGCCCATCGTTTGAGGTGCTTACATTTTGTTAGACGCTAGAGTTTAGAAGTACGTACATAGCGAGAAGTATGAGCTTTATTTGAAAAGAGTATGGTTCTGAGAAAAAGCAGAAATTAGTTTTTTTGGCAGTATATTTATTTATTTATTTATTTATTTATTTATTTATTTATTTATTTATTTATTTATTTATTTATTTACTTATTCTTACACTCAAGATGCTCCAGTAAAAAAGGCAAAATTGATATGATAACAGGCGCGGAGAACAGAGACGCAAACACTTGTAAGAAAACAACTGAAACCAACAATAAATACTTTTACAATGTGGAAATGACGTTGTTTAGGCCACAGGGAATGGGTGGAGAGTATTCATATTGTTTGCCTCTACTTGGTTCGTAATTTCACAGTTTCCCTGCCCAATCTTTATCACTTCAGTATGGCGTCATTGAGATAGTCACGTCTAGGCTACGCCACCGTATTTAACATACCGGGGCGAGCCCTGTATCTCAAGGGCTTCTTTAAATACGAACCCCGGGCGATGACCTAGAGGGAGCCTGCAGAACGAACCACAGTTAGTGATATGAACAGGTAACTGTGCTTAGGCAGATTTAGAGAAAACGAAGGGTATAATAACTTTGGCCTTAACCGTCATGGATATGAAAAAAGAACGAAATCTTGGACTAAGAATGTCAGCTGGACATAAATCGAAGCAATCTCAGAAGGGTGATGGTCGTAGGCGCCGTTTTTTGGTTTTTCTGCGCGCACAAGGTAAGCGTGTCCTCGTGTTTCCTTATCTCTGCATTTTATTTTTCTATTTCACCTGTCGTAAATTTATACATCAGAGCATAGTCTGCAATTTTTCTCCGAAAAGCAAGGGATTTTGCGCCCAGCATTTTTAACCGATCTTCATAAGAAAGGTTTACTAATCCTTTCCGAATAAACATCTATATGTGAAGCTTTTTTGAACGTTCTCTAACTTATCTACGAAAGACTGCTTCCAAGGAGACCATAGAGAAGAGCAGTATTCCAAAAGAGGTCTAACATAACATACAAAGAGCTTAAATAGTAGGATAGGGTCGCGCGTCCTGAGTGCCCGGAGGATATAGTTTGACCTAGCCGATGCTTTAGCAGTGATGTCATCTATGTAACTCTCAAAGTCGAATTTGTCGGAGTCTGTGATGCCGAGATCTCTAATTGGGGGCAGCTGCGTAAGTTGTGCTCCATTTAAGGTGAATATTACATCAGGGTGATTTTTTCCAAAGCACAATACAGCGGTCTTCTCTGTAGAAATATCAAGTTCCCATGTGTTGGACATGTTTCCTAGTACATCCAAGGCTGATTGTAGTTTAGTATGGTCGTTAATTATGAAAATTTTCAAATCGTCTGCATACATACAGCAAAAGGTTCCTGGAGGTAATGCCCAGTTGAGGTCATTCGTGAAAATGAGGAACATAAGTGGACCAAGGCAAGTGCCCTGGGGCACTCCGCTGGTGGTAGGATATAACGCAGATCTTACACTGTTAATTATTACCGATTGCATTCTATCGGTGAGGAAAAACTCCAAAAATCGTAGTAAGCAACCCATGATACCGTAGGCTGAGAGCTTTTTCAGAAGAAGTGGGATTGAGATTGTATTATAGTAAAGTACTTATAGAAAAATATTTTCGTTAGGTTTTCCTGGACTCTCTAAATTCTTCTAATATCTTTCCTAAGAAAAGGGCTCCGGGCCTGTCAGCAGTACTCTAAATGAGGCAAGACGTAAGATTTAAATAGTCGCACCAAGATTTTTGCATCTTTTGTGTGGATATTACGGAAAATTTGGAAGAGTGATTTTCGGGCTTTGTCTACTACATTATCAATTTGAGTTCTAAAACTAAGCTTTTCATCAATGATTATTCCTAGGTCCTTTACTTCACTCCGACGCAACAAATTTATTCCATCCAGAGAGTTGCCTACATAAGGTGCATTACCGAGATGTAGTACCGTTGTTTTTGACATGTTCAACGGAATATTATGCCGCTTAGACCAGTCTTTAATAGCAGTAATTGCTTCTGATAATGCGGAATGGACATGATCAACGCTGCTGCTATCGTGTGAGATATACACCTTCACATCGTCGGCGTATAGCTGCATCCTTATGGAATGATGTCCCTTCAATTTTGGCGGAACATCTGCTGTGTAAATTATGAAAAGCAGTGGGGAGAGAACTACGCCCTGAGGGACTCCACTAGTGCATGGATAACGCATGGATAACGGATAACGATTTGAATACTTATTTCCAGCCCTAAAGGTAGAAAATCTATGGGACAAGTACGATGCAAAACCTGATATCCATCACGAGCACTTGAATTCATTATGCTTCCAGAATTGTGCAAGGGTGAGGAAACGCGGGACACGTACTATTATATTTTTGCACCAATCTAATGGCTTCTTTTTCACACATTTATCTGAACTAAGGCGCTAACCCAACAAAACACGAAAATCGGGACGTTGTTATTTGAGACGTCCACTTTCCCGAAGTTGAAGCCATATGATCGAAATTGGGATGTTGTTTTCTGTGAGCGAATATGTAGATATGTTCCGTGAAATCTATGTACATATGTACGTAGCAAGGTGACCACGATGAGATGTTCGGAACTGGGAATGACTCCCTAAGTGGACGGGATGATTTTTCACCACTGGAATGCTAGCGTTCTCTTTCTCACACTGAAAAAATAAAGGACGCTTGCGATTGTCGCCGAATGTGTTCGGTTCAGTGTGGCTTTTCTTTAGTCCGTTTTTTGTCAGCGTTCCCCTTTACACTGCCTTTTTTTGCTTTCTTGTAGGTTTCATGAAATGGCTGACTTCCTGATTTTTATGTGTGGCTGCATTAGTGGTGAAATAGCAAAACACGAATCTGACAATTCGGCACCGTTGCGACATTTTATTGATCTTTTGCTTACACAGTTTATCGTCATGTCGGGGATAAAATGTGACATTTGTCTCGTAACAATCCACGTGATAGTGCGATTGGGGTGAATTTGGTTCTTTGGCTGGGGAACGTAAGGGAATTCTAATTTAGAAAGTTCAGAGAAAAAATACATAACTTCCTTTGCGATTTGGAGATGACAATCTATTATTTTCTAAGGGCCAGTTTTGTTAGCGCAGATGCTGCAGAAATCTAAAGAAATACTTCTGTTCGGGATTTCTCAAGTGGTACTTGAGGAGTTTCTATTTTCTGCACCACGTGTTCGTCATTGCCGCGCCCTAAATGTTTTTTGCTCAGAACTTTGTTGACTAGACTTCGGCCAATGAAAGAACGCTGCTGAGCATATTAATCTATGATTTGGGATGTTCCTTGCGTTTTCCTCTTACCACGCAAATCAATTGTGGAGGGCCAGTCAGGGAGTTTGTTTTTTTTTTGAACCCCTTCATCCCTGTGGAAGATACAGTATTCGCAACATCTTCGTCGAAAAAGTCTGTCAGACCGCAAATTTGAGTTCGCTATAGATAAATCCATTGCGGCGAAATGAGTTGTAATTGAAGCTGCGTTTTTCACAGAAAAAATTCTGGAGCGTTTTTTTTTTCTACATTTCAGTCTTACGACACAGAATACGCACTTTCACGTCCAATCCAATGATCTCCTCTCTAAATTCTAGTTGGAAACATTTTCGTTTTTGTACCTACATATGTTTGTTCGTGGACTTGTGGATGTGATCTGACCAGCATTTTCTTCGTTTCGAGCTTAGGCACGAACTATGTAACTCATCAGTTTTAAGAATTTTCGGATTTTTCGCTCAAGCTCTGTGCTGGCTGTCAGGCTTGCTCACGCATTGCTCTTCTCGCATGTATTTTTAGAAGGTCATTAACAGAGGGCCACCATTTGCATTTGGTGTTTGCCTTCTCGAAGGACTCAGTCTGCAGAATAATGAGACAGCCTCAATCCTGAAAATTGCGATTTGCAAATATAGTGGCTATCACAGGCATAGAACCTCCTAGAAACGATATCCTACATAGTTGGAAGCGGGATTTTTGGCAAAAGCTATGACCACCAGTGAGCTTAACGTGCATGAGGCCACACCCTGCGCTCACCGTTCTGCAGTTACGGTAGTTCCGATTTTTCGAGTGTGTTCTGCAGGACCCTCCCTGAGCTCTCGTACACGTCTTCTTCTTTGGACCGAATTGTCACAGCGAAAGTTTCGGAAATGTAGTGCGACTCAGCGCTACCTTTCTTATATAATTCAACTTTCACTGTTTTTGAATGTGACTACAAAATACGAAACCTAGGTCGCTACTCCCACTAATATTTCTTTGTTTTATTAAGTCAACCATTTTAGAATGGGATAAAGATGTCTCAGTATTATTGTATTCTTATTTGCTATGAAATAAATTGGTCCTTTGCTGCCAGCTCTGGAGTACTGTTGGGATTGCTGCAGCTCGCACAAAATTGAGGAAAGAGCCTCGAATAATTTGGGAGGCAGAACGCCACTAACGGTGCAAGTAGTTGTCTGAGGTCCTTTAGTGACGAACTTGATGAAATTATTATTGTTATAAAAAGATTTTATGTGAAGAAGACTGTAAAAACCCCTCAAAGAAATGTTGCCGTTCCCCTCGTTCCCTGTACCATGTATGGGTAAATAGATTTGAGAAATAGGTCCTCGCGGGAACTCGTCAGTACAGCGAGGAAGACCTTTCTTTATGCAACTTGAAAGTAAAAGCTAGCTATAAGTTGTCCTATCTGTACTTAACATAAACTATGTAGTATATAATGCGTATTATATTCATGTTATCGTATCCATTCCAAAGAAAAGCGAGGTTGCTGTTGCTTCTGCTTCAGAGTAGAACATTGTTTTCATCGCAATAAGCAGCTCACTCTACTTTTTTGCCTTCATAACCAAATAGCCACCGGCGAAATAACAATTGTCGAGTGATTTATTAAGCCATGATTTACTGAGCCAAAGTAGGCTTATTAACCAAACCTTACCACTTCCTTGCTCGACAGGGATGGAGTGCAGCTACATAAAAAATCCCGTTTTTCAAAAAGGGATTTTTTGTCACACTCCACAGTATGCGAAGTGTGACCAAGCACTTGTGTTTAGCTTGCTTTTAACGCATTCTGCAGCTAGATAGCTAAAGAGAACGCAGAAATAGTAATTCTGTGGAACATGAGAGGCTTATGTTGACTAATCAACTGCGGGTTAATCAAAAGCAAACCGCGGGCCAGTGGTGGGAAGTAACCATAGACAGTAGTACTAGTTAGGAGTGAAAGGAATGCCATATTATTCCAAATGATTGGCTTTGTGGGGATGCTGGGCGGTTGATATAGTGGACGAGCATTCGAGGCTCTTTCCTCAATTTTGCACGTTCTGCGGCAATCCCGGCAGTTGTGTATTGTTTACTGTTCATTATTCACACTCTTCTATCACACAGGCACAATGAATATCTGACCTTCCCTACGAAGAATTCAGCTGATTCCTTCACATCTCCAGCAAATGGCTTCGTTCAATCACCTGCGAGGTCTTTTCCGGAGTAGCCTTCCAATATTGCCAATCGGTTTATCCAGCGCACCTTGAGTCGTCCCATGTTTCTTTTTCCGCTCGATGCGAATATACATAGCTGTTGTCCCCTTATTCTACTCCTTGATCATTACCATTTCCAGAAAATGTGTATCCTGGCGTGCTGTGGGTGCAGCTTGTAAAAATGTTTTAAGTAAACAAATTTTGAAAAGAAAACTAATGAAAAAAATGTAAAAAAATCTGTATATATAAAAGTCAAAGTTTGTATGTGTGTGTGTGTGTGTGTATGTATGTAATTAATAGAAATCGCGGAGGGTGAACCGATCGGGACCAAATTTTGCATTTAGGTTCTTTGGAGGCCGGCGGAGGTTATAGGCTACATTGCACCTGGGATTATTGATTGATTTATCGATTATATCGATTTTATTGATTTTTCGTTATTTTTGCCCAAAGGTCGGTGGGGACGTGTCTTCTGGGGTTCCTCAATACGCTGAATACGAATATGACATCCATTTTGCACGAATTATTGATTTATTGATTTTATCGATTTTTTCCCATTTTCGCTCGTGGGCGGACAAGGACATTTCTGCTGGGGTTTCTCCATACGCTGACCACGCGTATGACAACCATTTTGCACGAAGTATCGATTTATCGATTTTATTGATTTTCGGCTCTTCTGCCCAATGAAGCGGTGAGGACATGTCTCCTGGGGTTTCTCAATACGCTGAATACGAATATGACATCCATTTTGCACGAATTATTGATTTATAGATTTTATCGATTTTTTCCCATTTTCGCTCGGGGGCGGACAAGGACATTTCTGCTGGGGTTTCTCCATACGCTGACCACGCGTATGACAACCATTTTGCACGAAGTATCGATTTATCGATTTTATTGATTTTCGGCTCTTCTGCCCAATGGAGCGGTGAGGACATGTCTCCTGGGGTTTCTCAATACGCTGAGTACGAATACAACAACCATTTTGCACGAAATATTGATTTATTGATCTTATCGATTTTTTCTACTTCCGCCTGAGGACGGACATAGACATGTCTGCTGGGGTTTCTCATTACGCTGAATACGAATGTGACAACCATTTTGCACGAAATATCGTTTTATCGATTTTATTGATTTTTGGCTCTTCCGTCCAATGAAGCGGTGAAGACATCTCTCCTGGGGTTCCTCGATACGCTGAGTATGAATATGACAACTAATTTGTAGGAATACATCGATTCAATGTCACCGAAATAGCTTTGCTAACTTTTCGCCCACAAGCCGATGGGAAAGGGTCACCTGAGCTTCAGCACCACGCTGATCACCAAAATTATGGAGATTTTAATGAATTTATCGGTGATAATAATTGGCCTCAGCAGTGTGATGTAGCCAAGGTAGTAAAACACCCGAGCGAAGCCGGGTACTGTAGCTAGTGTAATATAATTGTCAATGACACCTTAACTCTAATCCAACTTCTTACCTTTCTTTTCACCTGTTTACGATTAGATGAAGAAGAAGATAAATAATTCAGAGGAATTTCTCCATTAATTTGCGATTTCCTCATTTGTTTCTATCTCCTATATTTCCACCTTTCCACGTTTCTTCAATGATCGCCCTGGTGACCGAGGTGTATTTCATGGAAACCCTTGAAGTTGGCTTCTATTTCGCCACAAATTCACATGAGTGCTGCAGTGGTGAAAGCAAAGTGCTCTCAAAAACCTCTGTGAGTGTATGCATCGAGGGAGGCTGCGAGGCGAGGAGCAAGGGCGAGAAAAATGCTTCTATATTAGGAATTTTGTCGCTCCCATGTTTATATCGATCGGGCTGAGCAGCTTAACCAAACACGCCTTGCGTATGGATGTGCTGGAATGGAAGTGCATCATGGTCTTCAGAGAGATTCCAGCACGAGAAGGGGAGATAACTTCTATGGGAGAAACACGAGAACCTCGAGCAGCTGACGAGCTGCCATGACTTTTCTGCATTCGCATATGAAGGATAAAGCGTACCGCCATGCCAAAAAATGTGAAGGACACCGTTATCAGCATTGATTACAAAACTCTTGCGTGTTGGATGTCGTCCAGTTTTAAAGATCAGAGCGCGATGAAGGATATGACCAAAGGTGGAACAGGCTGTTGCTTCTGCGTCGACACCACGGGGAACGAAGGTGGATTTCGTGACATTTGGGACCTGCAGCCTGGCTTTGGTTCAAAATACCAGCTTCGCAAAATGGTTTAAATCAAAAAATTCAAATTCAAAACCTTTTTAATACTTACTGCTGATGATTCGATCAGGCATTGCCTGCTAACATAGTGGGAGATTCCCCAAAGTATTACCCTGTGGCCACTGAAGGACCAGGAAGCGCTTGTTGCTGCAGTTACCCCTCCATTTCTGAAGGGCTACTTTTGCCCCAACCTCTATTATGAGCTGCTCTGCAAAGCCTTGGCAAGCACTGGGGTGGGTAACAGCAACAGTGCAATAAAGGAGGGAGTAGCGAAATATCAGGTTGTTGCCAAAATAATTGCCGTTAATTGCTCAACTAAACTTTTCTCTTCTGCCCAGTTTGAGCAATTTTACCACAACTCATGTAACCACCTGGTAGAGCTTTTCTTGCTCTTTCGATTGTTGCTCGAATATTCTGGCTAGCTCTTTTTTGAGGGTATTTATGAAGTCGCGAACAAATTGTGAGCCGACGCTATTTTCGGCTGATTATGGTTAATGACTTCAAACTCGATCAGTTTTTGATATGCGGTAATCTTGCATTTGTTTTGGCTTAGGATCGCCTTTCCAATGAGCAGTGGGATATTGAATCGCGAACCTTTTTCCCGTCGATTTTGATCGCCAAAGCAACCATGGTAGTGGCCGCAGGCTGTATTCTGACGATCAAGCGTTGAGGACAGTCGTGGAAACTCAACCGTGTCCTAACATGTGGACGTTAAGGGCAGGGTTGGGGCTCACTATAGCGCAGTTCCGAAACGTTTGACTTCAATCGACATGGCAAAAAAGGTGCGGAAGTCAACACCCCACCATCTGACAGATGACCAACATCTCACCCTCCGTGACATCTTTTCTAACTCGATTTTTCGCCCCGAAGTCTACCCATTTCTAGACCGTATAATAACTATAGTTGGAGCTTGGTTCCTGCACGATTAAAGGTAGTGTAAATCTATATCGGTAGACATGTCCTCCCATCTCTAAGATTTCCTGAATTAAGTCTTCACATTAGGGAGGTTGCGTCAGCAATTTGGTGGTGCTGTAAGAGTGTTATCCACTGCAGCCTTCCCCAACCTAGTCAGACATTGACAGCAGAGTCCTGGTACTCTAACTTCGAGTTCAAAACTCTGCTGCAGATGTGGTTGACAGTGGCGAACAGAATCAAGTTTTCCCCTGCTCCAGGCTAAGCCTCACTTTCCAAAACTCACCCGGCAGAAACTGGTGCAGTAAGGCATTGAGGTTCTCACCTATTCCCTTATTTCTCAGACCATTACCCTACTGTCTATCCTTTTCCTGAGCTCGAAGCGCAATCCTACGACAGCAGCTGATTTCTGATCTGGAGCATGCTGGAATCGCCTTCCAAAAGTTCGCGACTTCTTGTGGTCTCAGTTTCAGCATTCGAGGAGTGCGATCCACCCTAGATTGTCGAGGAGGATTTACTGAATTGAGCGTGTATTAAACTGATGAAAAAAGTGGTGTTTGAGCCGAGTTACAACACTTTGAACTGAAGAGTTCATTTCGGTAATTAATTTCGCAACAACCTGATATTTCGCTGTACGCGACTGCTCCACTTACTTCGAATCTCGAGATATGGGCCTTTATAAGGAGAAACGCCTAGGACGCTCCCACGTCACAACGCGAAGAGGTTGCTGTGATTCGAGTTACTTCCACAAGCAAGGCAGACATGGCTACTAAATGGGTTGGCCAGGTCTGAAAACTGAGGGGAACCATTGGAGAAAAATGACCAAAACGAGAAAAACCTGCTCCATGCCACTTTTTTACATGCCAATTTTCTCACGTTTTTCCTGTCCCAAACTAACGGGACTTTCCTCCACTCTGCTAACGCACTATTTTTATTCTCCTGGCCTGTCACTCTCTGATCACTATCTCATCCCTCCCCTCAGTTTCTTCTTGGGCGAAGAAGTGCCCGTTGATTTTGACCATTTTCGAGTGGGAGTCCCTTTGTGTGACCAGCCACAGCCTGCGCAATTCTGAGAAGAGAGAGACATCGTTCTACCCATGGGTTGGAGTAATGTTATAGATTTCAAAGGTGTATACTCGATTCACTGAGAAAAACCCTCTCAAAAGTTAGAGATGAAAATCCGACTTAGATCCCATTTCTTCCATTACTTTCTGCTCAGCCTATGTAGTTACCTTATTGTTAGCTGCATTGATAAACTTCCTCTATACGTGAATGAACGATTTTTGAAACTGTCATTGGTTAAGGTGCCCTTCTGCTTTGAAGCAACTTGCTCAACGATCCTCAATTCGTCACTGGTGCCACATTTTCAAATCCTTTGTTCACTTCTCCTTTCCTACCCATTCTAAAGCAGCTTCTTTTTCCTAACTTTTCAGAATTTCCAAAGGGATGTGATCCCCCGGAAATTGGGAAATCAACAAATTCAACCGCCTCCTTTAAGGTGCGGCAGCGCAAGACGTTCCTGAAAGTGGGGCAGTCGCTGCTCGCTAGAAAAGATCTGGAGTTGGAGACGCAGTTCAAGGACCACATGATCCAGTCTGTCATGCCTAAAAAGGTAGGAACTGTGCAGCTCAGAACAGCATAATACGTTCACAGTTAGCTTGTAGTTCCAAGCCTAAGGCCATTGCTCTCCATCTGCTGCCATATTCCTCTCAGTTGCTGCTGGAGCTTCGGCCTCCTTGTAATAATTGAGGAAGGATGGCAAGTTGAAGGAGATGTCAATAGGCTTTGAACTCGCCATATTACGCTATTCGGACCGTGTTCATGCTGCACAGTTACAAGAGAAGGAGAGTCATATGGAAGCAGGTGCCGCGGGAATTCTCACACGAACAAGTTGCGTTTCAGGTGGCAGACGAACTGCTGAAGGACGCCTCGGAACTGCGTCGGCCCTCGGCGAGCCTCGACTCCAACTGTCGCACCTCGAACGCCACCCAGCAACCACCAACCGAGGAACAGCGTAAGCACAGCTCTTTACCACCTCTCATGCGTTGCCAAGTTGAGCATTTCGATTCCAGCACTCACAATCCTGAAATCGGTGCCGGACGTGCGCAAGTTCCGTCCGTTCACTATGAATCTCATGACGGACGTGTCGATTTTGTTCGCAGATATCGCCGGCTTCACTAAGATGTCTTCGAATAAATCCGCCGACGAGCTCGTCAATCTGCTCAACGATCTCTTCGGAAGGTAAGGCTTGTCTATTCCTCGGCGACGCAGGTGATGATCCGCTTATGGGGACATGCTGCCCCTCTACATATGTCTTCCTGCCTGCATCCAGAAGGGGCGAAGTGTTTTAAGATGGTGGCAGAAGGTATGCAGCTGTACGTTCGATGTAGTTGGCGGACAGTCCACTTCTGCAGACTCCTGCAGCTTCGCGCATATTATGAATTTCATCCACAACTCGAGCGTACTCATGTTAATACGGCAAGGGAGTAAGCCTTTCCATATGTTAGATCGTAAATAGGATTGTGTCTTTTTGAACAGATTGGCAAAATGTTTATAGCCATTCCAAAATGGTTGTCTCGCACATCTGATTTTGAGCTGCAAACACAAAAAAAACTTTTTCCAACTTTTTTTTTAAAATTAGTCCAATTATGCTCTATATATTTTATGTGGAAAAAAGCTCCTAATCTTGTGGTCGGATTATTCGAACACTTGCACTGGAGCCATATCCAAAAAAATTGGATGTATGGTTTGAATGGGATAAATATTGGAAAAAAAGATGCAGATTATTATCCTCCAGGCTAAGAGCATCTACCTGTCTGAATTTTGTCCTCCCAACGCAGAAATATTAATCCATACAAAATGATTTGAGTTTCGGTGGCAAAAATTGCTCATCAAAATGTATTTTTTGCCTTAAAAACAAAATCGTTCTTCTTTCATGTCATTAAATGCAATTTGGTTGAAAGCTTGGTAATTTTCGCTTGCTTATGGAATCGTTTACGAGCTGGTTGGTCGTTTTTGCGTAGCAGGATAAGCAACTGCGAAAACGCAGCCCAATACATATCGGACTTATACTTTCCACACGGATTTCCTTACATACGACTCCTGCGTCAGAATGTCATTTTCAGATTCGATTATCTATGCAGAGTAGGAGGCTTAGAAAAAATCAGCACCTTAGGTGAGTCCTTCCCTTCTCATAAATTCTTCACTTCCATCATTCCCCCACCCCTCCAGGTGACTGCTACTACTGTGTCGCTGGCTGTCCAGAGCCGTGCGCTGATCATGCGATTCGCACTGTGGAGATGGGCCTGAACATGATCGTCGCCATCAGGCAGTTCGACATCGACCGGGGCCAGGAGGTGAACATGAGGGTGGGAATCCACACTGGAAAGGTCGGCGCTCGTTTGCTGGTTGCTCAAGGCCGGATTCTGGCATGCCCGAAATAAGTGGTTGATTCAACCGCGGAAATATTTCTGCTAGAAAAAAAGGAGTGAATCTAGTCTTTCTCTCTTCGAGCCTGTTGATGTAACTAACTAGGTTTTTGGCGACTATTTTCTTTTCATACAAAAGTCATACAAAAGAAGCAGTGGCGGACGCAGGGGGGGGGGCGGGGGGGGCGCCCCCCCCCCGAGAATGGGTCGCCAAATTTTCGAAATTACTTTACAATACAAATAAAAATCTTGTGTTAGTTTATTTTTAATTGTTTATTTTTATTATTATTTTTAATATATTTTTTATTTATTGTTTATTATTATAATTAATATTATTATTAATTTTATTTTCCGTCTGGGTCCCCAAAACGGCGGAGACCCCACTTTTCTTCCCACGCCCCCCCTCTCGCCCACTTTCTGCGTCCGCCACTGAAAAGAAGGACTAATTTTGAAAACAGAATCCGGCTATGATGGAAAGAATAGAGTTCTGTCTCTGCTGCAAGTACGGCTTCAGGTTATGTGCGGCATGGTCGGCACTAAGCGTTTCAAGTTCGACGTGTTCTCGAACGACGTGACGCTGGCGAACGAGATGGAGTCGACGGGCATCGCCGGGAGGTACCGAATAACGTGCATCCCGTCAACTTAACTTGCAAATACTCTTTCGCAGAGTGCACGTGTCAGAGGCGACAGCCAAGTACCTCCGGGACGACTACATCCTCGAGGAGGGCCCTGATTATGATGGTCGGTTTTCTGAGTAACTTGCTGGCTCGTGCATCACCAACTGGAGCGCACTGCTTCTCATTAGCGCGGGGCTGGGGAATAGGGAATTTTCTTTGCTCCACTTAAATTTCTCTTGTTTATAGCCGCGGTGAAAATCCTAGTTAGCGGCTTCTCTGTGGTGAAGTGAAATTTATTGCTCTGGCGAGCGTTGAGGGTCTTTGGCGCTGTTGCCCTTATGATCACTAGTCGGATTATGCTGTACTTTTCGCTGGATAAGAGTGTACGATGCTATTTTTAGGACCACTAAGGATGCAAGTGCAAGGAACGGAGCGACGAGTGAAGCCTGCTAGTCAGTTGTCCTTTCTGCCACTTAGCCTGAGCAGGGATTTGGCCAGAAAAGCAATGAGCTCAGCTGCTCAACAGAATCGAGCCGCCTTTTTAAGGTATGAAGACGTACTTCATCAAAGGCCGACTTCGGGACTCAGTTGAGGACGGGCTAGACTCGGGTGGTTCGGACAAAGAGACCGCGGGCCAAAAGGCGCCACCATCTGCTCGGAAGGGCGGTTTCAAACAGGTAATGGCGACTTTTTTCTCGAACATTCGCTCAGCTAATCTTTTCGTTTGGTTTCCCTACGTGTAGAATTCGGATTTGCTGGAAGTTTTTCCTTTCTACGAATTTGTGGGCTGCATAGTAATTGTGCGCCATGTTTACGTCCGTGTCTGTCTTGAAGTTAGTGTTCGAAGAACATGTGTGGCTCCCAGCACGTACGTTAATAATGGATGTGCCTATAATCGCATAACGAGCTGACACAAGATAATATAGACAGCGTAGTTAGATGAAAATTCAGCAGCGGATTATTGAAGCTTGGAACATTAGAGTACATTACAACACATTGCATGCACACAGATAAAACTCTCAATTTTTTGTCGTCGGTGTCATGATAGGCTGTTACAGGGAAAGGGAGGAGGCTGTAATTGGGACTTTAATTGGAGGTTTTTTCACCTTGCTGTTTACTCAGCGTTCCCTATTCAGAACAACCGTATATTGCAAAAACTGTCATCAATAGGGGGATCGTGAGCATTGCACGCTTCTTATGCCGTGATGAGTTCTGGTAGGGAGACGAACGGGCTCAAAGCAAACATAAGGGCTCATTTTTAGAAGTTATGAGTAGAAATTTTAGCTGAAATTCTGTTGATGAAAATTTGAAAAAGATTATGCTATTTCTTTCATGTGTCACGTTGCAGAGTACTTTGCTTCTACTAACACTTATATTTTTCTCTAAATATTTTGATAATCGACTTATTATTAACATCACACAGATTCATACAAATGCAGGCAGAGTTTTACAATAGAATCGTTTTCGTTTTTCATTTTTTTCAAAAGCTTTTTCTTCTCCATTTTTTTACTAAAAGAGTCCCTCGAAAGACACTGATCACGGTGATATATTAGTATGGCAACTAATTTCTTGGGCTTGACTACATGTAATAATTAAAAATTATTTTAAAAAATCACAAAGATAAGTGGTCATCCAAGCCATGCATAATTTGAATTTAGCATGCCTTCCCATTTTTGTGACAGCTTCTCCGTCACCTACGATCAGGTTTCTCGCTGGTCCAGTTCTTAAAAATGTATGAAGCATGTTTAGAGGTTAACAAACTCTATAAGTCGTTGCTTTCCTAATTGATGATTTAGTCATCAGAGTTAATATTATCCAGTTAGGGTAATATCTGCCTAAATAGAAAATATAGAGAAAACACCCGGCCCTTCACTGTTTCGTCAAAATTTCCGCTAAATCACTAGTTTCTTCGAAAGTGCGGTCATCATTTACCTTCTATTACGTCTTCTTGCTCTGCACGGTGTGCTCTCTACAAGATTATTTCTTTGGAAAGTGGAGAAGTTATACTTTGCTAAAATATGCCAGATATCAATCATACAAATGCTCGAGCAGATGAGATGAGCTCAAGATGAGCTCGCAACCATGTCATTTGCCTTCTCAAGCGCAAATTTGTCTTCAAAGTCGACTTCACTATCAGAGCTTCTTCTGAGCAGTAACATTGACTTCTCCATTAATAAGAATCTATGAGCTACTACTGTGAAGACATTGCTCCTTGCTGCAAAGAAGGATGGGTTATGTAAAAACTAGAGAAATTTACTATGTGGCAAGCTCCAAAACTTTGTGTCACTTACTAGTCGCAGTGAAGAAATATTCCTAACAACATGGATGCGCGCAGGGCACTCCGAATTTAGAGAGCCATGGGTAGCGTCGCCTGCTAGCATACGTTGCAGAAATAAGGCAAAAATCGATGTGCCAAAAATTAGTGAAATTTCTGGAAGCAAGCCCAAGAACTGAGTTGCCATACTAATATTTGACTCCTTACCAAAAACCAGTTTGAGCCCCTTCTTTTGCGAGACATTTGACATCGATGCCTTAAGACATTTGCTACGGGAAGGCGATAGGTTACAACGAACACAAAGTGCCCAGCCTTGTGACAGATATCTAAGCGTCCTTTGGCAGGGGTAGTCTTCAAAGGAAACTCAACCGTATACCATGGATGAGCAGAGTTGTAGCATGCGGGTGAAAGGCGTGGTTCATGCTACATATTTGGCTCATTTGGCTGGATTTTCTGAGGATTACCTATGTATTGGGTTGGGAAATAAATTCGTGCTATTTCATTTACCTCGCTAAATCACCTATCATGAACCATTTTGTAGTTCTTGATTTGATCTTTACCACTAAAACAACTGCGTACCCGAATTATTGAGTATGTCCCTCCAAATCGATAGGAGTGAGCGCCTTCGGCACCGACCACTGCTCGACTTCAATCGTGGATCAAATATAGCTCAGGTGGCTACGGATATCCACGACGCAAAGAAACCTTCACTGCTGAAGGCCAGCATAGAAAAAGCACACCGGCTCCGGACATGCAAGTCTTGGCCTTGAAAAAGCTTCTCGTTTTTGGAATGTAGAGAAGATTATACCCTAGGATTGCCCTGGAAGTAAGGAAGAATCACTAATGAAGTCAATTCTCAACAACATATTAGTTTGGCTAACGCACTCCTTGCAAAACATTTGAATCCTCTATATTACCCGATTCTTTACTTCGGGTAAGCTCGGTTTAATTGTGCGAAATTCGCCAAGACGACCACCGAAAATGTCAGATGGGAGGGATTTTTTCTCCTGCCGACTTTGCAGACCTGAGGAAATCGTATACTACTTGTACTGTTAAGCTTCTTTTTTATTCCATGAAGTTTTATTCAAGAGTTACAGTCGAGGGCCACAAATAAAGAAGCACAATTTTTTCGTAGACATGGAGCTAAGAAGCTGCCCTGTGTTTCGCAGAATTATTAGACGAGGAAACGAGCTACATAAATCACTCGTTATGATCGCTGTTGTTCGTGAAAGGTAATCGTTTCTATGACTATGAGAAACTGGACGAGCTTATTCGCTAAGCCTGCATAACTCGCTCGAGCGTTCACAGCATGCCGATGCCTCCTTTTTGTTCCCCTCTATGGAGTCGCGAATGCATAAGGAAGTTGAATAAATAAGTTCTAATAAATAGATCTCAATAAAAATGAAAGTTGAACTACTGAGTCCACGAAAGCATAAGTGTTCTGTTCTCGCGGATTTATAATATTAGTTTGTCGCGAAAGTTTCTCGCCACTCACTTTCGTGTATTGCCAGAATTTTCAGGATTGCTCCGAAACTTTCTATCTAGAACATATGTGAGGGTCACTAGCCTATCTATACCCCTGTTGTCCTATCCGTTGTGATTATGACCAAAAATCGTCATTGACTGCAAGCATGTTTTGCTGTTCCGGCTTTGCGAGCTCGGGAAACACAACAGGAGAGCGACGCTTCGAAAAACATATCTCTTCCGTACCTCCTAGTATACGGTGAAGATTTAGGCCCGTAGTAAAGTGTCGAGTGCGATTACCGCACATCACCTTCAGGGCGATGATCGCACTTCATAGTAGCACAGGCGAGTGAATACGAAACGAGGCGTATAAGTGCGAATACCTACAGCGACGGTGGGGATGCGGTGGGGGGAGGGATATGTACTTTAAGAGTTGAGGTTCCAGAACATTCGAGAGTAGATCACAACGGATCAATAGCAGACTAAACATTCTAGACCACCTCAACCCCACAACAATCAAGGTCCTATAACAAGGATATTTTTGCTGGTTAATTGTTAGTCTTAGGTACTGTTGCTTGCTTTCACCCTTTTCAAGATCCATAAATTTCGTCTGTAACAATAGATGAACTATTACTTGGTTGTCAGATTAAAAAAAAATAAATACAAAATTATAGGCTTTGCCTGTGTTTTCGAAGTGGTTCAAAATCGTTGGCTGCATATTCTTCTGTCGCTCACGTAGGCTTTTATTGCAGAAAATCGCTGGTAAATTGAAAATGAATTCCTACCCAATTCGCTCGAGCGGCGGCGGATCGCTGAGAATGAAATTAGCAGAGCGCAACCGCTCCACGCAACTGCTACCGAAGGAGGTAAGCCCGTCACAGATGCAGTCTCTCGCGGGGGATCCTCCTGCGTGGATCCCTCCCTTATCCATTCCCTAAAATCCGCGGAATCTAGTCTTTCCAGTCGAATTCCATCTGCATTATGGAAGACAACAAAAAATCCGCGTCACTACAAGCGCTCGCCACGAGTAACTTGAATGGTGAGTGCAAATGGCGCCGCTTCCCTGGACTTCAGTTCCTCACTGTGATTCAGTTGGCTTTTTAGGCAGCAATCCGGACACGACCAACTCCTTCCAAGAGAAGGTGATGCAGAAAAATGGCAGCGGAAGTAACAGCATAAAGGGTTCTCGAAGTTCCGGGCTACAGGTAGTTCCTCCTTTTTTCGTTCCCCCAAGAGAGGGAGGAAGGCCTGATGAAGCCGGTGCTAATGAGATATTGTGTGTTTCAGCTGTCGCTCCAAGACGGCTCCGACCTGTGCTCCGTCGGCGGCCTGGACACCGCGATTTCCCACCATCACAACGCCGCGTCGCTCACCAGGTAATGGACTTGCTTCTGTGCTAGCTTTTCAAGCGTATTCCTGTTGTAACAGGTTGTTTTTGCTTGCTTGTCTCGACAATAGCAGTCGCACCCGTTATTTAACGCAGCTGAAGATAATTGCACATTAGATCTACAAGTATTCTGAGTTGGCTAGGTAGCCGCGTTCTCATTACGAACGTTAGGGAGTCCTACATGTAGCGTATTCCACGTGAATTTCGACTGAGTCATATTTCGGAATAATTTTGAACTTTCTGGAAGGGTCGTATCTTCTTAATACATTGCGGACAATGTGATGCACATGGTGTATCACGCGTAATGTGCTCTTCATGCCCATAAAAGGCTACCTTGTGGTCAGATGGGGCAAATGGTGGATCATCAGAAAAATACGCTTGATATGCAAAAATGTACGCGGTACGCAATGTGTTAATCAGCGCTTCCTTGTTAATACGTTTTTTTTTGGAAAGGGATTTGTTTAGACAAATTATCGAAAGAATGCCGTTCCTACCTCCATTTTTCGAAACAGTTACCGTGAAGACCCGAAACATCGGAGAAGTATCAATTACTACATTTCGCTTGCTCGATTTCTCAAGCACACGTGCGTTGAACAGCTGTTGATGCTGTTTGTTCAACTTCCTGCTAGTCGTAAGAAAAGGTACATCGTGCTTGTGGCTAGGAAGAGGGACCCCCGTGGCATCAATTTTTAAGGCTAGCGTTGTGAAATAATTTTCAGTGGTTTCCAAAACTTTTTCTTACATTTTCTGCTCTTTGGAAAAGTGTGCGTATGTGGCCATTCGAAAGCTCTTTCCCATCTCCGAAGACTGTCATCAAATGGTTTCTTAACAAATCAGTTGGGCGGCTAGTAAACTCGAGTATCTTCGGTAAATGTTTTCATTCAGAGTTAGCGGAAGATGTGATAGTCTATTGTCGCAAGGTTTCAGGAGTAAGACAAATGCTAAAAAATGTGTAGGCCCTTATGGGTGGCTTAAGCGAAGTCAGCACTACTGGACTTAGCTTCTTGTGGTGCAGGATGACGTTATCAGAAAAAGAGAAGGACAAAGAAAAATCCGTCTCGTGAAGCAAAAAAAAACTGCTGTTCAATGGCTGCACAATTTCGTCCCAAAGCAGGGAATGGAGGGAATTCTTCAGCTCAAAAAGCGGGGAATTTTTCACAATCGTGCTTCGATGTGAGTTGTGGTCGCAGACGTGCTGAACAACCGCTGGTTTCTGTCGAAAAATAAATTCATAAATATTCCTTTGAAACTGCGCCTCACTCTATTCTTTCTTCTTTTAGATTCGACACTGACAACAAGGATTTCGACCAACGTTTAGCGATGGTGATCGGACAGGGCGAAGGCGGATTTGAGAAGGGCTTCTGGGAGCACCACGACAGTCTCAACCGATGGACGCTGAAGTTCAACGAGAAGGTACAGTCACTGCTACGTTCTATTTCAAAAAAAAAAAAACGACGACAACTGAGCATTTATGGCTCTTGTCCGATTTGTTCTCCTGCCTCCCTGAATTCCGCACACTTTCTCGCGCTAGTTCTCTCTCTAGTGTCTCTCTAGCTGTCGTTCACAGTGGAACGAACTATAACTCAGCTGAGCGCATGTTCATAGCGTATGTCGTTCAGATCGTCGAAGACGAGTACCGCGCCCATTTCGCAGATTCTGCGGACCGCCATGTTCCACACAAGACTCCGGTGGGGCTCCACCAGGTAGAGAGGCTTGTCGTTCAATTTTTAGAGGATTGTCGATCAATGGCTGCCTTTTCAGGACTTTTCTCGGCGCGATCAGATCGATCACACCACTCAATACCGGTACTCGGGTGTCTTCATCGGTGGGTCGCAATCAAATCCCCTGAAGTGTCTCTGTACTTGTGTTTTTCTTTCAGATATTCTCGTGGCTGCGATTCTGCTGGTCGTTGTCTCAGCAGCTGTCTTCATGTCGCCATCTGCGATTCCCCTTTCATTCGTCGTCTATTTCTGCCTCGCACTCACCACTGTCATCGCAGCAATTGGGCTTATAGGTGAATGCTTTTTATAACTGTACTTCGTGCTTGGACCTGCATTTGAAGCATTGCAGGTGTTCCTTTGCTGAGCAGAAAGTCCATCCTCCCGTGCGTGAACCTCTGGCAACCACGCCACATCATAGGTGGGTCCCTTCTTCCGGGAAACCTTAGTGGTCCCCTCTCACCTCCCACTTGCAGGTGCCGTCCTGATAGCGCTGCCGTTCGGGGTGGCCGTCTGCGTGATGCCCCTGTGCATCCTGGACGCATGCCCGACGGTCCCGTTGATGCCCATCAGACTGCTCTTCTCCTACATCATGATAGTCGCTCTCTTCGCTCACTGCAATTTTTCACAGCTGGGAGCTTGGCCTAAAACCATCCAGTGCATAATTGTGGGCCTAATCCACATCTCCGCTGTCTACTACTGCCAGACGAACATAGATCGAGTGGATCCACAGGTGCTTACTAGTAATTGATAACTAATAATATTTCTTATAATTATGCTAGAGTCCAAACTACAGTGCGTTTCATAATCATAGAACACACCCGCCAACTTTCCAATCCTCGGTTTCCCTGCAGGCAGCGGAATTTTTTTCAGTACCATTGCAATCAGTGTCGAAAATAACCCTGGTACCCTAGTTTTGGGCTCACGGCAACAATCTTGGTTTTCTGAAGCTTTATTTTTCTCTTTTTGTGCATCTCGCTGTAGGGACAAACCTTCAGGATCTAACAATTTTATTAGCTGCGTAATCAAAACTACAGAACTTAAATATGTTTGTGAGCTTCCATGGACCACACTGATCCCACACAGTCCGCCACTCCCGCTACTTGTGAGAATCTTGAGGATATCCGCATCGATAGGCGTCGCGCATCCAAGACTGGGTATCTCAATTTTTCAGCCATTTATTGCTGATGGCGGCACACTCCAAATTGGTTGCCAAGAATCCCCTATAGTCCTGCTTCAGAAACACTGTTGACCCTCGTCATGGGCTGCGGCAACACTCGCCTGGGATTGCCACCTAGCGCAGCCACAATAGCAGCCCATGAGGAGCTCAGGCGGCAACACTGACACCGGGGTTACTCTGCATTTTTTAAAATCTGTGGGCCAGTCGCTCAAATTGGTGAAAATTACTCGTAGACGCCTTCAGATTTAGGCGCAGTTAGATCATATTCCAGCCTATGCCTATTCAGGTCTGCTTCTGCAGAGAAGCAGGCACAAAGGTGCGACTGCATCTTGCCAAAAGTTCCTTCTGCAGAGGGTCTTCACTCTCTGCTGCTATCCAGCAAATAATTCTGATCGCCAAAATTATCAAAACAAGTACGCGTCCACCAAATTCATGGCCGGTCACAGTACCAGAAACAAGATATGGACACTTCTTCGATTGTGATATATTCGTCCCCACACTTGATGGATCCCTGCAAATTTTGAGAAGAACACAGACTTGAGCCGGCACAGGCTCGAATCTCATCTACCAGCTGCGGACATCAGAAAGTGCCTAGGAGTATTTTCCACCAATTTGAGCGGCTGCTTCACAGGTATTACGAGAAAAAAAAACCGGATGTTGGGCTAGTTCTACCTCCTGGGATTGCCATCCAGCGGAGCCAGAGGAACAGCTTGGTCTATAGTATTTCTGAAGAAAAACATAGTAGATCCTTGTCAGCCAATTTGGATTGTGTTGCCATGTTGCCACTAGCAATAAGTGACTGAAAAAATTAAGATAGCCAGTCCTGGAGCGCAACACATATTGATGCGGGTTTCCTGAGAATCCTCATAAGGAGTAGGAGTGGCAGACGTGTGGAATCAGCGTGATCCATGGGAGCTCATAAAAATATTTGAGTTCTATAGTTCCGATTACGCAGCTAATAAAGCTGTAAGATCCTGAAGGTTTGTCACTACTGCGAGATGAACAAAAAGTGTAAAATAAAGTTAAAAAACCAGCGTTGCTGTCGTGAGTCGTGAATTACAATGGTACTAAAGAAGAAATTCCGTGGCCTGCAGGAAAGCAGGGGATGGAAAAATTGGGGTGTCCTATAACCCTAAACAGGTTTTGTAGGTCTAGAGAAATACTTGGGTCCATATACTTCGGTTTTTGAACCTGGACATATCTAACGAAGTTAATGTTATATATTGTAGTAATACCGAGACTTTTTCTCTGTTATATACTTCTGCGCCAACAAGGTTGCCCGGGAAAAACTTTCGGAACTTCTGCGGAGATTAACTGACCTGGCGTTCGATTATGTCCCAATCGAAAAATGGAGAGGTCCAACATTTTTGAAGTGCCCCTATTCGCTAAATAAACGAAAATGACAGAGAGCAAATAAGGGCAGGATCGAATAACGTGGCACATATCAGAAGCACGCACAAATAGCGAAGGGACGTTAATGACCCGGGCCTTGTGCCTTCATCAAGCACAAAACGTGTCCTCTTCCTGCGACGTGTTCGATATTTGCAAATGGCAAACTCGAGGAGGTGGCTCTGCTCCTCATTCCTGAAGCCCCACTCATACTGGGCAGTACAAAATCGGTCCATTCCAAAGTTGCTGTTCACCGCTCAATTACTCCACAATGATTACAGAGTGCCTCAAAATTCTGAATACATGACAAATCTTCTGTTCCGAGCGGTTAAGGAAATCTCTTGAAACGATGAGAACCAACCCAACACCGAACTTAGAACGTTTTTCCATCGGACGCCGGGCTTCAGAAATATTGAGAAGATGTGTTTCGCGGCACGTATATGAGAATTTGGTGTCGGAAATGTCTGAAATTGGATGAGACGTCAAGGAACTACCTAAATTCTTAGCGAAAATCGCAGACAAGCGTAACCCTTACTTGCCAGAATGTCTCCACTAATGAGCAGCGAGCGAAATGACATCATGTAAGAACAATTAAGGGAAGGAAACAGGTCTTCGTGGCGTTTCGTAACAAAACTTTTATTGTACAATATAACCTTGTCTCAAATTCGTTTACCATTTTTTGTAATGCACAATTTAAACGATGAGAGGTGCGATCTCTTCCGTATACTCCAACTAATCACAACAAACAAATTTGCCGTCGAAGTCGTGATGAACAATGTCAGAGAACCTACTAGGCAGAATCCCTGCACTACAGACAAACAAATTGGGGACCTTGGTGGTCCTGGACTGTAGGGAGAATTGTATTACTTCCTCTTTTCCCTTCAGTAAGAAGAGCGCAAATTAAATTTGAGATGGGCTTTTCCGAGTTCAAACAATAAATAGCTTCTTATCAAAAGGAGACTGCCGCGTGGTATCGGAATGAGTTTTTCTCAGTTAAAGGACTCACACAAATGCAGCAATAGTCTTGGAGCTATTGTTGCATTTGGATGAAATGTTTAACAGAGAACTATTGGACCTTTGTTTCTTCCCATAACACAGTCGATTTCAGGCGACATGCGGAAATGAAACATCTGTGGGGATTTTCGACTTCATGTTCGCATCCACTTTCTTCATCTGGGAGATGCTTCTGGATGTCGTGCTGTCCATAATCCTCGTCGGCTTCCTGAACTACCAGGTTTCTCAACTGCCATCCTAGTCGCTGTCCGAACGCAATTCACTAACAATTTTTGCAGTTTGAAGCGGCCTTCCGTATGTCTTTCTACGGAGACGTGCAAGCCCGAAGAGACACACAGCGAATGCAGGTATGCCCCTCGTCCTATCTGCTTCTACGACAGCCAAAGTTTTCCTTCAGATAGTTCGGGATCAAGCTGACTGGCTGCTTAACAACGTTATACCTGCGCATGCTGTGGAGAGTCTCAAGACTGACACCAAATACAGGTATGTTCAGTTGCTCATCAGGAAGCTTTGTGCTAGCAATCACTTGGGAGCTGGAGCGGAATTCTCCGCAGCGTGCGGAACCTGTTCCGGAATGAATATCAGCAGCTCCCCATCCTTCTCGAGGGATTCGCCATCGAGGTCTCGTCATCAGACCGAGGAGGACAGGGCTGGTAGCAAGCAGCTTTTGGCTCTTCTAACACACCGATGCAGGCGCTGAGGCATATGTTGTCAGAATTTTATTAAAGGTGATAAGCTAGTCGGCGAACCCCTCTCACAAGCAGATTAAGTTTTTGCTTGCGTTCCCCTTCCCATCCAATCTTTGGAATCCTCAGTGCGGTATTTCCAAGGAAATGACAAATTAGAACTATACCTAGCGAGACCAAAAAGCTGCTCCATCACATCCTTCTATAGTTAACACATTCGAAAACTGGCCTCGAATATTCGAACATCGAATATTCGAGGCCCTCGGAACCATTCGAACGAATGAATAATATTCGAAAGGAAAATTTTAAAAGCATTCGAATTCGAATATTCGAATATTGTGGTCTTCGAATATTCGATTATTCGAATATACGAATAGTCGAATATTCGAGTAATCGAATAATCGAATAAATTTTTCCTGCGAAGTGTCAGGTTGGTGTGAACGTTCTGGTAAGGTATTGAGAGACGAGGATACTTCCAGATGTAGGTTCTATTACGTGGTAAAAAACGTATGATGGAAGGCGTTCGAAGCCTTATCTGCCTCACCATAGCGGCCGGTCAAATTTCGCTTCTGAGAAAGCGGTTCAACGAGTACCAAATTTCTTGGCATCGTGAGAGCATCAGCTACAAGTGACCCTTCTCAAAATGCTTGGCTAATTTGACAACCCTGAAATGCTATTCTGTGATTTTTCGCTTTGTTATTGCTCCAGTGCTGAGCGTGAGCATGAATGAACTATTTATCTGTGGGGCAATGGTCTTAGATAATTATATTTGTTACGTAGTTCACGAAAGTTATAATCTGACTTTATAGTCACGGAAATGCAAAAGAAACAAATTTTATCAAATGAGCCCTTGTACCAATAAGATATTCACTTGAGTAATAAGAGCGATTCACACTCAAAACAAGAAAATTGTCTGTGCGTTCATTGTTCTTTCTCAGAAGATCGAGTGAATCGAGCTATCACAATGAGCAACTCAAACAAAAAAGACGGCTCGAGAAGCAGTGAGCCCTTCCAAATAAGAGGTACTACAAAAAGCCAGTACGCATGCATGAGGTACCATAGGTTCCCGGCATAAGTCATATCTTTCCATATGAAGCCCTTGTTGTTGCTCAACCTTGCATCTTATGGATCATTCTTCAATACGATTACACGTACATCTTGCATCGTAAACCGAAAATGGGATTATGGTACGAAAGGTACGAAACTATATGAAATTTGTGATAACCCTCCTCATTACCTAATCAACTTTCGGCTAAGAACCCATAGCCATGAGTACAGACACGTATATTCTTTCGCGAACGCGGGACAGAATGTTTGCCGCTTTCGTCAAAGAGCTCAACAGAAACGTAGAAGAGAACGAGTTTTCTCTTCTCAGGTCTCAAACTGTCTTCTAATATCGTATATTAGCCTCGAATATTCGAATATATTCGAATAGTGCCATCTGTCGAATATTCGAATTCGAATATATTCGAATATGGCGACCTTCACGAATATTCGACTATTCGAATATTCGAATGTTCGAATTTTTCGAATATTTATTCGAACACGACTATTCGATTATAACTATACTTCCTTCCGTCTGTGCTTTCAATGCAAATGGAGGGCGGACATTGAAAATTGAATAATTTAGTTGATTTTGTGAGCTTCAGGCGAGGTTAGCAACTAGTTTATTCTGGCTTACGTTTCGGCAAATCGCCGTCTTCAGAGCCTGAAATGGGCGACTCGATAAGCTAACTATCCGGCCAAATCTCTATTGAACCACACAAACGAAATGCTAAGCCTGTTTTTCAATCATGAAGCTAGCTGCTGTACCAAACGCTCACCACTTCGATGTCACTAGAGTGACGTTACTGGAGCGACCGCTGACTGTCCTCAAAAGTAGATGACTGGGCGTACTCTTCCGGATCAGAAGAGTAATCCCAGATACGGTGCCAGTTCCCGTGTGATAGAGAGGCATTCTTCCTTGCGGTTCATTTTTGGACTTTTCGCGTGAATCCACAATGCCTCCAAAGTTTTGCGAGCTGATGTTTGAGGTTCTCACGCTAATATTTTTACAGTAACTTCGAAATTAGCTCCGCCATGTCGTACCCTTCTGTGAGTGCCTAGTGGCGTAGTCGTACGAGATTTTTCTTTGCCATCTAGGTGCTCTTTCATGCGCGCACATAATGGGCGTGCCGTTTCGCCAACATACTCCTCACCACAACTCTTGCAAGAGATCAAGTAGATTACTCCTGAACTCATGCAATCATAGAAAATTGAATAGATGGAAAGAGACTGAGAGAACAAGCTGAAAATGATCTTTTTAGTGAGAACCACGAGTCGACAGCCGTGTTGTTTGCAAGTATCACGAATTGGAACGACATGTACGAGGAGAATTTCGAAGGAGGCAGAGAATTTCTTAGGGTTCTGAACGAAGTAAGTTCCTTATACCAGTGACTACGACGTTGCATTCAGAATAATATTGCCCGCGTTCGAACTAAAAAGACAGATTCATGGACATAGCTATATATAATTAATATAATTATAATGATGGAAGTGTCTGTACCATGTCAGAATACATTCCTGTTTAGTGCTGCTGCAATTCTTATAGGTGATCGGCGACTTTGATGAGTTGCTGGATCGGCCGGAGTTCTGTCACATCGAGAAGATCAAAACAATCGGAGCGGCGTACATGGCTGCTAGCGGACTGAATCCGGAACGGAAAAGAAATATGGAGCATCCGAAGGAGCATCTCTATCAGGCAAGCTTCTTTCCTAAAAGAGGAATACCTTTACATACCTTTACCCTTACGCTTTAGCATTGTGTTGGCATTAACCCATCGTTACTGATCAGCCTATCTTTTGTTCCTTTCCATCTTTTCATTCGTCACTGTCCTAATGCATTAGCACCTGTACACTGCTTGTTGTGATGGCATACCTTTTGGGTGTACGCAATGAATAAATAAATAACTAAAGAAATACCAAGCTAGCGTCGGCACTGAAGCCCCAAACTCATGCTGAGTGCTTGTTTCAGATGGTCGAGTTCGCGCTGGCGATACAGCACGTTCTTTCGGTGTTCAACGAGGATCTCCTGAACTTCGACTTCGTCTGCAAGCTCGGCCTCAACATAGGACCGGTCACCGCAGGAGTCATAGGCACCACGAAACTCTACTACGACATCTGGGGAGATACTGTGAACATCGCGTCCCGAATGTACAGCACAGGAGTGCTGAACAGGATACAGGTGATTTTCGTCGGATTTCAGCCGTTTTACTGGAGTGTGCAAACGTGGACTTATGAAAGAGCACTTATTTTCCAGTGGCGGAGGCAGGGGAAAACTACGGCCTCGCAGGATTTTTGAATTTACTGTATAAAACAAATAAAAACCCTGCACAAGTTTATTTTTAGTTTTTTGTTTCCACTGTTACTTTTTAACAATATTTATTACCTATTAATTATTACAATTAATGTTTTCATTAATTTTATTTTCCATCCGGCTCCCATATCGATGGAGCCAACCGTTTTTCCCACCCTCCCCCCCCCCCTCCGCCCACTTTCTGCGTCCGCCACTGCTTTTTCCTATGAACTCACAATCAGTCTAGGATTTTTTGCTACTGACCATCTGTAAAGAGTCTTGCGGATACAGCGACCACTTTCTTTCTCTCCTCCTCCTCCCACCCACTCCTCTAATTCAGACTTCATCCTAAGTCCACTGTTTTCATGGCTGCTATGTCTATACCTTACTTAAATTTCTTTGGTCAAAATACCTGCACATAATATTTTCACAAGTGAGCATAATTTTATAATTTTATTTTATATTTTTCGTAAATGAACGTGATTTTCTCAATATTCCCTGATTTATTCAGGGAATATTGAGAAGCTTAACTAGGCGGTAGAGTCGACTTCCCTCGGGGGTTTTACTTCCCTCACTTGAATAGCAATGATGAGGACAACTGCAAATTCCCATGTATCCATCAAAGTTGCTCATCATTCGGGTGAGCAGCATGTTGACGAACCTAGGTGACCCTTTTTCCAATATCCCGTATCTATCAGCGAAAATGTCAAAAAAATTTTTGGAGAATAGTTGCATAAAAAGGCTTGTCATATATGCGTTCACCGTTTCCGGGAATTTCCGAAAACGTATCCTTGTCCGTGTGCTAAACAGGAAAAATCAATAGAATTGATAAGTCGATGGTTTCACGCAATATGACTATCACATTCATGTTCAGCATATTGAAAGCTTCTTAGACACGTTCTCACTGGTCCATTAGCAAAGCTATGAAAAAATCAATAGCATTTGTATAATCGATAAACTGATCGATAATTTCGGTAAAATGTAAGCTGTAATTTCTTTCGGCCTCTGGATAGTCTACTCCGAACGTTTGGCTCCGATCGGTCGATTCTCCGCAATTAATATTCATTTCATATACTAAACTTTCACTTTTATAATATGCACAACTCTTAGTACGTCTTTAGAATATCGGACCATTCTCTCAATGTCATTGATGAGGGGAAACAATTAGAAACTGGAAGCTCAGCAACTGGGGTGCAAACCATGAGGACGAGCAGAAAACATGGAAACTGCTGGATTAGGGAATAGCCTGTGTTTTCAAAACGCATCTCGTTAGAAGTTTTGTTACAAAAACTCTAAATAAAGTAATTTCGCTGTGTAACTTCGTTATCAGAGTCACTTTCAAGACAGTCAACAAATTTGAATGTATTCCGTCCTTAGATGAGCGCACCTATCCCTTTTTATGTTGTTCCGCCAATCTTCTCTCTGTTACTCCACGATTTCGTTCAGGTTTCCGCTCATACTCGAGAGATCCTACTGGACCGGTACGAGTTCGAGTACCGAGACCACATAGAAGTGAAAGGAATCGACGGCGGCATGGACACCTACTTGCTGGTGGGCAGGAAGGCCGACCGCATTCCTCCCGCTGTCACCAGACAGCCGAAAGACGAAGGCTCAACCAAATAGTCGATTTCCTCTCGTTCTGCGTTATTTCATGTATTCTTCTGTGTCTTGCCGTCAGCTGACAAAATGGATTTTTTATTAATATTGTGCGGGTAATTCTCTAGTTTAGACGGTGAATTCGGAAGTAATCTGGAAACAGAGGTGTGTGCCTCGCAATAGTTTTGATCAAAATTGTTTTCCTCGGCAATCTCAAGCTTCTACCTAAGCATCTCAATCTCTAGTCATACCTGGGCATTTGCTTTAGATCCGTGTACTTTCGCTCTCTCCACTTTCGTCTTCCATTGGCTATTCTTCGTATTCGATTGTTCATGATGCACTTTCCAAAGTTGAAATGAATCTCTATGAGAGAGTTTGTGCTATCCGTGCTTGCGCGGGATAGTTGGTCGGTGTTTTTTTTTTGTTACCTTCCCTACGCTCCCACTTTGTGGGTAAGTAGGCAAAATAAAATCCTGCTCACTTGTTGTAGAGGCAAGAAGAGGAGACGAGTCGGAAAATGAGGTCGAGACGAGTAATCAATGCATGCCTGCAGCATACAAATTTCCGTTCCGAAACATTTCTGGCCGATGGCGAGGGTCTTTGCGTGTTTGGCGAGCGGGCTCGACTCCCTGATCGAGGGCGTGGCGCCCGCATGGTTGCACGTTGTTACGATTAGAGAACTAGCACTACATGAAATGTTGAAACACACACCGATTTTGAAAGCTAAATGTAAAGATTTAATTCATATCCTGTGCTCGAAGCAGACTTTGAGTGAAGGCACAGAGTTTGGCGCCCATGGGTTGGCTCACACAGTTATAAATAATATAAATCTAATAATCCAGTTGATTGAGAAATGTGTAATTGAGTGACCACCCGATGACATCAACAAAGTTAAAGGACGAATTCTAAGTCAAAGGCAGCAACAGCTGAAATCTTCGACTCCGAGCTGAGGTGAGGGTGGTGAAGTGCAGACTCAGCACATCATAAATGTGAAACGAACACAGACAATGATGGCTTACTTGCACAGAAAATGGAACTGTCGTCGCGAACACGCCTGGCCGTGTTCGTGCGCGGACGAGTGCCCCAATGTCGGGTGGGCGTTCTGCCACGAAACCCTGTGTATTGAACGCGTACTGGTGCAAAACTCGTACTGGTGCGAACTCGGCAGGCGTGCTCGCGACGACGTTTCTATTTTATCTGCAGGTAAGCCATCATTGTTTGTGTTCGTTTCACATTTATGATGTGCTGAGTCTGTACTTCATCACCCTCTACATCACTGGACTCGAGCATAAAGAGGCAACACTTGAACAAAATTCACAAAAAAAAGTGAGGCGATACCAACATTGAATGGCAGTTGTTTTTCAAAACGTTTAGAGAATAACTTTCGACGGCAATTCAAGTAATCCCTACAGAATGAGCAAGGTTGAGCAAGTCTATGTGGATAAAGAGAACTCGCGCCTTCCTCATTGCAATGATAGTCTTGCAACTATCGGAATTGATTCTGGCTATATGAGCCAAGTAGTAAATGGTAGTGCGACGTTCGGAGGTCAGTTCTCCATTGATAGATCAGGGACAGCTATTGAAAACAAAAGCGAGGCTATCGCAACAGGCATATCAACCATGAATGGAGTGCCATGTGCAACATTCTGGTCACTAATGAAAGAAAGCGTTATGAATCGCGCCAAAACGCAAAGTATCGCCAGAATGACAAAGAAGCACACCACTGTGCATGACCAAAAACAAAAGTTGGTTTTAGGAAGGTGATAAAACAAAAGCTGGTGTGAGGAAGGTGATAAATTGCTTCCCATGCCATGACCTTTTTTTAACCCGATTCTGATGTTTGCCGACAACCTTCCTGTCTTTCTAACATCGTACTATGCCGTCGCCGACCTCTCTTCGCTACTCCAAACCCGGCTGTTTCAATGCCTCCTTAGATTGGACGATATGGAGCCGTGTCAGTGTCTCGTTGCAGAAGAACAAGCTGATAATCGAAACAACTACAGGCATATGATAATCCTGCTTTTATACAATGATACCTGTATTATGCTTTTCCTCCTATTGATTTCTTCTTGTTTTGCCGCGCCGGAATGTGCCGGTATAAGCGACACCGTCCTTAGAGGAAGTCTGTGGTATCTAGTGTGTCTCCATATTTCCCAGAAGAGGACTATCAATCTGACCTCACTGATATGTTAATGTGTCTCGCCCAGACACTTCATGTTCCATGCCTTACCACGCCCCTTTTGTGTTGGCATTCTAACAACCACCAGGTGCAGGTCGGACGAATAAAGATCCGGACCAAACTGTGTAAAACACATGGAAAGGGAGCCACCCAACCTCCCGAAATACATGCGCCGTCCAAGCGCCTTACAAAGCCACCATAATGCCGAAACCACTTTAAAAGTCGTAATCCTGAGTTCGTGCTGGCACGCGAGTTCATTGTTCAAAATGCGAAATGAAAAGTTGAGACCTGTTAGCAAACGGCCTCACCATGATTCCCAAGCGTAAAAGAAATGTTGTCTACATATAATTATTTACATTGAAAGAAATCAGCCAGGTTATCAGGGCCTTCCGAATTTTAATTCGCAGAAGGTGGTATGAAACCTGGAGGTTACGGTAAGACCGTTTTCTAACTGGTCTAAAGTCTAAACCTTTCATCTTGTGTTCGAACTATAATCTAAGGAGCGTAAAGGCACAACGCACTGAATCAGAAATAAAAAAGGACAAATTCATAGAAAACCCGTTAAATCCCAGAAGGATCAAACAAGGAAGTTGATGGGGTTAAAACGATTATTGGGACGTGTGCCGGGTAAAGCACTGGTGCGACATTTCAAACCACCTCTACGTATTTGGAGGAGCAGAGCGAAGAAGAAAAAAAAAAGGGGGGGGGGGGGGTACGTAGTGTTTTTTCTGCTCTTCGATTGATTCCCGTCCTGTGAGCTCTATGCTATCCTACGTACAATCTGACTTCGGCCAGAATGGCCGACGGCTTCTATTCAGGAAGCATCGTGAAAAGAGTGGCATTCATGCCCTAACACATTATTCCACTGTGGATGGGATGTTGCACAAATCTACGATCTCTGCTGTTACTTCAAAATTTTCCCATCACAGTCAGTACCAGGCATGTGCGGAAGTAAAATTTCAAATTCCGTAAAACGTAAAACGGAAAATCCCGCACACTCCTGATCAGTTCAGTAACACAGAGTAATATAATGAGTAGTAGACGCATTAATTACTAAAGATAGTGTGTAATTTGTTGCTATAGGAGAAAGATCACAGTAAATTTTCAAAGTTTCACTCCACTTGTGCAAATTGCACACGTTAAATCGGTTCAACATTGAAAGAATTGCACCAATGTTCAGCTAAACCTCCTGTGGATCTATTTCGCGCCCCTATGCGATTCCGCGCCCCATTGCGGAAGAGATTACCGTAGCTTCCACCCCGGGGCAGGTGCGGAGAAGGTGCGTGTATCGCACCCTCATCGCACCTGTCCTGTGGTGGGCTGTACATTATTCAGGAGTAGTAGAGAGTTGCGCATAAGGCGTCCAGAGCGACAGGGAGTAGAGAATGAAAGCACGAAAGTTTTCATAGAAACTTTTAAAACTTTCATAAAAACTTTTAGAACATGTCCAAAATGAATACTCTGAGTACTCCGTCTACTGGTAAAAAAAGTAATAAAAGCTCTTTAATTGCTCATTACAATTCAAGGACTGTGTACCACCAAGAATGGTGAAATCATGAGCGTGGTTTACGCCCAGGTGAGAGCAAAAGGGGGGTACGTATTTGGAAGCTCTAAATTGCATCCCTTGCTTTACCCTGGACGCGATCAGATGATTCTTGATACAAAGTAAAACGCCTTAGAACTAGTCCGTGGCGTTGTTCGATTAGAGCAGAAATTCTACGAGCTTAAGGGGACTGCAGAGTTTTGCCGCGGCGACAGTCGCCCGTGCCTAAGCATAGGGCGGCGACGTCGCCGCGGCATGGACCTGGCGGCGAGAGCTTGCACAGTTTTTTTGCCGCGCCGCCCGGCGACGTCGCATAGCGACAAGCGACAAGAAATGGTGGAGAGGGTATTTTGTGCCTGGGCGACGTTTGCCGCCGCCGTCAGCAACGATTTTTTTTTGGTGTTTACGTCGTTTTTTCTTCAACCTTATTGTCTTTCAAAGTTCCTGTTATCCGGGTAATGTGTTATATTTATAGGTAACGTGGCCCTTATATGCCATGGACCTTTTCATGCTCTGATTTCGTCGTTTTTTTTTGAGAAGATCCCAAAAGGAGGTGGTGAATCGAACAGGTTTTGATATTGGCTACGCTTCTAATATCCTCTGTTCTTTGTCTTTCATTAAACATGGTCTACGCTTAAACACGGTCTCTTTATTTCCTTCTTTTTATTTCATAGTAGTGCAGGAAAGCGTCTGTTATTTGTGATACGTTTCTGCTTTCTCCTAATTTTTGGTTGTTTCACGTTCGGTCTACGTCATAGTGAAAATGCTGTTCGGCCAGTGCCTCCTTCATCACTTATCGCATCGCTTCCTCGTCACACTTTCCAAATACTACTCATGTGTTTATTCCTGGAATGGCGCTGATTTGTGAGTTCATGACATATATATTTACGTTGTAATTGCTTTTGCTTATCTTCATTCTAGGAATGCGTGAACTATGATGGCGAAATGCGCGAAGCAACGGCCGAACTTTTAATATACAAAGAGCTTTACGGAGAACTTACAGAAAGGAATTCCATTCGAAGTGTGTCACTATTGAGTCTCTGTGGTCACTTAAGCTCATTGATGTACTTCTGCATTTTCAGTTGATCTATCCTCCCTTGCGGATATGTCCACAGACTGGTGCAGCATAGAGAAATTTCCTGCGGATCGAATGAGTACCTCCTGTTTTGGGTGATAAGCATGATTTTCCACCAAACACTCACTAGTTTTTCTTTAAGCATGTTATCTGAGCCTTATTATCTGGTTTGCAAAAGTCTGCTAGTTTTCTTTGCGCTTTGCTATTAATTTGATATATGGATGTTGTTCACGATGCTTTGTGAATGCGATTTTTTTAACTTGATGTCCTCTAGTGGCCAATTGCGGGATAATATTGTGTGTCTATCAGTAGTGAATTCACTTGCAGTTGTAACCATTCAATAGACCAATATGTTCACGTGGGTATAGTAACGTGGAGTAGGACTCATGAGGACAAGATTGGATTCAAGGGAACATGGAATAATGAAGAAGCGGAAGAGTCCAAGGGGGTGAGAACACGCATGCCGCATGCTCGCGACAGTATGCAAGGGCGGCAAGCCGCTCGGCGGCGGGTTTTGCCATGCACCCATTTTTGCCGCGGCGGCCTCTGTGCCGCCGTGGCAAAAGTATGCAAGCTCCTTTAGACTCCGAAGGACTTGAATGATTCCTGCCCAGTGTAAACGCAACCGAATGGCTTAAAATCGTCAGTGGCATAAGCATACTACAAATAATTGCTACGAACGACCAAAACTTATTCAAACTAACGAAGTGTATGCTGCCTATGCATAAGGTACATCAAAATATTTACGCACTTTCCTTTTCCTTCAACTCCAGCATTCTCAAGTTTTTACTAGAACTTTCATGTTTCCAAAATTATCTTATCTCTGCTTTACTGATCCGTATAGTTTTACTTCATTTGCTTCTAATCCCAATCACTGCTCTACATCCGCAGTGAAGCTCCATCGCCGTTCTTCATCGTGCCGGGTACGCCACAAAAGATAGAGAATTCTCTCAGTACCGCGTACAACGAACTGTACAACGAGCGGTTCAGTTGTTCAAATCTATTGAGGAAGCATCAAACCGTCATCGTTCGGGTAGCCCTTGCTCAGTTGTCACCAGGAAAAATATAGATATCATTCATTATTTATCATTCACATTCATCACTTATCAATGTGCATAGATATCATATCGAAAAAAATCGCATGTTGAGATATCGATGGGAAGAATTGCCGCTGATTTGGGATTTAGCGAAGCATCTAGCAGAAGAATTGTTGGCAAGAAACTTGGCCTCCAAAACTATCGATTACAAAAGTGCCAGGCTCTCGCCGCTGCTGACAGGCCAACACGAGTGCGCAGATGTGAAGAACTTCTTAAGCGCAGTGCCCACCTTCAGGTTGTGTTCAGTGACCAAACGTTATTCAGTGTTCAATGGTCAGAAGCGAAGAATAATCGCGAGTAATCATCATGGCGCAAATTCCAGAGGAAGGCTTGTTGCCAAGACAGCCCACTCTGCCAAGGTGATGGTCTGCGATTTCATTACCAGTGACGGCAAGTCGTAGTCGCAAAACAGTAGAAGGCAGAGGTTTGGTTTGTGTGGTCGTTTGACTATCAAGAGATGCGCTCTTTAGTTTTAGATGTAGCTGAACATCACAAGATATAGTCTGTCCGAAACGACGAGTCCTGATTTATGTGGATCCTGAAGTAGGTAAACCGGTATAACTACCTAGATGATGTTTTAGAGAAGCATTTGGTTCCTTGGTTAGATTCCCATTTCGGCGATAGGCCATACGTCTTTCAGCAGGGTTCGGCACCAGCACACAGAGCGAAGCTGGTGTGGTGCCTGGAGAACTTCAAGGACTCCGTTTCGGCACAAGAGTGGCTCCATACAGCCCAGATCTCGATCCGCTGGATTTCCCGTATGGGGTGCCCTAGAGAGCAAAGTCTGTTCTATCTAAAGCTTACAAAAGTACCCAATCGCTAAAGGCCGCCTGGTTAAAGCATGGGACGGAATCGACGTGGACCACCTCCGACGCACCGTCGACGCATTTCCGCGACGTCTTCGTAAGTGTATCCAAAGCCGAGGAGCCCATGTCCAATATGAGTGATTATTTTGTATTCCTTAGGGGTTTTCCAACATTCTTTTGGGATGCCATCCGATTTATTTGTGTACTAGAACTGCAGCGAACTAATTTTGGTGCGTCAATAATTCTGTATGCCAAATGCCAACCTACCGCTATATAACAATTTTCCAAAAAAAAAAACTATAAAGTCCACACTCCATGGATCGCATCCGCGAAGTGCGTGAATGATGAGACCAACCGTGCAGAAGATTTCTTTGAAATTATGACTGGAACTTATGTGATTCAAAAAACAGATGTGCTCATAGAGACGCCTAGGTCGGCCCGGAAATCCTCGAGAAAGACCTGGTGTCTTCTCCGCATATATTCTTTGCGCGGTACATAGGTTTTATTAGCTCTTAGCATACACTTGTAGTACCCTCTCAGACTCCCCAAATTCCATTTTTCAAAGGAAATCTAAGAGCTTAGACTTTACAGCGGTTCTTTGGAAATTCCGGAAAGCAAGCTTTTTCGCGAGAATCTTTCGCGTGGTACATAAGTTTTGATTCAAGTACTTGCAGTACTCCCTTAGTTCCTATGTCGGTGAAGATCCCGGATATGTTCTTATAAGTATGATAGTTGAACCAGCACCAGGTGAACTCTCAAAACGTTTGGAAGCTCACAATTACAGTTGAATTGTGAGCTCACTGTTATGCTGAAATTCTTGCCCGCACGAAACGATGAGAGCAGGGGAGCAAGAAAGTGTGCGACGACGTGAGATGCAGACAGTGACTCATAGTCCTCGGGGGCCCTATGTACATCGCGCACTCACGGAGTCTGGGATACAGTATTACTGCCGGCGAGAGTAGGACGATACTCCGCGCAATGCAAACGAAACCGGACCGCACCCGCGATTACTCATTTGCATTTGTTAGCAAGCGTCCAACGAATTCTGTGCGTTATTTTCGGCAGTAGACGTCGATTATGAAGCTTTTTCCCAAAAGAATTCGTTGGAAAATGAGCCAGAATTGGTGCTTAAGTAGTCTTAATCGACGGCTGTGTTATAACGACCCTTTAATTGCAGCATTCACGGTAACCGTGCAGCTAGCCGGTGGAAAATCACAACTGTAAATTGAACACAGTAAATAGCCGCCCATCTGCGAAGATACTGCCGTGGACGCGTCCGCCGATCTGGACAAATAGATTTCGTCACGTCTGGCTTTCGCGTGAAAATTTTTTTCAGATTTGAGCATGATTATGTATGAGGATGTTTTTTGTCGACGATGAGGACGCATCATATCTTGAATGTGGAGAGGTTGCGGAAATGACCATCGTGGAGCCCACCACTGCTGAAAAGTAATACAGAACACACGTAGGTTGCGCCCTAATGAATGCTTGAAGTGTTTTCACTCATTAATGATCACTTTCCATACTACATTTTTTGCATTATGCTTGTAAATTATCAGGATGCACTACTCGGGGGGATTCTTCATAGATCTGAACGCTGGAAATTGGAATTAAGTTGAAGATTCAAGAATGGACTGGACGAATTGGAGTTAAGTTGAAGATTCAAAAATAGACTGGACGAGTGGCGGATGCGTGCACAATGGGGCTCGCCGCAACTTTTCAATTTTTAAATTTTTTTCAGAAAGCGACAGAGTGCTCTTAATTTTGGTTCAGTTGAGTTCGCCCCTGTCTTATGCCTAAATCACTGCACAAGAATATCCCACTTCCTTTGCATGAACGCTGAACCAGTACGTGTATCCGTGCACAGTGGGCGTCGCCGTGACGTTTTTTTTTTCGAATTTCTTACGGTTTCTCCAAAAAACTACGAAATGCCTGTGACTGTGATTCAGTTGAGGAGTTTAGAACGCTTTGTCTTGTGCCATGATTCGCTGCACCAGAATCTTCCACTTTCGTTGCATGTACAGTGAAAGAGTACGCGAATCCGTGCGGGAAAAGCCCGATGCCCCGATGCGAACATAATTCTTTCAAGTTTAGAGACACGGATGGGCAAGTTTATTTAAAATGAAGCTTGAATAGGTTTTCATGGCTAAGATAGAACACCCAGTATTAATTCAAGCCAATACTATAATGTATGTTGTATACGACAATATATTGTAGATACGTCGATGAGTGATCTGTCATCTGTTCTACCCAGGCAGAAATGGATGAGTGATTTGAGCTACTGAACCAACAGTCCAAGTACGTTAGCATTACTACTCTGAAGTTTTTTTCCAAGTTACATGTGAGCTTTTAGGGCGGAAACAACTCACATGTAACATTTCTTTTCCATTCCAACTTACATGCGATCTTTTTCGAGCCAAAACAACTTACATGCGATGTTTTCGAGTCGAAATAACTTACATGTGATCTTATTCAAGTCAAAACAACTTACTTGTAGGGTTTTCCGAGTCAAAACAACTTACATGCAATCAATTCAAGGTCGAAACAACCTACATGTAAGTTTTCGCAGATTTGCAACTTACATGTATCCTTTTTGGAGTGAAAACATGTTACATGTAATCTTATGGAGCGGCCACAACTTACATGTAATCTTTTTGGAATCAAAACAACTTATATGTTTCATTCTCGTCTCGTCTGCGCCCCTGAGCGGTCGATAATCCGTTCCCTCTGATCATGGCCATTACCCGTAAATCTGCTGCTAATGCTAAATTCTCTAAGACGGATTCCCAACCCGCGGTTCCACCTACTGCCAACACCTTCACTACAGGATCCGATAAGAATGAGGTAATTATAAAGCTTCAGTCAATACTAGCTGATAAGGCTCCGGAAGCTCTTCCCTTGTTGGACCAATTAATACAACTACTCAAGCCCGATCCTAGGGTAATAATTGAGTCCGAGAAGAGAGGAAGGTCCCTTTTCATAGCTGGTATTGATGAAGCCAAAGGAATTTCTGATCCGTTTCAACGGCTTGCTCATACTGAAGCAGAGACCTGCAAAGTACTGAGCGCGCTCGGTGTAGAAGCCCGTCTGACCGAAGTATACAGGATGGGCGACTTTCATCGAGGGTAAGGCCAGAATTATCAAATGTGTACTACCTTCTAAGAGCTCTTTCCGTAAAGCGCTACGCAATGCACCAACTTTGCGCCATAAAAACGGGTTTGACCACATCTATGTGCGGCGGTCATTAACCCGTGAGGTGCGTGATAAGGAGAAGGAACTCAGAAGGCAAGCACGCGAACTAAATATGAAAGAACATAATGGTAGCAAAGTTTATGTAGTTTATAGGGCACAAGTTGTGAAAGTTTCTGACACTAGCGCCCCTCCGGGACGCTAGAAAGTGGGGTGGGGCAGCCAATTGAGGCATGTGCAAAAGCTCCACACGTGCAAAATGCTTAGAAAATTAGCAAATAAGCAAAATTAATCATTAACTGAGCTCAAATTCAAAAACCTTCTTATAAGTTACGTATAAGAGAAGCATACAAATCTTCCAATGGGCCCAAACATGAAGTCCTTCTTATGAGTTGAGTATGCGAATGAGAAGTTCGTTCCCCATCGTATGGCGTATTCGTGCGTATTCCTCACTATCGGGCCAACGCAGACGCGTTCTCCATCGGCGGAACTGTATCCTGCCGTTCCCCACACTATTGGACAAAGCGAAATCGTATCCGAGTGTTTTCCACACTACTGGGCCGCAGCGGACTTTCCTCCATCGGTGGACCCGTATTCTGGCGCCATCTTCACACATTAGGCCTGGACCGTATCCTGGTATTCTCCACTTTTCTGAGTCACAGCGGACCAATCCTATGTTGGCGGACCCGTATCCTGGTGTTATCCATACCACTGAGCCACGGCGGGCCCTTCCTCCATCAGAGCGCCCGCATTCTGGCGCCTTCCTCACAGTTAGGGCAAGCCGGATCCGTTCTCCAGGGGCGGGTTCGCATCCTGTCATTCTCAACACTAAAGTGAACCCGTATCCTGGCGTCCCCCACACCACTGGGCCCTCGCGGGCCTTCTCTCCATAGCTGGACCCACGTCATGGCGTCCCCCACACCACTGGGCCACGGTCGGCCCTTTCTCCATCGGTGGACCCGTATCCTGGTGTCCCCCGCACCATTGGGCCCTCGCGGGCCTTTCTCCATCGGTGGACCCGTGTCTCGGCGTTCAACGCACCATTGGGTCACGGCGAGCCCTTTCTCCATCGGTGGACCCGTTTCTTGGCGTTCCTCACAGCGCTGGGCCAGGCGGGCCTTTTCTCCATCGGTGGACCCGTATCTTGGCGTCCCCCGCTCCATTGGGCCCTAGCGGGCCTTTTCTCCATAGCTGGAACCACCTCATGGCGTTCCCCACAGCACTGGATCACGGCGGGCCCTTTCTCCATCGGTGGACCCGTATCCGTATTTAGTTGATTGGATATACAATGTCATGCCTTCCTATTTAGAGGCGATGCGGCAATAGCACCCACCAGATGAGGCGACCGCGTAGGTCCACCCTCCCGAGCTTCCGAGCTAACTCGTGCATGCGGGAGAGCCAGCAGTGACGTAATTTCGGGTCCCGAAGCGAACGTGTCTGCGTCCATGGAAATCGGCCATTTCGCCACACAGTCTGCGCCTCAAGATTGCGGTGTCTATGAGTGCCGCCCCATATCTCTAACCGCTCTAGCCCCCTTACGGCGCTTTGTTTAATAGATCTCTAAGATCAAAGCTTCTGGCTTAAAAAACCATTAAGCTTGCAAGGTCTACCCTGCTTACTTTTGAACAGCAGAAGCCTTACCAACAAACCATCTGAACTTCACTACTTGATCTCCTTACTACTTGATCTCTGTGGGGGCGCGAGAAGACTGTTTGTGGGTCGGAACCCTTTCGAAAATGTCCACAGGGTGGACGACCGGAAGACAACAAACAGGGTTTTTAGGCCCTGAACTAAGAGTACAGAAAGATGGCGGTTCAGTGGTTTATTGACGAATACGAGGGCAACCGTTCTACTGCTCGAACAGAACTTAGAGTGCCTAAGCACTTGGCCCCTCCCCTCAGTGAGCATAGGGGAACGGGCGGGGCACGAGGCCGAGGATGGGGTCCTCATACCAAGTATGAGGACAGTCTCTTTACACAAGCCCGTTTTTGTTTTCGTAACCGAGTCATGGCGTTGCCCCAAATTCTCTGACTCTGAAATAACTGGTGATCTGCCATATTCCCTCATCCGGAAAGACCGCTTATGCAAAAGAGGAGGGGGAACTTGTGTACTTATTCGCGACGACATCACTTTCGCTATTCCTCTTGCTTACATGTAAGCTTTTTGTAAGTTTGTATATAAGCTTTTTGTAAGCTTACGTGTAAGCTTTTTGTAAGTTTGTACGTAAGCTTTTTGTAAGCTTACATGTAATCTTTGCGTAAGCTTCCATGTAAGCTTTTTGTAAGTTTGTATGTAATCTTTTTGTAAGTTTGTATGTAATCTTTTTGTAAGCTTACATGTAATCTTTTGGAAACAGAAACAACTTACATGTGGTTTTATCGCTAACTTGCGTGAAGCCTTTATGTAAGCTAGGAATAAAATCGCATGTAACTTGGGAAAAAACTTCAGAGTAGGGAGAAACCAAAGGAGAAATGGTTTCCATTCTTAATACATAACGGACAATACGACCCTCCGGTGGGTCGTACGGGACGTTACGTAGAGGACAATACGACCCACCGGTGGGTCGTATCCGTTTTATCCCTTTTTCTTAGGTGGAGCTCCCCCATATTGTGCCCCTAGGGGTTATTGTACCCGGGGGGCAAGATGGCCGAGTGGTCTAAGGCGCTGCTTTAGAGCACCATGTTCCCACGGGGTTCCAGGTTCGAATCCCGCCGCCGCCTCCCGTATTCGAGCGACAGGCCGTCGTGACAGGCCGGCTCAGGAAGATCCCACGTCACACCCCTATGATCAATGACAACAAATGGTTCTAAGACAAAAGCTACGGCGTCCACGGGAATCGACGCGCACTTTCGGAGCCCGGTTAGTGTGAAAAATATGCGAGGGTCCTCGATGTTTCTCGAACGGTGGCATCGGGAGGCAAGAATGCGAATCGTTAAGGATCACAACGTAGCCAAGACGCGCATTGCAACTTTGAACGTCGGCACGTTGACAGGCCGTTCATGTGAACTGGCAGAAGCACTACAGCGTCGTCGAATTGACTTGTGCGCAGTGCAAGAAACGAGATGGTCTGGTAGCAAGTCAAAGGAGATAGGTCATGGCTTCAAAGTAGTCTACAACGGCAGTCCGAAGACCAGGAACGGTGTGGGTATAGTCGTTTCTCAACGCTTCCGTGACTCGATAGCCGAGGTGCAGCGTTTTGATGACCGCCTCATGAAGGTCGTCATCATCACCGCAAATCAACGTCTTCACTTCTTCTCGGCGTACGCACCACAGACAGGCTGTTGTGAGCAGGTCAAAGATGAATGCTGGATGTTACTTGACGAGAAAACCGCGGAAGTACCACAAGAAGACACAATCGTCGTCGCAGGAGATCTAAATGGCCACGTAGGAGTCGCAAAGGACGGTTACAGATGCCATGGAGGCTTTGGCTACGGGACACGGAATGAAGATGGTGAGCGCATCCTGGAATATGCTGACTCTCACAACCTCGTCATAATCAATACAAAGTTCCGAAAGCGTCCTTCTCACCTCGTCTCCTTCTACAGTGGCAACGTGAAGACCCACATCGACTTCGTTCTCGTACGACATCGCGATCAAAGGCTAATTACCGATGCAAAGGTTGTACCCTACGAGACCGTGGCCACGCAACATCGTCCTCTTATCTGCAGCATGAAAATCATGCCGCCAAGGAGGACGCGTGACGAACGGTGCGGACCGGCACGAATCAAGTGGTGGCGGTTGAAGGAGAAGGAAGCCACAGTAACTTCCGCCATCAAGTTGCCACCGGTCACAACCGTCGACGAGACCTGGAGGAACGCAACCTGAGCCATTGTAGAAGTGGCACGTTCAGAACTTGGCACGACTAAACCAGGTCGCCGGAGAATTGACAGACTGGCGTGGCTATGGACGGATGAAGTAAAAGTGAAGGTGCGCGAAAAGAAACGTCTCTACCACGTATTCCTCGGTAACAAGACGAATGATAACTAGCAGAAGTATCTAGAAGCGAAGAAATCAGCAAAGAAGGCTGTGGCTGCCACGAAGGCTGAGCACTACGACAATGTTAGCAAGAAGCTAGATGAGAAAGATGGCGGGGAACGCCTCATCTACCGACTGGCGAGGTCTCGCCAGCGGCAGACCGAAGACGTCGAAAAGTTCTATGGAGTTAACGGCGAACACGGTCATCTCATATCAGACCGCAGGAAGGCAACGAAGAGGTGGTGTGACTACTTCGAGAAGATCTCCACGGAAGAATTCAGCCATCCACCCATTCCACAATTACCGCCAACTTACGGTCCCATTCAGCCGATCACCTTGGATGAAACCATGGCTGCGCTAAAGCGGATGAAACTAGGAAAAGCGACGGGTCCTGATGACGTAGCGACGGAACTATGGAAGTCGAGACACTGGAACTCAGCTGAATGGCTGACGTCGTTCTTCAACCAGATCATCGCAGAGAAGAAGACCCCTGTGGATTGGCAGAAGAGTATCACAATCCCGATCTGGAAGAGGAAAGGCAACCCTGCGGATTGCTCAAACTATCGGCCAATACGTCTACTGTCTCACAGTATGAAGATATTCGAACGCATCATCGACCGCCGAATACGCGACATCATCCGAGTTACCGCGAACCAGTGTGGATTCGTAGCCAACTGCGGAACTACGGATGAAATTCATGCGGCTCGACTGATGATCGAGAAACATCGAGAGAAGCAGAAACCACTGCATCTAGCATTCCTCGATCTGGAGAAAGCCTTCGATCGCGTGCCACATGAAGTCATCTGGTACGCGCTGCGGTGGCACGGCATTCCAGAGGAGCTCATCGAGTGGGTTAGGATTCTCTACGCGGACCCGAGGAGTCGAGTGCAGGCGGCGGCGGGCATGTCAGCGGAATTTCCCATCTCCGTAGGTGTACATCAAGGATCAGCCCTCTCACCGCTTCTCTTCATCGTCGTCATGGACGCTGTTACGAGAGACCTCCAGAGACCGATGCCATGGACTCTGCTGTACGCAGACGACGTCATGCTCGCATCTGAACAAAAGGAGGACCTTGAACGACAGACACAGGCCTGGAGCGAACGTCTAGTGCGGTTCGGTCTTCGGCTCAATGTCAAAAAGACTGAGTATATGACGACAGATATGAATGAGCCCGCCACCATTCAGGTTGACGGCAATGATCTTCCGAAAACCGAATACTTCAAGTACCTCGGCTCAACACTCTCAGCCGATGGCAGCCTAGCCCATGAAGTCATCAGTCGCGTCAACGCTGCATGGCTGAAGTGGCGCTCATTGACGGGAGTGCTGTGCGACAAGAACATCCCGGATCGCTTCAAGTCGAAGGTGTATCGAGCAGTTGTTAGACCCGTCGCACTGTATGGTGCAGAATGCTGGCCGGCCACCAAGGAAGTGGAACGCCGCCTGGGTGTAATGGAGATGAAGATGTTACGATGGATGGCTGGTATCACGCGTGTAGACCGCATACGCAATGAAAAGATCCGAGAGCGGTTCGGCATCGCCACGATTGCTGACAAGCTCCGCGAAACCCGCATGAGATGGTACGGCCACGTACTGCGCGCCAACAAAGACACCGTCTGCAAAGTAGGCCTCGATCTCAAAGTACCAGGAAAGCGACCAAAAGGACGGCCGAAGCAACGGTGGCTTGACACACTGCATGCGGATCTGAAGCATGTGGGCGCCCACCCAGACCAGGCTCACGATAGAGCTAAATGGCGTCAGAAGATCAGAAAAGCGGACCCCGCCAACGAACGGGACAAACGCTAAAGAAGAAGAAGAAGAAGAGGGGTTATTGTACCCGCTGAACACGGAAATGGCATCCATTTTGTACCGTAGCTGCGATACTGTAGGATTACTGTAGTCATACTGTAGATAGTGTTGATGTATTTTCTCTCAGCATCTACAGCAAATTTGAACTTTGGGGTTAATTGACGTGCTGAACATTAATACGCCATCAGTCCTGCACCGTAGAGCAGTACTCTAAAGCTACTGTAGTGTTATCGTATGGTTACTGTAGACATACTGTAGATGAATTTTATTCGCCAAATTCAGTGAAACTTTGGCAATTGGGGTTATTTGACATGCCGTGCACGAAATTGGCATTCATTTTGTACCGTAGCGCAGTACTGTAGGGTTACTGTAGGCATATTGTAGATGCATTTTGTTCACCAAATTCAGTTAAACTTTGACAAGTGGGGTTATTTGGCATGCTGAGCACGAATTTGAGATCCATATTCGCACCATATTCGAAATCAGCGTGTAAAAGAACTCCAGTTTTGGGCAAATTCGGATGCAAAATCTTCTCCACAGTTCCTACAGTATGATTACAGTAACCCCGCAGTGATGCGATACGGTAGACAATAAACATCATATTTTTAATCTGTATGTAAAATAACCCTCCTGTGCAAATTTTGGTTGAAGTCTGATACAAAAAAGGTCTTTCTACACTTTCTACAGTATACACACAGTAACACTACAGAAGTGCTTTACCAAGTAAAATAGATGGCATATTTGTGATCAGCACGTCAAATATGCCCTAACTCTCGCAACTTCGTTGAAAAACAAGCGCAAACTCGCTTTGGTCCAAAGTGGCCCTGAGCGGAAAATCTGCGTTGTCGCGAATGTGTTAAATATAGTGATCCACGTGCATGGGAGCACGTGCAAAACTAAACGGTTCCGGAAGGCTGGCAATGGAAACATCATCGTCCACTACAATTCGTTGCATCCTACTCAGACAAAAGATGCTGTAGTGCGTTATATCTTTCACACCACAAGGTTTATTTGTTCGGACACAAAAGAGAAATGTGAATCCATTCGACTCATGCGTTCCATAGCTGAATCGAACGGTTATGTGAACACGAAACCTGAAACGGAAGCGGCATGTAGCAATCCTTCCCTGCAAGCGGCACGGTATCAGCACCCAAGAAAAATTCCCCTATGCACTTCGTTTATAGCAGACGAAATGAGCAGATAAATACGACTCTGCTTAAAAGAATTTGGTTCGGACGGCTTCGTCAACCTCGTGGACATCCCATCCGATAGCCTAAGACGCCGATTACTAAGAAACCACCGTTACGATCGCTTCTGTTTTACTTCGAGTTGTACCATGTGTGCATCAAGTAGAGCGGGAAACTGTAACGGAAACCACAGAGACCAGATATGACGTGAACTCTGCGTTGGAGACTACATAGCGGTACATAGAGTAAACAGGAATAACAACAGTGATTTCGAAGTCTTAGTAAGAATACTAGCACGAGAAAACTGATGTCGCCACGCGAAAGGCTATAGAAGCTTTCTGGACTGGGATTCATGAAACCGTAACCTAGCAAACCAACTATGGCTAGCGTGGTAGGTTTTCGTATAGACTGCGTAATGCTAGGAGACGCAGGACACAAAAGTTGGTTTGCTGGCCTTGTTCCCCTTCGTTATGCGTTCATGAATCCTGGCCTTGGATGAAGACCAGATGCCCGCAAGTGAACCGTAGGGATGAATGTCTGGCGATCACGAACGAACTATCATCATATGTATATCGATCTTTGTCAACTTGATCCTAAACTTGACTGATCGGGTCAGTTCTCACTTGCGAACGAGACTAGCTACTAGCCGGCTGTCGCTAGCAATAGGCAGAACAAACTCAGACAATTGTGCCGTCGAACAGCAGGTCGAACCCCCACTTTTTGAACTGGGGGGAACGTGTCTCGACGTTCTGCTATAGCAGAACGTGCTGCTCATACCCCCCGACGTGCTGCTCATACCCCCCGAAGTGCTGCTCATACCCCCCGACGTGCTGCTCATACCCCCCGACGTGCTGCTGTCCGCCGGATTTTCCAGACGTGCTGCTGTCCGCCGGAACCGTGATAACACGTGTATATGTGATTAATCAACAACTTCATTTTCCCTCACCTTCACTTTCATCATTTAACTTCCTTGGATCCGCGGTAAGTGTTCACGAGTTCTCAATAGGGCAATTTATACTGGATGCATGCTACTGACGCGCGTGCGTCTCTATGATGAAGAATAGGCCCCAGTCGCATAGCAGTCAGTCGCATCGCAGTCGCAGCTCAGACGCACGCGTTTACGGCCTGGTGGCGGCCGCGCGTTCTTCATTAAGGATTTATATGTCGTGTTGACCGGTCTTCATGGAAAATCCCTTGCAAATGGATGCGTGCGACTGATGTGCGACTGACGCACGCGGCTAGTACAGATTACCCTATACTCTGAACTTTCGTACCACGGTGGGCCCACCGTTATCCCATGGTTAATGTTCGGCACACCAACCATGGGCAAACAGTGGGGCCACCGCGGGCTATTCGAGGGGCCACCCTGGGCTAACTAGGGGATTCACGAGGAGGACCTGGGGGACTTCCGTGGAGAAACTGGGGTATTTCCAGGGATTTGCCAGGGTTTAATCGGGGTATTTGCAAGGGTTAATCAGGGCACTTCCAGGGGTTATCGGGGTAACTCAACGAGTTAGGCGGGGGTCATCATGCTCCTCCGCCCACATTCTCATCGTGTTCTGATCGCCTTTTTCTGGACACCACATAACAGCATAGTGATTTATTTCCAACATATTGGCATTTAAAAAACAGTACAATCATGAGTGCAACAATGTTTCGCGAGTGCAGCGAAACCAAGGACTTTGCATTTCCATGTGGCCTGAATATGAGCAGGATTTTCATCCACTTGGAACGAACATTTCGGAGGTTATCTACTCACGTGCTTGGACAGGCCTTCTTTCTCGTGAAGAAGTCAGAAGGGATGTACGATATTTGGGCATTCACGAGTGTCGACTCAATTACTCCTCTTCCAACAGTTTGCCCACTCACTACGGTAAAGAATACCTAAAAGAGCTAGTACTGAAGTAGGTACTGAAACAAAATCCTCACTATATCAAGGAGAGTTCGCGTCATACTTTTGCTACAATCGTTTACGCCGTGTGCCGTGCCGGAGTCTCAGACTTAGTAAAAGTCCAGAAATCTTACCGCAAGCGGGAGCGGAACCGGATAAATGGATTGGAACCAGTAAACACAATGAGTGATGCTGTTTTCATCAAATACCTATGTCATTCTGCAAACACGCTCCCGCGGGACAGGTCTTTAGATGAGGTGAAGGTGGGCGAATGGTGGGCCTTCGGTGGTTAAAACGGGGAGTAATGCGGAGTTGAGATAGGTGGGATAATGGTGGGCAAATGGTGGACAAAAGGAGGTTCCACCATGGGTTCTCAAAGCATGGTGGGCCAACCGTGGGGAAAAGGTGGGTGCACCGTGGGACTGATAACAATGGTGGGCTAACGGTGGGTCAAGTGGGGGCGGACACCATAATCGAGGGATATCTGGGGGATAACTGGGGAGTAATGGTGGGCCCACCGTCGGTTGGGGGCCCACCGTGGGATAACAGTGGGTCCACCGTGGTGCAAAACTTCAGAGTAGTAGGGTAATTACTCAGACAATTTGGGGGGCAAATCCCGTTCGGAGCGAGGGTGGGGCGAGGGTAGAAGCGAGCGCTTGGGTGTTTTGTCCCGAGAAGTGGCCGCGCTCGATGCTCCGACACTCTTCACATAGCGGGCGGAACCCCGGCAATGATGCTTTAGCCCGAATGACTCTGCGTCGCCCGCTCTGGCAAATCTCTGAGTGGAGCTTAATGCATCATTGAAGATGTTTTCATATGCCTTAGATTCCACAAGACTGAACCTCGGGTCGCCCTGTAATTTTCAGCATTCCCTCGGCTCACCCGGTGGGTTCGATTCGAAAAAAGCAACGATTTAATGCTGAAGGGAGTGAGTGAAAGGCAAATCTTATTTCATCCGTCTGAGCTGTAAACAGATGAATTCCAGAAGAAGAAAAAGATCGCGTACGACGACATTGTTCTTAGCGAGGCAGGATAGTTTCTGATGCCAGGTCGAAATCGTTCGAAGACGTTTCCTGGTCAACATCAAGTTAGATTTCTTTCACGGCTTTATATTTTCTGTTGCCTTTTTCTTACCTTTATGTTGTCTTTGTTGTGTGCCATGTTCACTTTCTTGAATACTCGATTTTCGATTAGTTGTATGTTGTTGATGCAATTAATAAACGACAATCTCATCAAAAGTGGAGCGAAAGCGATTTTTCCTGAAGCAGCGGATCAATTGCAGCTTCAATGTTGTGGTTCTATACGTCGGGGTCGTCAGTGGGGGCACGTGGGGGGTCGTCTGTGGGGGCACGTGGGGGTCGTCAGTGGGGGCACGTGGGGGGTCGTCTGTGGGGGCACGTGGGGGGTCGTCAGTGGGGGCACGTGGGGGGTCGTCAGTGGGGGCACGTGGGGGTCGTCAGTGGGGGGACGTGGGGGGTCGTCGGCCATATGTGGGGGGTAGGTGCCCCGCGATTGGGCCCCCCCCAGGTACAACTGGGGGTGGACCCCTTTTCTACCTGCAGTCGACCCCCACGAATGTCTGAGAAGGTTTGCGCTTGATTTGCGGACTTGTGTTATATTCTCATGATTGAAAAATAATGCTTCGGACTTTTGGCTTCACCTGCCAATGCACTTGGTCTCGTATAGTACGCAATTCCCTGTTCAATACTTTGTCTTAGACAAACCTCTCTCTTAGGAGTGTAAATGTTTGGCTCTTTGAATCACGGCATATAAATACAGTTCGAGAGAAACCTCTCTCTATGAAGGCTAAAATTGGATTTCAAATCGTTGGTAAACGATGAAAAAAATTTGACATCTTCACCAACGGTTTGCCATCGGTCTACCAACGGGACAAAAGCCGTCCGAGAAAACGTTAACGCTGTGAGCTTCTAGCACTCCAGTGCTAATTGCAGAGTCGAGTTGACCTAACTGCGGTGCAGAAAGCCATCTCATTTATTTCTGACGAATTAGCGCTTCATTCATAACTCAGCAACGTATGAACCGTACGCAGGAGATCAGGGGTGGTAGTAATTTGGTCGAAGTTGGCACTTCAGAGAACAGCTAAGTGCCACTTACGATTGCCAACGGAGAGGAAATTTTTATCGGATCACCACATGTCAAGTGGAATTTCTAATACACAACACTGGCCTTGAAGGGAACCGATCACTCGACCAAATGTCTATGATGGGCAGCACTACCTCTGCACTACATTGCACTTGTTTTTATCAGTGCACGCTGTCAGCCGTAAAACTACAGCTCGTGAGTGAGGCGTTGCAAAACACCTGGACGCCGTGAGAATCGAACCTCTAACATCTACGTAGAACTATGCACACATTCCACTGCGCCATGGTAGATGCAGAACCTATCCGAGCAAGGAACTGACACCTACAACATGAATTCGATTACGAATTTCTGGGGAATGTGTGACTTTTCGCACATTTCGCCCTTTATCCATGCGATTCTCTGATGAGCTTGCCAAAAGAAACTCATCAAGCCTCCTAAACCGGCTCTCCAAGAATGGCTCGTTTTCAGACCTCACGTAGATTTGTGAATACTCCTCCCTCTCAGCCGTTGCAAGTAGAACTGAGACCACGCTTGAAGCCAAAAAGGGATTAGAGTGTACCCTCTGCCTCACACTTGACTTCCTCAGTCAGCAGTGGAATGAAAAGTCAATGGTGAAGAAATTGTTCGAGGATCCAAGCTTCGACCTGTCCATATTAGTGACTGAACGATTTGTGGTTTAGTGCTCAGCTGTTATTTTGACAAAGAAGGCGATTGCACCTTGGTTAGTCGTACAAAGCATCCGAAAAACCATTTGCAAAAACCCCAAAACCCTGCATTGCTGGAGTATTGATCCACCCACCGACTTCATTGCGATCAATCCTCCTAACCACTACACCCACCACACGACAATACTGCCTTTCATAAGCATATAAAGGATTTTTCACCAATCAGTGGTGAAGAATCCTCTAATTTGAAGCCGCTATCTGGAAACTAGCCGGAATGAATGAAGCCGCTTTCTACGCAGAATTCAGATGGAAAATCGTATCGTATGCAAAGCTGTACCATTGCAGCGGAGTCGACCGATTCCGAGATGAACAAGCCTCGTGACCACTAGACCATTGCCAACAATCCTATTAAGAATGTAAAAAAAACTCCTTCCAAACTTGACTTTCAGGAGTCTCTCCTCTGTGTATGGAGTAGTTCCACCATACACTTAGATTTATGGTCTTTCAATAATTTAGAATCTGTCCCTCTATCCCTTGTTTCAACCCTTACTCCGAAAACAAATACTTTAAAAAGCATGAAGACGGTAGAAAATATATACTCACCAATTCTGGGAATGACAACTGCCTAAGCATTTGTGGACCTGATTGTTCTATTTGTCCACTATTGAATACTAAACGATTCATTATTTCTAAATATACTAAACTTAAAATGAATACTCACATAACGAACAATATTAATTGTTGAAGCACAAACGTAATTTATTGTCTCAGTTGCTCTAAATGTGGAATGCATTATGTGGGCCTCACACTCGAAAAGTTAAAGATCGAGTCAAAGAGCACCTATATGTAATTCGAACGCACCCAATTATCTTTATGAACATTATCAAACAATCTCTTCCGATAAATCTATAGTGTTCTCAATACTAGACCATTTACCCGAAAATGTCGTTAAGTGAATACTCAGTGAAAAAGAAATGTTTTGGATAAAATTATTGAATACTGCTTACCCATTTGGTAATAACGATAACACTGAAAACTATTGAAATATATTTAACATCATAAATCCACTCACACATAAAAGCAACCATTCTTACTTTTGCTTACGTATTACGAAAGATCGTACTCGTAGTTATATTAGAAATCACAAAGAAAGAAAACCATCTACAAATGATATCAACGAATTCAGTCAGTTCATGCAAACCCAACCAAGTTTTCACAGCATACGCCAATACTTGTATAAATTGCGAAATAAAACAATTAAACAAATCATATCAATGTGTTACCCAAGTAGTTTCCTTGATGAAATTACCAGAAAATCAAAACATTACCTACTTTGCAGTGGCGGACGCAGGAGGGGGGGCGGGGGGGGGGCGCGCCCCCCCCCCGAGAATGGGTCGCCAAATTTTCGAAATTACTTTACAATACAAATAAAAATCTTGTGTTAGTTTATTTTTAATTGTTTATTTTTATTATTATTCTTAATATATTTTTTATTTATTGTTTATTATTATAATTAATATTATTATTAATTTTATTTTCCGTCTGGGTCCCCAAAACGGCGGAGACCCCACTTTTCTTCCCACGCCCCCCCTCCCGCCCACTTTCTGCGTCCGCCACTGCTACTTTGCCTTCTTTGCACATTTCATTTGAAATTTATACAGAATTCTGACTACCAGCAAAAACGCAAAAACACTAATCTAAACAAGATATTCAATAGTAGAAAAATTAAAAACCTAATAACTGCTAGCTCAAAAGTTGAATTCATCCCTTTCCGTGTAGCGTACACGTATGCCCCATCTACAAAAATACCTACGAAACAAATATCTACAAAAATTTTTAATTATACCTCCACACTCAAAAGCCTAACCACTTCAGATCTAATTAGTATGATCTCACGTAAATGTGCTTGTACATTGCAATGTTATAAGATGTATATAGATGGTCACCATGGTAATATAATATCTGGTGACCTGACCATTGTTAACAACAAACCTATACAGAATTTGCCCTCCAAAGGAACGAAATACCGACCATCACAATGTGCAGATAGAACATTTGTACTTTCTTGGATTGAAATACTTGGATACAAAAAGTCCTTGGGGGAATAACTAAGAAATACCACCTCATGCTAACACATATCGAAAAAAATTAGATAAATTATCACACCAGTCCTTATCAAGAGATTCAAACCACATCTTTTCTACGAAAGTCTAACATGCACCGATAGTATCAACGCTAACGTTTTTAAAGAGATCAATGAACTTAAAAAGTCCTTCATTTTCTGTCCAGGAGATAAAGCTAGCATTAACTACAGCACCACCTGCAAAAAAATTTACTTGGAAGCCCTTATGAAAGAAATGGGTATAGAAACCAGCAACGATACTGTTTTATTGTCAACATCGAGAAGCACGTACGTTAATTACCTAGATGAGACTCTAGTTCAAATAATTGAACGACACAACCGTGTCAAACAAACTTGTTCCACTGGAGAATCCCAATATACCCCTTATTTATGGTATATCCAATATATTGCTATATTGCTACTAAGAAAGCCATCGTTTACACCGAAATTTTCAGAATTGCTAGAACGTGCGCAAATTTGGACACTTTCGTTGAAAGAACGGAAGCAACCAAACAACAACTCGTTGAAATGGCCTACAACAATTCTATGATAACTTCTAGTATTCTCAAATGTATTTTCAAAAATCCTTTCATTATATATAAGTATACCCTCAGCAAGAACCATAATTCTCTTAAATATTTTGCTCCTTATGTCTTGTAGACAACGTACAAGACAAGTACAAAACAGTTTTTGTCATTAAGAACGGAAATTGAGTTAAGAACATAGCATATTTTCGAGAAACAGCTTGTGTCCCCTATAACATCTGATCCACGTTGTCATTTAGTGGTAACCATTGAAAAACAGTACCGCTCACCTACTTCACTTCTTCATTTTATATCTTCCATCTGCAATACGTGCTGGCACTGGGGAAAATGATTATAGGGCAATTTATACTGGATGCGTGCGACTGACGCGCGTGCGTCTATATGATAAAGAATAGGGCCCAGTCGCATAACAGTCGCAGCTCATACGCACGCGTTTACGGCTTCGCGGCGGCCACGCGTTCTTCTCATTAAGGATGCACATGCCGTGTTGACCGGTCTTGATGGAAAATCTCTTGCAAATGGATTCGTGCGACTGATGCGCGACTGACACACGCGGCAACTATAAATTACCCCTATAACCAAAAACGTCTCATAATATTCCCAATAATCATTCCATAATAACCATCCATCGTAAACACCCATTCCACTTCTTTATTCACGTATATCCCTTCCAAGATTCGGTGGTGGATTCACCGCTGTTGAGAAAACACCATGGATACGTAAGTTTGACATCTTAACCCTTAACAAAAAGTGCAAAGGTGATCTGCTTGATCACCGAAATGTGAATGCATGAAAAACGCACTGAATCGATAAAAAATAAAATAAAAATAAAAATAAAAAATTAAAAGTGAGCCGTTAGAGGTTCCTATGCCTTTTTTCCTTACTGATGAGTGCAGAAAAGGCATATTCCAATGTTTAGTATCCGTATAAGGGTAATGCACGAAACGGATCTGAACATTCATAATGAAATGAAAAACTTTATAGTTCTGGAAATACTGCAGTAATACCAAAACTTTTCCTACTTTTACTATTTTGAAATCTTTGCAAAACGTTCCTGCAGTATTTTCATATTGCAAACATTCTTGACTAATGTTTGGCAAAAATTCCATCGAAATTATATCAATAGTATTATTATATTGTGAAAACTATACCCGAGAGCGTGATGAAGATTTGAAAATTTTTTCTCCTACCACATCTTCTCTCTTGTCGTTATACTACCTTCACTCAAGGCTAACCCACTCCTCCCCTATCAGGCGACCCCCCCCCCCCCTCCATCCTGAGAAATGCACTACAAACAAACCAACCTAGACACACAAAACCTGAGTTCATATATGAGCGCTAGAAATCGGCATAACTCATCATAGAGAGAGGAGTTTGGTTAATTTTGAAAACAAATTTGAGATCCACATTGAAGGCTGCGTAAAGCAGTAGCCAACACGAGGCCACACTGACTCTGTAGCCTTCTCGTGAGCTGCTAACTCGGTTCCTATAGAATGTCATACCGCTACAGGCAAAGCAAAGCAGCAACTACCAAGAGTAGGTCCCCTTCGTCTGAGAAATTCTCGAAAACAACCCTAGAACGACACCTGATACTCGGGTTCAGGAGCACCAATGGAACAGCTTGGTAAAATCGAGGAAAGTTGGTCCTAAGAAAGTCCAGGTACCTTGAGAAAAAAGGAAGTAGTGTTAGTGGGACATGCTAAGCTCAGGAACGAGTAAAGGCTATCAAACGGGGGTGTACTGAGGCAATGCTTTCTTGGCAATCCTCCTTGTTCACGAACTTCCCCACGTGAACATATAGTTGTGGATGAAAATATTACAACAAATTGTGTCTGGTCTATGACTTCCACCAGAGTAGAGGTGGTCAAGCTAAATTTTTATATGTTCTGTGGCTACACATTGGTACTGATACACGTGAATGTGGCTCCCTTTTTTAAAGCAATCTCTTCAGGGAATTTTTTATCCAGTGACGTCGAAATTTAGAAGATGAAAATATTCGCAAATACCTATTTGGAGACGTTCATACGTGAACTATTGGCCTGCATCGAATTTATCACAGTGAATTTGTTGTGGCTCTAGTGAGGGACACATGTTTCCTTCGATTCGTTTGAACGAACGGTTTCAGGTCTGTCAGGGTTTACTCGAGCCCAGCCACTCTCCCACCCCTGTTCCGAGGTAGAAGTCGCATCATTTGGTACACCTACTCTGACTAAAGATGCTGATTTGCATTGCAATTCTTAGCCATTTCTCTAACGAGAGTGTTGTTTCCTTTAATTTTGGTGAGAACAGCGGTGCACGTCATTGAAAAGATGATCTTGTTCTTGATCTTGAATCTTTGTTCCTGTCCGAAAAATACGAATGCAGAATCAATACATTGAATAAGTGTCGCCTCCTAAATATCGTTTATAGTATACAAGTTAATCCCCACTGAGCCGAATACGAAAAAACGGAACGGCTCAAAGTGAAGTGGTTGTAAGTATTACCATAAATTCGTCGTCTTCTATCGCACTCGAGACTTTTCGACTTCTTCTAAGACGGCATGCTTTATGAACGCTTAGTTCTGTCCCAGTTAGCACATTGTTAGTCATCGCATTTGACCTCAACTATTGTCCGTTTCAAAAACGGCAATGGTTGAGTATGTATCCGGAGCTACATATGATCTGCACTTCCAGCCTGCCTCTAGAAATACGGCACTATTTCTCGCATTGTCTCTTTCTATAATGAGGTACCACAGAGATTCGAATCACGCCTCGGAAATGTTGCAGGAGACTGAGCCATGCTTACTGAAGCTCTGACAATGGTCACTGACAATCAGATCCTGTGCAAGTTAGGCTAATGTCTATAAATTCATACTAGGGAAACATGTTTCGCTAGAACTATAGGATTCAGTACACTTTCGATGTCCTACATCAGATTCCGTTTGATCATTGATCAGTACTACATATAACGGATTCAATTTGACAAATATCAGGTTGTAGGGAAAGTTCTCGCGGTTTTCAAAAGCATGTTTTTATAGCAACACGCTACTTTAAAGCAACCTGTCTTTTGTATATAGAGGAGGTCAGGTATGTGCAAGTTTATTATTATCATCACTTGCGAACTCCTGCACAATTCCGTCCAAGAATATGGAACTTTCAAAGCACAACTTTTGCCACCTTTCAGTATACGGCTTCAAATCTGATGAATCAGCAAATGTATACAGTTTGCGCATTAGTGCTGTAATTAGGGACGGTACAGCATCCGAGCGCACTGCACAAGATTGGTCCAGACACCTTTCTATTGGCGACTTCAACCTCAAAGTTTTCGCACATTCGGGATGCGCATCCAAAGTCCACAATGATCGATTGCGACAGCTGGTGGATTCAGATTCATGGCAAACTAGGTGTGGTAGGACGCAAGGCTTGGACGTTCACTTTACCAGCATCGCCCATCACCTGCGTCAGTTGGGCAAGGTAGAAAAATTATCACAGTGACTGATCATGATTTGACCGGGTGCGATTTCCAGCGATGTGCACAGGTGGCTACTGAATTGCCCTCTTGCAGGACTATTAAATATCGGCTGAAGTCCATCTTTACAGGAGATGAGAAGTGCTGTCTGTACGTCAACACCAAGCACCGCGGACACTGAAATGTAGAAGATGAGCAGCCTGAGCCGCAGCCCAAGTCAGGTGATCAGCCTCTGAAGGTTAGTGTCACTGCTCGGTGTGACAGCAAAGGCATCGTCCACTATGCGCTACTGCCACGCGACACTGCCCTCAGGATAGACCTGTGCTAGCAGGAGCAGGGTAGATTGACCGCAATGATCGCAGAGAAGAGTCCGAATCACGGCAACATCCAATTTCTACGCGACGATGCTCGTCCACATATGTATTGAAAGTGTGACTCTCCAGAAGCCACCCGGCTTTGGATGGAAAGTGCCGAGTTACCCAACGGACAGCCCATACCTTGCCTCGAAAGAAAGAAGAACCACCTTCTCCTGTCCCAATCTAATGTCTTACAAGATAGAGCGTGCGGTGATGAAGATGACTTGGATCGCTGGTTGGACAACTTTTCCGACTCAATGCCAGAACAGTTCTAGCGGCCAAGGGCACCGAAAAGCTTTCCAAAAATGGGCGAAGAGTGGCAATACGTGATGGTGATTTGTACATTTCTTAAAGGCAGCAGGAGCTGAAATTTTCGACTCTGAGCTGAGCTGCGAGTGGTGAAGTACAGACTCAGCACATCATAATTGTGAAACGAACACAGACAATGATGGCTTACCTGCAGAGAAAATGGAACATTCGTCGCGAACACGCCTGGCCTTGTTCGTGTGCGGAGGAGTTTTCCTCGGCGCGAAAGCCATTGCGGCGCGTGGTTTTGGCCGAGTCCCGCCATGAAACCCTGTGAATTGAATGCATTTCGTTTTCCCTTTGCGCCAAACCACGCACCGCAATGGCTTTTGCGCCGGGGAAAACTCGTCCGCGCGCGAACACGGCCAGGCGTGTTCGCGACGAATGTTCCTTTTTCTCTGCAGGTGAGCCATCATTGTCTGTGTTCGTTTCACATTTATGATGTGCTGAGTCTGTACTTCATCACCCACAGCTCAGCTCGGAGTCGAGGATTTTAGCTCCTGCTGCCTTTAAGGTGCTCTCCTTTTTTTGAAAAGTCAAGGAAATGTACTGTTCCGGACACCGTGAGAACTTTCCCTACAACCTAATACAATGCAGGCCAGTAGCTAGATTGTGGGCTCTTCCAGAAAGTTGGTGTTTCTGAGTATATTCAGCTTCCAAATTTCGATGTCGCTGGATGAAAAATCTCAATCAGACTGCTCCGAAAATCCGCATTCACGCAGCTGCAAAACATATAAGAATTTAGCTTGACTGAGTTATGGACGAAAAATTATTATATTTGCTGTAGTGGTTTCGCACCCAATTGTAAGTTCACCTTCGAAGCATGGTGATAAAATTATGCGGTCGTGTGCACTGAAAATTCAAGTAAAGGAGTTTACAAACTTTTGCAACGGCGGCAACGGCCATGGGCCATCGTTAAGCATAGGCCGACGACTTATGATCGGCTCTTCTGTATGGATCCAGTGACAGAAACTTGCTTACGTTTTTTTGTAGCGGCGGCGTCCAGCGACGTGCGGCAAGGAATGGTCACATTTATTTATTCATTCATTTATTTTATTTATTCGTTCACCGATAAGGTGCGCCAACGCCATAAAAAGCACCCCATCGAAACTACTAGAACACCTAAGTAACAACAATGATTAGTAGGAATGAACAACATCTTGCCAATGACAATTCTTGTGCAGTAACGCCGCCACCGCCGCGATAAAAATGTGAAAGTCCCGCAACACCCACGGCAATTTAGCTCTCGGAAATTTTGCTACATCTGTGGGTTGAGAGCTGTAGCAAAACCGAATGCAATGATCAGGGTCCTACAAAAAACACGGTTTTCGTGGCCAATAGTTTAGCCCGTTTTCAATAATGGCCGAGTTCCAAGGCGATCAAAACCTAGGATACGCACATTTCCATGGATGCTGCCTTCAAGCGATGAGACGTTTGGAGTTGTTTTTTTTTATCTAAAGTATTTCACTTAGACATTTCAGCCATAAAAAGCGCGTCTGAACTGCGTGAGCAATGCGACTGACCCTCTCCTTCATAATATAGACGCACGCGCGTCACACTCATGCATATACAGTGGACGTCAATGACAGTGGCCCATCTGCGGCCTCGACAAGGACGTCGCGCAACCGCGCCGTGCGCACCGGGATCGGCGTCGTGTACTGCCGGAATGCAATTCCTGAGCGCCTTTCTTCCCGATTAGGTCGAAAATCCTTAAAAAGGGTAGACGAGCTGCTAGAAATCTCATAACAGCAGCAGAAAACATCGGTTATGGCGCGCGCGGCGCGGTTGCGCGGCGTCCTTCTCGAGGCCGCGGATGGGCCACCGCCATTGACGTCCACTGTAGTATAGTAGTAGTAATATAAACTGCCCTTATAGGAGCTGTAACAGACTCCGGAACATGTTGAGGAGATTTGAGCTGGATGTACTGAAAGCAGAAAAGGAACTTTATATCTTTTGGGCAACACTTTCCGCAACTGCGAGGATGTCGATCAAAGCAGTATAGTTGGAATATTCAAGACTACATTGTGGATTTTAGCATCATATTATTTTAGAGAGAAATGTTACATGTAAACTGGTGTCTTTGATGACAGCGGTGGCAGTTCTAACAGATGTGTGTAAGAAAGTTGATGAAAACTTTGTGATGGTCTGCTTTTGATCCCATACTTTTATTTCAGTAATGCTGCTCCACATCCATTTCCCGAAAACTTCGAATTTTTCCCTTGCGCTGATGAATTACAAGCTGGCAAAGCGCTATGTGCTCAACGCGGAAACTCAGACATTTCTGAGTACAACGCTATTTTTGTAAGGTTGTGTACCCATGGGGCGAATGGGGCTATAGGATAGTTTTTGTTCGGAATTATCGATTGGCTCACCGATTATATCGATTTTATTGATTCTACACTATTTCAGCTTTGAAGTAGGTGAGGATATGTCTACAGAGGTTTTCCCGGTATGCTGACCACTAATATGACAACCGCTTGGAAATCATCGATTGATTTTACCGACTTTTTCACTTTTGGCAAGTGGTGAATAAGGGCATATCTACTTGGTTTTTCCAATATGCAGGACCCGAATATGGCAAACATATCACACACAAGTGCCTGCTCATTGATTTATCGATTTTATTGATTTTTCGCTATTTCTTGGCGGTGGTCAGTCAAGACGTGCCTAGTGGGGCTCGCCAATACGATGAACACAAACATGACCAAGGCTTTGAATGAAAATATCGGAGTGTTGACTTTATTGCTCTTTCTCTTTTGCACAGCGTCGGGTAAGAGCGCGTTTACTGGAACCCTCAAACATAATATGTGCATGGCAAGCATTTCCCGCAAAATTGTAATTCAATTGGCTTTACTGACTTCATCAACATTTTTTACACGAAAATTGTGAGGATTCTGAATGAGCGCATCATAGGGATTCTTCACATTAGTGTGAAATGGCGGGAGATAGTAGAACGCCCGAGCGGAGCCGGCTGTGCCATCTAGTAGATTCATAATTAGAAAAAGGAGACTATGTATGGTTCAGAAAGGTGTTCTGGTATGAAATGTACGTCAACTCACGGGTGGCAAGTTAAATGGCATGGATGTGCGTTATCGCAAGGGAACATTCGGGGTGCCACAGTTGTGAGATGTTCAAATTTTCGCTCCTCAGGGTCGACTTGTTTCCCGTCGCACATGATTTCGTTCCGCGTATGTTACATGTGTATATACGCAAAAGTCGAAGATGAATGCGGACGAGTTGAACGAGGAAAATAACGTTCCATTCTCCCTCAAGATTATACACACTCAAAAGCACCTCGTCCACAAGATGAATTCTACACGTCCGCGGTCAGTCTGGCCGTAATTTAGAAGTGAAAGTAGATGAATTGACGGACTGCAGGCATACCGCGGGCCTTATTTTCAACGCCAAAACACTTATAAATTTGAATTCGATCAATTCTCGCGCAGAAGACTACTAATCCGGCTAATTTCGATGACAAATGTTCTTTAAGCGAGAAATGTGCTAATTAAAGCAATATTCTGGCAAACGGCCCAAAAATCGCTGGTGTCGAATCACTACAGCAATTGTTTGTAATGTTCAATTGTCCCATCTGCCTTTCCGACTACCTTCTAAAACATAAATACTCCTTTCGAACAGGTCTGATCGCCATCCACATCTTAAAGGCAGCACTCACGGAAATTTTTGGGTTGAAGATTTTGCGGTATATTGGGGTTTTTAGGGGCGTCGAACTCATTAAGAACGATGAAGTAGCGTGAAATACGCGAAAAACACAGAAAATGACGGCGGTATTCCATGTGTGTCCACAGCGCGGACGAGTGTTCCGTGATGGGTCTCGCCACGGAACCCTGCAAATGATACGAATTTCATAATCAAGCCCCCTCTGAACCACATGCACACATCCTGTCAGCGGCGTTAGTTGGAGCGACGGAACCCTAATGTCCAGAGCTGCAGATGTGTCCACAGCAGTATCTTCGCAGGTAGGCGGCCAATCAAGGTGTTGAACTTACTGTTGCGATTGTCCAGCGGCCGACTACATAGTAAGCGACTCGTTTCAAAAGTGATAATTTCCGTGAGTGCTGCCTTTAAACAAGTCAAACTGCGCTTCCAATATTGATTTGCCGTCAAATGTGAATCTTGTGATGCACTTGCGGCCCGCCAATGCATTTAATTGGGTGACGGTCAAGAGGTGCGCTCGAGAATTTCTCGCACCTCTCTCGCACATCGCTCGCACCTGTAATTGCGGGTGTCGTGTAACAGCTACCCATATCGGCAACAGCTGCTACCAGTTAAGGTAGACGGTCTCCCCGACCGAGCATTGCCGTCAGAAACGTCGCGCGCGGCAGAACGGCGCTAAAGCGTTACAGAATATGCGGACACCGCAGTGCGGATCTGGGAAAGCGCTGTTATTTAGAAGCTGCTGGGAACTTCTGATGCTGGGATGCCGAAACCTTTTTCAACCTGCAACCATAGAATCTACTATTAACAGTAAATACGCACTACTAATGCCTAAATATACAAACGTTCAAGAAAACGGTTAAAGTTTGTCGACTAGTAATATTGCTGAAAACTTCTAGTAATATTAGTAAGCAGAAGCTGCGGTGTGGTTTTGCCTGTTGATCATGCAGAATGTATCTCAGCAGACATGTAGACATGATCGACATGGACTTTAACATTCCAAGGGTTTTTTTTTAACCAGGGAGGTTTAACATCATTCATTTCTTTTAACTATGTAAGTCTGTGTCGAAAATTTACAGGTTAGTGCCCATTTTGAGTAGTCCTGTTAAAAATTGACATATTTGTGGGTGTTGTCACATGATCCCCTACGCCCTGGTTCTCAACTTGCAGGAATTCTTCCTCCCTATGGATATGCTGCAGGTAAAGTTATTTTCTTTTTCCTGTAGTGCTAGGTCAATTTCGCAAGCACCACACAATGACTGATGAACTCAAGCTCGACCAGAGAAAAATTCCAAAGAAGTAGAACACGAATAAGAAAGATTAGTTTTGACAGCAGTGCTTCTGCAGTCAGCTATCCGAAACGCTCTTTTTTATTTTCTATGCAATGTTCCAGGTTACATTGACGGTTCTTGAAGTCCTAAGCATGGAGTAGTGGATGAAGTCAGGCAGATCTCCAAGAATAATGATCAAGTTAGAAACAAAGTTGGAAAAGGCATTTCAGCGAACGAAATCATTTAAAAAATCAAAAAGCGCCTAGGTCCGGTATTTCTGTTCACGTGATAAAAATCCCCATAAAACTTGAATTAGATAAACTGACAAGATGAAAAGTGCCTTGAACTTCAGGGGATTTATGCTTATTTACATTAAAATTTCAGTGTAATGCCTATGTACTCTGTAAGTGATCTAAGCCGGAATCTTTTCGATACCCTGTGACTCAAAAAATCAAGTCAATGATTGAGAGCTTAATTTTGAATTTCATACTCACCCACCTGTGTTAAGATATTAGAAAAAACGTTATGCATAATTCCTTTCTCTATGTTGTCAAGTATTATCGCCGCAACGACGGTCCCTCGCGCGCGACGATATGTACGAGTTGTCTCACTGGCTGTCTTCCTTAGCTACGAAGGGTTCATGACAGATGGATACTGTAGCCATGCCTGCCTCTGCCTATGGGAAGGTGCGGTCGAGGTGCGACATGACCCAGCTAACGAGCGAGCGCACCTCTTGACTCGGACCCCATTTAATTCCACGTCCAACCTACGGTCAAACTAGCCGCGGACGTTGTGTAGAATTCATCTTGTACGTCATCCTACGTAGTTTGAGCGGAAGTTTCTGAAACACCTTGGAAAATGCAGATGGGGTAGTAGCAGCTCTAATTTTGGATGATTCCAGTCATATTCCTTTATAATTTACTTCACACATTTCATTTTTGAAATCAAATCCTCCCAGTTTCCCTACCCCATCTGTGGAGGAAATCCTACTTTCTCCCACTTGTCTTCAGCATTCAGCCCTCTTTCGTCTGCTCATATTTTATTTTACAGCCAGGATTTTCTTTAATTCCTACCCTGGAAACTTGTTCACAGCATTTCAGATGACTTTTAGCCCTTTTATGGAATTAACGACATTTGATTTTGAATTTTGAATCCCAGGATTGGAAGTCATAGTAACCGATCAACCCTGTTGATATTCGCCCCGGGAATGTCGTCAGAGGTGTCAACCAAACTTCTGCTATGTGTGCGCGAATAGTGTTCCAACATCGCTCTTCAACCTATGTGTCCCGAAATGGCGAAAATATCCAATCCCTCGCTTTCCCTGCCATTCCTCTCTGGCATATCCTATCGCAAATTCTCCTTCATGTCCACTAAATTGTCTGTAGACGGTAATGGAAAGCCGCATACTAATATACGCATACTAAGCGGCACAGTTTGTCACGGATTATAGGGATAAGCTCGATAACTTCCATGGATCTCAATGTCGAGGGGTACTTCCTTGGGCAAGATAATGCGATAAATATGCACTCCACTTCAAGGCTCTGTTGTCCGGTCAACTGCGTGCCTGGCACGCTCCTGAAGTGCTACACTATCTTAGCCGAGCCATGGACGAGGTTCCACTTCCCAGGCCACAGACTTTCATGAGCATTGCAACATTACCGATGCTAATTGTTCTTAACATCTATACACCACTCCTCTCGGAGAATTCTCTAGTACGAAACCTGACAAAACAGAGAATTACTAGTGTCGTGTTTCCTGGCTTCCCATTCAAACTCAATTCAGGGCGTCAAATTTCGCAGCCGATGAAATTTTTTTCGTAGTGAACCAATTCACGCACGAGCATCCTCACTTACGCATTGAGTGCCGTGTTACCGCGATTTTTCACTAGCGCAACCGCTACAGCTTCGTAACCAGCGCGCTCCAAACACATTTCAGCTCTTCGTTGTCTCCAGCACCGATCTCGATCAGGGGAGCGCAAGTATTGCGTAAAACCGTTAAGTTCGGAGAAGTTTGATAGATGAGAACTTGTATGGATAAAACCATCATGTAAAACTCGAAATAACTCAGCCGTTACTTTCAGAAATTAAGAAGTTAAATCTCGCAAGATGCCAGAAATCACGAACTTCCGGAATAAGGATTCCCTTCATCCCTGATCTCGATTCTAGTAGTAGTGGAGATCGTTTTCACTGATCTCATCTCCCATGTTTTTCTGTACCACACTTTTATGAGCTGCAAATGAAACGTGCGCCGTAAGATTGGGTGTGAAATAAAATGATATGATTTAATCCAATAAGATTAATACCCTGTAGTGATGAATATGGGGAAGGTACTTGTTCCCACTGCTTCTTACAATTAGATATACCTCAGTAGAAAACGCTCACAGTAACTGCAAATCAATCACTCGTATAAACATTAACTGCTCCGCCACCGAAAGATATGTGGTCCTGAGGATTCTCTATGATCACAACCTTAATACGGCGAGAGGTGAAAATGATGGCTTCATCAGTATCTGCCTCAGTTAACATTTACTTTTCCACCTTTCAAAAATCACAACCGACTTATATGTACCAGTAAACATAAACTGGGCCTTTTAATTAGTTCGAAGTCACTGAACCACTAAATCATGGCAGTGATGTTTGACACAAAAGTACTCCAAAACCTTTGTTCCCGTGCAAGCTTACTATAGCCTCTACCATTACACGCTGCCCAAATTCAAACACGCATTAAATATTCTTTGTGTGGCCACTCTCACACCACAGCTGCTACTCAGTCAGCACTAAATCTGATATACTTATAGCAAATACGGCCATTAAAAAACTCCAACGCCACTCCTCTTTTGCCATGTTAAGGGTAATTTATACTAGCTGCGTTCGTCAGTTTGCAAGGGATTTTCCATGAAAACCGGTCAACACGCATATCCTTAATGAAAAGAACGCGCTGCCGTTGCGAGGCCGTTAACGCGTGCGTCTGAGCTGCGATTGGGTCCTACTCTTCATTATATAGACGCACGCGCGCCAGTCGAACGCATCCTGTATAAATTGCCCTTTACAATAACTCCACATTTTACCTCTCCTCCTGTCTAGAATTAAAACTTCACTACCTAAGTGATTAAGTTTACAATCTTTATTCACTTCTATAACTCTAAAGTGACTTCTGCAGAATATAGCGGGTCTGCCTGACCGGTCCCAGTTGCACAAGTAAAAACATAAACCAAGACAACAAGAACAGGCAAGTGGAGAAAAAAAGCGTTCAAAACCCATAGCAAATGTACAGAATATAACACAAGAAAAATGGAACATAAAATAAACGTAACCCCACCCGACCAATTAGGACCCGAAGCTACAGCATTATCCTGAGGAATGGTTGAGAAAGCGCCAAACGCGATACCCCGCCCTAACAAAACTGTACTAATTTTCTGGAGCTAAGGGAAAGGGCGACCGCGACTGAGAGATCGGCACCTTGTGCCCCAACCCGCCTGTATATCAGGATGAAGACTTAATCACGGAGAACCTAACCAGATCACTTAACTAGAAAAGGTGGGGTAAGTGCTATACAACTGGTTGTGAGGTATGGTTATGATCAACAGGAATTCCATTATCTTGCAACATCTTCCTCAACCGCTGATTCTCTTTCATCATCCTTGACATATTCTCCTGATAAAGCTCTGCATTCTTCTCCTTGTCCAGAATCTCTCTTGTCATCTGAAAGCCTTTCACCTACTACTTCACAACATTTCGTAGAGAACAGATCAAATCAATCTACCCCAAAATACTATGTAGATAACTTCATCCAGAGAACAAGTTGAAAACCACAAGAGTCACTAAGAGCAAACAAACCTCATCTTTGGTGAGCCTAGATAGACGATCCATAGTGTATTCCTCGAACTCGGCCTCAAATTCCCGGTCCATTTCCTTGTCGGTTTCACTGTCACCGCTTGAAGAGGCTCCCTCACTCGCTGCCATAAACTCGCTTGAGACACTGATAGAACGGACGCGTCTCCGTTCGCTTTCCTCGTGCGCCAATTCCACCTGCAATGAATATGCGAATAAACAAATATCGTTTCCTTAGCCATATTACGCATACATTACACTTATCACTAACCTCTAACCCTTGCTCAGCTCGTGCTTCTCTATCCTCCAGAAGGAATTGGGTAGTGTTACTCGGAGCCATTGGCTTCCCATGCGCCATGCTGCAAAGACCTTCATTACTCGTGAGGTTTAGGCGCGCCTACACACTAGCGAGTCAGATCCGATTGCTTACCCAACGGACCATGCTCTCAGACTCTGCGTTTTCTGACTTTACGAAATCCCTCCCACAAATCCCGAAACTCACCTTCGTGAAACCTTAGTAATAACTTTCTGAGCTACTTCGCCGTTTACTACCTCAAGTGGTCTACAAAACAAAAGCCACTTAGCCTGTCTCCCAAACTAGTACTACTGACATTTGAGCTATATTTTGGCGGAAACAGCCCATCAAAGTATACCACTAAGGTTCCGTCCATTCCTTTGTCCACTGTGGTGAAGACCAGTCCACTATATATCAGCGTACTACACTAATCACACAACAAGAAAATGGTACAAGGACCAAAGTTGAAGAGATAGAACAACATTTACAAAGAGAACTAGACGGTCTGAAATACTGACCCTGTGAGTGGTACTGTTGCACAAGTGTTGTCATCAAGTCCCGGGATCATCATCCAATCCATCTTAAACAGGATGAATCAGTTTCTGTGTGCTGGTAGAACGAGAACTTTGGTCAATCAGGGAAGCAAAGCCAGAGCAAGTGCGTGCGCGCCACAACTACCATAACCCCATTGGACCCATAGTACTCAACCTAGCGGAGAGATGAGATTAAGGAACAGCTGAGAGCAAATGAGAACGGAGAATGGATGAAAAGAAATAAGGGTAACATTCGACATATTGTAACCAACCGTTCACGTGTCCTACGTTCCGATCTGGCAGTTTCAGCGGCATCCAGTGCCATCTTCTCCTCTGGACTTAGTGAATGGTAGGGCTTGAAGCGGTTCTTGTTGGCACGTCGTCGTCGGGTCTTTCGTCGTTTCTTCTCCAACTCAACGTCGCCGTCCGAGATCGACCTCTCGTGGTCGTCCGGACGAGCGACCGAAGGCAACTCCTTCGACGCCATCGCCGAGTACACCTCGATGCGGGCTTCCGAACGAGTACCTACACGGGTAGCGGTGAATACGTGACCTCCGTAGGTCACGACGCACACCTCAGAAGACACTCGCAGCTGATTCGCGGCACCACACGTCGCAGTGCGGTCACACAACTAGAAAGCCGACCGCACCGCCTCCCCCTTTTATAGGGGAGCGCGACCGCTCGCGCGGACGCCTGCCCCGCCCCGCCGCTCACGGCGTGCCGAGAAGGAGCGCGCGCCCGGGTTGGCGCTTGAATAACTCAACAATTTGGCCGGAATTTGGGAAATGCTCTACAGCGTTGCACTCGCCAGCTTCTGCTCTATTCAACCGTGCAAAGAGCAAGGCTCACCCCCAACAAGTGGCCAATACCTTTCCTTGCACGTCCTGCGCAGCCACTGTTGCAGGTGCTGCTGCTATCCTCGTCCCAGCCCCCGTACTGCACCCATTACTTATTCGGCATCTGCAGTACGTCGAACACTGTGGCCGTCGTCAATATGCGTCAGAGATGCAGGAGCCCATCGTGAGGGAGTGAGCGGCGGCCGGAGCGCGCCAGAGAAGCAGCGTGCGAGTTGTTTGCAAGCGCGAGGCCCATGTCGCTTCTTTGTGTATATCTTACTGCGATGGAAGCCTCCAACAGTGCGCATTCGGATGTGGTTACGATCTGCAACGTGAGTACTGTTCCAGGTGAATGCATACTCTGGGAGCGCCTTGTCGAATAAACTGAAGAGTGCAAGAGATCGTGGATAGATCCCCTAGATCCCTCGTCTCTTACGGGTCTGGAACTAGCCTTGCGCCACGGGTTGCTGGCATTTGTACCGCACCCATGGCAGCTTTGGAAACTGTCAAACCCGCTGGGCCAGAAGGTATATGCTTTCTGGGCAAAGAAATGGGTTACTAACGCTCTCTCATTGAGCAGCACGATCCTCACGTCTCCATTTCATATACAGGGCGAGGTCCTTCTTCTTACATCCCGCAGATGGAACCTGCCACATGTAGTGCTTTTCGGTGTGAATAGTGGCCGAAGAGAATTTAGTAGAGAATAGCGTGTTGAAGCATACAATACGCGACAATGTAGTAAGGCAAAACTTGAATTCTTGCCGGTTAGTGCAGCCATCTCATGTTTATGCTCTAATAATTCCCGAAGTACTATAAAGCCGGCTTCGTATGTGGATCCCGCCTTGATTTTTGCAACCAGATCTGCCGTACCGGAGTGAAAGCCATATGAAGCTCTTAGACGACCTGGCCTGAACCCCATCGCTCGTCCTGGGCCTCGTTCTCAGGCCCGGTCCCTCAACATCGAAGTGTCGCCTCAGCCGCGACTCCGATGGCCGTCCGCGGCCCCTGCGTCCCTGCCGGCCGCTCTCCGCCCTCCCGTTTTCGAATGCCGTGAGTGCCCTGCCGCGTCCTCCACGTCCGCGCTCTCTCGCCCCGCTCTCGGCCCCTGTCGCTGCTCACATGACTCCCCGATCCATCTATTCACAATTTCCACCCTCATACGTTATTTACGCCAGAAAGTACGGTGGAACGATTACAACGGAGAATTGGCACGTGGCCAGCGGAGTGTTGATGTTATCACTGGTCGACGCATCTCGGCTGCGAGTCGCCGGCGAGTCGTTGCTGCTCATGGTCCTTGCAGGAAGAGGCCGAATTCTCGGAATGCGTAGTGAGACCGGTTGGCTCATCAGTGTTCTGCATAGTAGTCATAGTCGATTTCAAAGATCGTGCGTATTGGAGGTCCAGTGCTAAAAACTGGACCTAGACAACTATTTTGCCGAGGGTTCGGCGGTTCATGCACAAGCAAAGACACATTTCTTGTCACTGTGCGTAGAGTAAGGCACTGGTTCTGCAGCCACACTCAGTACGTGAGAAAGCTATGGTCCTTGATATCAACTATGTTTATTTATTTACTGAAATCAACTCGAACTGATCCACAACACATTAGAAACGAATGAACGTAGTACCTCTTCTACATCGAAAGCTCAGAACCCAGAGCTCAACTTAGTAATAGCAAAACATCTTAAACCTTGTCTTTTTCATTAATGCCTGTAGTGCGAAACGAAGTGTTTGCCTCGGTTGTTTAGTATTTTACTAACCTCCAAGCCTACAGGTATGCTAGCCTCGTCCAGCCTTTGTTCCAAGCAGTTGAGCGCGAGCGCTTCGCAGCGAAGTGCTGAGCAAGTCAGCTTTTATGGACTGCAGCTGCGGACTCACACTTTCCCAGCAAACAATCTCGACAATCTCGCACTCCTCGCCGGCCGCCACATCGACTGCGACAGTTGACGGACAACAAACGTCGCGAGGACGTTCGAAGTGCGCGAAACAACGTGTTGAAACAGGCCATCAGGCGTGTCACTGCGACCTGCCCCAGTCACCCGAACACCTCGCCCCCCACGTGCACCTTCTGCTTATCGCTTCCGTAGATCCCCCGTCTGCGGGTCGTTCGCGAGCAACCCGAGTTCCACCCATGGATCCAGTGTCAGTTTGCGACGCCGCTTATCAGCAGAGCCCAGCAACGCTGTGCGGAACGACTCTTTTTTGTTCTCACGTCCATGTCACCGGCAATAACGGCCGCGACCAGTAGCGCTGCATCCAGTGTGTGGCGAAGACCAAGCGAAATCCAGCTGGTCGCGCGCGACTGCGCGACATCGCGTGCGGCGTGTTTACGTCACTCTGCACTCGCGGTGTGCGGATACGGGCATCGGCACGCATGAACACGACGTGGTCACCGGGCTAGTTGCACTTTCAGAAACTCCTTATTACGCATTGTTCAGGCTTCTGCTATAGTGATAATCCCTTGCAGTCGTTCTGTAGAGGTCTTTTTATAGGGAAGATATCGGTGTGTGGACTGTGTGAGCAGTTTGTTGGCGATGTTTTCATGCTGTCGGGTTTATACTTCTTAAGCGCTTTTTTCTCAACTTTGACATGAAATCGCTTTGTTGCGTAGAGCAGTTGTGAAGACAGCTTAAGAAGAGAATGCATCATCGACACACTTGTTACAGCAGTAAAACTGAGTCAACTGGTTTAAAGTCATTCTTTGCACAATGGAGCCTATTTTCCAATTTTTTTTTCAGAAAAATTCAAAACAGAGTTTCTGTAATGAGGTGATGTAGTCTGGATAGAAATAGTAGCTTTTTGTTCAAAAACAGCAGCGTCAGCAAACATCTCTACTCCTATTTTGTTCATCAGGAATTCTCAGGGAAGGTAAGGAGTGGTAGGAGGAAGCCCAACTTCGGTTACCATATATCAACCGCCCCATAACAACTCGTATAAAATTTTTGTGTTTTCCAACAGTTATGTTTCCATATACGCCGACTCCAACACTAATATGGAAAGAGAACCTTGTCGACGATTATTTTTTTAAATTTTTGCCAATCTACAACTTACCAGAGCATCCATACATACTAATTCGGTTTCTTTTACTCTATAATACAATAATTGTCTATAATAAATATGATACCCGTCAAGTATGTGAATGGAAGAGAAATTACTCAATATAGGCTCATATGTATATACTTGTTAAATGGTAACAGAAGAGCCTTTGCCCGAAGCTTCTTAGCAAGAACGTTTTTTGTTCTTCTTTTCTTAATTCCTGTGGCTTTGTTTTTACAGCATCTGCCAAACTGCCTTGAATACACATCAACAATTTCATACTCTACGACAATATCTAGATGTAGCATTAGTGCTAAGTATTTGGGAAGGTAAAAGCTACTACGCCTAAGGCCTTTGCAAACCCCATGAATAGTCTGCTTCCAAAATGAGAATCATGTAGATTTCTCGGCATTAGAAAACATGATCCGAAGGTAACTTCTTCAAGCAGGTAGGTCCAGTAAAACGGAAATGAAATTTCATGTTGTCGCCTTACCTAATCCCAACTTTTTAACTTGCTGTGTCCTGCTGATGGTTTCGCTGGCATGCTGCATACGAATAAGGCTAAGCAGGGCAAAATATAGAGAAATGAGAGCACTCTCTTCGTACATTACCATGTTGTTTGTTTGTTTTTGGGTTCTGCGCTCTCAATATCCACAACATCTTTTCACTTTTTTCTACTTCCGTATTCCATGAAGGGGGTAGGGCATCCGCGTGTTCACACTAATGCGCCCTTGGGACGTTGCTATTCTGGTTGCTGAGCAGCCACAACGAACTGATTCACTCGATTTCACCCTAATTCTTGGACAAGAGGTTTCTATGTAAAGATGTGTTCTAAGCATCTAGTTTAGATGATAGTCCCTCAAGAAAAGAGAATTATTGACCGTTCACATAAAAAGAAGCAAGTTGTGTATCTATCACCGTTGATCCTACTAGAACATCAGGATTTACAGAACAAGGTACGTAAACGAAAATATGTTTGTGCTATGCTTAGAAATGAAGCAGCTCAGACACTGGTACATGGAACTCCCAACATTCTGTAGATAACTCTATTTGGGAGTAAAATCTGGAATGAGGTCCTCCTGTTGGCGGAAGCGTGGACGCCCACTTCTGGCCAAATATCGACTGGGTCATCGTCGCCTGCTCGTTAACGACTCGTACGTAGGAGTAGCACGCACAACATGGTGCGCTGATGGCGTTCCTTTTATCTGTTCATTCAAGGCAAATGTAATGTATTGCATTCTAGCCATGTAATGGTCTCACGTCTGACTTACATGGTGATTTTCAACTATACAACGCTACTAAGAGTTGAGCCAAAATATGAAAAAAAGCGCCGCTCTACTAACCTCTGAGATCCAATATTTACTAACTATCATTACTACCCTTTATTTTGTTTCAATTTTTCAAGTGTAAAATAATGGTGCAGGGCTCTTGACCACCCTGGGCTGCGGTAGCTCTTGTCAGAAATGTGTGACAAGTGACACATCCACGTTTTTAAGGTGTCTGAATGCTAATGACACACATTATATGTTGAAATCTTATCTTTACTAGCAAAGACAGGCTGGTTTCTAAGAACGAAATATGTCACTCACTGCTAAAACTATGGGTAAAATATATGTTGTAGACAACAGTTTGTCTCCTATCACGTCTAAAATACTTCTCGCTGAGCTCAAATCCAACAACAGATGGTTTCAGCCCTTTGTACTCGAAGATATTCGTAGGTAGCTTCGATATTGATGCCACAGGTGGCAAACATCCAACTCCTGGGATCGAGTAACGTAGTAGATACATTCAAATATTGTATTGGAAGTTTTGTAGAGTTTTTTCTTTCTCAAATAATCGAATACTCTGAGTTTCTTGAGAGAGTTGATTCATGAAATATTGAACTAATCGAACCACTCATTTTTTTTTCTGAAATCAAACTGCCCTTCTTTTTTAGTCCTAAATATACCAGTGACAAACAAAAGTTGGATTTGTCGGTCTACGATCTTTGGTACCTTTTATTTAAAGAAAAATTTTCTTGTTCATGTCATTTGTGCACGGACGGAGCATTGGATATGTTTAAAAGTTTGTTACCTGTTAGCCTCTTACATTAGAAATTGAAATTGCGCATTGATGCTTTAATCATTCACCCTCATGACAGCCCTGATGTATGCTGCTAGCCTCCGTGATAATTCCAAGGCTCAACAGTTCGCGGCTTTTCACGCGTGACGCCTGTACTTCTCGTCGTTCCATCTGCCCTTTCCACGCACCTGATGGCTGAGATCCTTTTGAAGCGGCTCAAGTATTAGAGCAACTGTAGACTCAAGCTCTTTCCTGTAATTGAGCTCAATCATTAATCCTGCGCCGTAATCTTTCCTCCGGACGAAAAATATGGAAAATGCAAGATGTAAGGATAATCTCGCGCCGGCCTGCAAATGATTATTTCAAATAGTGCAGAAACCCCTCCAGAAGGGCAATCAGGGAGCTCGAGGTGTGTCATCGACAGAGGACTGGATATTATGGATAGGTGGACAACAGGCTGGAAATAGATGTATATCAACTGATAGACTAACAGATCTATCCGCATTTAATTATGTGTTAATTTATTTATCGATTTATTTGCACGTAGAGGTGCAGTGAAGAGGAATGGAACAGAAAAGGTTGTTTTTACAGTTTCTGCTGTTTCTGCAGATACACCAAATAGATTGAATAACGGCAGCTTTCACGATCAATAACGGAATTGGTGAGGCTCTCCAGATCACCACGAGGAGCAACAGACTTCCACAATGGGAGTGTGCCGACGTCACTCAAATCAGCATCCTCTTCCGAGCAATTACCGTTTTTTTTTGTCAGGAATCACAACCTTGCAGCTCCGAACAAAGAGGGAGCCAGGCGTTATTTTGTGCGTGTCGGGTGCGTGTGAGCGTTGATCAGCTGAGCGCGGACCGGCGCCGTCGACTATCGACGTGTTCTTCACGTTGCCAGCCGGCCACTACTGCGCTGAGCCGCGTGGACGAGTTGTCCGCGCCTCCTCGCATCATCCACTCACAAGTGCAAATGCATGCCGTGAGCTGCTTAGTCGAGTTCGTACTCTGAGCGTTTTGTCGTGTCTTTGCAGCGCTTCTAATTACTAAATGCGTTTTTGTTTTACGTCAAAAAGTAAAGCACATTGAAAGCGATTTGCATTCTCGCTGAAATTCCTCTAGGAATCCAAAGTGTTAGAGAGCTTTCAAGTTCGTGGTGAAGGGAGATATTTCGTCATTACGTTCTAGAAGTCTCAGTAGTAGCACCCACGAAAATCTGAGATGAGTCATGTCCTGTTGCCACAAAATGACGCTGTAAGAATTACACATGCTGTTCATCTACCTGCAATGATATTCCAGTCAAAACCGCAACTCTTCTGCTCTGTCTTAACCGCTTTGACGACGACTCGGACGGTTGGTTGACTGTGCTGCGTATGGCTTGACTAATGCACGTTTATAGAGCTGCACTCCTTCACGGGTTAGGAGAGCACTGCCCCGATTTCGTGGATTTCTCGCGTTTTCCGCCTAATTTGAGCACTAACACGTTCGCGACCGCGTGCACGACCGGTTGTGCACTGTCCATTTAGTGTCATATCTTTGTGAAATGTCCGCAGTTAGCTGGTTTTTTCGTAGTAACACAAAAACAGAGATACTAGAGTATCACGCAGTGGGCAAAGCAGACCCTCTCTCAAACATTAGATTTTCGTACTAGTACAGCTAGAAGGACAATGAACTTCAAAAGAAAAATTCTGACAACAACAAATCACTAGACAACGAAATGGGAGGAACTTTCGAGACGTACGAAAGAAAGGATAACTTTCACGAAAAAATCTTGGTTTCTACATATATGGGAAGGAAAAATTGCTACCGCGTGGGACCACGTGCTTGACCGCTCGAACACGGGTCCCACGTACGCAAAAGCGCGTGTGTCGCGAACGTGTTAAATGTGATTTCCTTCAAATCCTCGATATTCGGCAATATCCTCAAGGAGGAATAGGTGCAGCCCTTGATACCATTTCAGAGTTCATTCCGATTGAATGAACTGCATATTTTTGAAAGCCAGCAAACATAGAGCCTCGTCCCACACAAATTATTTGTCGCCCGAGTCCTGCAACAAAAGAAAATAAAAGGATTTTCTGTTTAGGAGTACGGGTGAAAAAGTGAGCAAAAAAGATGCAAAGAAACGGAAGGAAACTGAAATTTCCAGAAGGAAACTCGTGCATTTAAACCTTCTGCTCGAAAATGTCCAGATGTGGACATCTTGGCCAACTGATGCTAGTGGAGGTCGTGTCTAGTTAACTCTTGGTTTGCGGGGCACTTCCGCCTGACATCGCTGGAGCCTGTTAGAACCTATCCTCAAGCCGGCTACCTAGTATTTCTCTTGGGCGGATATCAAATTCTAGGCCGATTTTGATTCTGATTCTGATTTGTGATTCCGTTTTAGTTTTTTTTTTGTCTTCTTCAAAGTTTTACTCTTTTTGATCCCTATATCTTTCAGTCTGTGCAAATCGTCTTAAGTATATTTGGCGCACCCCGTATTGTGGTGTATGAATAAATAAATAATAAATAAATAAATAAATAAATGTATCAGCGGTGATTACGTAGCCATAGAAGTGCTGGAATGAATGTCAGAAAGTCCTAATGAAAGGTGAATCTATAAAAAAAAACAAAAACCTACTCTCCTATTCAATTGTTTCCAATTTCATCTGCTGCAACTGCATATTGTGAAAAGAAATTATCAGTTAACGGAGTTATCATTCCAATTTCTTCCGCTAAATCACCAGCTTCGTCTGGTGTCTGTGCTCGTTTTGACAGGAAAATAAAGACTTCTTAATATGGAGATGCTCAACCCTACGAGTCGAAATACAACGCAGAGAACACTTCCGTCTTCATCCTGAAACGCCACATCGCAGCGTAAGGTGGTTCACCGTCGATATCACCGATTTTAAACCCAATAAGTCATGTCAGTTAGAGAGTATCGAAGCAGTAGGTGTTAAGTTTTGTCAGCTACAGTCTTTTTCACCAGTTTGTTATCTTTTAGGTACTTGTCACATATTCGAGGGCGCTGTTTATGCTCTGCAAGAATGTTGTAATCAGTTTTTTTTGTAAACCGACAATTCACAGAAGTATTTACACCTAGAAAGTAGAGTATTGAGTCGATGGAAAACAGCACAGCCGTCATATGCCTCTTCTGACATTCACTTGAAGCTTAAAGGCCATCACAACTGCCCACCAGACCTGTGCTGAGGATGAAAGAGGCGTTTTGCTCCACATGATCGATCATCAACTATCTTTCAAGCTCCGACATTAGGTCTCGATGACACAAATCATTTTGATCAAAGAAATTCGTTTCACAATGCGCTGGGGTTGTTGAAGAAGGATAGTATGGCCTAGATGGACATTGTGGTTCTCAAAACTACCATCTTAGCGAGATAAAGCGAGGTAATTCTGCTGAAAGAATCCAATTGGCAAGGATCTTATCTAGCAGGTAAGAATCTAGCAAGGATATACCCAATGGTCACGCCTGGCCATACCCTTTTCAACATCGTCAAACTGACCCTCCTAGGGTTCGATAGATGATGTTGTTCTGCTTTTTATATTTCACAGACCTAACGCGTTCGAAATGTATTGAGTGTTCTCTGTTTCCTACAAAGAAGAAATGATGTTTTTTGTGGAATAAGCTCTTTCTTCTTAAGCCTAAAAATTAAATAGACCAATATTTCTTAGAAACAACATGATGATATTATTGTAGAGGAAGAATGGGGTAGAGCAGGTTACAGAAAAATGTCAACGGGAAGGGAAAATATCGCAACTAAAAAGCGCAAGGACTTGTTTTAACACCCTATAAGTAACTTGATAAATTATTTCTGGAGCGCTGAACAATACTCTGGAAAAGCCTGGAACTATTCCCTACAGAGATCTAAAGGGTAGTCGCAAAAAATTTAGGCAGCTCTTCGAAAAGATTGAAGGAGGGCATTGCAAAACGGGCCATTTCGAGGACTGTCCCCTTGTGTACAAACACATTTGTTTTCGAATATTCAAATTTTTGGAAGTTACTATTGTCGCATGTATTAGGAAAAAAATTTCCTCAGATGACTTGAGCATCCATTGTCTAACGTTATATTCGGGTTTTTTCCGTTTCTTTTGTATTCTTTTTTAATACTGAGCTGTGACTGTTCGTGTTCTGTTTACCCCAACCAAGCACGTTCACTGTGACGTACTAAATAAATAAATAAAACAAGAAACAGCTCCAAACTCGTTGTACACTTTCTTACAAGTATGTGTATAGTCCCCACCAGATGTCTGAACTGCTCTGCGGACACTGCGCACTGCCGCTGCGTGCCCCGAAAAATGACGTGGTAAGTATACCACAGCTGATCGAGTGCATGCGCACCACGGCCAACGCGGCCGCGCGCTCGTTATCCGGTGAATAATCAATAAATCATGAATTACTGATTCGGGAGGAGAAAAGGGAAGCGGAACCAAAAAGGCGGCATAACTTACACCTTACATTTACGCAGAAATTACACTGAACGCGACTTGCGAATTCGTCGTTGAAGGAACAGATGCCGTAGGTTCAGAAGAAACTGAAACAGAGGAAGGAGCTGACCACCTCATTGAGACGACGTATGGGATCCGTGCCTGGAAGGATCCAACAGCAGAGATTACCACCGGGAAAGGAAAGAAAATTCCAAACTTGGGTAGTTAAGCCTAAACTTACAGGGAGCACCCACGAAAATTTCGCTTTCACAGACTTTCCCATATTCCTTCAAAGCGCTATAGTGGAAACAAAGGCAGTGATCAATGTCCTCAAATCCTTAAAAAGGCGGTTTTCATTGCCACTACTTTAACAGATTTGCGAAGGATGGCCGAAGGAGGTAGAAACGAAAACAGGTGCTCTCAGAAGGAAAAAGAGTGATTGTAAACAAAAACGTTCATTTATTTCACCACAACTCATCCTCACTAGTCGCCAGCACGCATTTTATTTCTTCATACATACCTTGCGAATGGTAATGTCTACTACTGTGCAACTTGCGTAGAATTGTCGCGACAACTGCTGAGTATCTAAAATTATCAAAATCTCAAACACGAAAATTTCCATGAGTGCTCCCTTTAATAGAACTCGTAACTTAAAACTAGTGCACAGAACTTCCACACCCAGACGGACTAGGTTGTTCCGGTTGTTCTCTCATCATGGAATCCTTAGCCACGAGAGCACAGGCTTACCGAAGTTGCCTATCCTCAATACTATCCAAATCTTTCCTTGTCTTATGCTCCGCTGAATTCCACGGTAGTGATACGAAGTTGAGATAATAAAAAATGGCAGAAGACCGATTCTTGCCTCAATTTATAACATTAATCGTTTGTTTCCTAATAAAATCCTCCGGTGGTTAAAAATGTTCGAACTGCCAGCGGGAACTCCAACTTAGCGAAACCCTCCGGGGTCATAGGGCCATTTGGTCTCAAGGCAGCAATACATGTGAGACATTCGGGAAAGATTTGGAGAAGAGATTCTCGAGATACATACATCGCAGGCTTCAATAATTCAGAGTAAGACATCTCACACATACTTCCAAAGTAGCGAATAGCAGATAAGTTGGTTTCTTGGCATTTATGGACCAATATTCCGTGGAAGACATCTTCCCTCTTTGGTATTGATACCAAATATTGCTGCTTGACCTAATGCCACAGAGAAACGATACAAATTCATCACGCTGAACTATTTTATTAAACTATTTGGCGTTTCTTTGTTGAGCCGAGTCGATACGAGGTTGTTACAGAGCTGTATTAGGTTGACGCGTTTGGGCGAAATCGCTTTCCTCGGAGCCTGAAAGGTCAATATCGAGCAATCTACCCTCCTCAAACGCATCTTCTTGTTCAAACGCTTTTTTTATTTTATTAAACTTTCTCCACTTTAATCCTTAATTCAGTCCAAAAAATTACGTTAGTGCAATAAAAAGTTCCCAAATATGTGGTTTCTGAGTGGGTGAATACCGGACAAATTCACTGGTTTGCACTCGAATTTCATGCAGATTCCGCTTGATTTCCTACCGAATTCTTACCCTTTCTCTCAGGATTCAGGATTTCTCTCAGGGCAGGAATAACCAATATGATATCACTGCAATATGTTGGAAGCATCTAAAAGTGCTTCTCACGAAGACAACAATCACTGAACAGGATAGGCATAGATCTGACGCAAACATTTGAAACGTTGGATGAAACACCAAAACCATCACTACAAACAAATATAAAAGTTTACAGAGTAACTCAATTGCGCAAATCAATCCCCAGGAAGTCGAGAAAATTCCCACGTTGCTAATGTCCGGATTTAACTGGAATTTGAGCAGAACCCAGCAAAAGTTTGCCGCTCGACCAGATTTGGCCGAAGTTTACCCGACATTGAGGCGAGGCCTCAGAAGGGGGAATCGCCGGTATGAATTTACTAGAGTAGTAATATGAATAACGAATATATGTTTAGATCGCTGCTTACTCTTTGAAGTTGTACGCACAACACAGACTGCGTTCCCACGCTACAAAGAGAGAAATAACCGCAGTACCAGATTCTGCAGATCACAGACTACTGTGCATAATGGAGCACTGATGAGACAGTTGGTCACTTCGTTACAGTTGCACTTCGTCACTTCGCTGCGTGCCAAGTCTGCTATTTCGATTTAGTAGATTTTACCTGCTCCAATGGGCCTCGGCACATGTCACTGTCACTCCTCTGTGGGTTATTTGCTCACTGGTGTGACCATATGCTAAACAGACGTACTCACATTGGAACAAGAACATCAAATATTATAGGTCAGTAACATGTACTCCGACTCGCCTACTGCTACGGGTGAATGTCTTGCGAAGCGAGCAAGTGCGAGACTCGCCGGAAGCTAATTGTAGCACTTGTACAGATAGGATGAAACGATCGGCCTTGGTAAACCAAGGCCCGTAGTAAAGTGTCATGGCGGTGAGATCAGCTGCCTGCACAACTCGTCGCCACATTTGGGGCGATGATCGCACGCGCGACGACCTTCCAACACTGAGGAATGGAAGATCATCACCAACCGTGGCGGTGCTGCGAGCATGTGTGTGCGGGGCGCTGATCTCATCGCCCTGGATGGCGATGATCGCCATCGTTTGGTGACTAGAAAGTGTGCGGGGCGAAGAGACGCCGAGTGAAGTGCTCGGAGCATCTCACTCGGAGTGTGGTGATGGTGTGAAGGTACGTATGATCAGATGCGCGAATTGCACGGAATGCACTTGAGCCTACGGACTCAAGCATGTTGATTTTCGTATCACAGCACAGAACAAGCTCAACGTGTACGACTTATCAGAAGCACAGAGGTGCTTCTAGTGCTTCTGACAAGTCGTACTCGTTCTAGTTTGTTGGTAGCAATGGTTCATAACTGTCTCACACGCTAAAACAGTCTCGGACCTGATGTGGGAATACGTGAAACAGGTACATTTGATCACTTTTCATGTACGGCCTGTCCGATTCACCATGGCGATGATCACCATACTCCTCTCGAACGCGAAGTGCGATCATCGCCCTGAAGGTGATGTGCGATGATCGCACTGGACACTTTACTACGGGCCCAAGATGCACTTGACTTTCAGTACCAATCGTAGAGGCCTTTCTATGCGTCTATACATAATGAGCAGTTAGCCTCTTCACAAGTCAGCAGTTCACTCTCGCTAGTAAGCCTGATGCCGGCCTACTGGGCTTCGATTCATGAAACGATAACCAAGCAAACCCACGCTAGCAAACTAATTCTTGCTACCTGCGTCTCTTAGCATTGTGTAGTCAATAAGATAACCAATCACGCTAGCCATCTTTGGTTTGCTTGGTTATCGTTTCATGAATCCCAGCCCTGGTCGTTGGGTTATACAGGGCTTGGTCCACCTCACTGGAAAACGAACCCCGTCTTGCCACTGCATATCACTCGCACTGAATGCCATAGAAACTCAAGAAATCAGGGGCACATTACTCTTTTCAATAGATCAATTTTTAGCCGTTGTCACCCATGTGTGGAAGTCTGAGAGGAGAGGAGGGGATGGCGGAAAAGCAAGGAATCTTCAGCATGAGCTCAGAAAAAGTGGGATAAGGGAATAAAAAAGATCGAAGTAGATGAAAGAATAGATCGTGGATTATAATTTCTAATGAAAAAAGGGAAGCAATAAATACTAGCATTCTTCTATTTGTTGACAAGACAAGTCCCTTCCTCAGTATCGGCTTACACAATCTTTTTCATTCACATATCGGTGGTTTTGTTGAATCCACATTTGAAACAATGCCAGACAAACTTCCGCAACTTCCGCTGAGCTTGCCGGCTTTCGGAACTTCCGCGGAGCTTCGTGACAGATAGAATGATCCAAGAAACCAACCGATCAAATGGCATGTTTTCGTCCATTTTTATAGTGATATGATCTTGATTGACTTCGGCTAGACAAATAAGAAGTCGTGGTAGAATAAGAAAATTTTTAGGCTATTTTTCATTGAACTTCGGGATGCCCCAATATGACATCTGTAATGTCGAATTTCGGGTAAAGCTCGTGTAAGATAAATGTACCCCTAGGATTATTCCCATAATTACAAAAATTTAACAGGTTTTTACCAAAGAGGAATTTTTCCATGTTATCATTGATTTTGAAAGCTGACGCAGATAAGTAGCACAGTCAGAGGGCAGACCTGCTTATAGCTCATCTTCAGGAAACGAAACTACTACAGATGCAATTAGTGCTACGTGGTGGAACGATACGTGGTGGGATTCATGATCCTATGATTTTTGGCATCGGGACGCGTGGAGGTGTTCATCACTACATGTTGGTCCATTTCAGCTTATTACTCGAGTTATGATTGACTCTATAATACACGAGTTACATCACTCTTATTCGATTTCGGAACTTCCGCGGAGCTCGTTCGGAAGTTCCGAAAGTTTGTTTGGGATAAAAAAGTCAGGTTGTCTACACCATGGAGAACAGTAACTACACCGCTAATCTAGGCACCGTGTTTTGCACGAGATTGAAGGATGTGAATCGCACGGTTAAGAAAGGTGTGCTCGTGCAAAATACAGTTTCCAAAAATCAAAGGTTTCTCACCAGCAATGATCAAATCCATGCAAAATCCATGCAGAACCTATGCATACCGATGCACAACACGGTTGTCGGTTTCCTGATTAAAAGGTGGATCAAAACGCAAAGGCTTGTCTATCTTTTCATCACCTCGGTGCTCGTGGCTAGCGTCTACGGACATGCAAAAATGATGGTTTACCGAAAGCCTCCGGAGAAGACGATGAAGGCTAAACGTAAGAATGAAGAGTGAATATATCCACAACCCAAGTCTTGCCAAAATTTTCTACTGCAGAGTTTTTTCAAGTCAGTTCTTCACTCGCGTTCTCCACATTGATCAAGATAACGTATACGTATTGGTGTAATTCTTCACCAAATGTCTTTTCGTAAACCTTTGCCGTAAAAGTCGGGAAGTGTTCGGTAAATCACACATTCATACTTGTCTGAACTTTAAATGTAGCAATATTTCGATGTTTTTTTTAAATAATAAAAATGTTATGGTGTTGTTTGTGAACAGCTCGCTGTAGGTTTTTTGGTAGGTAGATTTCAGTGGAAGGGGATAAGCTCCAGATTAATGTGGTGAGCCTCGATACTACAACGGATCTAATACATGGTGCCCTTACTCTGGATCACGATCGTATGTTCACGAACTCCACACATCACGGACGCTATTAGGGCTTATCTTAGCTTATCCCCTTCCACTGAAATCCACCTGTCAAAAAACCTACAGCGAACTGTTCACAAATAACACCATGACATTTTTATTATTTTAGTACGTCAAAAAAAGTTCTAAATAGAAAATCTATGCGAGTATGAATGTGTGACTTGTCGTTGTCAACGGAGTTCCGTGAATCATTGTGATGGGCATTTGTTCATAGCGTGCATTTGTTCATCATCTGTGATCTGCGAACGCCACTGGCGTAATAGTCCCTGATTGTTGACCCATACATTTTCTTTATTCATTGCAGTGTAAGTAATGCATGTGATAGAGACACATGATCACCAAAACAAAACAAATAAAACAACACAATAAATAATAATAAACAATAAAACATAAAACAATGATACCTAACCAAGGGCTGCAAACCACATCGTGAAGAACTAGCAAATGAAAGTGAAATTAACTACTTCTTAAAAATTCGTTCAATAAATTAATGAAGGTTGATGCACGAAGAGCAATGCCCTGCCGCTTGCTTAATTTTAGATGATGAGAGCCTGCTCGATTAACAAAAAAAAATCAGACCTAACACAAGCTCAAGAGTGAGGAACGCCACGATCTATGGCGTAACAGTTTGCGAAGATGGAAGACCTGTCTAGTTTTGTATCACTTTTTTATACACCTTTTATACACCATAATGTGATCAAACTTCCATCTATGACATTGGAAGATTCAAGTCTGAGTAATCGATTCCCAACATTACTGGGCGGAACAGCAGTATAGCCAATTTTGCGTGTTCTTAGCAGAAACTTTCGTGTGGAAATGTTTTGAGGTGTTCCCAGCAGAGCAACAGTCTTCGTATAGGAATATTTGGACGTGAACGGTCGACAGACTTCCGAACAGATTAAAAATCCTATACAGAGCCATTAGTGCGATATTTTCGCAGTGTTTCTCAAACGAAACATGTACCTATTTTTATGGAAACACCTTGAACTGTGAGTCATAATCAGATCTGTCATTGAAATTCCATGAGTGAAGGACCTTCATCCCGTTTTTAGACAATGGAAGACTCAGTATTAGAACTACAATACCCGCACTAAGTTTGTTAAAAATGAACATTCAAAACGCGGATTTGCGTTCTTTTCGTTCCAGGGCGATAACTCATCGTAACAAAGCGATTCACAGACCAAACCAAGGGTCAGAAGCAGCAGTGGAGTGGGCTAGCATATTTCATGAAACCAGCTCTAAATGTCGATCTTAAACATTGAAATTCCGGAGTCATTTATAGTGCTCGGATCATGCCGCGCATCAAAGTATGTCGCGCGCTATGCGTGGCAAGGTCGCGGCAGAATTGAAAGCTTGCGAATTTCGTTGTTGAAAATCAGAATTTAGGGCTGATTTCGTGAAATATGGTAGCCCACTCCATTGTCGTTTTTTACCCCTGGTTTGATCTGTGAATCGCTTTGTTACGACTGGATGTTCTTTTTGAACAAACTTAGTGCGGGTACTGTACATAGCTGTAAATAGCTAATAATAATTTCACAACGTCGGTCTGAATGTTCAAACAAACATTTCAGTTTGATGACAATTGGGACACATCTTTGTTGCAACTCTGTCATAGATTCGTTTTGTCTCCTATGCCGCTGAGGTTCGGCGTTCAATGCAGGACGCACTTGTCGTTGTTGCTGTGATTCAGTGCGTCTACCAATCAACATCCTCTTCCTATTCGCTCGGCGGATATTAGCTCCTAAAAGAAACAATGGGCAGAAATGAAATCAAATAAAATTTGAATGGCCTTATAACGGCTCATAAATAGGTCTCAGCATCCATCCCTCTTTCTAGTTCTTTCGGCTGCAGTAGAAGAAAGGATTAAACTCAATAAGGAGAGAAAACCTAATCCACGGTTTAGCTTCGTTTTTACAAGAGAAACTATCATCGGATGCTCCTACGTATATACGAAAGACGAGGCACTTATGCATTAAAAGATGCCTTGTCGAACAGCGCAACCTCACTGCTTTTCACTACAACATACAATCGGCCAACTAATGAAAATGCTGTTTCCAGTTGGAAATTCACACACCTGTTCGTAGATAACTCGATATGCAGAACATCGTCACGTTGTTAGATTTTTCCGCTTATGGCTGGTTCTCTCGCTAATATACCAAGAGAATGAGAAACACTCACTTCAAAATTTCCTTATTGAAAACTGAACCCAAATTATCGGACGTACGCATGATTCACAAGCTTTAGCACTCTTCTAACGCTAATACCAATCCTGACCTTTCGAAATTGGTCCTCCTCGAAGTAAGGGTGGTGACCAGGAATTGTTCTATCCATTTGGGTGGCAGGCTTGAAACTAACCAAGGATATCATAACTACACCATCTTTCGGCCAGTTCAGTCGTATTGCGTCTGCAAAACTACTCGAGCCATGGCTGGTTCGAAAATGTCTATATATCTATTCCTGTGAAACGTATCTATTTCAACTCTCACATGTTTCTTTCAAGAAACATAATTAGTGAAAGAATGAATGAATTTATGGTCCTCAACAAATCCCATGGCCCTCCGGAAGCATAAGTGTTTTCGATCGCAGTTTTGCAATAGATGTTTCTTGTGTACTTCCCCGGGATGTGGAACTGTAGCATCTATGACTATAGTGTTGAGTACACAGTCCAAAACGAAGTTGCTGCTAAATACAAGAGACACCCGCGACTATAAGGAAAACTTGAAACGCTGGCGTGAGATTACGAAAAGTTTATTTTTCATTTTCAGACCACCACCCACGCTCAAGAAGATGTTAACATCATCACGTTTGTACGAAGCAAGATGTGATCAAAAACAGTGTCGCTACTGTCGGGACGAGGAGATCTGCCACTTACGTGGGACGTATACTTCATCAAATGCAGCGGACGCGATCAACAGTATGCAGGAGAACCTGAGAGACCACTGAGAAAACGACTAGATGAGCATAGACGAGCGCTGGTCCGAGCACAGTCATATACCAAAAGCAGCTTCTTTAGGTACCGTTTGACATCACATATGCGAGAATCTCCACCAGATTTTGATGAAAAAGTGCTGCATCGTCACCTTGAGCGGCCTCTGGAAAGAAAAATCATGGAAGCGAAGGAAATAAAACGCTTTAAGGCAGAGATAAATAATAGGGAAGAATTAGTGGAGGCACTCAAGTTTATCGCTTGATCTAGAAGAAGGCGGAGGGGGAATGATAATAGGAGACGACTACAGTATCACAGCCTGATAAAGACCACTGTACTCCTGAAACGTTCTCAAAGTTTGCCCTCCGCCAAAGAGACCGTGTGAGAAGACAGGGTTCCCCTCTTACTGTGCTGTATCGTATTGCACAATACCGTTGCTTGTTGAGTTCTGACGAAGGCGCTTGTCGAAGGCTTCTTGAATAAACCATCGTCGAAGCACTCTTTACACTCTGAACACACCGTATAAAGCAAGGTGACCGAATTCCGACACATGTCAAGAAAGCTTGCTGAAATGACAGCAGAAGTAAGGATTTGCGAAATGTAGTAGTGAAGGGAAGATTCTGAATCCCACGGTTCTAGGTTCCAGTTCCACTCTCCTCCCCCCTTCCTTGCACGTGCTGTTATTTTTCAGGAGAGCGAATATTGAAAACATAAATATCAACAACTTTGATATATGAACTTGTCGTGGTGTTTCACTCTTGCATACAGGCTTCCTCGCGTGGTATGTCATCGGAAGAAGATGACGACATTCTTCCGAAAGAAGGCGAAGAACTAAAGACCAGAAAGGACAAGTACACGGTGAGCCTCTACTCATGCTCTTTTCAGAAGAGGAACGATTTACGCATCAGCTAAAAGCAGAGCGATTGAACATCAGGAATCATTGATGCGACTATATGTGTAGCAGTAGAAGGAAGATTTCCTACAAGACCACTCTCTAGTGTTTGTCTGAATCTTCCCACCTGGTACAAGATTCTGAACTGGACTATGTATAAAAACCGTTTTTTCCTGCATAAATGCCCTTCTTTGAAAGATATACAAGTACAAAGAAGTGGCCGCAAGCAGTGGTCCTTCGATTACCACCATCAATGTCTGAAAATTTCCTTTTCTCGGTGCTTGCGAATGTTTAAAGCCTTCAAAGGCTAAAGAGAACGATCCCTCTTACTTCTTACTGTGATGATTTCTCATACAAGACGTGCTTACACCAGCACTAACTCGTTAACAGATGTACAGAGTAATTTAGATGAATAATAGATGCGTACGTTATATGGGCATGCATTATATGACGAAGAATTGGTGTACTCGTAGCCCTGACGCAGATCGGACGCAGGTGAGACACGGATGAGACGCACGCGTTTGCGGCCTAGCGACGGCAGCACGAGGTTCTCACTGGTGGCATGCATGTCGAGTTGACCGGTCTTTACTGGATATCTACTGCAAATGAATGCCTGAGTATACGACCGCATCCTCTGACGCGAAATGACAGCAACCGCACCGACCAGTAGAATGAAATCCACGAAAAGCGTTATCGCCACCTGCCACCACCACCATTAGTCATATCATAGTGTGTGTGTGTGCGTGTATGTGTGTGTGGTGTGTGTGTGTGGTGTGTGTGTGAAATGTGGTAAATTTCTATTCTTACCTTGAATCACAGGTATTTTGGACCACCTCAGTTCTGTTCAGACATGTTAGTGGCCAACAGTTGTTTTCAGCACAGTCGGAATGAATGAGATAGGCCTGTGATTACAGAACCGTATAAAAGGAAAGAGACGGGTAGAGTGCCTTTCTAGCGAAGAGGAGGAACCAGGAGGACGAGGGATGACACGGATGAGGGTTGCGCCCATAGTGTATGTTAGAGGTGGGCTGGCGTGTGATAAGGATGCGCCGGCGTCCAAAATTGAGAAAAGGCTTGGACTCGGGCCCGACGGCCTGATAAGGGTGTGCCGGCATCCAAAAGTGGAGGAACGTCTGGAGACGGGTCCAACGGCGTGTATGGGTGCGCCGATGTTCAGGTCCATCCCCAAATTGCACTTACTCCTTCAATTTCTACTATTTACGCCCACCCCAGCAAACCGAAATGAGTTACCACAAATTTTTGGAAAGGAGCTGTTCATAGTGGGTCAAGGGTTCCATGAGCCGCAGCAAAAAAAAAATACTCTGTGGGTAGTGTCCGTTTACCCAGTGCATTAATATTATTTGTGGACGCTGGAAATATGCGAGCGAAGCGAGCATCAAGTAATGTCTGGAAGTCCGGCGTTAGCCGAAGGGCCAGACTGGTGGCATACTGGAAGGGGTCGGGGGGTCTCACCTCATGATGGTTATCGGGATATCAACAGAATCAGGTCCTACTCGACGCGCTGATTTCAATAATGTGCTTGTTATCTGAAAAAAAAAAACGGTCAAAAACCCCTATTTTGAAGGCCAAACGTGACATTGGAGCGGACGACTTCCCACGCTGGGAACGTCGATAAAGCGAAGCTAAGAAGTTAAGCTTGCCCATCAAGATGAACTTCTCAGCTGTAGCTATCATCAAATAAACAAACATTCCAGTGTTGGAAAATCATGCTACACCTTAGTAAGCTGGTGCTGCGCAATGGAACCTCTCGTCCACTGGCCGAGAATTTTGAAATTCTCGGCCAAAGAAACCTGTAACTTATGCGGTTTTCGACGTTTCCTGAAACTTAAAGTACATTTTGTGCTCAGAGGATAACATACATACGTTCGACTGACGTGGAAATCTCGAAGGCGGCCCATGAGGTGAGACACTGCCTTTAATAGCGACACGGTCGCAGTGAAGCAAATGAATAAAAACGACGAGGACAAAACGTTACATGCTCTCATATCTTATCAAGAAATTTGCGTTGGATTGCGCGCTGGCATCTGAAGCTGCGGGTATTCTCCTCGAGGAGTACAGCAGCTAGCATCGCCAAAGATTGGCGACTTCATTTTTGGTACGTATTGAGAGTGGGCGAGTTGCGACGGTCAGTTGCCAGTTTCGGACCGCCCACAATCGATGCGCACTAAAAATGAAGTCCCCGTGGCGACGGCGATGCTAGGTCCTATACTCCTCGAAGAGTATATCCGCTGCCTGAGCAGTTGGAAATGAAAACTGTCATGAAAACTATTATTGCTGAACGGTCGGCAGCATTGCTGCAAAGTATGCCATAGGCCCAAGCTCTGCAGAACGCTAGTTAATTTATACAGGACGCATGCATCAGTTGCGCATCAGTTATATGCATTCCCGCGAGTAAGATTTCTCATGATGAGAGCGAAGCGTCATACGAGCTACTAGTGAGAGCTTTGCGCGCCCACCCTGCACTGTAAATGCGCGCGTCTCACCTGCGTCTGGGCTGCGTCAGAGGTGAGCTAGGGCATATTCTTCATTATATAATCGCACGCGTGATGAACACAACGAAAGTATGAAAGCCCTATAAGCTACATTTATAGTGCATCGGAGTCCGATTCGGTCGGACAAAAAAAATACGTATCGATCCTCATCCCTATCTATCCGAAGATCGATACGTATCCTTTCTTGTCCGACTGGATCGGACTTCGATGCACTATAAATTTAGCTATGGTCGAACATGGCTTATCATGCGGCGTTAAGTTGAGAGTACGATAATTAACCAATTAATTGAAGTGGTAAATTGCTGTTTCGTGTCCGAGTTAACTTCTGAAGAAAGCCACACTCAGCTAGCAACAGTTTTAGGCTGTAAAACTAATAGGCAAAGGTGGATATGGAGCAGTGTATCAAGTGGTTCGCAAAAGTGACAACAAAGTATTTGCAGTGAAATGTGAGAAATTGGCCGCAAGAAAAAAGGTAAACAGCAAAGAGGTGTCGTTCCCATTTTGTTTTGCCATGGTGGCCATAACGATTATCCGAGGATGCTTTGAGGCTTTTAGGTGCTCCCCATGGATTGTCGAGTTTTACGTGGAGCACAGCTCATAAAAAGCTGCCACTTTTGCCCAATAGAAGATCGAGGAAAGATCGAGAATCGTTTCATATTTCTTGTTATGAAGCTCGTGAGTTTGATATTAACTAGCCTCACATTTCAAGAGCTAGAATCGAAATGAACAATGGTGAACATTTTCAGATAGGGACAAACCTCTGGGATCTACGTGTAGAGCGGGAAAGTATGCGATTCACATTAAACACATCCCTAAAGGCGGCTGAACAGTGCCTCATATGTATAGAAGAACTGCATAGGGTACATTCCATTATTCGCACGTCTTGAACGGCTAGAGCAGCTAGCTACACTTATTGAAAGTTAAAACCCAGACTGATGAAAATAGAGCAAATTTCGTTTCAGTTGGGATTTCTCCATCGCGATATTAAACCAGGGAACTTTGCAATTGGTCGACCTGAAGCGAACGAGCACCATATTATATACATGCTCGACTTCGGTTTATGTAGAAAGTTTCAGGAGAAGGTGGGCATCGCTTGTCATTAGTTGCACATAGTATTGACAGAAAGGGTAGCTGCCATCGAGATAGCAAAAAAGGAAGTCGGCGGAAGGCCACAGGCTTCATCTTAAAAACCTGAGTCTACATATACCTGAGCACCTCCCCCCACAACTTCCTTCCCCCCTCTAGGTATTCTGATGCATATCTAACAGTCACAATGGGAGAATTTGGCTACCTCACTATCTTCCTCTTCAGGATAAAGATGTCCGCGTACCGCGAGAAGTTGCTCCGTTCCGAGGAACGACACGATATGCACCCATAGCAGCCATGAAGCAGGTAATATTGTATCGCCCTACAATGCTTGGCTAGGATTCGTGAACAAATAACAAAGGAAAAGGCTAGTAAAGCAACTGCGTCGCTTAACATTACGTGATCCGTAAGCGCAACTCAGACTAGATGCGTGCGTATGACGATCGTGCGTCTACTTGATGAAGGATAGGGCCAGTCGCATCGCTAACGCAGCTCGGACGCACTCCGGCTTACGGCGGCTTTTACGGTCTACATAGCTGTGCGCGAGCGCGCTCTTTTCATTAAGTATGTGCATGCCGCGTTGACAGGGTGTTATGGAAAATTCCTCGCAAATGGGTCCATTCGTCTGACGCACGCACCCTAGTATAAATTGCCCTATACCAGAACCAATCACGCTAGCCATGGTTGGTTCGCTAGCTATGGTTTCATGATTCCAACCAAGATGTATCAGTGATCCCTTGTTGATTTGCGGTGACAGCTCTTTTCAGATCGAACAATCGCGAAAAGACGATTTGGAAGGGTGGATGTATATGGTGGTTGAGTGGACTTCAGGTGGACTTCCATGGAGAAAATACAAGGCTCGTGAGCTTTCTTCTACTCTAGCTACTAGCACTTGTGAATCCTCAATGTTATTTATCATAGTGGTAAATTATGCAAGAACTCCGCCGTGGCTGGTCCCAAACCCAGATGAGAAAGGAGTAGGGTTGGGCGGCGGGTCAGCAACCCGTTCCGTTGAACTTCCCACCGCTACAGAAACGACGAACAAATGTAAAACTGCTGAGAAGGGAAAGTCGAGTTCCAGCTTTGTGACGGACTCCTTGATTCTGGATCCGATTTTCTCACCAAGAACATCACGCGTATCGCGACCTGGAACGTGCACACGCTAAATCAGAATGGGCGTCTCGCCCAGCTTCTCCAGGAATTCAACAATTACCGACTGGACATCCTCGGGCTCAGCAAAGTTCGATGGACGGGAAGTGGCTGCTTCAGTAGCGCCAACAAGACCATCCTGTTTTCCGGTTGCGAGGGAAGGCACGAGAGAGGAGTCGGATTTGTCTTGAACAAACGGGCAGCGAAAACTCTTGTAGGACGGAAACCGGTAGATGGAAGGATCATAAGAGCAAGATTCTCTACTAAACATATACGGATCACAGTCATGCAAGTCTATGCGCCAACAGATAACTTGAAGGAGGATCTGAAAAACGGGCTTCTTCAGGACACAATCGATGAGGCGCCACGACAAGATCTCAAAATTGTCCTTGGAGACTTCAACGCACAATTAGGTGGTGACGGACATGAGATCGAAAGAACTATTGGACCCTTCGCATCATCAGAGCATCTCAGTGACAATGGCGAGCGACTGATTTCCTTTTGCGTTTGCAACTATCTATGTGTCGGGAACAGGCTTGGATCTCACCGGATGGCATATCCTCAAACGAGATTGACTACTTCTATAACAGCCGCAAGTAGAGGACGTCTCTATGCGATGCACGGGCATATCGTGGTGCGGAGGTCGGATCGGACCATCTTCTGGTCAAGCTCAAGTTAAAACAGCAGAGACCTCTCATCATCACGAGACCATTGCTGTCGAGAAACTGAAGGACCCCGTAGTCGCCAACAGCTTCATCTTGGAACTGCGGAATCGATTCGAGTTGCTAAGAAATACAAACGACATCAAGGAGAACTGCACCGATAAAGACAGTGATGAACAATTGTGCTGAAAAAAATCATCGAGAAGACGAGGCACAAGAAAAGAGCAATGGATTCAGGAAAGAACCTGGCGGCAAATCGACGAGGGGAAACGTGTGAAACGGAAGAAGAGCTGAAAGAGGCAAATGGAAGATATGTCGAGCTGGATCGCATGATCAAGAAGTCATGCCGTCGCGACAAAAAGGACTGACTCATGCAGAAGGGAGTAGAGGCACAAGAAGCAGCCAATCGCAGGAACTCAAAAACCCTCTACCGCATCGTCAGCGAGCCTACAGGAGCGCGAAACATGTCCGACACACCGATCAAGGATAGGAGCGGAAAGGAGCGCCTATGACGGTGGAAGAGCAGGACGAAAGGTGGATGCAGCACTTTCGTGCCGGACTGGAAAAGGGGAATCATCGTCAAGTTACCAAAGAAGAGAGGCACAACGGAGTGCAGTAACTGGAGAGGCATCACTCTCCTTTCGGTACCGGGGAAAGTCTTCTGCACGATACTGTTGCATCTACGGAGTGCTATCGATGAGCGACTACGAGAAGAACAAGGAAGATTTAGAAGTAACGGATCGTGCTGCGAACAAATCTTCTCTCTTCGCAACATCATCTAACAATGCATTGAATATCGTCATCCTTCGAACTTAGTAAACTTCCAAAAGGCATTTGACAGTATTCACCGAGTATCACTGTGGGCTATTCTCAGAATCTATGGCGCACCGCAAATCTTCGTTGACGTATTTAAAAGCTTGAACCTCAATTATTCCTGTTGTGTAGAAACAGATAATGGGCACACCGGCTTCTTCGGAATTCGAGGCGTGCGACAGGGATGCATCTTGTCACCACTGCTGTTTAACATCGCATTGGATTTTGTCATTAGGAAAGCAATAGAGCTTAACGAAGCAGGTATCGGCTGGAATAACGAGGGGCGCTTAACAGACCTGGGCTATGCGTACTGGCCGAAACCGATAGTAAGCTTCAGGAAGCCACCGCAAGTCTACACCGGGAAGCCAAGAAGATTGGATTGCGCATTAGTTCTGAGAATTCTGAGGTAATGATGATAGGGACTACGCACGCGCCGATCAACATCGATGTGAGAGCGGTTCGTTTTGGAGAATGTTGCTAAGTTCACTTACCTGAGAAGCACAGTTACATGTGATGGAGATGCTGAAATTGATGTTCGCACACGTATCGCGAAAGCAGCGGCCGTCTTCCGAAAGTTACAACCGATCTGAGCGACTAACTCCATCTCAAGCAACATCAAGGTGCGCTTGTACCTCTCATTTGTGACTCCGACGTCTACGCCAGCCAAATATGGAAGATGTCTGCGAGAATTATCAAGAGGATAAATGGCTTTTACCAAAGTTGTTTGTGTAGGATCATGAGGATTCACTACGTCGACAGAGTTATCATAAAGAAGTACTGCGACGTTGCAGCACGACTAGTATGCACGTTGCCATAGCACAACGTCGACTCCGGCTTGCTGGTCATATGCTGCGGATGCCGCAGCACCGAATACCTCGAGGTGCTATGTTGTGGATTCCTCCGGCAAGCAAATGACCCAGAGGCCGACAGAGGGCGCGCGTTTGGGCTCAGCCAAAAAAGGGGCGTGGCTGACGGTGGCCCGCGGGTACGCATGCACCCGCTGAGTGATAGCCAGGAGGGCTCACGCAGAAGGGTGAAATTCTTGCACTGTAATCCTTAAAACCCTCCAAAATTTCCCCATAGAAGGGTACTTGCTGTGCTGATCGCGGAGTCGTTGCATATTTTGTCAAACGACGTCATTTTTATCCAGTTGAAGACCTAATCTTTGTGTTCAGTACATGATATAGCCTCGCCGCACAATTTTTCAGGGGATTCTACAAAATCGTGTTTGGTCCCGATTCAGAAGCGTATTACTTCCCTTTGATCTATCAAAATTTTTCGAGCCTTCTTCTTTCGAATGAACAGTTTAGTTGACAGTTTTATTATGAATGCTCCGAAGCGGCAATTCATCGTTGTTACTTAGAAACGTAGTCGAAATGCGCGAGATCCACATCCTTCTATGTGAGTCGGTGTAGCTGTTAGCAGAAGCACCGTAACACTCACATATCCATAGGGCATCATTGGCCACGCCCCTTTTTTTAGCTGAGCCCAAACACCCCGCCGCCAGGCCGACCAAGGAACGACGTGGCGACGAACGTTCGCCAATGACCTCAAACTAATGGACATTTCCAGAGAGCAAGCCGAAGCGCTCGCACAAGACCGACAGCAGTGGAGAGTTCCCCGCCCGAAAAATTATGCAAAAAAAACGAGTGGAACTGAACTAAATGGAGTGAAATATATAAGATTTTGTTCAGCGAAATTACGAAAAAAACGATACTCATAACTTCCATAGGAACTCGAACTGTCACGCCCCGCAAATTCCAATGGAAGTCTCAACTTAGAGCCTAGAAAAGTGCTATGAATTTTCTTCTATATACTCGAAATTGATGTAACAGCACCATCTTCAACTGCTTCTGAACAAAATCCATCAGCACAGGACAGCATACATTAACCCTGCTCGAATCTTCACTTCGTGTAAATTCGAGCAGATTTCGTGTATTTTTCGTTCATTTTTCTGGTAAATTCGTTTTTTCACTAATTATTGCCGTTGCTTTTCCACCTTCAGAAATGGGTTATGCCTCAAAAAGTTCCAAAAAAATCAATCAATTTACGACTACCATAAAGTTTTGAAAATTTATATGATGCATATAAATATACCATGCTAACATAAGAGATATTCACCAGCGGAATCCATGGAGCACGTCAGCTGGATGTACTGCAGAAGTAATCTCGCTGCAGAATCGTACCCAATGGTGGTCGGTCAAACTTGCGCCAGGAGATGTTCTCCGGAGTGCAACATTTTGGCCCTGGGCCCACAGCGACGCAGCGCTGCGACCCCGGGTGGAACCTCTCGCATCGGCTGATGTCACAGCAATTTTCGCATAATTTCGAGCAGAATTCGCTAATTTTTTTTAGTTGATTCTTCGAAATTCGAGCAGATTTCGCTTATTTTCTGGAGATTTACGTGTATTTTTCGGGCTGAATCAGGAAATATTTCGGAGAAAAATAAACGAAATCTGGCTCGAAAGCACACGTAATCTGCTCGATTTTTCTTCACCTGAGAAGTCTTCATAACGCCTCCCTTATAGGCAGATAATCGGGAAGAAGTTCTGAAGATGAAGGAGGACGTCCGTGATAAGGAAGAAGCGATGGCTATCTTCTTCAGAAATTGCCCAGAAAGAGAGTTTAAACGGATAATCAAGGTAAGGTAATCTCCCAATATAGCCGACTTTCCCACAGTGAATTCTCAGATGATATATAGTAGCAGTCAAAAAGATATGATCAATGTTGAAGGAGGAACATTCATTCCATCTTACCCTAACTTGGGTTCGAGCTATCCGGCGGAAATTCTAGTATGTGATGAGGGTAGAAGAACTCTTTCTTTCTGCTGCATAATATTGACGCAATTTGTTTTCAAACTGAGCTATCGTGTTCCAAGTCCAAATTCACCGTTTTCATCAGCATGATGATTCCTCGTTTGTATCGCCTCATTTCGATTCGCAGAGGGGCATTTCTAAATCGTATCTTCAGTAACCAATCTGCTGTAATAGTAGTGTTTTGTAATTCTTCTCTTTACATAGAAAGTGGGATTTCCAAAAAGCTCGAAAAAGTGGGGAACAAGAGTTTTTAATAATCTCGAACAAAAGGCAACCATTCCGACGGAGGATATTCATATGATATCAACTACCAACAACTATTCTGACACTGAAATAAGAACTGTAACGTTGCCAATATTCTTTAGACACAACACGTAGATTTTTTGCTAAATTGAATAGATATTTTGGCCAACGCATTTAAAGACAGCACTCACGATAAAAAACGTCCTCAATTTTTTCCTGAAATTCTACTCTGGAGGCTACTCTTGTGCCCATAGTAGAGGAAAGACCATCAAAAAAGGCTACGTTTGCGAGAAATACTATGTTGTAATTTGCCAATCCATGTCCATTTGTACGAGATTCATCGCCTGAAATTGCTGCGGCCGCCGAGGTGCGGAAAAGATCACCGCTATCCGAAAATACTGATCGATCCTGTATCAGCTGAGAAACACAGCCGCACACGATCAAAGAGAATGGGGCGGGGTTGAGCATGGCGGGCGCATTTGTACATGCGTATGAGTTTTATTACTCGAGTAACTGCATGATTCGGAGTGACTCCTTTTGCAGTTACGCTCCAATTGATGGCACCTTTGAAATGAGCACGAATGCGAGAAAACTTTTTTCAGCGTGAGTGCTGCCTTTAAGCAGCAAACAAAATTGAGGCAATGACATCTGGCGGAAAAATAGCCAATTATGTGCCTAATCTGTATTAACTCTTCATTTTCTCAGAAGGTGATGGTGAAGATATAAGACAAAATCAAAGGAAGCTTAGGAAATCGATCTTTAGGCTCAATAAAACCACTAGAATTGAGTTTCTGCCCAGTTAAGCTGCTATTAGGAAGCACGTACAGAGCTTTAGATAGCTTTAGCTTTAGATATATATTTAATAGATATCCAAGTTTCATCCGGATAGCTCAATCGAAATGTAAGTGTTAGCAAAAAGTCCTGTTGTCGAAATGGCGCTGATCATATCTTTTTGGCCGCGACTGTGTGTACTGTAGTTGTCAGAGAGCTGCAAAGTCCAGCGCTAAGATTGGCTATAGCACCCTACCTCGTTATCGCTTGCAATAACGGATTTGATACCCATTGACTGTGGACTGTGCGTCACTGGTGTTGCCGTGGCCCGGTGCACCAATAATCATGACTTATAATAATGGGCTTACTTCGTCTGTCACGTGTGTGTGTGTGTGTGTGTGTGTGTGTGTGTGTGTGTGTGTGTGTGTGTGTGTGTGTGTGTGTGTGTGTGTGTGTGTGTGTGTGTGTGTGTGTGTGTGTGTGTGTGTGTGTGTGTGTGTGTGTGTGTGTGTGTGTGTGTGTGTGTGTGTGTGTGTGTGTGTGTGTGTGTGTGTGTGTGTGTGTGTGTGTCAGAAACGAAATTCCCTGATTGGCCAGTGATGGTGATTACGAGGTCAACAAGATGATAGGGACGGGTATGGTGAGGTTCAAAGAATAAAGAGAAGCTCTAAAGTATGGAGAAGTGGAGAGCGGTGAGTGCACCGCAGTGTGGAGGGTGCGCCGGCGCCGAAAAGTGGGGAAACGCCTGGAGTCGGGTCCAACAGTGTGATAAAGGTGCGCCGGCGTTCAAAAGTGGAAAAACGCCTGAAGTCCGGTCCAACGGTGTGATAAGGGTGCGCCGGCTTCCACAAGTAATAGGAATTCGCTAGGCGGATCTATTCCTGCATGAGGGGTACGCTTATCCCGTTTCGGCGGACCCTCCTACCTAAATCGCTTAGATGTACATTGTTTCCTTTCGTATCGGTGTTCTCTTCCCATTCCTTTGGGGAAGAACCACTCCTTCCTTTCCATTTATATACACCGGTGGACCCTTATCACTTGAATTACCACAACAACCAGTTGAGCCTAAATCATTTCAACATAACATTTGCACTGAATTGGTTACACTCAGTTCTTCACGGCCATATACTTCGCTCATATGGAAGGGCATGATTTCGTTCATATGGGGGAAAGCTACCACTTACGGGATCAAGGGTTCCTCAGGAGAGCGATAGAACTGCGTGGAAGGATGCAGATTTTATCAATCCATCTACACTTTTGTGTTTGCTTTCAAGGTGCAGTATGCGAACGAAGCGAGCATCAATAGAAGTCCGGAAGACCGGCGTTAGCCGGACTCCCAGACTGGTTTATAAACATCGCACAACTGACGTGATGAAAAGCTCAGTACTGCGAGCAGGCAGTATCGCCGTAATTTCTCAGCTCAATAAGCACAAACTATTCTTTCTGAACTGAAAATGTGAACGGGGGGTTCAGCGTTCGATAGACCCTGACCATCCAGCTGGCTGTCTTCAATGTAGATAGTTATTTGCGGATCACATTTTATTTGAAATCACGGTAAGACCATCTGCTGACCGGGCTGAACCTATTATCTTGTTCAAAAATGGTGTTTCTCAAGCAATGGCGACAAGGGGTGCTACACCCCACGTGCAGTCTTTAGCTTAATATTCTCCATTTAGTATTTGTACGAGTTGACATACTTCTCTATACCTGACTACAACTTCATCTATTACTGTATACAGCATGCGTGTAAGGTAAGAATATCCTCAATTTGGTTGAAATTTTGCTGAATCCCGCTACTTTTCAGTCAAACAACATTAAACCCACGGATCCACTAGACTGGGACATGAGCCACGAGTTCGCTGGCCCAACAGGACCCCCAGGAGACGGCAAAATGAGCGATATGAAGCTCGACGAGCACGAGGAAGACTTCGACGGCGGGAAGGTGGGATGCTAATGCAGTGGAGGTTGCACTGAGCTCATTGCCACTTTAAATGACAAACATGATGTCGTTTGGTGTAGGCATACATGGAAGGAATAGTTGAGAAGTTTTCAGAACGTTGCAACGAAACATGCGGGAAATTCAGAAAGCGCCGGACGAAAGAATTCGAAGACGGTGAGTGTGAGCAACCACAGTCCTTGTCGAAAAGACGGACAGATGGACTTGAGAAAAAGAAACGTGATCTTGCAGAGGAGCACCAGGAACGACGCCAAGAACGACAAAAGCTTGATGAAGCAGACCTCGCGGAAAATCACGGCACCTGTGGGATGATGGGGAGCAACACACCATGTTCATGCTATCTACTATCTGCATAACGATTGACACAGTTAGATTGTGGCTGTGCGATTTGTCCATGATCACCAGAGATTTAACAAAGTTTTGACGTTTAATTGCACATCGAATTGGGAACACCAAAAAATATGAAATGAAGTCTCAACGACGGCAGCAGGGGTGACAAGTGTGTGTCATGGTTCCATATTCTCTGTAGTTCTGACTCAGTCTTCTCTGCCGGTGAAGCCCTGAAAGCGAAGTACTCACTGAAATTTGCTTTGCATGGACTACACCCTATCAGATGTTAGACTAAGCCTGGTGCAAATGTTCTGTCGCAATTTTTTGTTGACTTTACCTCTTAAGTCGAGTTTAAGTACCTCTTTATGATTAATTATACTTCTGTCCTTGAGCCTCATTTGCATCTAGTTCTTATTCAGGTTTGTTAAGGCCCTTAGCAGATGCGTCTATTTCCAGCTTTCGGCAACTAATGTCTTCGTCAGATCTTAACAGTTAGAAATATAATATTACAATATCATCAGTTCAATTATCATATATTCAGATTGCATGGGCAGCCTGTAGACCCTCCACTGGTTAGTAATTACTGGATAGTTTTTAGAAACTTCCCGTGCTCGGGAGCTAAACGGCCCCATTGCGCGATCTGATCAGACAAATCAGATTTACAATATCGTGTCACTATTTCGACATAGCAGATTCTTTTAAGGCTGCGGGTATACTTCTCGAGGAGTATAACACCTAGCATCCCTAAAGATTGGCGACTTCATTTTTGATGCGTATTGATTGTAAGCTGGTCGCCACGGTTGGTCACCAACTTCAGACCGCCCACAATCGATACGTATGCATTTAAAATGAAGTCGCCATGGTGACGGTTATGCTAGGTGTTACACTCCTCGAGTAGTATACCAGCAGCCAAAGTCCATATTTCTAATGTGAACTGAGGAGGTCCCTTGCTCAACAATAACCAGACTAAATAGATCAATGTATTCGAATACGGTGTAGATGAGGGTAATTTCCAACGCCTAATGATAAAGTTTGCTAAGATTGTGCTTGGAAGTCCTTGCTCTAGTGAGTTGGCGCAGCAGAATTTGAGCCATAACAAGCGTACTGCTGCTTATTAGAGCCATCTAACATTTCAGTTGGGTTCACCATAAATGAATCCTTGCACAAAATTTCATTCGTTCCAAGGCAGGTGCACGGAAATCTTTCGGCCACCCTGCAAGAAATCCTCTTATATAAATCATGGTAGTGCAACAAAATTTTCTAGAGCGCAGACGTAGGGGGACTAGCACGTGATCACATGCGCTCGCCGTGAGACTCAGTTATAGACTGTGCCTCGCGAGGATGCGAAGCTGATGGGGCATTCGGCCGATGTTTCGTCATAGATGCATAGACGCAGTGGAAGTCGGGTGCATTCGGGATTTCGCGGCGGGACCACCGTCTAGCAGTCTCGAGCCCTCCGGGCGAGACAATGTTAACAACGATTTGACGATGTGTAGCAGCAATGTACGGAGCAGAGTCGCCCCTCTGCTGGAGCTTTGTTGTTGACTTCACTCAACTTCGGAACAGCGGAGGATAATCACTTCGAAAAGAAGTGTGCATACCGTGGGGGATGTATCGATGGAGTCACTTGATGTCCTCGCTTGGGATATGCTCCTTGCACACTTCTCTTTGAGGTCCCTTGGGAGTTATGCAGCTTGAGGATCCGCCTGTTTTTAAAAAATACAATCAAATACACAGGATGAAGAACGCGTCATAATAAGCTGTTGTGACATTCTCTGAAATCAGTTGTGCAACTTGTGCAGTTGGACAAACTTTCCAAGGACAGATGAGCCGGGGCCCCGTAGTCCAGAAAAACATCATGATAGGTGTCCACCAGTGGCGGACGCAGAAAGTGGGCGGGAGGGGGGGCGTGGGAAGAAAAGTGGGGTCTCCGCCGTTTTGGGGACCCAGACGGAAAATAAAATTAATAATAATATTAATTATAATAATAAACAATAAATAAAAAATATATTAAAAATAATAATAAAAATAAACAATTAAAAATAAACTAACACAAGATTTTTATTTGTATTGTAAAGTAATTTCGAAAATTTGGCGACCCATTCTCGGGGGGGGGCGCGCGCCCCCTCCGCCCCCCCCCCCCTGCGTCCGCCACTGGTGTCCACCGATCGAGAAAGAGTCCGCCTTGGCCGAATAGTGGAAAAACGGCAGGATACGGGGTCCATCGATGGAGAAAGGGTTCGCCGTGGCCCAACACTGGGAAAATGGCAGGGTACGGGTCCATCGATAGAGATTGGGTCTGCAGGGGCCCATTAACGAGGAAGTGCCAGGCAACGAGTCCACGGATGGGGATTGGGTCTGTTCTGGCCCAATACTGGAGAAAGCGCCAAGATACGGGTGCATGGATGGAGACTGGGGGCCGATTGGTGGAGAAAGTGCCGGAATAGGAGTCCCACCGATGGATCGGGTCTGCGCTGGCCCAGTAGCGAGAAGAACGCCAGGATAAAAATCCACTAATGGAGGATGGGTCTGCCCTGGCCCAACAGTGGGATAAGCGCGAAGACGCCTGTCTGCCGATGGAGTAGGATCACGCTACGCGCTCATTCGTGTCTCAGTCGACAATTTCTTCTTCCTCTCTGTTGGCTGTTCATAACGGGTCCATAGGTGTGTAAGAAATGTGACAAAAAAAAGAGTAGGTATTATCACTGCATCGGGAATTAGCTTTACATGTAGGTGCGGGATTAAGAATTTGCAAGCAAGGCTAGGATGGCGAAAAGACTCGAAGCCCGACGTTGGCGAAACGGCCAGACCCACAGAGTATACGCAACTCATAAGGAGAATTTCGTATTTGAGCTCAGCTAATAATTAGTTTTGCTTATTCGCTAATATTCTAAGCATTTCGCAGCGTGAAGCTTTTGCACATACCTCGAGTGGCTGCCCCACCCCACTTTTCTAGCGTCCCGAAGGGGCGCTAGTACATATTACACATCGCATGAGTAGACATTCAAGCCCTGTGTCCAGAGCTCGTGAGAGTGGGAAGTGAAGAAGTTGGATACCGCCATCTTCATCACATTGGGAAAATTTTTACTGCGAAGTATCAGTATAGATTATTATCCGTTTACCGCCACAATTATAAAATTAATGACACATAGTGGGAACGAATTTTGGTCTCACACAAGATGGACCTTTCAGCCTCTCGTGCCATCAAATGAAGGCAATAGATATGGTGCATGTAGTGTTTCGAAAGTAACACAGAGGAGAAAATCTAACGAAAATTCGTGAAAAGAAAGCGATCCAGAGTGTACTTGGCTAAGTTCGTAGAACAGAGAAGCCGTTTGCCATGGCTCACCGGAATGGAAAGGATGGTGCCGTTCCGATCAAATGTTAAGGTGTTTCAGACAGTATTATCAACGCCGGTACTATATGTATTGGTACAAGATCACAGAAAAATCATTAGAATTACACGGAAATCTCCAAAGATACCACAAATGAGCACGCCTTCTTCTACGCCGCACCCAGTTAATTTAAAGAGAATATTGCCCTTATCAAATTTTCACTACAGTTCCGACAATAGAGCTTGGAACTTTTGCGGGAATCTTCAATAACTATTCTCGAACCTGGTAAACTTTGGAAAGAAACGAAACATGAAGAGCGCATAGCCAACAACTGACCCTTCGAGTGGTTTTCAGTGTCCCGAAGAGGCGAAGCATGATATTAAGCAGCATGATATTAAGAATGAACCTACCCGAATACGAACAAACCTCACAACAGTATAGGTGACAAATAAATAATTTATTACTTCCAACTAGATTTACATTCTCACAGAACATAGGGTGCACAACCGAACGAGTTTAGAAGAGAAATAACTTAAGCAAACTTTATAAGACAATGTGAAACAAACGTATGTATGCAAAAGTAAGCAGACGGTGTAGTGATGTCGCTAATTGCTGAGAATAAGCTGGAACATGTCGTTCATGTTGGCGACAGCTTGAACATGGCGTGACTTCAGTGACAGCTGTAACATAACATGTAAGAAGAAAATGAAAAAATGTTTAGGCAGCAACAAGCAAGAACTGGAGTAACATTTCGAAATCGAGACTGGATGCTTACCGTAAGGGCTGTGGACGCCTGATGAATCTTCAGTTCACTCAGAACAAAGATGTTGTTAGTGTATTTGATGGAGTGATAAAGCAGTTCCTGCCCATCGACGCTTCGCCTTGCGACCGTCATTATGTTGTTTTGCTGGAGTTTCGCACAGATCGCGTCTGCAAATGGATCATTTTCAAATCCTCGTCGATTCGCCTCAAAGCGCACAAGTACTCTGTCGAGATGTGAGCGCAAACGACGCTAAAGGACGTCACGCACTGTCCCGCTGATTTTGAGCTTACTATGCGTTGAGAGCAGACGCCTTGAGCATTAGCTACCTGTGCTTTCTATTCTAATTGAATAAACCTAAAGCGAGAGCTGGCTGATGCAACAAAAACCACGAAGAATGCATGCACATCTTTCAGAAAACACCGCCAGAAGCAGTAGTTATGCAAGCAAAAAAGGAACATTTCGGAGTCTCACAGTAAAGAAAAAGTAATTGAAAAAGTAAATGGTTCGTCATGGTTTTTCCCACGAACGAAGAAGGCCTCTTAGGCAAACACTAACCAGCACTCAGATTCTGTGTGTTCTGAATTGTGAATTGCTGCTCGTTCTGCTCAGGGATCTCCTTCCACATATCGAGGAACTCTCGTTTCTCCATTTGACCGGACTCGTGGAAGAACACCAGCAACGGCACGATGCAAGCAAAGTAGAACACGTCCAAGTCATTTTTGACGGCGACCTGTAGTGATTTAAAAGTTTATTCCCCTTGTACGTAACGTGGAAGATCTCGACTTGGGAAATATTCGAAATAAATTTGCTTTTACTTTCTTATTTCAAGGAAAAATGCCGAACAAGTGGCTAAAAACCAATGGAATGTAAAGTGACGCAAACATGGAAAATGTACAGCGCTTCAGATGCTCATGCATTCTACCTCTTCGGCTCGATTTATATGTGTTAATTTGAAAATGATTTGAAATTGAGCTCGACTGAAAACTGATTGACTGGAAATTCGAAATAGATTCGAAAATAACAATTTGTGCGTGAGAAATACCTCACGCGCTTTTTCTAATAACAGCAAAATCAGTTTGCAATAACTTTACTTCCACAAGAACAAAGTAGAGAAAGCTATATCTCGGATGTTCAGAGAATGGATGGGTAGTTATTCAATGCACTGGTATGATGATGATGTCAAATTCAATGAATAGCATTGTCCCAGCCGTAATTGCAGTGAGAAAAGCTTGAAAAAAGCAAGGCAAGGGACTGAGCAAATCTGGACAACTGTATGCTGCGAAGTTTTCAAAGAAAAAAGTTTAGAGATTAGTTACACATATGACTTTCACACTTCCTTGCGGTTCATCCAGCTCCATCCACATTAACGAACCTACTCCTTTTTTCTGTAAGAAGCTGACGCTATACTCCTCGGCTCTGAGTAGAACAGTCTGCTATAATTTATCGCTAACCACTAATACATCACGATCACTGCAAGAAATACCAGAATTTCGGATAAAATTCGAATAATTCGAGCGAATCAAGGAGCCGGGTTTCGTAATTCAGAAATCCCATCAGTCCAGTACTCAACTGACCCAAAAAAATCAGAGAGTATTAACAATTTTGCACCTTAAAACACATATTACGTATGAGTAAACATGACACTTCATAGCTTAACACTGTGTGTTAAGCTATGAAGTCACTATGTATAAGAGAAGAAATCCTGGCAACTGAAACTGAATTTTTTCATAACATCTACTCTCTACAGTTTATGAATTTGCCTTTGTAACTAGAAAAAAGGGAACAGATTAAAGGAGGATCTAGTTCTACGCTTGTACTGCCAGGTCCATTTGATAATGAAAGGCTGCGATTGAACAAAACAGGGCAAATAGCGACAGATGGCATGAAAGTAGAACTGTCACAAGAAGTCACATTTGGCTTGGAGAGAAATGCAAAGAGACATACACCACCTCTACGCGAGTTAGGAAGTCTAATGGACTTGGAATGGGATCTGCGCAAGTCCAGACCAAAGAACTAGTAACAATTGCAGTAGAACCTTGGCAATACTCTACCCCTGCTTAGGTTACGGGTGATATGCCCCGCACACTAGCCCACTTTCATCACATACACAAGCAAATTCGATGTTCAACGAGTCCCTTAGTCACCAGCTCGCCAGTGAAAAAAGTAGTCATAAATGAAGGATACACTGTGATCGTGATATCATTCATTGCACATGCTACTTGTGCCGAATAAAAAATCATGCAGATAGCGTAATCAATAGAAGAATCCCAGAAATGCTGCCAGTCTCCACTTGGAATACGAATAGTGCACTCGTCGACAGTTTGTTATCGATAAATACAAGCATGTTAAGGGCTGTGATTCGTCTTATCGCCCGAGAAGTCAAATGTCGCCCATTGCATCGCCGCATCTTATTGACAAATGGGCAATCTCTTACGTTGCTGTTGTCCCCCGGAGCCACCAGAAAATGTCCAGGTTAGAGCTTTGTTCAAAAAAAGCTGAGTAACTACTACACACCGAATAATGAGATATTGCAGAACAAAAAAGAACGAAAAATCGTCCGCTTCTTCATGGTAGGAACAGGTGCGGCGGGGAAAACCACCGTCGTGCGGCAACTAAAATGTCTGTGCAAGGAAAGGCCTAGAAGTTACAAGGTAGTTGGTAATGAATTTTCGTCATTGGCTAGCGTCGAAACAATTTCTTCCAACATAGGCTTACGATGAGGACTGGGAACAGATTCCCATTGAAAACATCTTCACCGAGCAAGAAATGACACAATTCCGAAAAGTCATCCGTAACAACATCATAAACGCTGTCTACAACCTCATCCACGTAACTCTCTTTGTCCAATTTTCGATATTTAAAGAATTTTCGTGTGGAATTCTTCAGCAAACGACACAATGGGGACACACTCACAATGCCGAGGAAAGTGCGCAGCGGATTATCCAGACGGTGGATAGAGCAGATGTCGAGGGAAAAGGCAGCTTCAACATGAATATCCCTTCAACAATGGGAGCAGACATATTGGCAGTGTTAAAGGAACCTAGTGTAAGTGGAACACAGCTATTGAGAGAAGCATTTGCAGGCTTTACAAATATTTACAAAACAAACAGTTCTTCAGAGGCTTTGGAGAAAGCCAGGCATTCCAATTGTCAATATTGACTCGGAGGAGTAGTCCGAATTTTGACGTGTTATGATTTCAGAAACCAATCTTTCGAAATGCTTCAATATTTGGTTCTCCTCAGAACTCGAATTTCGCTTTCTCACGTTTATATTATTATTCTAACATTCTTTGAAAGCGAAAATTTAAGCGCGCCATGCGTAAACGTGCCTCCACCAAATGAACGTTCGCTGATAACAGTAGCACTGAGGCTGCTGGGCACAAAACGTCTACGCAAAGCCTAATCGTTGCAAGAGCAAACGCCCATCTTGCAGATAGCCGATACACTGAGGGTGCACGACAAAATGGCCCGAAAGTGGCACATTGAAGATGGAACGCTGCACTTTCTTTGTGAAGAACAAATAACGCGCCTATTCGATGATGAAGCAGAACTTACCACGACCGACATTGTACACTCCAGGTGAGTTGTGGAAGGGAATCCACTAAAAGTGGACAGAGGATAAGCGAAGCCGCTCACTTAGAATCTCGGCAAGAACGCAACAGTAAAACTTGAAACAGGATCTTTCGCCAACGAAAAAAAATAGTACTCCAAGGGAATAGGGTTAATGCTTCAGAAATGCTAAGCGACAAAAATGCCATTTATACCACGAGCGTGCGACTGCATGACTAGGAATAGCCCAGACCTTCGGAAGCAGTTCAAAGGCAATGTGAAGGGCACGCGTTTTGCGATGGTTCTGCGGCAATCTCCCACAAGCTTTGTACACGTTAAAAAAGTGTGAGAAAGCAATTAATTCGCGGTAAATCGTATAGGTATCAGCCATGAGGTACTCGGTGAGAACATAGCCAACCATGGGAACTCGTTCACATATTTCCCTCGCGGCACTTTCATTCAGTGTATTCGATACGCGTTTGACGCACGCATGCATCTAGTAGAACTGTCTTGAAGGTGAATCAGTAAGACAAATATAGAATAAAAAGCGACTTCGAAGATAGAAGAATTCCAAATTTTCGAAAAAAAAAACGATATTTTGAAAAAAAGGAAAGCCAGACTTGAAATTCGGCGTTCATGAATCTCCTTTTCATAAAGAGGCATGAAATTTAGGTACCCAACAACCGACATTCAGGACTTCCGATTCAGCATCGGCAAGATGAACATTCAAATTCACGATATGGGAGGGCAGCCAACGGAACTGGTGCGGGGACCCATTATCATTTTGCAATGAAAGATAGCAATATTCAGGTAAAACTTCCGGAATTCTTCAATCATTGGGTAACGCAAGATCGCGAAGGATACAAGAATTTCGTGTTGTTCGTGACTTCGATGGCAGATTTTAACGTGCCAGACGAGGATGAGCCGAGCAGGACAGCCTTGGAAAGAAGCGTCAAAATACTTGAGGTAACAAAAGTTGGTGTGAAAGAGCCTGTGAATCCCAGGCTATGAGAACATTTTCAGAGGATTCTAAACGAAGATGCTGTGCAGCAGTGTGGATTGCTGATCTTTTTCAACAAGCAGGACAGATTTAATGAGATCGCAACGATATTGCAGACAACAGAAGAAGGACGAGATGAAATCAAAAAGTTCCTCGGAGACACAATGAAGAAAGGTACACGGGAGACAAGCAACAGCTGTTCAAGCGCTTATAAAGCAGTTCAGATGCCAAGACGAAACTGGACGCCGGGAAATGCCCGATCGGAACTTTACACGACGCTCTAGCGAATAAATTCGACAAAGTCATAAATGTTAAGCGAAAGGGAGCAAATGAAAAAGGAGTATATATGAGGCGAGTCCTAAAAACACACATATGTCTAACTACTTGTTTAATTACCTATTTTTTCATCAAACATATACATAACATAAAATCAAGCATTTTAAGATGCGTGGAAGTGAATTCTGTCGTGTTCAGATATACACAAGCTGTCGACCGCGAGATTATGGCAGACATTTTCAACGTGGTTAAAAAAGAAATAGTGGACGATCTCATCAGACAAGGCATCTACATTGCGGTATAAAATAAGCGGAGTAAACGTAAACTTTCAGGACTCATCTATTTGTGCATATTTGTTTCAAAGAATATAAAGCTTATAAAGCAAGTTGACTTGCGATCTAATGCAAACACTACGAACGATGCCCTCACGACAGACGTGCGTGAATTGTCAGATCTAGTTCTACTGTTCTCTCTTTCCGTAGTAGCTTCTGAGCAAGGAAAAAACTCCCATCGCAACGCACATCCATAAAATTGAATTTTTTTCGAGTTGACAGAATGTTGATAAGTAAACCAAGGTGGAGTGTACCTGTGCTAGTGTACAGTTGTTGAAATGAAGATGAGAAATGTGCACTACATATGATTAAGGAATTTTTGGAAGATTTAGATTAGAGCGAGAACGAAATATGATCAAAAATTTGTTCTCACAAATAATTAAACGGCAGAATGAAGTCTGAAAGTGAAATTCTCGAACGATCGAATTCGAAATGATCACTCGAATGAAGCAAGATGAGGCATTCATTTTGAAGGTCCCAAAAATCAAGATATAATTGGAGTCCAAGGCGTCCAGAAATAACTAGCATCATATAGATAGTGTAACTAAAAACTCCAGAAAGTGTTTGATCGATCATTGATTGAACACAGGAGAAATTTGTAATTAGCAACTGTATGTGTGACACTAAAATTCTCACAAGTGCATTCCAGAAATTTCTATATTGCTACGGCATAGGATCCGAACATTATAGTCGGATTGCCCTGATAGTGCTTGTACGCACTTATAAGTAAATAGAGTCGCAGCAACATTGAAAAAGCCAGATGGTCAGTCGATCAGCTGTTGCGGCGGTCTAATTAAGGGGGTCTGCTGGACCCACTCCAAAGTAAAGGAAATGGAAGCTTCGGCTCCGACTATCGCATCTATGCTCCTGAACCCTCGTCAACAATTCACCTGGAAATAAGAAAAGAATAGGTGTTACCTGCAAATTCGTAAGTGGATCCATTTTTTGCACAGCTCCAGTAGTGTCACATCGGAGGACCACCTAAGGTAAAAATGAAATAGATTGGCAGCAGACACGGATCCAAGATAAAGATGAGATAGAGGGTAAAACAAACGTTTGCGCTCTGCCCTGGCATAAGAGGCGAAGGCACCCTCAAAGGCTCTGCAGGCACTAATCCGAACGAATTTCTGTTGAATTGGATTGCAAACCCAGATAGCGGTTGCATTGCCTAAACCAAATATTACGGTATTGGAAAAATACATTTTGGAACGAAATAACCTTGTTAGTGAAAGTCATTTCCATATGAATAGCTCCACCACGACGAGTGAATGTACCCTCAATTTGAGTGCCCTGGAATATGAACAGATACAGCGTTGTTGTTAAGTTATTTGTGGAAAAGAAAAAGAAACACACTTTGCCCCTTGCTGCATCCAACCACAGTTGCTTTGGCGCTTGGTACCCGGAAGCTGTTGTTTCTGTTACACCAAGCGATCCACTGAAGATATCGCCGAGGCCACCTGGAAAATGCATCGATACACTGTGAAGACGCAGGACGCATGAACAAACTACCTAAAGAAGCTGGTGCGACCGCTGCTGATGGGACGGGAGCAACTGGCGCTACAGGACCACCAAGGCCGAGATTGGCAAGAGGATCGAAAGTAGCGGCTGCTGGAGCAGGAGGGGCTGCTTCCACAATGGGAGGTCCGCCTAGGCCCAAGAGGTCATCCAAGCCTCCTGACGGCGCATACGCTAAAAAGAAAGTTGTATTTGAGCCTGGAACAAGTTTTGTTGTTCCAGGCTCAAATACAGTTTAGTATAGTATTGCATGAAGTAAGTTTTATTGAAAGTTAAAATGAAGGATATAAATACATATAAATACAAACTCCAACTGATGAAAACTTTTAACGCGCAATTAAACACTACGAAATCCTGACCTGGCATGGCATTCATTTGGACACCCATAGGTGTAGAAATGTCGAGTGATAGAAGATCAGCAATGAGGGTATCCTGAGAAGGTATAACGGTGGGAGCGGATGGACGATTCGCGCCTGATGCTGCTCCGCTAACAGCGTCTACAGACGACTGACCGCTGAGAAGAAAAAATTGGAAAAAAAAAGAAGTAAAAGTTGAGAAAAAAACGGGAAAAAAAGTTGAAAAAAAGGGACTATCCACTGTAACGCACTTTGCCACACCAGTTCCTGCACGAAGTGGTTGCCTGGCACCATCCACAAAGGAGGAAGGAGGCTTGTGGTACACGGAAGCGAGGCTGCCGATGTGGCAAACCAATTGGTCAAGCAGCGATGGTTCCAGTAAATCCGTCTCTTCAGAGATGAGAGGTTTTTCCGCCAGAACAACTTGCTTCGCAGCAGCTGGATCTGCGGATAAAAGCCTCCAGTAGATGTACCTAAACAAACGAGGAATTCGACTAGAAATGTAGAATAAAAAGATTCTGAAACGTTGTGTGGAGAGCTCACCCGCGATCTCTCAAGTCAGGATTGTCACTGTCTTGGGTAGCGAGAGACAACACTCTCTGCACTAACTGTTGGGTGTCGGTAGGTCTTTTCAAGAATAACTTGACAACGGCGGTGAGCAGTTGAAGTTGAACCTATGATGAAAAATGAATCACACTTTCACAAAAAAAAATGGCATTGTGCTACCTAGCAGTGGACTACTTTATCTTATTAAAATTTCGAGATTTTCATTAACACAGCGTTCGAGCGGATGAAAGCATATGTTTAGACCGTAGAATTGAAAAAAACAAACACTAAGAAATTCGAATTGCGCTTACTTGAGTGTTTTCATCATGGAATCCCTCAACAAAACTCTCAAGTAGTTCATCCGCATTGTCAATTCGTTCAGCATATTCACCGATAATCCATATCATGGAAGCGCGAGCCTCTGGTTCATCCAATGTATCCAAATTCTACAAACACGCTATCGTGAAGTAAATCCTCAAGAAAACTGAAGCAAAATGAATTTGAGGCGCACGAGAACAAAAGAAAACAAGATAAAATTCCCCTCTCAATGACTGCTTCCCAACAAAAGTGAAAGAACTCGATAAAAACTCACCTCACAAAGGGTTGAAATGATGCTCTCATAACGATTTGGATATTTACGGAAGATATCCTGGAAAGAAGTACAAAAAGGATATTTTCGGAACCAGCCCTAACTTGGATCAAACTTCTAAATAAACTAAGCGACTCCTTTAACCAAAAATTCCAGTGAAGGACATTCATTCGCCATGGCATAAAAAAACCCAAAAAAGTAAGCAGCCAAAACTGTTTCGATCAAATTTAGGGGCTGCTAACTATTCACCGGGCATTCTTACAGTTCTGGAGAAAATATCAAAATGATAGGAAGGGATGTAAGCCTCTGCTGGCAAAACCACAGTTACGGTGACAGCGATAGCGAAATTTATAACATATAGAATCGTTTGATCGTTGCATGAGGTGAATTCTTCATCCCTCTGCATAATAAGTTCCTTGGGAAACGACCACTCACCTTAATAACAACTACAGCTTCTTGCACAACGTAGTTAACTTTAGTTTGGATGAGCTCTAAAAGAGTTGCAACACATCGTTCACTACTAGCTTCAACCTGAAAATGAATTCCCTTGCAAAGAAAGTGGTCAGGTTCGTTGGAAAAAACCGAAGGTAGCACCCATATATTATGTAGGTGCTAACATATGTTTGCGCTTTTTTCGGATGCAAGTTTCTCCACCCAATTGGCATCTTTTAGGTACAAGTCGCTATTCTTCCCGTAAAAGCGCTATTCTTCCTCTACAAGAATGTTACGAATATTTTTCTTAAAGAGATAGTTTGCTTGAGTTTTAAGCCTGCGAATTGGAGTAATGAGCCAATGAAAAGCAGCGCAACCGACAACTACCTATCCTGGTATTCAGTTAAAGCTCGAGAGGCCATCAAAACTGAGCAAGCAACCTCTACTAAGTCTGGAAGTTTTGCTTGAAATGATTGGTTATCAGCGATTTTCTAAGATCAGAGAAGACATATTTGGTCTCGATGACACGAACCACTTCTACCGAACAATTTTCTTATACGATGACCCGAGAATTGCTCCACAGGAGTCGTATGGTCTAGATGAACATCATACTTTTGTAAGCTAAGAAATAGTCATAGGAGTAATTGCGCTAAAGGAATCCAGTCACGAGGGTCTCGTCGTTTTACCCCATAGTGACGTCAGAGGCCACGTTCCAAAAATCGTCAAACTGGCGTTACAACAGTTCCACTGATGATGTTCTTCCGCGTTTATATTCTATAGAGCTTACACGCTTATACAATATGGGATGCTTCCTAATCCCCACTGAATGCAAGGGGGAAATTGGGTTTTTCCTCAACTAAGCGCTTTTTTCTTGAGCGTAAAAATTAAGTAATTCTATTGTTCTGTGAAGACACTTGACGATAGTATTGTAGAGGAAGGAAAGCGCTTTCACATGGTATAGTGCATTTTACAGAAAAACGGCAATGGGCTGGAAAAAATCGCCATAAAAAAGCGCAAGGACTCATGTCAATACCTAATACATATGTTCAGAAAACTTGTTTATCAAAGGCCGGAAACTTTTTGGTACCCATGTGTGTTCAGAAAACTTGTTTCAAAAGTACTTCTTATAAAGAGGTACATGAGAACTGGCAGAAATGCAACGATGGATAAGTCTTTTGCTATTATGTGTGTTACCTTCAAAAATAATGCTCTGCACACCTACCTTGATGGCGCACCGACCAATTGCACGAACGGATTTGCGAACGAAGTCGACATCAACTTCAGTGGCATACCTGCGGATTTCGAAATAAAGGAGCGAAATAGGATTTTCTTTTCTATATAACTATTTAACTGAACCTAAACATTTTTCACCAAAATTACAGCAAAGCCGCACTCTTTTTATCTCGATCATCTCCTTTCTTGAAATTTTTATTAGCATGTTTCAAATGTGATCGAAGAAGGCAAAAAAAACGTACTCCTTCAACTCGCTTAGCACCTGAGCTATATTGTTCTGCTGAGCAAGACGGATCATGATGTCCAACTTTTCCATTTTAACATAAATAGGATCGTTGTACTTTACAAAGAATACCTGAAACAACCACAGCTAGGCTGTTATGTGATTTTCTGGTAGAAATACATGACTTACTTGAAAATATACATATGTACATGTATATATAATGGAGAAAAGTAAGTACAATAACATACCTTCATTTCCTGTTTCAATATATCTGGTCTTTTCTGAACAATGAGGTTTATATTGCGAAGAGCGACGTATTGGATCTCTGGTTCAGCCGAAAGTAATGTGACCTGAATCGCCCTTCTGTCATTCAGTGGCAGTACCTGCACGACGTGTTCTCATTGTGACTATAAACCAACCATTGGCGGGGCCAGCTTCTTCGTTAGCTGATTTATGAACTCCGAATCAGAAGGCAACATATCAACCAATTTCATCAAAACCTGAAAAGTGTGGAGATGAAGCGTGAACATAACTAAATAAGTCGACATGACTTCAATCGATGAAAAGAGTGAGATATTTTACTACCTTCACGAATAAACTGAGGATAACATGAAGGAAAAGTTTACAACAACATAAAAACTAAGAATAAAAATTTAGTGCCCTCCAGATGATTCATTTTTCAATAACAAGTCAAAAAGAACAAAATATATTTAAGTGTGAAGTGTATTCCTTAAAAAAAACCACCTTAACGGTCGAAAGGACGACCGCAGCGTTGGCATGCGCAAGCCGAGGAGATATGCGTTCACAAATATTCTGAGCCTCTCTTTCGTCACGAGGTCGATAACCTGCGAGGGCATCCAATATGAATACCTTAAAAATAACGTTGACTACAGCGCGGAGTAATTACCAGATAGAGTAAGTTAGTGTTATCGAGCATACCTGGCCCCATTCAGTGCACTCGTTGAGGGCAGTGAGCAACTTGTTCACCATTTGGCTGTTCACCTTTAAAGTTAATTTTTCTTACATACATATATCTACTAAGGCGAACATGATAACACTGAATAATCATAACAGTGAGAACCTCTATGAGCGGTCTCTGCTCGTTTATCTCTGTTAATGCAGCTACGGCATTAGCAACTACCATTGGATTCGCATCCGACAGAAGGTCATTCAGCAGCTCGACAAAGCCTGATGTGGAAGTGAGAATTAGTCAAATGTGGTAACAGGGTATTGGCATTCATGCATCATTTTAGAACTTCTAACAGTGATATGTTTACCTTGCTCTTCGACTAGTTTGGGGTTCATGTCATGAAGCTTGGCGACACATACAGCTGCCGTTTTGCGCACGTATGGATCCTCGTCCTACACATACAACACATATTCGAAGGTCATTGAAACCTAACATTTGATTAAAAGCTGTAAAAAGCCTTACGAACCTTCATACACTTGCGCAATGGTTCGCAGAGATACTCAGTAATCTTCTCAACACGGATGCATCCCATGGTACGGACAGCTAGTGCTCGGATCAGAGGGTTGGGGTCTTCACAATCCTGAATATGAACTCTTTCTAACAGAACTTATTCCTTTTTACATTAATTAAACAACCTTGACAAAAGTGTTGACAGCCATGATAGCGAGATCTGGTTGACTCTTTGCGTAGTTCATAAGATAAAGATAAACTAGCTTCTTCAGTTCTACGTTATCTGTCTGCATACAGTTGACAACATCTGGGAACAGTGCACTGAAAAGAAGACTGTGAAGCTATGCAACAGAAAACCATAGAGCATAAACAACTGTAATTTGCATATTTTAATTAAAAGGGTTTCTGAATGTCTAAGGCTACTGATTTCAAACGAAGCGTTGTTTGGTAGTGCTTTAAAGCCTATTTTGCGAGCTCGCTTACATAGTTTGCAGTGAGTTTCCTTAACTCTTCCATTGGGATAACAATACTACTACAAGCTACTGGTTCTGGTTACCCATTATCTCAGGAAAACACGGCACAAATCCTTTGGTTAGAAAAACAGTGATTGCCTAGATAATCCCATTCGAATAGAAGGCACTGCTGTTCATGTTGTGGTCATTCTAGCCGGCCACCGTAGAATAAACGCGGGACGCTGCTGCTTCTGACTTCCTTCTTTTTTTGGCTACTTAATAGAATTGGTTTCACCTTCGAATTGCTGCTATTGATTCATCCCACCAGCTTTCAGCTAAGACCGAAATGTGTTCATTAACTAAAAGTGGGGGCTTTCGGTTCCAACCATCGACGCTGTGATTACGTTATATTTTTAACTTAAATACCCCAGAAGACATGAACAGAACTAGAAAAAAGGTAGAGACAACATTAAATTTACGCAACAATTCGGAAAATGGCTTAGAAGAATCATGTGCAGTGAACAATTAAAGTAATGACAGCCAGATGGACAATGACCGCTTTGAACTGGATCCCTAGCTCTTTAGTTAAACTTGGGAAGAACTAAAAGTTGTATCTGGGAGGAAGTATGGAAACGAAACTTCCATTGAGCATGACGTACCTGACGTCTTTCCCTACTGTCATAGAAGCAATGACCTTCTTGACCGCCTCTCTTTTCTTTTCCTTTTTATCCGAATTCAGCTCAGTTTTGAGCTCAAATATTTCACCTAAAAATATCCGTTTGACAGCAAGAACAACGGCTCAGAAGGGAAGTATTACCTTTCTTTGTGGTCGTAAAGTATTTCGAGTCCGTCATGGTGGTGTATCCAACCTCCCGAGTCTGCCTCACCAATCAAATACTGGACCCTGAAAATTTGCTTTTCTCAAATCTAAAATATGGTGAGAAATGAAGAATGAAGAATGAGAAGGAAATCCGGAGAGATAGAGGGAATTTCAGCCATTTTGTTCATGCTGAGGGCAGATACAAGACATTCGATACGCGCCAGCACGTGTTGGATGCTGACCCGCCTCAAGTGCAAAGGTGGCGCATCGGTCAGCAGAAAGATGCTCTGCTCAGACATTCGGGCGCGAGTCCCACCTGACAAAACGCCCCTTTTTCATTTTCGCGACAAAATCCGGTGCACCGGCGGGAGACATCATTTTGGTTTTATTGCGATTGATCGGAAAATATTGCAGGATTGTGATCGTCACGTGCGCCTCCAGCGAGGGGTATATAAGGGCATCAGTTTGTAGGTAGACCTCAGTCTACTTTCCACCTCGACGGAGAGTGGAGTCCTACGGGACTCGTCTGTCCCACTGAGGCCCGGTGCAGGGGCCAGGCGAGATGCGTGGGGAGCGCTCGCGCGCAGATGCGGCTCGGATGCAGAAGTGAGTCCTGATCCGCTAGTAGCGGCCGACGTCGGCGTTCAGAAGTGCGCTCCTGAACTCGACGCGCATTCTTGCTTTCTTGTGCTTTTTCGTTCCGGAACAAAATTTGATCTCCCGGATCTTGATGCTGGCTATCATCGTCGGGACAAGATCCCGCCGGAGCTCGCTGGACAAAATCGGGATGTTGCGGGACAAAAACGCGCAGTTTTTGATGATGATTTTGTTCACGTTTTTCATGATTTTGTCAAGCGGGACTTGCGCCCGAATGTCTGAGATGTAAAGGGGAAGGCATGGTTGGCGACGGCGATGTTGTCGCGGGTTGTTGGCGCGATGCTAGCGACGCGATCTACCGTTGGCCGCCCATCCTTCACAAAAAACTGCACATTTTTATGGGGTCGTCACTTCTGTTTACCCATTGAAAATCAGGGCGTCGCGATGACCGAGCACGGCATGGGAGTGATGTGTCCGCCATCGCACGGGATAGCTGCCACATTTTCACGAAAGGAGCGGCACAGCCGACTCAGAGATTCCGGGACGGCGAACGCAGGCCGAACAGGTTTCAACAGCAGTTACACCGCGAGGTGAAGGCTTATTTTGTCGCCCCACGAGCTGCGTTCGCCCCTAGAAGGCTGTGTTTCGGGGGCGATGTACTGGTTTGCATGTCTCAAACCTAGGATCGCAGCTCAATCTGGGCACAGGATCTGTTCGAGACTGCAGACTTGGGTAAGTGGATGCTTACCCAAGCTCATCCAAAAATAATGATTATTGCACTGAGCCACGGTTTTATCTGGGCCTCAGCCAGCCTGACGACTCTCGCTGGGCTCCCCTTGTCTCCGCCGGAGCGGAGACACGACTACACTTTGATGCTCAACCAGCGGCCTCCCAGTGGGCGTGTCGCCACGTGGCAAGGAGCAGGCAGAACGCAGGTTGAACTGCACCACAGTTCAGCGGGCAAAAAACGCATCCGAATCACGGGTTTGCTGCTCTTAGCAGACGGAATGCAGCAGTTCTTCCTCTCGCAGCAATGTCTGCCTTCCATTTCTGGAGGCGTGGCTTGCCAGGTTGTGCTGCGTTTGCCTTATCCAGTTATCTGAGGAGGCTGATGTGAGCTAAAATGGTGGATTTTGAACAGATTGTGACTGCTCCGCTACGCGATGGTCGCCAAGCATGCCGTCCCCTTTAAGGCAGTGTCCAGGCAAAATTTTCGAGTATTCGGTTTCTGTAGTCCCTAGGCCAGTTTGGCTCCCTGATTCCAAATGCGAAACTTACAGATCAAAAAACCCTCGGAAAAACCTTTTCCTGAGACTCCTCTTAACTGATTCGGACGAGATGTCGGACGGCCCCCTCTCTCGTCAGAGAGGGCGCAGAGAAAATTTTCACCGATCGATAGCGCCCGTCCGCTGCCTCAGTTTTAGCTTCAATAAGTCAGTTCGTTCTCCTTCAGGAATCCGTATCGCTGCTATAGCACTTTTTGACCAGATTTAACAAGAAGAGGTATATTTCGATTATTGCTGTTGTCGGCAATGTACAATGCTAATATACATGTACATGCAATGTACATGTATATTAGCAGTGCATGAACGGTCTTTTTCACAAAATAAGTTTTTCTTTCTCGCCGTTCCTTGGTATCATGGTAACTAATTTATGTGAAGGTCGAGATTGGTTATCAAAATATTTCGCTGCCCGATCTACAGTATGTGAATAACCACCTCCGTAATGTGATTGTGGAACACTCCCCCAAGTGTAGACCCGTAAACCGTAGATCCAGGATCATCTGAAACGAAGAACTGGAGTGTTGAGCAACAGTACCTGAATGTCTAGAACACATACGCGAACTTGAGATGCATACACGGAGATGATACAATCACAGTAGAGAAACGCGGCCACAGTCGGGTTCGAGACAAGAGGTGCGCTCGCCCGTTACCTGGGTCATGTCGCACCTCGACCGCACCTTCCCACACTCAGACATTCGGGCGCGAGTCCCGCCTAACAAGATCATGACTCCCGCTCGAGTGTGAGTGGGATGGCTGTATTGATTTGAATGCAAGGCGTATTATTTCCATTCGCTCGAGCTGCAGGCAGATCGTAGGGCATTGAATCACTGGTTCCGATGCATAGGTGACGGCTCGCCAACACCGATGCGCAGATCAGTGGGAGATAGATCAGCGCGAGGACCGTTGATCTATCGGGAAACCGACCACTCACAGCCGGCGCCGAAGAAAGCCCGCCAAGAGCGCCGATAAAAGGAGCACGAACGGAGCCGCGCCACATTTTTATCTTCTTCGTTTTGTTACTAACCTTATTACTACCAACTGATCTTCGCTTTCACATCATTGCCCATACGCTCATCATCGCCTATGAAGAAGCCGGGTGTTTCTGTCACTCTGGCTCCACCTATCGGCTCTATTCAAAAGGGAAGGATGCCCCTAATGGTTCTATATGTTTGGCTACAAGTGTTTGGTTTCAACGCGGCTTATTGCTCCCTCGCAGTTCCGAAATATTCGGGCCTGTTGCCGTGCAGCTAGTCGAGCACATCACGGAAAATAAGTTTCGGAATTTTTTCTGTCTCGAGGAGCAAGATACCTTAAGGATACCATGAGTGGTAAAGATTTTTCAGGGCCCCTAGAATATTGCAGTGTGCGTGGCGAGTCATGCCGGTTCGAATTTGGTGAGGTAGATCTTGCTAAAATGCAACGAACTCTACGAAACATCACCGAAGCGGGATGCTGTGACCTGACACTATAAAAACTCGCTAATTCGGTTCGAATTAGATGAAACAAACTATTTTTGGGACATTTTTTAAATCAAAGATATCTAGGCGAAGTGTGAAAACTCGTAGGTGGAGCAAGGGGCCACACATGCTCGTGCTAGTGACCAGCACTCTTCTTCTAGTAGCCCTGTATTGATAAATCTAAGGCGGCATGAATCGTCACGCACGCGGCAATATTCTAGGGACCCTGTGGAATCTTTATCATTTATGGGATCCTTAAGGTGTCTCCCTCTTCAAGACGGAAAAATTCCGAAACTTATTTTCCGTGATGTGTTCGACTAGCTGCACGGCAACAGGCCCGAATATTTTGGAACTGCGAGGGAGCAATAAACTGCGTTGGAACCGAACACTTGTAGTCAGACTCACAGAACCATCACGGGCATCTTTCCTTTTTAAATAGAGCCGATAGATGGAGCCAGGGTGACAGAAACACCCATAGAGGATCACTGCTGAACTAATCTCACGTAGTCTTTGTAGCTCTCGACCAGTGGTCAGCGCACGCACATTTTCATGCACATACGGGTTGGCTGTGCTGCATGGAACCAATTCGTAGTCAGATCCTAACGATAGACTTCATTTTCTGAGACATTTCGGATGGTGCCGAATTACAAAATCAAAGCCTCTATGAGAAAAATTTTTCTTAAAAAAGGGAGGTTAATGGAGTAAAAGGGTTATTGTTTGTCCTTGTTTCCATCTTCCATGAGTATCTACAACTCCCATAAGAATTTGAACTCCCATGCTCTGCTTTGGAAGAAATTACAGACGAAAAACGAAAAGTTGCAATCTTTTTGCTCGCTACTGTATATGTTTTTGGAAAAAGTGGCGTTTTTTTCTTTTGCATCAACCTAATATATACATGGAAGACAAATTGTGAGGGATGTAGCGATACCCCTTCTCATTGGTTAAGATTTTTTCCTGAGGATATGCATTTTCTTCACAGTAGCAAGCTCTAAGTGACTACGCAAATCCCTGATAGTGACCAAATCGAATACTTCCGATGGAAAGCTCTAACACTCAAGAAATGGATTCACTTTGCGAAGTCAAACATTGAATTGCTCAAAAATAATATGTGCTCCTCCAGAAAAATCACTCGAATGTCATTCATTATACAGTTCCGTGTTCGAAAAATCTTTTGCTCGGGTTACGTAGTAATTCGTGCTCAGTGAAAAGATGAGTATATTCGAGCTGTTCACTCACTAATGTTTGTAAGCAAACGCTGTTTCATAGACGGCCAGAGGTTAAACTGGAACTACTATAGCGGCGATAGAGCTGTTCTTTTTGTTTAAAAATCATCATCCTTCATAGAGATTATTTACGGTAGGGTGATATCTCTTAGTACTGCACACACGCTCTAAAAGGAAAGGACTCTAGATGACTACACATGATAACAGATCTATAATAGTTTAAGCTGATACGTAAGAGGTTCATGAGCGGATAAACCTATACATCCTGAAGAGATTCAAAATATGTATGCAGTAGCGAGCAAAAAGATTGCAACTTTTGGCTTTTTGTCTGTAACTTCTTTCAAAGCAGAGCAAGAAGGCTCAAATTTTCATGAGAGTTGTAGATACTCATGTGAGATAGGAAGAAGTGGTTCTAAAAGTTTGGTTACAGGTGCTAGAATTTAATACATTTCATTGCTCCCTCAGGATTCCAAAATATTCCGGCTAGTTGCAATGCAGCCAATTGTGCACATCACGGAAAATAAGTTTTGAAATTTTGTTCTGTCTCGAAAAGGAAAATTCCTCAGTGATCTCATGAGTAGTAAAGATGCTCCAGGATTCCTAGAATATTGCAGTGTACACGTCGACTCATGTCGCCTTGGATTCAATGAGGTAGGTATTGCTAAAATGCAATGAACTGTAGGAGACACCAACGAGGTGGGGTGCTGTGTCTTGTCATAATAAAAACTGGAAAAACTGGCTTCTTCAGTTAAAATTGGATGAATCCAATCAAGTGAGACATTTTCAAGGCAAAAAACTCTAGGCGAAGTATGAAAATAGGCGGGATGAGAAGGTTTTAACTTCTTCCTATCTCACGTAATTTAAGCCTTCTTGCTCTGCTTTGAAAGAAGTTTATAGACAAAAAAGCAAAAGTTGCAATCTTTTTGCTCGCTGCTGTACATAGTTAAAGCAATGCAGCAGTCAAGCACTTAATTACTGGGTGCATGCAAAAGCTGCAGCCCAGTTGGTGGTATTTCACTGTTTAAGAGAGTGCTCCTTGTGGTTATGATATCCTTCATAATAGCCTGGAACGTCTGTTATCCATACCACTTTCGGCTCGGATCTACTTCAGAGCGTTGCTTCGTTTTAGGTATAAAACTAATGCAATGTGCAAACAGCAAATTCGTGGAGTTTCACTTCAGGAATTCAAATTCCGATGATCAGCGAATGAAGAGGCTTATAGCCTCAATATTGCGTTGGCGAAGGGTATGTTCTTTGAAATGCCGGGAGCTCGCGGTCCTCTATAATTCTAAGTGGATATGGAGGCTCGGAAAATGCTCCATTGACTGGTCGGAAACTTAACCTTCACAAGGGCGTCCGGAATGAGCAGTCTGGATCAGACCGTATGCAAACTGCGCAGGACATTACGGGGAGTTTATGCAACCACATGCTGTCTCTCAAAAAAGACAGGTAGGGATGGCGGGATGAGTAGACGGATTTTGCGTGAACTGAACAAATAACACCAGCGTCGACGCCTGCGGGACTGAAGATATTTGACCTGCTTATGTTCTGACAGGCCGTTTCTCAGATGGTTTGTTATTGTTGATAGAAAGTGGATTATGTATGTATAACAGTAGAAGGAGGTCATCCTAGGTACAGCGATCTACCCAAAAAGGAGGCAAACTATCGCTGCACCCCTTGAAGAATTTCTTTGGTCTTTTTCGTCACCAGCTAGAGTCATCCGCAATGAATTTCTTCCAAACGAGTATGCAATGACCGTCAACTTCTTCTTCTTCTTCTTCAGCGTTTGTCCCGTTTAGTAGCGGGGTCCGCTTTAGAGGTCTGTTGACGCCATTTAGCCCTATCGCGCGCTTGGTCCGGGTGGATTCCAGCTAGCTTAAGATCGGCGTGGAGTGTGTCAAGCCAGCGTTGCTTTGGTCGACCTTCTGGCCGTTTGCCGGAGACTTCGAGATCAAAGCCGACTTTGCGGACGGTTCCTTCCTCGGCACGCAGAACGTGGCCATACCATCGCAGACGAGATTCGCGAAGTTTATCAGATATCCCCGCAACGCCAAACCGACTTCTGATGTCCTCGTTGCAGATTCGATCGAGCCGCGTTACTCCAGCCATCCAGCGCAGCATCTTCATCTCCATAGCGCTGAGGCGACGTTCTACTTCCTTGGTTGCAGGCCAACATTCGGCGCCATAGAGAGCAACGGGACGGATGACGGTACGATAGATCTTCGATTTCAGTCGGTCCGGGATCTTCTTGTCACACAGAACACCGGTCAACGAGCGCCACTTTCCCCATGCGGAATTAACTCGGGCTACAACTTCATGATAAAGGCTACCGTCAGATGAAATTCCTGACCCAAGGTACTTGAACACTTCCGTTCTCGGTAATTGTGCGCCGTCTACGCTTATGGTACCGGGCTGATCCACGCTGGTTGTTAAGTACTCTGTCTTCCTGACGTTAAGACGTAGGCCGAAGCGTGCAAGTTGGTCACTCCAAGCCTGTGTCAGCCGCTCGAGTTCTTGCCTGTCTTCAGACGCGAGCATGACGTCGTCTGCGTACAACAGCAATGACCGTCAACTATAAAGCTTTTTTTGCTTGTGGTAGCGAAGGGGAGACCCTTGAAAATAGGGCTAACACATGCGAACATACATGCTGCATCCGCTACCGCTGCGGGATAAAGCATGTCAGCATGGTGCAGTGTCAGCAGCACAAAGAATTTTCCATTTATGCTTAGGAATTCTGACCTATCTCTTATCACTTCCTGGACTCCAACAGAATAACTTTTCTACGTTTCTGAACTTCTACATCCGCTGTGAAACTTTTGATGAGCAGACCCTACTTGAAAGGGGTGTATGCCATTCCTGCGAGTATAAACCTGCCAAAATTCTGAATTCTGGAAAAGTCTTCGAAGTGCTGCGTAGGCGACATTACGCAGATGCCAATGCTTTTTCTGCTAAATAAAACTGTTGACTTTTGGCCGAGTATGATGTTTTGAAAATTAGACGCAACTGCCACAGAACTTCTTCATGCAGCTAATAAAATAATGGTCTTCTCATTGCAAACTCGCAATATTTGTACATGCATTCGGCAGTTTCCATAAAACTTCAGCCATGAGCTATCTGTCTGGGGAAAAATAGTTGCTTAGCCATTGCATCTAATTTCATCTACGCAGTCAGTACCCATTTTTATTTATGATTTTATGATTTCATTTTATGATTTTATGATTATGACATTTTGAAACGACTTCATAGTTTATGATTTATGATCATGATCAGACCATGTCATTTAATTTCTACTTTTTTAGCTGTGTTTGTAGCAGGTCGGAGTCCGATTTGATCGGAGAACAGAAGACATTTCGAAACGACTTCATAGTGAGACTCAGCCTGGCTTTAGCGTCGCTGCACTATGTAGTAACTCTTGCAGACCTCCCTGTCGGCCCAGTGGCCTCCGCGCTGAAGTCAGCTTCTTCTTCAGTGGGGGTTTTTCTGCCATTCACGATCACATCCAAGATGGCGCCCCCTACACCCCCTTCTCCTCCCTGTCGAAATAAGCTTTTCTCTAACTTTTCCCTGATGAACCACGCAGGTTATCCACAAATTGGATGGACTGTATGTCACCATGGAAACAGGGCAGAAATTTGAGTAGATGCACTGTTGGTTGCCTTCTACATTTCCAAAAGTTTTGCATGTAAGGTAATGATGTTACTTCCGCATGGTTCGTGTCACGAGTACATGTGTAGCTATATTCCAGCAAAATTTGACTCCCATGACCACAGGAAGCCTGATGGGAAAATGTTCTCGTGTTTCGAGAGCATGGAGCTCAATTCTAAAACAATACTCGCAGGACCAAACGTGACCCAATATGTCTGGCTGTTTCGTGCGAGAAAACTATTCGTTTAGTCACAGAATGAGCAAACCATGCTATGCTGTGCTATGCATAGCTGGCCTAATAAAATGCGGAACATTTCTTTTTATATCGTGCATTCGCAGGTATGCCAAAGAACAAAGGCTGGAAGACTAACATGAGAGGGATGCAGACTCACCGTTCATTTGCAATCTAAATATATGTCACTATTGAGTCAATTTTTCTGGGCATCCCATTTACGACTAGTGTAACGAGAGAGTATTGACCATAAATGAGCTCATGTATGGAGGAAATGCTAAGATTGGTCAAATGTAGAATGTCACAGATAGTATAGCCAACTGCGCATGGGCTCAAGAACGTGAGATGTGGTAAGAGATCCAGAAAATTGTGACGATGAATATGGCAACTGTTCGTAGTCCAACTTGATAAAAAGTTATCAAGTTAGCCGAAGAAACAGGACAACCGATGCTTCTGCTCGTTAGTTGGCTCAAAAGATATCAATACAGAAAAAATCTTGTGGTAGCACTTCAATAGCCAGTCTCTTTCATCTGAAAGCCAGTATGAATATTCTCTTTTTGGTGTTGACACGAATGTAAAGACAAGATGGACAGCTTAACATTGAAAGAGATTAATAGTTCCTCAGTTTTTAATCATTAGCTCTGATTAACACACTCGCGATTTTACTCTCTTGCATGGTGTGTCACGGGGACACGCGCGTGGGTCCCGTACTCAGTCGCTTGATCACGTCCCACGTCGTCCCCCTCCCCCCCCCCCACATAATACTCCGAATTTCGCGCAAAGCTGTATCCGATCTTTTACTCTTTTTTGATCGTCAAGAGTGTTTCCAAATGTTTGTCATCCATTCACTTGATGCTGATTGAACTTTATATCCCATATTTATAGTTCTTTTAGTTGTTCGTTTAAACCATGTTGTGAAGAAGTTTGAGAGAATATCTGAACTGCCCACTTTGTGTGTAAAACGCCTAAATATTTATTAGTATACTTTTACATAGGACTTTGCTAATTGTGACTGTTTCACAAAAATATAACTCTGAAAAGAGCGTGCTCACCCGGTTGAACACGCAGTCCCATGCACCATGCGTGTCAACCGGTTGTGCACATTGTCGCGAGTGTGTTAGAACAAACAGGTCAACGTTCAACAAAATAATCAGTTCAATATAACAGATTGGTTATTTGAAAACTCGAACCAAGAGCGTTAATTTTTGAAAAATCTTGGCAGTTCGATCTCTCGCAAAACATCTATCAAATAACTCAGTTGATTTTGTAAGCTTCAAACGAGGTTAGCAACTAGTTTATTTCGGCTTACGTTTCGGCAAATCGCCGTCTTCAGAGCCTGAAATGGGCGACTCGATAAGCTAACTATCCGGTCAAATCTCTACAGAACTACACAAACGAAACGCTAAGTCTGTTTTTCAATCATGAAGCTAGCTGCTGTACCAAACGCTCACCACTCAATAGAGTGACGTTGTTACTGGAGCGACCGCTAACTGTCCGCAATACCAGATGACTTGGGCGTACTCTTCCGGATCAGAAGAGCAATCCCAGATATGGCGCAAGCTCCCGTGTGATAGAGAGGCATTCTTCCTTGCGGTTCATTTTTGGACTTTTCGCGTGAATCCACAATGCCTCCAAAGTTTTGCGAGCTGATGTTTGAGGTTCTCGCGCTAATATTTTTACAGTAACTTCGAAATTAGCTCCGCCATGTCGTACCCTTCTGTGAGTGCCTAGTGGCGTAGTCGTACGAGATTTTTCTTTGCCATCTAGGTGCTCTTTCATGCGCGTACATAATGGGCGTGCCGTTTCGCCAACATACTCTTCACCACAACTCTTGCAAGAGATCAAGTAGATTACTCCCGAACTCATGCAATCACCTTTCCTCCCTTCAGGGCAAACAACGCAATTAGTTGTGGGACATATGCGGTCGTACAGTCGGTTTCTGATTAGTTGGCGTTTGAGGTTATTCGGTGGTATTTCTACAACCGAAACATATTTATCTAGAGCAGCCCTCCTCAGACACTGTCGAATGGCAGTGCTCACTTCATCGGATATGAACGGCAGACAGAAGGGTATTTTATCTGCGTGCGTGGAATCGCGACATTGTCTCACTACTTCTTTGCGCTTTCTGGACCAAGATATCTGGTTAGTGTATCCGTTCATCGCAGCAACTCGGCGAGCAAGTGCTAGCGATTCCTCCCTCTCCTTGAATCCGCTACAAACTCCTGTTGCTGTTCGAAACATGTTGGTAACAATAGCTTTCTTTGCATGAGCAGGATGGGCAGAGAGAAAGTGAACTAGGATATTCTTGTTACTTGGTTTACGGTACCACTTGGTCCTGCAGACACCGCTGGAAATGTTGATCTGAGCGTTCAAGAAGGGAAGCCAATCGTTTTTGGGTGTGTCTCTCGTGAGCTTTATGTGTTCGTATTGTTCATTCACCAATTCAAAGCATTTGTCCATCTCAGCTTGAGTAGCGCAGATGACAAAACAATCATCAATATACCTACATAAAGCAGAGGACGGCATTGTAAGACTGGGGCTTCAATCCTGGACATGAAAGCAATTGCTAGGGTAGGAGCCAACCTCTGACCTATCGCCAAGCCCCTGATCTGCGCGAAATGTTTACCGGACCAACTGAATATGTTGCAGTTAAGGCATGCTTTCAGAACGACCATAAGTTGAGAAACCGAGAATCCGTACAGATTGATGCTACCTGCTAGATCAATCTATCAAATACCTAGTCACGGATGTGCAAAATTTTGCAAAGATGTCTGAAAAAAATTGTTACGTGGGGCGCCTCCACCAAGTGCATGATGAGGATACTCCTACTACTGCTTTAGCCCTGCCTAATTTCTCTTCAAAATAAGGGACTCAAAGGCGGGTTATTCGTCATTTTTGCACTGACTAAAATGTCGGACTATTACCCATGCGTGACGTAATCCATAGGCAGCTATCACCTATGGGTATGAGATCACTCACCCTTCTAAGGATGCATCCGAGACCAGACGATACTAGTCGAGCAGAGATGTAGAAAATGGTGCAGGGGTGGGACTCTGCCTCCAACACGCGTGAACAATCCCTGGTTGGGTTAGCTCCAAAAAATGCTTCGTTCTACCGAGAGTCAAAGCGACCCTTTTACAAACCTTGGAATGAAAAGTTTCGAGCGATTTTTTGAGCACCTTCCCGGCTCAGCTTCTCGAGTTTTGGCGTTTTGCATCCGATCTTTTGCTGTTCACTTTTTCAATTGTACAGCTTCTTCCAAAATATTACCTAACACTATGATTTCTAGGAACAGCTAGGTCGTCAGTCAAGCTTAGTTTTACCACTCAACTACATTTTTTCTCTAGGCTTGGCGCGCATGTTGTGGTAATGTGTAACATTTTACAAGAGGCACACTATGCAGTACATCGAAAAGTACAAGGTGTGGGAAACAGAAAAACGTTAAAGTCATTGTGAATGGCTACCTGCCTTGGTTGTGAGATCCAGAATTTCGTGCGGGTACGCCGAAATTCAACGCGGGCTGAGGGTGCTTTTCAATTCTAATCACCATCATTAAATGTATTATGAGGGAAATACTTCTCAGAACTTTGAGAATGGAAGTTGATGAGCCTAATAAGTTCCAGTCCCCTCCCTAAACAGTGAAGAAAGAACCAGAAATAGCCCTAATTTACGTTTTTGCTCTGTTTTTGCACAAGAAGTCATGTCCGCTTCCTTATAAATCTTATTTTCAGTACTCATTCGAGCAGATTTCTCGTTATGACATTATTCGAGGACAAAAACTGACTTCACTCTCATAAAAATTGTTTAATCCTTGGAGCAAACGCTTTTAGAAAGGGCAGATTTACTGCACTTCCGCACCAAAGCAGGTTCGAATTCTTCATGTGTTTTCTCGCCGGTGTCAGGAGAAATCGTGAGATGTGATAGTAGATTTTGTTTACTTGTAGAGTGAACTGTACTTTGTAGAGTGAAAAATATCGTATCGGAGACAAAATTGCCAACTTGTCTTTTAACGTTAGATATTAACCTTTTATCGTGTCTCCGTAATTTTGGACCACCCTGTACAAGCTCGAATAGAACTGAAGCAGAAATTCTCACGAAAAAGAACGTGATCCTATGATCCCGATAGCTCAAGTAATATCTTCTTCATAATCTTTGGAAATTACGAACAGCAGTAGGTGTAGGGAGCCAGGAAATTCGCTCCATGGTGACTCGCTACTCAGTAAGATATAAACTTGCTTCCCTTCTCTTCCATACAGGTAACTTGACCCACAACTAACTACACATGTCTAAAGCCTAACAAAGAGCAAATAAGGGCTTTCATGGTAAACATAGAATTTATCATTACACATAACAAGTAGGAACGGTAGAAAATGAGAATACAATATATGGCAGATTTGTAATCAATGAGGACTTCCAACTACGCGTCACTATCGGCGGTCTTATGCAAAATCGCTCTCTCATCACCGGCGTGGTGGCCGCCTCAATGGGCATTTCATGGAGCCTTTGTCGCCTCCTAATTCCTGAATTCTTCCGCCAAATTCAACATTCATCACAATTGTACAGTACCATAGCAAACGATTAATATCACAACGAGCTGTGCTCAAGACGATTCGGAAAATGAAACGTAGACATTGTATACAAAGTCAGGACTCAGAAAAACAAACTCAAGCGAGAACCCAGAACAACACAAGGGGCTAAAGAGCTATGAAAGGAGGGGTAACACTGGAAGAGGAGGCTTCTCCTCGAGTATCTATTGAGACGACCTAGAGTAACAAAACGACTAAACTGAATCGAGTAGGGCCCCGCATCGAGAGCAAAACAGTAAATGGTCCGAGCTACATCCACAGAAACACATCGGGTAGGATACAAAGAACCGTATAGCGCAATCAGTTGAGGGATAAACAAAAGACTGATTTTCGCAGAGGACAACTACGCAGTAATTACAACTAGATCAACGACTATGCTCCCCATACGACTCACTGATTTACATGTCCGTCTTCTCCTTCCGACAGTAGAGCTCCTTTAACGTTTTCAGCTCTTCAATCAACGCTTTGTTCTGGTTTTCTAACACAGCAACCCTGCTCTCCAGGCATTTCACATATTCCTGCAACGAAAAACACTTAGCAAGTCAGAAAAAAGATTCGTAGTATTATAGCAAGTAGATTTACGAGATACCCAACATATCAACTTGAAATAACGCACATACTAGGCTTCTCGCCGTACGTCCGTTCCGTTGTACGCATGTATGTATTTGCGAGTACACATATGTAGAAGCAAGTTATAAGCACATTAGGTTTACGATCCAGTATATACTGAACCGTTACACTTTTTTAGTTGAGTGCTATCATCATATTAACTGCCAAGATCATACTAATTTTTTTTTGCAAAAAAAAAAGAACATCTATCGAAATGACTGCATAAATCCACGGTTAACAAAAATTCAAATTTTCAATTCTAAGTGAACCCCATCCTATGGAGGCGACCTAACTGATGAGCTTTTGTAAGTCTTGCTCAATATTGAGTCAGCACATTAAAAAGTGATAAGCCCAAGCGCTACGGATTAGGCTAGGTCTGCAGTGTGGGGAACAAAACTCCAGCTGATTCCCCCGATGAAAATTTTAAGCAAGTTGCGGAATGAAGTTGGGCTTTCTCTGATTTCTAAAGCACCTCACGTTATCACCTAGATGTGATTCGCAGGCTGTCACCGCCAAACTCCGAAGTAATCAGAGGAAAAAGAAGCATTTATAGTCCAGTTTCGCTAATGCAATCTCACTGGTAAGTACCTATTAGTGAGTACCGTATAATAGCTAATTGAAGACTAGAACAGTAGCGCCATTTCAGTCAAAACCACCTACTTTTAACTTTCGATCGTAAGGCCTTTTCTGTGAACAGTGCCGATGTTTCTCGGTAAACAAACAGACAAAATGAACGGTATGAACTTATTTGTAAACCCCCTGGAGAAACAATCATAATTGGGTTAGATGTCCAACGTTATGTTGGCATTCTGAGCATACAGTCAACTAAACTAGACAAGTGACGTGCACGCAACGGTTTTTGATATTTGACATGAAAGGATAAAGTGGTCGGCGCCAATCAACCCGTTTGCGGTATCCACCACACACTCAATTTCGTCTGAGCATCGTAGAGGCACTGAATGCGTATATCCTATTGCGGGAAGCATACAATGTACCAATGTACCAAATCAGCGCTTCATCTTCCCAGACTCCTCTGTATCAATTTACCAACCCCGAAGCGATAGATGGCATTGTTGGCCAGAAGGGGAGGGATGGGGAGGAGAGAACGAAATATCGACCGCGGAAATCCTTCCGCTACGCACGCCAAGACTTTTGACATAGCACAGGAATACAAATGTAGATATAACTAAGTGAAATATGAACAAAATGTAAGCTAACACTATAAACTCTGGGGCGAAAAAAGCGGTATAAGCGGCACAAGAGAGCTGAGGTATGCGGTCAAATCACGGGAAATTAGTTGAGATTAATTGTAAAAGTATGGTACGATGTGGTTATAAATAACCCAAATAGTACCAATGCTGTGAAGCGTTGAATTTTTGAATGGCGAAATATGCAGTGTCAGTAGAGAGAAATACCACCTAAACATTTTGAATCTGCCGGCAAAAATTCGTAAAAAAAACCGCTTTTTTAAAATGACTATTCCTAAAGAGATATTGAGCAAATTGTTATAACCATGGGCATTCCATGCTGTCGCTCGCAAAGAATTTGTGGCTCCATTGAAAAATGAAATAGGGCAGTTGCAACTTTCCTAGAGTTTATTTTAAAAAATAACGTAGCGTAGCGCAGTGGTAAGGGGCGCGATGTCATTCGCAAGGTGTATATCTCGAACAGCCCAAGGCCCAGCAAGCCCTTCATCTCCCTGGGGTTGGCGAACGGGAGGATGAAGCGGTGAGTTGCAACATCGGATGCCCCTGTAAGTCAGTCTACTGTGTAGAGCACATAAGCATGCAGTACCTCTACGATTCTCAGAAAAAGTCGAACGCGCGGCGCATCCCACGCATGGGCCGACAACTTTATCCGCTTTGTCTTTATTGAAAAATTATTACAAATCCTAATGCGGGATTCGTGCTCCCAAAACGGCTATGTGGTTGATATTGCTGTATTTCTACTATTTCTTCATTTGTTTCAGAGTTACGACCAGAGTAAGACTGCATGAATAAGTGAACAGCATCTGTAAGTATGTGGCAAGCAATAAAAAAGGCATGGGGCTATGTGTGCAAGCGAGAAATTCAGTCTACAAGAAAAACAAGCAATAGAGTAAGAAAAACAAAAGAAAATCGCTAGAAAACCTCTCAGAACGACGGTGCTTTTCGACCAAGAACTTGCATAGATTAATTAATATTTGATATAAATAATCTAGATAATATCAAATTAACTAAACCGTTGCCAAAATCGCTGGAATTTGAACATTTGAACTGGAACATCAAACACAGGTTATCGCGTGACGCCACACTCCATATCATTAACAGCGATTGTGCCGCGCCGAGCGACCAAATAATTCCAGAATCTTGTATTGATTACCTTATCTATGCACATAGATATCTTCTATTGGCATCACGAAAGGAATGATGGAAATACGTGACAGCTGGGCGCACTCTGATAATAAGCAACTGCAAGAGTTGAGCAAAACATAAAGAAGTGTAGAATGCAGTAAAAAAGTAACAAATTAGTATTCCGGGGCTGTTTTTTCTTCTATACCGGAAACATACTCAGCAACATCTTTAATCTCGCTAGAATTTTTGGAAAGAAAATAAGATAAAATTTTAGATGGAGACGATAAGTGAATGACCTAATAAATCGCAACAAAAATAGAAAAAGAAGGAACCAGTTCATTAGACAAAAATTCAGGAGAAACAGACAGAACACTACTCGACAAGGAGTATAAACGGTATTCCTATGAAGTACGAACTTGGCGATATTGCTTCTCAAAATGACAGAAAAATAAGTGTTTCGGCTACTTGTTTGCACAGTGCAGGAAGGTCACTACGAAAAGATTTTTCCTACACATTTCTACTCCAAAGTACTACAAGAATTGAAAGATTTTGCGTATGCAGTAGGAAAACACACAATAATCCAATCAAAAAGGAGCTCCTAATGAACAAACCTCTCTGATCATAATAAAGGGAGAAGAGTAATATGTTTTACTTACCTTCTTTTTACGCCGACACTCCTTCGCTGCTTCCCGATTCTTCAGAAGTCGGACCTGCCGTTTTCTTGTAGATTCGTCTTCTCCGCCACCGCCACAGCCACCGCCGCCCAACGATCCTCGCGAACCAGCCGCCATTGTTGGGGAGGGAGAGCTAATGTATCCGGATAGCAATGGGGAGTGCCAATCTGCAATCATTACTTTCAAGAAATTTATTCTAGAATACAAGGCAGAGCAAAGGAAGCTCTAATCATTGAAAAATTCCCCCGGGAAAGAGTTGCAAAATTTTAGAAATCATGAAGAATTCAGCAAATAAGTCGCACCTGTGAACGTTGACGGATCCATGCTACCAACAGGTTTGATCACATGTCCGTCGTGGTTCATTGGCAGCCCAGAAGAACCTATAAAAGTGTACACAAGTGAAGAAAAAATAATTACCTAAAACTCTCAGTGAAATGCGAGTTCCAACAAATCAGAAGGATTCCTTTCGTGGAACAGGCAGGTTAAAAATACTTCGTTCCCATAAATATTAACGAATTCATCGACCTCACTTCCAGAAAAAAATTATGCAATTCGTAAACAGAAACAGGAAGAAAAACTTGAAAAGGCTGACTTTTAACAACAGACACACAACATTCTGCTATAAAATGACGTACGAAACGAGACGGTGACCCACAAATTTCGCGGAAGAGCGCGATGATAACCCCATCGACTAGCGTCACGATCACGTGCGCTGCAGCCACCTCACTTCGCTATTCGCAGAGCGACGCATCATTCGTTAATACTACGCAAAAGAGAAGATAGCAGATCATTACATCATTTCAAACGACCACGCGCAAAAAAAATTGGATAAAATCACAATATGCTTTGCAGAGCTCAAAATGCACACCGTTGCTCATCATATTTTGTCCAAAAATCACCATTTTCTCGGCCCTTATTTCCCTTCCTTTCTCATGAACACAAATCAGGTGTTACATGTTACCTTGTTATCGAACTGTGGCACAGACAAGACAGGCCGCAGATACGAGCTCAAAGACCATAATGCGTTCGCACAGTTCATGAACTTCAAGGTGAACACATGGGTAAAATAGGGCACTCATCTTATTGACGATGCTTGGATGGGGCATTCATATTTATTGTGAGTGAAGATTGTTGAAAAGCATAAAGAAAAGTAAAACATGAAATGAATTTCTTGAGGAAAAACGAGGAATTAAGAGATCGTAAAAACATATCCCTCAGTATCCCTCAGAACATATCCCTCAGACTCGAACCAACGAAAGCCCGCTTCGAACCTAGCTTTCCTCACTAACCAAAAAGCCAACGGCAGTTTCGTCCGCCAATGTGACCGACATCTGAGGAAAACCATGGTGAAGAGCTGTTTTTCAAATAAGGGAAACTAATTCATAACCAGCGTCGCAAATTGCTTACACATAAGGGCAATTTATCCTAGCTGCGTGCGTCAGTCGCACGTCAGACGCACATATCTATTTGCGAAGGATTTTTGAAGAAGACCGGTCAACGCAGCGTGCACATCCTCAATGAAGAGTACGCGCAGCTGCTGTGGAGCCATAAACACGTGCGTCTGAGCTGCGACTGCGATGCGACTAAGCCCTATTCTTCATCATATAGGTGCACGCGCATCAGTCGCACGCATCCAGTATAAATTGCCCTATATACTTCGTTACAAATGACCACAATGACTAAGTAACATTCCCTTGTCAGTTCTTGTCCTGATTGCGTCCCAGCGAATTCTGTATGATTTTTGATTACACCTGTCTGCTGCTTTTCGAACCAATCGTTGACTGCATGCTGCCCTCTAATCATGATAACATACGAATTCTCTCACGAACTTCAGGCTTCTTTAACCTCACCCGTCTAGCCAAGGATTGCGTCTCCTAGCTTGAAGGTTCAGGAAGAAGCTAGCGAAAGACTCAAGCAACAGCAATGTGCAGATTTTTCCACGAATGTCCAACCATACGCGCGATAAAGCCAGCTAATTTCGGTCTTAAAAGTAGAAGTAACATTCCACGCGAAAGAATTCGAAAGTTTACAAGGCCGGGACGAGACAACATATGTGCCAACGTTGGCGAGAAAGTTTTACCCAGAACATAAAAACTTGTACAGCAACAGTATAATCACCATCATTAGCCATGAAGATGGTCGACTTTTCAGACAATTCACTGATTTTCCATATATCAGATCCGGGATTCGACGAATATGGCAACCGATCTGACATCAATGAAGTTAGCAAAGGATCTCCCAAGCAAGGAACATTTGAGTGAAAGAAAGTAATATTCAGAGAGGCTAATGAAAACAAGAACTACGTGCTTCATTACAACCAGCAGCGCTTGGATTCTGTCTTTATCGAAAATAGACAGTCATGTAGAACACAGGGGAGGATAGTGGCACAAGTAATTGCACATCGTCCACTGGCTTATTTCTCTAAAGCGGTGATATGTATTCCGTCCATCTGAATCCTCCTGGATCTGAGCTATTTTCCGGATACAAACTCGCTTAGGGAACGTTCGGTGTAGCGGGAAAATACTGCAAATTTCCAGCGCAGACTTTCGATGACGTCAAATGCACTGATTTAGCCCGCAATTCCCGAACGAAGTAGCTGGAGAACAGTTTTGTCGATGATTCAGGGTGAGATAAAAGATTGCCTCTTCTTGTTGATTACGATAACTACACGATTATCCAAAATCCGCGCAAGATTAGTGTTTATGAGGACAGAGAACGAGGTTGCCCCAAAAGCTGATTGGATGAGAAAACCAAGCCATACACTTCGGAAGGCACAGCTGCCTCATGCTCAGGTCTATTCATGGCATTTCACTATTTAATTTATCCAGTTTTTGAATCATATCTGCTCGCTGATTATTGTCCTTTTAATAGGAAAATTTCTCGAAAGCAATTTGTGAAAATTGCTTATCATGGGGGGTATAAAGTAGCCGCAGTTTTTCTCTCCCATACTTCTTATAATCCGTTTTCATTAAAAAAAAGCAGACGACCTATACAGTAGAGCCCTCCCTAAGGATTTCGTGGATTTCATAGGAACAACAATCCGTGTTTTTCGTCAATATGTTTCGAAGCCAAATGCTCCAAACAGAAACCCTTGTGCTTAACGAGGCCTTGATTCAAAAATGTTGTGATGTAAAAATATAGGTGCGAGCTGTCTTCTTTCGCCTTGATAGATTAAACACCTATTCTGGAATACTAAGCACTACCTGAAAGAGCGATTCAAGGCGCACCTAGGGATGCATGAATAGCTGAGCATTCACCGCATCTAGATTTTCAAAGAAACTTAGAAGAGGACTGACCAGAAATACAGAATTTCCATGTTTGTGTTATACGACCTTAAACAAAGAAAAGCAGAGACAGAGTGGCACAACACTCTGTGCTAAACATCAAAGGAATATTTGCTTTGCCACTATGACACATATGTGCAAAGAACGACTAATTAAAATAGATAATCGAATCCGTGATGTATATCCCTTGTACTCATGAAGATGTTGTATCACCGTTTATGAAATTATTTTTGTTTTATCTACAAACGCCTTCATCAATGATACTTCTATATCTGTATATATATATATAAGTGAAAGTTTGTGTATGCGTGTTTGCGTGCGTTTGTACTTTTGTATGTTACCTATAGAAATCGCTGATGGTTAACCGATCGGGACCAAACTTTGCATACATACTCATCAAGGGCCGACGGAGGTTTTAGGCTAATTTTCACCAGAAGATATGATTGATTTATCGATTATGTCGATTCTATTGATTTTTCGCTATTTTTGCCCTGGGATCGGTGAAGACATGGTCACTGGGGTACGTCATTATGCTGAACACGAATATGTCAACCATTTTGTATGACACTATCGATTCATCGATTTTATTGATTTTCTTTCATTTTCTCTAGGAAGCGGGCAAGGACATGTATTGGTTTTTAGGTATTGTTGCTCACGGGTTGGTGAAACCGTTTCTTCTGGGATTTTCCGAAAAGTTCAACGTGAATACGGCAAGCCTTTCAGAAGAACTTACCAGTCAAACAACTTTATCTTATTTTTGAGGGAAAGGGACGGGGTGAAGAAGTGTCACTTAAACTAATCACCAAATGATGAACATCTCGAGAGATTCTTTTGGCTCAACAAATGTTGGCATCAGTTTTAAATAGCAGAAGAACCAGAACACCCGAGCGAAGCGAAGCGAACAGTACACCGTCTAGTATTAATGAATTGAGCAGTTCTGTTTTTGGAAGAAGAAACAAGCATGACAAAATACGGGTTTCTGAAGGTACAACAACTCATGCCCTGTCCTCTATGCTTTCCATCTCTGTTTTTATCGCATTCTCCAGCTGCTGAATCTGGTCTCAAATAGAAGTCGTGACTGTCTCATGGCTACAACACCAACTGAATCCTCCTCAGAACGAGAGGTAGCTCAATCTGTGCACTCCTTTAGGTGCACTCTGGGAAGCTGAGACTCACTAAACGCTGACTAACGTTGTAAGCAAACCCACAATGACTATCTTGGTTGCATATGCAATAAATTAGGAAATGTTAGAACGGTCAGACAGTTCAATGATGGCCTATTACGAGGCTTGACCTGCGTCCTTGAATTCCAGCTTTGTACGCCATAGCGCTCCGTAGCTATTATTTTATATAAGTGCGAAGAAGCTCGAGAATTTTCGGATAAAACTTCCTCGCCAACTGAATGTTTGGCATTTCTTTTTCTATTCCAGTAAAAACATGTGTTCCACTGTGCTTATCATCAAGCAATTTGTCTCAAATACCACTAAATACTGGCCGAACTGGGAGCCTTTCCCTCATCTCATACGCCCTTCCATTCATAATAAAATTTAAAAAAGAAAGTGTAAGTTACATACCAAACATCGTCGTACGACATTTTCACAGAAAAACCTTCAAATAATGCTCTTTTGATGTCGCATACTTAGGAAAGGAAAGGGAGATTTCACCAGGCGGTTCAGAAGTGAATGATAGAAGTACCCACCGGCCCCCGCTGACAAAGCAGCAGAATTTTGACTGGAAGAGGCAGCTGCAGCGATCGCCGCAGCGAAGTCAAGGCCTGGTGGTAGTGATCCAAGGTCTCCATTGAGATGAAGCGGATGGGGGAGACTTCCGCCCTGCAGAAGCCCGCCAGCAAGTGGGGATGCGTACGGGCTTGGTCCACTTGCTGTGCTCGATCGTCCTGTGGACGGGGGTATATTCACCTGAAAGAGAAATTTTTATTGGTGGAAACAGAGTAGATGCTAATGATGGCAACGAACCTGCAGCGGCGAGGCATCTACGGAGGAAGGAGGGGTCTCGTCTGGTTCTTTCTTCAGGACTTTATCTGCTGTCTCCAAATCTTTCAAAATCATCCTGAAAATTGGCTTTCTTAAGAAAGGAACAATATAACACATTAAGAAACATGTTTTCCTCAAATAAATTTGATATATTTGCTGGACATGTATTGAACAGTTCGGACTGCACTACTTTGAATAGATGTTTTGAAGAGAGCGTGGGAAGATGTAAGCAGAGGAAAAAGCGTCAAGAAATCAGAACCTCATGGAATCCAAGTCCAAACCGATCACCATACAAGGTACGCTCTCACCTCCCTCGAATCAACTACCAGCTTGAGATGACCGTGTCGCCAGCAATTTGCGAGTGCTTCTATCAGAAAAGGCTTAGGAACAAAGGGCAAAAATTGAATCAACGATGAAGAGATTAGGAGTAAAAATCTATGGAACCTCCAGTAGATCCTGCATCATACACAGGTACCTCAAGCAGCCTTAGCTTCCACGTGAAAAAGCGAAAAAAATCATAAGGCTCTAACCACGAATATGCTCCAACTTTCCACGTACTCTCATACCACACAAGCAGTTACCAACTTAAATCAAGATAATGTCTGACCAATACAGCAGCCCCGTCTGCTCTCCACTGTTGTGCTCGTGTATGAATTGATCCTCGTCTCATATCAAGCAAGTAAAAACCTGCGACAAAAACGAGAAAGGGCAATTTTTGTTACAGTAGCGTTATGTACTTGTGTAATACTGAATTGTTTATTAGCTATTGATTTCCGTTCAATTCGAATTATTCAAGCGATGTGGATGGATGTTGTAGATAAGAGCAAGTTTCATTCTCTTTTTTCAAAGGATAATTTTGATGAGCAAGGTTTACCTAGCAAGCTACCAGTGCATTACAAAATGACAGGCAAGACAGGAACCAGAGGAAATTGAAATGGAATCTTGGATTCGCCTCGTCGTAACCAGTGTTTTGGTCTGTATCACCGTGATCCAACAATGCCTTCTTTATGGAGGGTAACAAGATATATGAAACACAAATGTGTTGGTAATTCGTCATCCTCTAAACTGACGACAGTCCATCTTAGCACGAGATCCGATAAGCTTCTTTATGAAACGACATTCTGGCTGTACTTCGTCAACGTATCCAGGTTGATGCCTGTATGCTACCAAATCAAGAGTTTCTAAGCCATAGAAAGAAAACGCAACACACAAGTGGCGAACAGTGAAATTTTCTTTCATGTGCACAGTGCATCAACCGCAAAGTTCGGTTAGAGGATAATACATATGCTTGAAAAATGTACGGTACTGCTGTGGCACGTGTTCTCCAAGCACATATTTTAAGGGAAAGGACCTGGAAACTGTGTTCATTTTGATTATGAAGTGCGCGCTCCTTCCAGCAGACACTTTCGCTGCTACACTGTCACAGCCAATCCAGCATAATCGGTGTTATAATCACGAGATCTTCCCATAGAGAAAACACCAAACCGTTTTCTATCATGATGAGAAATAGCTGAAGCAAACAAGAAAAATTGATAGACCATTCGCTGAGCTTGTCTTTTTTTTTTTGAAAAGAAACAAAAAAAAAAACGAATAAAAAAAAGGTGCTAAAAAGCCTATACATTTCGCACCTTGCGAGGAGTTACCCAAAACGCTACTCTAATGCGTGAGAACATCCTCGATTGGATTTTAGATCCAAATTACGCTGGAAGCCAAGACGGACGGTCCCAGGCGGGAAGTATGCATCGGCTGTTTACCGAGCAGTGTTCGGTAATTAAATTCTGTTATTTCATGCACTCTTTCAGATCACCACAAATTTTTCTGGGTGACTTGAACAAATAAAGGATTGCAGAAACTGAAGCTAAACTTCCTTACAAGCCTACCAATGTTCGCCGTAGGGGGAAGAGCACAAACCAATGGTTGCGAGGGTATCAACCTGTCTGTAAGCCGAACTCGAGGTCTTCACAGATGGCTGAACGTCGCCTAACCCGTTTCCCGTAAGACTGACATAGTGTCAGTGACCACTGCACAAAAACCCTCATCAGAGCAGAATTTAATCCGTCTGTGATAAAAAAGCGTACATGAACCCACATCGAACATGAGAATTTGCCGTATCTTCGTTAATCCAAGAAAGGGTTATATTCAGTTGGACCACTTTCTTCATGAAATGTTTATGATGTTTGACTTCTTCGAATGGGACAGACCAACAATTCGAAAAGTTTTATATTTTCTTTGTTACTAATAGTACTTACTCAATAGTGGATTTTCATAAAAATCAGCAGGTGCCAAGACAATGTCATAGCTGATGAGGAAGATTAATACGGTCCAGTTCATGTCATATCTTTGAGAAGCTCACTAAGCTTGTGAATGGTCGAAAACATAGACTAAGCCGGCACTGGTAAGAGATGTGTGACAGATCTCAGTGTGACAGATCTCAATCAGGGATGAGCGGAATTCCGACTTTCGAAACTTCCGATATTCCGGCGTTTTTTGGGCTTCCGACTTCCGAAAAATCGCGAAATCGCGAAATGTCAGAAGTGGTGCGAAAAAAGCCGGAAGTTTTCGGAAGTTTTGGAAGGTGTCCAAGCTTTTTTTGTCATATGAGTTTCGTAGAGTTTCTTAGCAGGTATCCGACACCGTCTTCCCTACCCGACAATAAGGCATATGCCAGAAGTAGTGCATTCTGTCTGTCCTTTGTTTTCTTGCATTCATCCATCGTACCACACGAACATAGGAAGACAGCAACCTTTAGCTGGAATGTTCACCTATTTTTCTCCCGAAGAATGGAATTCTGGAAGTTGTGTTACGCTGGCTGCGGTTTTACTGTTTATGTTGTACCAAATATGTTTACTGAGTTTAGTTCTACATGTCAAGATTGTTGGAGAGTGAGTTATTTGGATAAGAGTGTGCTGGTGAACATTGGGTACATGGTGAAAAGGGCAATTAGAACTTCGAAACCACCAACTCTCGACCAGTGTACGCGTACTGTCAACTAACTAAATAGTATAGAATTGATTAAGAAACAATGATTAGTTCTTTCAAACCATAGGGTCGCACAGGATACTGCGCAGAAGAAGTGAAGACTCTACTGGATAAATGACAAGAGAAACTACCGTAGAGTGGAGAAGTGGAGTGAGAATGGTGCTAATAAGGCTCTACATACTTCACTGTAAGTTGTGATTCTGGGAGCAGTGTGATGGCTACACCATTCCGAGAAGCTTTCGTCTCAATTATTGAGTTTTCCTTGTCTGACCACCAGTTACTAGTAATCATTTTTCTTTTAATCATCGGTGACTCAATCTTCCTTTGTTTTTGATTTCCTGGGTATATTCATGGGCACAATTGGATGAAGCTTTTCAAATGAAGACTCGTTTATCTAACAATACACTGGTTAACCTCCTTCCCCATTCAAGTCTCCATACATGTATTGGCTACTCTGTACTTCCGACTTCCGACTTCCGGCACTTCCGATATTCCGCTGTTTTTTGGGACTTCGGACTTCGGACTTCCGAGTTCCGAAATTTCAAATCTGACTTCCGCTCATCCCTGGTCTCAATCCAGCAGCTAACAGTACAAAAAATAATTACTGTGTACCCCCCCCCCCACCAGAGACGCAGCGAACCCTTACCGTCACGAATTTTTGGCTCAATTGAGTAATCGTGGCTGTGTGGTTCAAATTATGATCGTGTAGAAATTTCGCTTCACTTGGCTCACTACGAAACTCCTGCTGTGCGGTACAGGATGAAAAAAAGGACACGAGTATGATGTGCCCGCAGGCCGGAAATCGTGGATGAGTCTGCGTTTCTGGCGTTCCACGTATACATAGTTATTCCATGGATGCCGCACCAGTACGAAGCGCCACACTTGTGCACGAGATCCTTGAATACTGCTGCAGATATGGTAACAGAGTAAACCATTTTGTCTGCTATCTCTGTCAAAAGACTTATATTAAGTGTGTGTAAACGTCACGAGGCGTTTGTAGTGATTTACTGCTTAACATCGTTTTGCTCCTTGTGGATGCGATATCCTGCATCCTGGTTTTCATGTACGCTGGTAGCCCAAATAATCTTCTACCTACATCACTTTGGGCTCGAATCTATGGCACAGCGTGGCAGTATTCTGGGTAGAAAACCAACAATATGTGCAGTGGGCTAATGTACTTAGTACCTTGGGCGGCTTTTCTGAAAATTAAGGACTGAAAAAAAATTGACGGGTTTGTACAGTAGGCATCTCGTAACAGCGAAAATGGCTCCATAATGCAGTAGTGTGAAAGTCGCAAAATAGCAATGTTTACCCCGAAATGGATATACATCTATAACTAGATACTCCACGGACCATCCAATACCAGCTCTAATGAGGAAGTAGGTCTCTGCAAGATATTCGGAAAGCTATCTGCAACTGCGGTGTCACCGTTGCGCGATCAGAGTGTTACTGATGCGGACCTGTGCATGATTTCGTTAACTTCTCAGGTCTTGAAACGTATGCTTCAACCGTGGACGTTCAGAATTAAATCCGTTTTGTCTACTACAACGAAATCAGCAGTGAGCCTCTAGAATGTAGAAGATGAAAGACCCCGTGTTGATCAATCCCTTCTTAAAGATGCGCCATTCCACTTTCATTCAGAAAGGTGGATACCTTTGAAAGTGCATGTATCTTAAACAATGCTTTGCGGTACCCTACACATCACAGCGGGTCAGCTTCTCAGATGAAAATGATAACGATTTACCAACCACAGATGGATAGACGGTTTGATTTGCCCGAGAGGAGAATCGAAGGGTGTGCAATACTGTTAAGCTTCTTGTCAATACGCACACATACTGTTTAGGATATAAGGGCCGAAAATTCTACATAAATGCATCATACAGCTGATTTTATTTCATGTCTTGTTTGTTTTCCTCAACTAAAGCCAAGCTCACGTACAATTCTCTCGCACTTTTCACCTGAAAGCTATTACAGTTCCCATCTTAGGATAGTGTGGTAGGCAGACAGGTAACCATGTTTTAATATGAATTTTTTTATGAACACTTTGATTTGTCGTCAGATTCGTGACAGTCCCGAAATTGAACTGCAAGGCGAAAACTCAGGCTCAGATCAAACATCAAACTCTAACAGCACATTCCAAGGAGTTAAACACTGCACAAAAAGTCATACTAGTATTTACAGTGGCATCTACTCTTAGATAAGAAATAAAGTTTACTTTTCAAAGAATGTGTCATTGCAAGTACTGACATCATATCCCTCAAAAGAACAGGATTACTTAAATGCATGTCTTTCCTGCATTCCCCCAGATATGCAATCTGCTATATGACGGTTCAACTGAGTTGTCATGGAGATGGGCGATTGGGGGTGTGAATGACACTAACACGCCGCCAGAATATACCTACGCGACGATGAGGGCATCGTAGACATGCAAAAAACAGCAGAGAGCGGCAGCACACATGCAGAATATAGGAAAAGAGATGCAAGCGGAACAGATTAGGTAGGCAGCTTCTTGAAAAGTAGTGGCGAGAAATAGGAATGCATGATTTGAGCGAAAGAGCCCAAGAAACTATGACCAAAACAAAACCTAGAAGACTCACCGATAACTAGGTCTCCTGTTTAATTGTTCACGACGTTTTCGGGCTTCATCTTCGCTCATGACCTCCTCACCCGATAGAGCCTAAAGATCACAAAAATGTTGCAGAAACAGGAACAGAAAAACATGTTTGCTAATAACATTCAGGACGCTCTACTTCAGGTGCTCGATGCCTCGGCAAAAAGGCAGATTAGAATAGAGCAGATCACAGGTTGTAGAATGAAATCAGTTTTCTGCAGAATGATTTACTAAACAGACATTCTTCGCTCCCAAAAGAGAAGGTGCCAAAACTGTATAAAATAGATCAGGTAGTGCATAAAATCAACAGTAGGTTACATTGAACTAAATTATTGAGCGGACTCTGACCTCACTTAGAAGAATCAAGTTATTATTCGATTAACAGTATGAGCTTACCTTGAATAGCAGCATTTTTTGACTGCAGTACGTTAGTAGGAGTACCGTTAAAGACAAAAATGACAGAGGAGGGATGAGTGAGCGCGCGTGGGGAGCGTCTTATTCTAACTGAGCTAGGAGGATTCGCGACTTGCTTTCGCGAGGAGCGGATTAACGCATACGGAATACCAACATCAAGGAAAGATACCACAGCACACGTCACTGAATCATACCAATCCACTTAAAACACCTGTTGATTAACAAATTGTCAACACGAGGACTCTTTCTACAGCAGGTACTACGAAGCCCTACGAAGGACGAAATCAATAATGGGAGTGGTGACCTATGTTCAAGGGACAATTTGGGCCTAAAAGAATAAAGTATGCATGCACTTTCACGGAAAAAAATGTGTGTAACACATATTTTCATTTGAGCTCGTGAGTGAGCGGCTTATGAACAGTACACATACGCGATTTGAAAGCAGCAGAATCATCAGGCATCGTTTTCATGAAATTTGACGTAACTTGATGGCAATATCACTTCATTTAGAGATAGAAAAGTGCAGAATTATAAAAGAGATAAAGTGCAAATTCGACCTTTATCAGACTCCTATTAATTGTAACTGTAGAGTAATTGGATCACCTGAATGAATTCAATCCAAATTAGGCAACTTAGAAAACAAATGACCAGACACCAATTAAGAAAAGTCCGGACTCTTCGCTACTTTTACAGAGAGGGAGGATGGAGGATTATGTCACAATGGAAGGTAAAACATGGTGTGTTTAGCGTCAATTACAACAGGACTTCGGCCAAACTCGACACCGACAGATTTGTTCGGGCTGTTAACGCAACCAAAAAGAAGTTCTAAGAGTCTCAAACATCTACAATTTGAAATCAGGCAATCCGGTCAAGAGAAGTGGTCGAATGCGGCAAATTTGGTCGAAGTTCTCGCAACTAATTGATACTACAACAAAAAATGGACTTGAGCAATAGCATAACCCCAATCAATTTCTGTGAGTTTCATAAAGAACACTAGAAGGAGTGAGAAGAGGCAAAGGCGATGTCGGCAATAGAACATTGGTTGCCGCGAATAATCCTGTACATATCCCTCAACAACATTTTGAATTTCTCAATAGAAGCAAAGATCTTGGATGATGATAGGAATTTTCCATACTTTGAGAGTTTTTGTATATTATATATGGTGAACGTCACTGCAAGACAAACATTTCTTGCAACAAATACGAAAGTTAGGATTCATGGGGAACACTTGCACCTGCTTCGTTCTAATATGCTGAGAGTGAGGAATAAATAAATAGCTACTGTTGCTTGATCACAGTCTTACGTAGCGGTTGTAGAAATAGTTGAGAAATACGGGAAGAAAAAGGAAGAGAATGAAAGCGGAAACGAACTCTGAGAACAAAAGTAGATAAATAGCAGAGTTCGGATGGAGGAGCTTGGGATGAGCGAAACAACTATCACCACTTGCGATAGCAAGCGAATACAATTCGAAGAAGAAAATCAAATGAATACGAAACTAAACTGGGATTCGTTCAAAAAAAAAAGTTGACAGAAACGAAGAAATAGGTTCAATGAATCGACTTAAAACTAACCTGGCCTCCATTTCCCTGCTGAACTGACATCCCTGCCACCACAGAAGAATAAAGAATTTGCTGTGCACTACTAGAACTATGCGATGAGCCGCATAAAACAGCAAACCCTGAAAGTATGACCGCATCCAAACATCAACCCGTAACTGGATTCTTACGAGTACTAAACGTAAAAAAACAACTGCACACACTACGTCTAGCAACTTTGTGAAATAAAATTGAAACAGCAAAAAGCACTTTCTCAACAAATCGAAAGTTGCGTTTCGGAGTAAATCGCTCTAAAATAGCAATGGGAAACGCGGAGCAGCGAGGATAAGAAGCGGCCCAAGCATGGGCACCGATAGCTGCCCTGATTTGCCAAGGCAACTTGAAATTAAAAGCGCAGGGAATGACGTCATGAATTCAACACGGGCGGTGACGTCACCAGTGCTCCTGAAATTCAGGGTGCGCGCGCCGCCTTCGAATCGGCCGTTTATTTTCGGATTCTGTGGAATCGAAGTGGTGTAATGCAGAATGCGCAATAAAGGCGACGCCGTCGCGTGACTGGCCGGACAGGTGCACAGAAGTCCGTCTTGCTCCCTCTGTGCGGTCGGGACGAGGGTCATTAGGTTGGTGTAAGGGAGGTGGTGCGTTTTTGTGTTGGCTTCGTCATTTTATACAGATTTGAATGAACGGCTTTCTTGGCAGACAATATAATCTTTTTGAGTAACTGGGACCATTGCTCCAGTGCAGGAGCGGGACCCTGAGATCCTGTGTAGAGAATTTGGAGAACTGACTCAGACACTCGGTGCGGGAGATCCGCGGACCATTGCAGGGCGATCGGCGTCGTGCCCCGCGGCTCGCCCTGCAGTGGGCCACCGATGGCATGGATGAGCCGCCGCTGGCTGACCTAGGGCTCACCGATCGCCCTGCACTCATAATCGATTGTACATCGATATTAGAATATCGTCTTGTTCTATATATTCCCTGCATTGTGGCTGAGATACAAGTATTGAGAAGACCTTTATCATCTTACTATACGGGTTTGATTGTTACATACATTGACAAGCTATGATATGTAGTAGTGGTAGTACTACGGGAAGATATTGCTTTCGAAGTTGTAATCAGTAGTTAGAAAGCATAACAGTGATAGTTACATTTGGCTTCGATGGTTGATAGCAGCACACAGAACTAGTTAATGATAATAACAAGCATGTATGTAACATCACAAATTTGGACTACTGGTCTTAGTTTTTGAGGTAAATATTAAATGAAACACAAAAATATGCACATCTGAAAAAAGGCAGAAGACTGAAGACAGTCAAACCACAGTTTACACCAGGAAGAGAGTGTAGAGGAAATAAGCGTACAGTTGACCAGAACATAAATACAAGCCACGAATTGCAAATTTGTAAGTACATAGTGAAGTTCGATCAAATTGAAGAAAATGGAAATCCACAACCGTCTAACTTACAAGTGCGTGGAAGAATTCGTTGGTTGCTCATTTCCTTTATTACTGATACGCTTGTCCAAGGTATCAATATCGGAAGTTGAACGTTTCGCTTATTGTTCTAAAATTAAGGAGCATTTATTACTGTTTGTAGGCTAGAGTATACCCTCAACTGAAAACTATCGTTATGTTGCCTGTGAGCCAATTCTTCTCATCCACATCAAATGATCTGAACGTACAATAAATCGGAATTTCTCAACGTGCTTCCCCTGAAATTATGGAAAATTCACGAAATTAACATTTCGGAATGAAGAAAAGACTGCGATTAATAAGAATAATAAACATTTCATCACGTAAACATACAAAACACTCATCAAAATGAACAAAAACGAGATAAAACAAAGAAAAAGCTCTATAGGAGGCATTTTCATAAACGGCGTCCTTTTTATTGTGTAAGATTCCGTGCAGTGTACTCGTTACTTTACGCACTGTTGCGGACTTTCTATGGCCCGCGCGCCGCCCGTTAGAAATAATGGCCCGCCGCTGGCCCTGCTCTTGGCCACGCCCACAATTTAGGGCTCGCCGATGGTCCGCAACTTTCTATCGCCCTCCGCTCGCGGTCGCCGAGTGTCTGAGGAGAAGCGAAGAGCAGGAGGACGCTGTTTTTGGGTTGTAATGTTTGGCATTATCTTTTCTTGCGAAAGGATTTTAGAGCCGGGAAAAGCGGCAGAATTGATACAATTATACGTCTACCACATCAGGGGCACATCTTGAGTTACTTTTTGATTTATGGACCCAGAGAGCTCCTCTACCTATAAATAAATAAATAAATAAATAAATAAATAAATAAATAAATAAATAAATGTTACTGAAGAATGTTATGACTACTTAATCGTTCCCCAGCAAATTTACCAAATTTGAACCAGCTCTCGGAAGCAGCCAAAAATCAGGATGCAGAAGATTCGTTTCTGAGCATCCCGAGTATGAGTGCTCGCTACTTTGTGAGTCAAATAACGGCAGTAGCTACTGTTAAAGGTGTTCTTTCCAAATGCAGCTTGGAGAGTACCAACTGTCCAGAATCCTAGAAATGACGATGAAAATGCTTGGGGATTCCTCTTCTCCGTTCCTCCGACAGCGAAGGTGATGCACCAGAGCTCACATGGGTTGTACGTACTGTCGTTTTGACCTAATACACAGAGGATGTCTTGGACTGCATCGCTTATGGCGTTACGGAAAAATCCCCGAAATTCAGAAGGGATTTTTGGACACTTTCAACCATTCCACTGCTCCTAGCTCCAGCCGACCTCTCTCATTCGTACAACACAAAAGAGCTTGCTTCGTCCTACTAGAGCATAACCATACCTAGCCGTCATACTATGTCCAAACAAATGTATACAGTTTTGAAAAAAAGCACGCAATTTATCCTGCGCCAACCTAGTAGTAAGACAGGATTAGTGGGCGAATATTCGCAGTTGGATAAATTTGCACGATCTATGTAAGTCGGAGATTGGGCCCATACTTATTTGAGGAGTCTTAATTGTTTGGACATAGTTGTTGGTCGCTTGCCGTCGAATGGCAGGGAGGTCACAACTTTTGGAATGCACTGGACCTTGTTGGTGCTAATGCAGAGGAGGTTTCAGGTTCAGAACTGAATTCTGTACGGGCTTGGATCTTCTAACAACAGCAAGCGGACTTATTATTTGCTGTTTATACCACGAACTTCCCATCAGTGCCACAGACTAATTTCGATGAAAAGTTCAACCCGTGCGCCAGTTACCTTTGGGGTAACTAAATCCAATTAAATGTCTACTCCCGAAACAAAGGATAACTACATATTAGGGTGTTAAACTGAGTATGCGCGTTTTTGCACAGAATAAAATTTTTTCTAGAAACGACGCCGCAGCACCTCAGCAAGAATTTTATTCAGAATCAGTATCAACAATCCTTCACATCTTCCATACAGCGGGTGACTGCTCTCCTGAGGGCGTAGCAGCGCCATGACCTTAAAGGCAGCAGGAGCTGAAATCCTCTACTCCGAGCTAAGCTGTGGGTGATGAAGTACAGACTCAGCACACTCAGTAAATGTGAAACGAACACAGACAATGATGGCTTTTACCTGCAGAGAAAATGGAACATTCGTCGCGAACACGCCTGGCCGTGTTCGCGCGCGGACGAGTTTTCCCCGGCGCAAAAGCCAGTGCGGCGCGTGGTTTGGCGCAAAGGGAGAACGAAATGCATTCAATTCACAGGGTTTCATGGCGGGACTCGGCCAAAACCACGCGCCGCAATGGCTTTCGCGCCGGGGAAAACTCGTCCGCGCACGAACACGGCCAGGCGTGTTCGCGACGAATGTTCCATTTTCTCTGCAGGTAAGCCATCATTGTCTGTGTTCGTTCCACACTTATGATGTGCCGAGTCTGTACTTCACCACCCGCAGCTCAGCTCAGAGTCGAGAATTTCAGCTCCTGCTGCCTTTAAATAGAAGCTCAGCCAGATTTTGATTTCGTCGCAGTTTTTGGACTTTTTCTCTTCAATGGAAAGATCTAGCGACGGAAGCAGCCGGTTGCCTGGTAACGCAAAGTCTAGATATTGGGTGATCACAAACTCGACGTCTGATTCCATGTACGAAGAAAAGTGCGGTCGATTATTCGATTGAGAGTTACTATTTCGGTTCACTTATCCAACTTTGGGACAATTTTGGAATGATGACACAGCGAAGATTCCCGATTGTTGTAGAAGGTGGAATACAGCGGAGCACCACCGCAGCACATATAAAAATTCAGAAAAATTATATGTGCTGCGGTGGTGGTCCGCTGCATTTCACCTTCTAAAACGACATAAAACACTGGAGGGGAAAAATTCCGAAAATTTTAGTCTGTCTTCTCATAAGTTTTCCTGAAAATGAAGAGTGAAGGAATATTTGATAAATTTCCCATCAAAACATATAAAAAAATGGCCACGAATTGCTGTTTCATATACGTAGTATCAAATGTTTGACGGCAGGAGTTCGGCAACATGTTCATTAAGGAAGTCGAAAGTTTAGCGCACATTCCCTTTTATGGGCCAACTAAATTCAATGAAGGGTTTACTTTCGAGATAAAGCGTCGCCCCGCCGCGCGTTGACTCGAACCAAATTAATTGGCTTAAAGATAACCTATGCCAAGTTGTCTTTGGATAAACTTAAGAAAGTCACTGTCATCCGCGATTTGACCGCCTGCGGGGCTAACTCTGGTCTTGCTGGATGAACAGGGTAATCGCGTGATCTACGGCATGAGTATCCACAGCTGCACAGATCTTTACATGGTTAAGCTGTTGTCACTCGAGCGAGCGGTAAAACTTCGAGCGGTTGTTGTGCTTGCACAAATATGTTGTCATGACAAAAGAATGATGTTATGGCAAAGAGAACTGCTCATCCGTGTTTTTTGGTTGGTGAGGAATAGTTGAGAATCTTTCTCTCCTACTAAAAACCTTCAAGAAATGCTGTAGTCACCATGAGCACCCATCACTTACAACCAGCACCGCGAAGTTAGGAACCTCGTTAGTAGGAGCCGAAGAAGTCACCGTCACCGATCGAAATGCTCGAAGTTGGCGAAGCGCTGCTAGGACAAGAAGTGCTTCAGCGACCGAAAAAGGTGTTACTCGGAGATGGCGAGGTTGGGCGAGAGCTGATGTATGGCACCGTGGTCCACATCTGCTTTTCTTACTGCCGAGCGAAGAATGCCATTTGAGGATGCGTTTTGTCAAGCAAAACGTGCACCCCGACGGATTCCTGTCGGTTTTCTCCAACAGTGACGAAAAGATAACCGTAGCCGTGAATTGGCCATTGCAAATGTTAAGGTTGTCTATAGCCATGCTTGTCATCAACCCGGGCAGAGCATAATCTTTTCCCTTGCCCAGGAGCACGAGGAGTGCGCAAATGGCTATGAGGAAACGTATCACTCGAGACGTAACTTTAGAAACGACGGCTCACGGTTGTGTGACAGACGAGCAACGGGCCGAATTCCATGTTAATACTGTTGTCCTCCTTCGTCGCACTGGCGCCCCCCAGGAGCTTGTTCAAGAAAAACGATTAGATTGGTTGCAACTGCACTTGGATGTATTTTTTAAAGGTACGATGTTGAACTGCAATTGAGCATTTATTGAAATTACTACGAAACCAGCTCTGGCCTCATAGTTTTAGGAACCAGGTAAGTCCGAAACTATTGACACGAACTTGTTCATTAGCTAAAGATTGTTTCATATCCTTTTATCTTTTATATGTTACGTTTGTCCGTTGAAGTTGCTAACGGATAATGAATTGTGGATAAGGGAATCGTGTCCTTGTTCATCGTTTTCATATAACTCATCTGTGCAACCTTCTTGTATGGCCGTTGTCATGAAGAAGTACATGTACTGTACATGTTCTCAAGGCCAGGATGGACCACTGAAATTACCCAGGGTAAACGTGCTGATGACAGATAAATTCATGCGGTGTTAATGCGTTTACCCTCAGTAATCTCAAGTATGCATGCAGCTCTAGGAATGAAGAAAGGCAGTATTTGGAGTAAGTAGGTCCAAAACTGCCGATGATGCGATCATCTACACTACCTCATTAGACGACTGCTAATCTGGTGTGTATCTAACGAGATGAGAGTGAGAAACTAAAAATGAGAACCTTATAAGGTAAAAATCCGTATCCAATCTGTTTTCGGCGGTCTTGTTGGAATAAGTAGTATGAGTACTAACAAAGCGAACCAATTTTGAAACTACATGGGGTTTTGAATGAGATCCATTCGTGCGGATGTTGTTCAGAACCTCAAACATTCTACAGTTTTGAATATTCGAATTTTTGAAAGCCTCAATTTAATGATATGCACTTTCCTGCATGACGTGAATTAATGGAGAATAACCGGCTCTATCACAGGGTGATTGTTGATGTTTCCTGTTACAGTGTTGTGCTTATCTTCCCCCGTAGAGTCTGTGAATTATCCTGACGATTGTGAGGTTACGGAATATTTTAACTAGATTTATTGAAGCTCTTTATCCTAGCTTTTGAAGTTGTGAGCTAAGCAGGTTATAACGAATCGTTTCTATTGGGAAAGGTCTAAATTTGGTAGCACAAGTACTTAGTGCAGTGATGCAACTTCTGGGATGTGTTTACTGAGCAGAGGTGCAGGTGGAAGAACCAGCCGGGACGAAATCTTTGGGCTTCGCATGAGAATATTTGCGTACCTGGATTTTTTTGGGAAGAATAGTCTTTTTTCCTTTCACTGAAGAGTTTTCATTTATACTTGGGGCGTTTTAAAAGGAAATGGGAGTGCACTCGCGTCCCGAAATTGTGATGTCCGTGCCCGCTCGAACGCATTTCACCAACATCCGCATCATTTCCGGTCCAGTTATAAGGTGCCTGTCTGGCCATCACTTTTTAAAATCATTGCTATTTCACGCGATGGGTGTGCTTATGTGCAGGACCTCCCATTACGATGTGTCATTGGATTTTCTATAATGTTGGGAATGAGCTAAGCCTTCAGTAGCTCCTTCCATATATGTATAAATTTGAACCGGTTTCAATGAGCAAAATTTTCTAGAATTGGCAGCACGTAACTACCAATAGTAATTGCAGCTGAAAAGATATGCGAACATGAAATGAAATTAGAAGCTATCCACAAACAGACGGAATCTGTTTCGCCACCACATCCTTCCAAGTTTTCACATGCAAGTAAAACTGGATCAGAGAAAGGAGAAATCGTGTGGAATATGCACCGACAATGGTCGCCTGGTAAATGGGTTGCCCATGAGCACCAGAGCAAAAATATGTTGAGCCATCCCAAAATGGGATTTTGCTGCAAAGTCTCGTTAAGGACGAAGGATCGTTGTTAATTCCATGGCGCTTACCAAGGGGTCTGGTGCAGAAGCCAGAACGCAGTCGAGAACGAGCACTGCCGCGTCGCGTAGAAAGACCGCTACGCGGCAGTGCTTGTTCTGGCACCAAAAAATGAACAGTTACTGGACGAGAGCGGTCTGACATAAGCTTGGCGTGGTGACATGGTTTTCAACTAGGAATCGAATATTTTGCAAGGTAGGCCTTGCCGCGATACCAAAGATGAAGTATAAACATAGCCATGCTAATGGAACACCCTCTTGTTCCAATATTTCCCCACATATTCGTGTCTGAATCACTATCATTGAAAAAAAAACGTTCGGAATTGTTGTAATTTTTATGATTCACATAGTTCTTATCAGGATAGTACAATGAACACCGGTGCCCCCCACGAGAACGGGTGACCAAATGTTTGATATTACTTTACAAAACAGATTAAAATTTTGTATGAGCTTACTTCCGTTGTTTATTTTTACTATTATTATTTTTGAAATATTTGTTATTAATTGTTTAATGTTGAAATTAATCGTTTTATCATAGTAAGCGAGTTGCCACTTTTTCCCACCCCTTCCCCCTTTCGGCAGCAACTCCTGCATGCGGCACTGATGAACACACTCCACTTTCCTTATTCATTAGCCTTCGGCGTCAACGCCTTCTTCAGAGCTTAATTCTATCAATACAGTGCCACCACATCGTTTTCATACAACACATACAAAACGAAATTGGGGTGAGGTTGTCATTTGCTTCAGGTATTAACGTGTTGAGACTAACAATAACTTATCGTATTACAGGAGTAAGGATGGGGTGGCAATGTGTTGTTGAAGTAAAAATAAGTAAAATTAAGGTCTAAAGAGGAAGTTGACGCTGAAAGCTAACGAATGTAGAAAACAGAGTCTTCACTGTATTACCTAAAGAAGAAACGTCGTTGTTGATCACTTTGGTTAATGAGCTGCTGGATTGTCCGATATATGTATTGAGTCCGATATACTGTGATATTTATCCCAAGAAAGCCCTAAACACTTCCAATCTGTCAAAAATAAATGCGCAATACATATATAGTGACATCTGACGAAAAAAGCAAACAATATAACATATTACGCAGATACATATACAAACATAGACAAATAAGGGAACCCGTATGAACAATTTGTAGCCACTGGCAAATACCCTTCGAAAGTAAACCCGATGATGTCTTAGTGCATAGCAGGCCGCGGCAGCTGTCACTGAGCGATGATCGTTCCGCTATCAATAAGTTCGAAGCCATCTGGAATGTCGTTTTATGGAAGCGGTGCGTGGTTGGGGGGGCGTTCAGCAGCTCACCGTGGGGAGGCAGGGTGGTGTTGGGGGCGAACTCCACGTAGGGGATGGAGAGCGAGCCGAGGCGGTCGCACAGGCACACGAACGACGGCCGGTCGCGCGCGCACAGCCGCCAGCACTCCGTCATCACCGCGTATCTGCAATGCTCGAGCTGGTTAGGGTCCCCGAGGAGCTGAAGCTGGAGAGCCCTACATTTCGTCCGAGCAGCTGATTGGTTTCTCGAGGCGGTTCCCATCTAGCAGATACTGTAGCATGTCTTTGTCGCACACGGTCGGGTAGGGGAATCCTCCCAGTGTTACTATCTCCCACAGCACTATTCCGTAGGCCTGCAACAATGTTTTATCGTTAAAAAGGAGAAAAGTGAAATTATAAGTAAAAGTAACACTTCTACATGAATCTACTTCTCAGACCAGAGTGGTGCCTTTTAATTAGCGCGTCTTCAGCTATTCAACTACTTCTGGGCTGGGATTCATGAAACGATAAGCAAGCAAGCCAAGGATGGCTAGCGTGATTGGTTATCGTATTGACTACATAGCGCTAAGAGACGCAGACGGCAAAATTTGGTTTGCTAGCCTGGGTTTGCTTGGTTATCGTTTCATGAATCCCAGCCCTGGGACCATAACCTTAAAGTCTTTGTTTGAGGGTCTCCGCTAGTTTTCAAAATAACTTTCCTGCAAGGAGTCGTGGCTTCTTGCGCTGCCAGAATGGAGACTGGTTGCTCATTTGGCACCACAGTTCCTTTTTTTGGTGTGCTAGGGTGAACAGCAAAAGTGAACACTTGCCTATCGCTAAAGCGAGCGCTCGATGTGGAACTCACTCATTTTTCAGTTTGCTGTAAGAAGACAGAAAATTTAGCAGCTATGGAGAAGAAGACAAAGATGGCATAAGCAATTTCCATTTCTTTTATTTTGTAGTCTGTGGATTTTTCGAATCACTCTCCTTTGTGACGCGAATTGTTTTCCGTTTCATTTTGTCCTTTTTTTTATTACTCTTATATCCTTTTCCTTCACATTCTACCCATACCAACCAATAGGTGGCGAGTTGGAGCGTGACCTTCGGCGGGTCCAATACAAAATTGGGAATATGGCTGCAGAATCTTACACTGATGACGTTTCAAACCACAGTTATTTAGTGTTGGGGGAAGGTCACGGAAATAGAAACAAAAACTAAGAAGAAATGAAAAGAAATAGAAATTTTTGAAAGAAATGGTTAGAGAAGGAGTTTTGGTAAGGGAAAAAAAGAATAAAATGAAAGTTACAGATGTGAAAGGTGATAATTTAAGAGGTTTGCTTGATCAGGTCTTCCGTACCATGTACCACTAACTGACAGCAAGGATGTTGGTTCAGATTCTCTGTACTTACCCATACGTCGCTCTTCGTCGAGTAGAGATTGTCCCGAATCGCTTCAGGACTTAGCCACCTTAGTGGAATGACACCTGCAATCTCAACAATATAACCTTGCCACACGCCGGTCTTAGTTTGAGTACCTTTGCTCATTTTCACGTATACTCCGGGACGAGACATGCCGAAGTCGCTGATCTTCAACTGCTTGTTCTCTCCCACCAGTATATTTCGAGCGGCCAGGTCTCGATGTGTTATGTTGAGTGACTCGAGATGAGCCTGGAATACGGACCTATCAGGGAACAGAACTCCTTTAAACCAGGGGTTGGATCAGAAGTTGAAGGATGAGTAAATATGAAAACGGTGGAAGCCGCAATCAGTTACCCGACCGCAGTAGGGTTTTTTAGGCAATTTTGAGTCTTGTTTCCTGTCGTTGATCCATTCAAGGATGAAGTTTAATTACCAGAACTGCCTAACTAACCATTCCATTGGCAACTTGGGCGGCGAAAGACTGTAGCTCGGCCGGATCAAGAGAGTACTGTAGCTGGTCCGTGCCAATAAGTGACGAGTGCATTGCGGCCGTCACACTCTCCTCCATACGCAGCGAAGTTTTCAGGGTCGAGACCGCCAGTGACAGCTTGAATTATAGGATGAGCGGCAAATGTGGCAAAATGTTTCTGGTTTAAGCAGATAAAACATTTGAGACATTGGTAGCTGATCACTTCAGGACTTGGGACCCGTTTGCGGCAGTTATGACGCCCAATCAAATGAATACATATTACTATGTGGGGTTTTTTTTTAAAGTTACGACAAGGAGGTCTGTCATCCCGGACTTTCAGATGTTCTTAAGCCAATGACGAGGGCTCAGCTCCCTGCTGAGCCGCAGCTCTTCCTGGCATGGTTTATCGTAGCTAGTCTCTGCGCTCCATTATCCATGGTGATTTTCTTATTATTAGATGTTAAGCTAATTGGACGCATGGATCAATCTGATCGTAATTACCAATGCTATTGGGTCGTCAAGTACGAAATGTCTGATTTTGAATGACAAGACTTTCAGTTTTGTTTCTCAAGCAAGATGCAGTCCAAGATATCCAAATATGCTCCTGCACTATCAGCTTTGCCATCTTAATGATTTCTAACAGCTAGTGTTTTGTGGAAAGCTTCCGCTACGGCTTCCAGCTCATCGACATCCAGGTTCATCACAAGGCTTAGTTCACAGCTTCATGTCACCTGAGCGGGTCTTACTAAACAAACGCTGTTTAGTGCATTTACTAGACAAATGTCTACTAAGCACTTAACCAATGTTTCCAGCTTTCTCTGCTCTGATGGCTCGAAGATGGAACCTTTTCCAAAATGACACTTAGGTTTTTGAATAGTTTCACAAAAATACCCTCAAACGAAAGTTTAAACGCTGATCAAGAAACAGGAAGGTGATTTTGAAAGAGAGAAGATGTATCTTCATAATGAAAAGAAAAGTGAAAAGTGATTTAGCAAACCCTCGAAGATAGCGACTGTCAAACTGACCGCTCATGAACTCAGCCCTTTCGTAGTTAACACCTAACATTATAGGATATCTGTCATGGCTGGGATAAAAAGAAAAAAACTTGAAATAATGTGGATCAATATTGACAATGTGTTACATCTCACCACACAACAAAACTGTCATGATTATGTAGATCATCCCAAATTTCTTGCTTATATATATGAGAACAACTAACTAGTCCTCCTCCTTGAGCACATTTCAAGATGACTCGAGCAAAACCAGGAAAAATTTCCGGAGCTTTTAGAATAGGTGAAATATGCAGCATTGTCGCTGCTGCTTCACAAAAAACTAAATGCAGATCTTCTCTGGAAGCAAGGATTGGAAATGCAGAAGAATTCCCCTGTGTGAGTTCTTACGAATAGAAAATTCCGAATCTAGAAAAATCTAAAAATCTAGCTTTTTTTAAAGGACATTCATCAACAAATAGTTGCTCGGATCTGCTATTCTTCAGGAAACGTTGTTAAAACAACAGTCCAGTATCCTGGAAGAAAACGACCCCCTTCCACGGTTGTGGCTGATAGGAATTCAACTGATCGGAAAACTACTTTTTACTTCCATTTTCATCCTCTTATCCAGCTATCATCCAAATTTTAACGGCAATGTAGAGCCATACCCCCCCCCCCCCCTAGAAGTCTTTGGCGAAGAGAAAAGGTGCCCTCTTCAATTCTATTGATTATTAACCACCAATCCACCAATTAGTGTAATTATTCAAAAATTCGAATGATTACTCAACACTATAATCGGCAGCGAGATGTGACCGATGCGGGATCTGAGCATTTGAATTAGGACTGCTCTTGACTGTGACTGATCCCCGTGGTCGAAATCGCTCGTTCCCAGCACCGGGGCAACATTCGATGTGAGTTGTGACATGGCCAGCGAACAAGTGTTGTGTTTTCAGACAGATGCCGACGTGCGCCTTCCCAGACCCTCGAGTTTTATCGCTTGTAGCGCGCGGCCAGCCGCCCTGGCACTCACCTGCCTGCGAAGGTTCTGCAGGTAGTGCTTCAGGTCGCCGAACGGCACGTACTCCATCACCATGCACTGGAAGTCCGGCTCTTCGCACAATCCGTACATTGTCACGATGTTCGGGTGACGACCGACCTGCAAACAAGAAGACATGTGGAGGTCGAGGTGAGGAAAACGTGAGTGTTCCGGATGTATTCAAGGCAAAAACTGCTAGAAAATGTGCGGGAACGTCAGGAGTTTGTCAAGATTTCCAGTAGACAACGAGGTTGACCTCGAATAGCACCAACCCTGCAACGACTTCGCTCATCGATCATACCTGCTTCATAATGTCCATTTCCCTGAGGAATTCCTCCTTTTCCTCGTCGACGGCGTTGGTTTTGAGCTGTTTTATCGCCACTCGCACTGCCATCCCCTTCGGACCACTCATGGTCCCTTTACAGACCAGTCCGAACGCTCCTTCTCCTGAAATGAGCGTAGGAGTACCAGCATCCGTAATCAAGAATGCAGGGTCAACAAAAACTGTGGTAATCGCACGTGTGCTTCCGGGCCTTTTCCTGCACTCTTGTTTATTCCTCGGACCTAATCATGTTTACGTGTTGGCTAGTGGTATTTTTTATTTATTTTATTCAAGCTGTTCCTGCAAACTTCTTTTCCAAACGATTGAAGGTATCCAAAAAATTGATCTCCATAAGGATGTCAAAGCACAAGCGCTAGAAACGAATTTTAAGGATTGGGACGTGGAAGGTGTGATGGGGAAAAGTAAAAATTCAGCAGTGCACGAAAATGTCGTTGAGTTCAGCTGGAATTTTGAGGCTCAGGCTAAATCCGCTGTACCACTAAATATGTCGGTCTGTTCTTCGAGGAAATGACTTCAAAGGCATCGCATCTGAATGTTGAACGGTCTATTCACTTTTCAAATCGTTGACGGCAAATGCAACATTTACGGAGATTTTCAACTTCGATAACTTGGCACAATTCAGCTGTGAGCAATGCTTCGCGCACAACTCGACCGAACGACTTTACGCTGATCCTGCTAACCCGGGATCTCGGACATTCAACTAGTAATATCCTAGAAACGGCAACGTTTTCCGCAGTACTGATTCTGCAGAGCTGTTGGAACAACAGCTACGGTTCCAAAAGGATCGAAATCTCAAACACGAAAATTTCCATGGATGGTGCCTTCAAGTACTTGGTAGGGAGACCATCGCACAATGAGCAATGAAGAAAGTTCACAAAGGCCATCTCACACCACCCGCAGTGCTCAGCTTTGTTCCTCAAAAGTTCCCGACAAAAATGCCGACTAACGGTTTGGCCTGGAGGACAACAGGGAAATATGAAGAATAGCAGACTTCCAGCGCGAGAGCACCCCAAACTAGAGCACTAATACTCTGTGAAAATTGTCGAATGTAACGTTTCACAACATTCTTTGACAAAATTTGTACCGTATCCTGAGATTAAAAAGGCGATAAACATTTCACATCGAACTTTGGTTTGCATAATTGCGCTTATTGGCAGTTCTACACCTCCAAAATGCCTATTTCTGCATCATCTTTAGCAACTCAGCATGGGTAAATCTACGGCTCGCCGCTGTCAGCGTACCTATAACACCTCCAACGCTGACGTCGTCGGCAGGGATAAGCCACTCCTCCTCGGTCTGAGGCGTCCTGAACTCGATAGGCTGACGATATAGAATATTCGTCTCCAGAATTGAATGCCTGTAGTCGTGAAATAGTAGAGCTGCCACCTTGCGTGGACGGAAATGAGCTCGAACCTCGAGTGGGACAGTGTCCAAGGCCCGAAGCGAGGCAATTTCCTCTTCTTCGCGCTCTGTCGCCTTCGATACAGACAGTACAGGCAGATGGTGCACAGCGGACTGAGCATGGTGAACAGCAGCAGAAGCGCGATGAACACCGAAGGATCGATCTGTAAGGGAAAGCGTTAATGTACTGAATGTAGGCGAGCCGGACTTAACTGACCTCGTGCAGTACGGCTGCAATTATGTTCAGCGTCGGCGGGGTCCTCTCAACTTCCACAGTCTCGCTCGCCGGCGGCAGCTCCTCCGTGGAGTTGGCGAAGCCTAAACAGGACGAATGAGAGATACAAAGCGCAAACTAGGCGAATAAAAAACTCCCTAAAAGCGGATACTGCAGGGAAAAGCGGATAACGTACTCTGTATGGAGTTTCCCTTTTTAAAAAAAACGTAAAGTTTCAGGGGAAGAAGGGAAGCAAATAAATAAGAGACAGTGGAAAGAGCAGTCAGGTGGACGATAAATTCCGCCACTCGAAAAAGTTGTTCGTAGCTGTTTTTTTCTCGGAGGGGAATGCAGAAAATTCTCATCATTCGACTGTACGAGTAAACGCCCGGATGCTCTCAGACACTCTGCCACCGAAGAGGTCAGCACCCGCGTCGCCGTCACTGCACAATACAAGTTTTCATGCAGGCTGATTGTGGGCAGTCCTTTACTGTCATGTCTGCGACTGTGTCTGCACATCTCCTATGTCTATATTAGGCATTGCTATCGCAGTTGCTCAGGCTACTTCGTTGCTGTATACTCCATGTAGACCATATTTTCAGAGTGAGGCGCACGCCGAAAGAGCTCAGTGGTTTTCCACTCGGTTCCTTTCGACCATGAACGACAACAACGGAAATTGATTGCATGCAGCTAACATCAGGATTCATATCCAGAACGAGGTAATCCGGAGATCGTTTTCGGAATTCAAAGAAAACACCCATTTTCTTATCGAGACAAATTTTCAGAAGTGCTTCTTTCACAATTATACCTGGTACTTACTTGTTTCATACGCTCCAGGCGCACAGCAACTACTCGCAACATACATAAAACATGTAGGAGAAATGGAAAAATGGTATGAAAGATAGATATAAAGAATTTTGATAGGATTAGATCGGTTATAGGCGGTAACGTTTTACATGCCGAGCAGGATCTGCTCATTCATCTCTAGGATATGGGCCTCTTCCCACCATTCTGAAAATTTCCATTTTCAAGCGCTCTGCACAGGATTCTTGAATTACTGAGAGATAATAGCATGTGTATTCATCTCTGTGTGCTACAGTTAATGAACATTGCTCGTGATGATGGTAATGCCTTTTTGACCTTCTGGTCAAGTAGTGCAGTAAGAATTATAATAGAGAAAAAAGACATACAAGAAGTTAGTTCGGTTTTTTTCAACTCAATTTTTTACGAGGATATGAACTAAGTTTGACAGCACATCAAAGGTCATCTTCTAGCACCTGTTTTGTTGTTCACGAGTATTATAACCTATGCCCCCAACTCCCGCTACTTCTCATTTTCTGTCGCATGAAATGTACCCTCAAATTCGACAAGAGCGAACATCTTTAACACCTCCAACTATTCCACTACAATAGTGAACAAATGCAGTTCGAGTTGCTATGGATGTTAACAGCGCCTAAATGAAAGCGATCACTGTTGAAGGGACAGCGCAGAAGTGGATGTCTGCTTCAGAGAGGTCGATTCTGGGTAGGAGGATGCACCTTGTTCTGTACGCACAGCTCGTAAAGTAATGAGACTATTCGCTGGGATTTGCTGTACATACGTAGATGTGAAGAAGAAGTACTGCGGATAGTTACTTTCGGAAAAACCTAAGTTCAACTAGCCACTTCGTGAAAATACACTGAATGCTCTGAAAAATAGCACAAATTCAACACTTATGTTGGAATATCGTATCTTTTTGTTATATCTCAAACTGAGCCCAGGACAGAAAATAACGATCTGTACAAAACTCATCAGTGACGATCGCCGTCGGAACACGCACCTTCAATGCAAATTTTTCCGGAGAACCTACCAAGTACAGTGGAGGTATTGTAGAGACGGGTTGGTTGCACTTCAACAGCGTTGCCGACGTCTTCGAGCGGAGGCGTGGGCTCCACCGCGGAGGTATTGAACAGCGCAGCGATGTCGTCGGTGTGGCAGAAGTGGTCGTCCTCGGCGAACAGCGTCACCTTGTACTCGTCCAGCCGTTTCAGCGGATAATCAAATGTGTAGGAGTAATTCCTCTGATTCTGAAATATACCAGTTAGTAGTATGACACCATTGTTACTCAGGTACCGAGCAATACCTTTAATCCTCGGAATTCTCGCTCTCCATCGTCAGCTATTCGAAAGCGGAACGCGTTTGGATCTTTGAACTCTATTGGCGGACGAAACCTAAACGCCAGTTTTATAGCTTTTTCTTCCCGCATTATATGAGAAAAATTTTGATGATTTTGTATTCGCAGATTTATTGTGCTCGTGGCGGTTCTTCGCCAGAAAAACAAAATAAATCGAAAAGCTGCGTTTTCTTAGTTTTTTTCTCCTCTTCAGTATAACCCGGACCAGTTTTCTCCTCATGAGTATTGCTAGAGGCCCATCGTTTTTTGGATATAAGGCCTACAAAATGAGGTCGAGATCCTTTTCAAATTTCTTCAAGTTTCCCAGGGAAAGTGATACCTCGATCTTTTTTTTCACTTTTCTTTTGAAGAATTCCTGTTGGTGCTGCGAAAAGGCTCTATACGTGCACCAGTGGCGGACGCACAAAATGGGCGGAAGGGTTGAAGTGATATAAAAATAAGCATTCAAAGTAAGCTGATACGAGATTTTTTTTATTTCACAAAACAACTTTGGAAATTCGGTGACCCATTCTCATGGGGGGGTGGCTTGCGTGCGCCATTGCGGTCCACGGAATGGAGCGATTTACAAATTTTATGGAGATGAGTGAAAATTTTGGAGACAACGAAGAACTACACGATCCATGCTTCTCAGGGAATCAAGTGTAGTGTACGTTTCAAAACGAATCACAGCGTATCATCCCGAAATTAGGCGGAACATATGCCAGGAGGCGCGAAATTAGTTTTTCTGAGTGATCTTCCCATAATCTAAGGTGATTCGTAGACGGTGTGAGGCGCTATTCGGTAACCTTTGCCACGAAATTTTTTTTGAAGATTCCACCCAAACTTCGCATGGTTATTTATTTATTCATCGATTCGTTCTGTAGAAAACAAATAGCATGTAACCAGTTTCGATACACCAGAGGATGTAAAAGAAGAACACGAGACCGAGCAAAGTATAGCTGACCGAGGAAAATAGGAAGCCGCAGTAGTTAAACATATTGAAGCCATGTAGAGGAACATAAAAATCCTCCACATATGTGAAGATGCGCGAATGTTCAATCCATTTTTTCTCAAAACAAAGTGGAAGTTGATATCTTGATTGATTCTGATTTCAAGAATGATGACGAGAATCACACCTGTTTTGTACCGTGAATCGCTTTGCGTACATAAGGTACCATACTGACACGATATTCCACATAATACAACAACTGTACCTGACATACTGATCACGATCATAAACATCACCTCAAATCCCATATTTTCCTGCGAGAATCACTCCATTCTTGCAGTTTGTTACAGCAACCCTCCCATTAACCTCAGAGCCACTTTACTGTGCATAACAGATATAACACTTGTCTTCATTGTGTGAAATAGGCGCTAGGCGACCTTTCACAAGGTCCTGTGGGAAATCATTACTACCGCATACCTACTGTAACCCCAAAAATCAGTGGGTACCTTTCATGTAGAGTGACGTAAAATGTGTAGACGTGGTCATCTTTGGGCACGTGTCTCCATCTGATCTGCACTCCCCCGTTCACCTCCTTCGCGGACAACTCGGACGGCAGCGCGACGGCTCCTTCTGAACAGCATCTGTACTCTATAGCTTTCCCAGAGTAAATCAGCACCCGGGCGCAACAGGCGCTGGCCGGCCAGCAGCTGCCCCGCTTGTCTTCCCATCCATCTAAAATCGATCGTAAAACAGAACAAGTGATTCTTCGTGAGGGATTGCAGAGGTTCGCAGCGAGCGGCTGCGTCCAGCAATCACGAGGTCACGAGTCCTGCGTCCGATTCGCCCCAGACTGTGTATGTTACATGCAGTGGGAACAATGTGGCTCACCACTGCAGGCGCAGTACTCGTCGATGCAGTGTGGGACCTTGTGGTTTTGGACAGTCGTGTAGGCGGCGTCCCCGTATGGGTAAGGCTTGGAGTGCATCTGCAGCCTGTAAATGAGAAATTGTTAGTCGAAAGACAGTGACGTCGAGAAGACAGATCAGCAAGGGAACACTTGGGGGATTCAAAAATGGAAAGCACCGAACAGGTCTGAGCACAGGGATGGTTGGAAAGCGAGTTCATGAAAAAAAAACAAGGTGATTCACCTGTACTCGCAGTCATGGTTGATCACAAGCGGATGGTTGTTGAAGAGCAGAGGGATCGGATGCGTCCTCTCGTTCTGACAAAGATCACTCATTAGAGATCAAAATATGGTCTACTTGAGAAAGAAATATAGTAAATCAGGATTTCACTGTCCCCAGCTCCATTGGTTGACTCCTCTTTAATTGCTATATGTGGTTCTCTGAAGACAGTTTGAAATTCGCGGAGAAATCATATGACACGAGCCAACTTGTAGAAGAATTTACCATTTAATGAAAACTACCGCGGCTCGGGACTGGCTGAATGGACCGGTCTGTCCAGTATCAAAACATCTGTTCAGAAAGGCTCTAAGTTGCACACAAAACTCGAACAAAGGACAATTTTTGCCATTAGCCAACTGGTATTACGAGATTAGAGGCCATTCTACTCCAGAGGCCATACCATTGCGCTAATGCACTGCATTGGAGAGTGACAATATGATGAAATCTAGAAAGTTCTGTATATTCGCACGTAAGTTTTTACCTGGTAGCAGTATGTATAAGCATGGAAACATATCCGCCAGAGCTCATTTATGTGGTTAGATAAAGTACAAGGCGGCCGGAAATCACCCGTGCACTAACATTTTGACGCTCTAACTAGGCCATCAACTGCAAAGAGTTCGAATTTCCATACAATTTTGTTACTAGCTCGAAGTATTTTAAAAATTCATCAGACTTAAGAATAGCCTCTGTCGGCAAAAACGCTAGCTCCCAATGTGTTTAGAAATGCTGCAGCACATGTGTCTCGCAGGTCTTCTTCACTCATTTCGTCCCAGGTCTACAGGGTGGTCCAATTGAAGTGACAAGTAATACATTTAATTTTTTTTCTATATATGTCTTTTGTTTTCTGGAAGTTTATCGCCTTTATAAAACAAACACAATGTTAACAACAACAATTCAACTAGGATTCTCAAAATGGCCACCACGGGCTTTGATCACGAACGACAGTCTCGTGTTGGACTTATGAAAGGCTGCCCGCAAAGTGTTTTGGGAATCTTGAGCCATGCCTTCAGGACTTCAACGCTAGTTGCCGGTGTAGAACAGACCTCTGACTCCAAAATAGACCATATGCTGAAATCCATCGGGTTCAGATCAGGAGAGCTGGTCGGCGATATGAAGTCCGGTACATTGTATCAAGGCCAACTCTTAGTTGAGAGTGCCTGTAACAAGGAGTCTTGCTGAAATATCCACCTTGCTTTTCCGGAATGCTTCTCGGCCCATGGTTTCAAAAGTGTTTCCAGAATTAAAGATTGATACAGCTGAGCGTTCATTTTGGATTCTTTCTCCAGAAAAACCAGCGGAGTTCGGCCTGACCCACTGATTACGGCCCAGACCATTATTGAAAAAGGGCCCTGCTTGGCGAATGGCGCTGAACAGCTGGAAATAACAGAGCTCTTACCCTTCAACCATAATCTGTCATCGCTCTTCCGTGGATATTTCCTCTCGGAAAATACGATGTTTTCCAGCCGCTCAAGGCGGCCGCTTAAGCAGTACCCTAGATCTCGTGAGCCTGTTCCCCTCCTGAGCTAACGACAATACCTGAACTTTCCCTAGTTTGAACAGCCTGAGTCCTAGGTCTTCTTTCACAATCCTCGTGCCAGTGCTTCTCGAAATCCCTGTGCTTTTTGAAAGTCTCTTTGAGCTCTGCCAAGGATTTCTCTGAAGTCGTCTCCTCAATCTTCCGATGTTGGCTGCTACTCGTACAGTCCCGTTCTGCAGCCTCCGTAAATTTTCTTTGAAGAGCCGGTTTCAAGGTGTCTTTTGATGGTTCCATATACCTGACTCTTGCTAACCCCGATACTTTTTAGCTCCTTGAATATTTGGAACGGTTTTTTTCGGAGCGGTAGAGGGCGACGACGGTTGAGTGGTTGTCTTCCATGGCAGAATAGTGACACTGATACTTTCACAACAGCAAACACCTTTATATATCAACCCCTGCAGATCATGGACAAACTTGATCTGCCACCTTCAATCCCAACTGATCTGCAAGGTTATCAAAAGGCACCTTTCAAAATTATTGCCACTTCAATTGGACCACCCTGTATATTGCATATGAACCCGCAATGGCTACGTGCATACGTCAAATGATGAGAAATAGATAGAGATGCCTGTACTTTTGCGTTATAGGTTCGCTTTATGATGAACTTTCTGCGAAAATGAAATTTGAAGTACTAGAGGGGAACAGTAAGAACTGACGGAATGAACTGATGAAAGAAATTCAGTGAGGTGAGTCGTGAACATTCCTAAGAGGGTTTAATGCTTCTCGCCCGCCTGGGGTTCACGAGTTCCTCGAGCAAATTGTTGCTTGCTATTTTTACCATCGCTTTGAAGTTTGGGGACAATATCTTCGGTGGAACTATACGTTTTCGTGCGAAAATCTTTGGCGATATCATTTCCTGATAAAGTTGCCCAGGTAAACAAGAGGACCTAAGAATAGAGAATAATAATAATATAATAATTACCACGATGTATGAATAAATAAATAAATAAATAAGTAATAAAACATAATTCAGCAGTCTGGCGAGACAAAGCCGGTACATATTTGCCTGTACATTGTGAGGGATGAAGTCTTGAGTCAATTCCATTTGCGGACGGTGTCGACATGTATGGCGCGGCTGGTAAGGCAGAGGAGTTTTGAAAGTAGCACCATGGCAGATTTTTGCTAGTGTCGAAATTTGATAACCCTTTTGCTTGGAAATGCATTTAACGAGAATTTATGGCAACATGATTAATGGGGTTATGAAAGTTACAACAACTTTCATTGACTGGGTGAATAGATGGTAAACTCATTTACCAGACGGTCAAACAAAGCTCGTCGAAGGTGTTACTCCAGGAATTTAGAGCACTTGGTACAAGTAACTCGTTCAGAGTATAGCCGTTCTTATTCGTGGAACTCTTTTAGAAGAGCCAGTGGTCCATAACCTATCCTAGAATGTTTGTGGATCTCACCACGGGATCTACGACAAGATACTTCAAAATGCATCCGAACAGTAGAATATGACACCGGTAACGACATAATTTTGCCGTTGATGATCAGTTATACAAGGTCCAATTAGTTGGCAGCTCAAAGCCGCTAGACGTTGACATCATTTGCTGTTCCTGAGGAATTCGTTAGCGTTCATGACTGCAAAACACGCGAAAAACTCGAAGTTGTCAAAAGTGGTTTAATGTCTTTTTAGAAGCATCACAGTGCAATAACTTGTTACTGCTAGAGAGTAGTTCTTCACACTGTTTCTGGGCAGACATCATGCTTCTCGGTCACCTTCACCCCCCCCCCCCTACGAGGGTCACAGCAACGTACCGGGCCGATATTCGACGCGAAGTAGCCGGCGAAGTCGCGCTGGCACTGCTCGCCGACGGCGCTGTAGCGCAGGTAGAACCCCGTCCGCGCAGGATCTGAAAGCTCTCGCTCGGCCGGGCAGTTTTTAGACACGTCTGCTCGAGCGATCGTTGATGACCTCGACAGCTCGTTGACGAATGCTGCCAGCTTACCTTTGGCCGCTGTCCAAGTAACAGTTGTCTCCAGGAACTTCCCGTTATCGATCACCACTGCAGTGTCTATGGAAACGTTCGACGGCGGAGCGGGGTAGTCTGAAGTGTTGCGAGCTGAGTTTTTCGACGCTCCGGAAGAGAAAAGAACCCACCGACGACATCTGGCACGTTGTCCTTGCGCGGCTGCTTGGCGCACTCGGTCACGCACGCCTCGTAGGCCCGGTGGCTCTCCAGATGAGCGCACTCCACCACGCAGTCCGAGCGCTGCTGCAGCGCGCTCACCGAGTTCAACTGCACGAACAGCGCGAGCAGCAGCCTTCTCATGGTCCTCCACAGCTCATGCGTGCTGATTCGTAATTCTAAGCACCTAGATATCTGAAAATAAGGACAACACAAATCTGTGTTACATGCAAGGATGCAGCGGCAGCACGGAGACAAGGGAATAAAGCCAGAAGTTTAGATAACAAAGAGTTGGAGGATGGAGGCGAATGACTGACGTCGGAATGTCTGGAAGGGAAAATGTGACATGCGAGATTTAGTTCACCAAAGTGTCGCAGAAAATGGATCTCAGAGCAATTTAAAAATCCTAGAGTCCATTCCTGTTCTATTTCTACCAGCTTGCGACCTTTGCAAACATCTGAGAATCCCCCGTCCCCCAGCTGAGTCAGCTGAGTTTGGCGTCAAGGCACAACGTGCTTGTTCAAAGGGAAAAACGATTGTTGTTACTGTGACTTTAGTGCAATGAAAAATGTCGTGATAGGACTCGTTTTTGAGAGGTGTTCTATGAGCTATGGCGGAGTCTGGAATAAAAACTAGGCTAGGAGCTACTTCACGGGGGGAAATTCTACATGCAGCTCGACAATAAATTGTTCATGCTCATGTGCGGATAAGCACAGATTTGTATTGGTGGTACTGACAGTAAGTTTGATCGGTTGAAAAACTTCATGACTGGATTGTTTGCAAGATGTGCACTACGTACTTGTCTCAAAAGTAGTACGCGTTACTGTGAGGGGGGGGGGTGGGTCCGAACGTAATTTTAGAGGTAAAAAGTGAAGTACTAGAGCTGTACACAATCTTTATTAACCGCTATCATTTCTCAGTCTTTGTCAGAGATTGAAAGAATGAGATCGAAATGGATCTATTCGACCAAATGTCTACTTACCCTATGGAGAATCTTTAAGGCTACTTTTGGATCACATCGTAAAGGGTGAATTGGATCATCAAGTTACGGCTATCCATCTTGCTCTCGTGGAATGCGATGCAAAAGTTGCCCTAGAAAGTTTTATATATGGTTGCCCGGATTCGTTGTCCGGACTCCGTTTCCGATCTCACCCTTTTACGTTCTGATGAAGACGAACTCGCTAAAACGTTAACCGTTAATAAAGAAACTATAAGTCTCGTGTAGAACTCCAGAACACTAACGAAATAACATAAAGAATGTCGGAAGTATCCAGTGAATCCTAAATAAAAAGAAGAATGAGCATAACTCAGGAAGATGTATGCGATGGCGAGCCAGTGGATTTTTACACTCCCAGTTTTCGGGACGCATACCGGCTGTAATTAGAGGGTTAATAGGCCGAAGATAGCGGGCGTTCTCCCCAGTCCTTGTTATCATAATACATTTTCTACAGCTTGAGACCTACTGGGTGAATCTTGGCAAATTAGGGAAATCTGAGACTTAAACTTTCGCCTCGCACGAACTTGTTCCTTTTCTCTGGTCCACTTTTCGCTGCGGTGATTTGCTGCACATTTTGGGTTTTGTGGAGTGACCAAATAGATGGAATTTCCCAGTAGGTCACTAAATAGTGAAACTTTCTAGCCATGAACACTTCTATACACTCAGGAAACCTAAAAATAGTTTTGCATGGATATGCATGAGTTTTGCATGGATTTGACCATTTCTGGTATAGGATTATTGATTGTAAAAAAAAACCATGTTTTGCATAAGCACACATGTCTAAATTTTTTTGTTTTTATTTTTTTAAACTTCAATCTCAAATCTCACGAATTTTAATAGGATTTGCATCCTGCAATCTCATGCAAACCACGGTTCCTAGGTTTCCTGAAGAGGAACGCTTGGATCACGAACTGTGCGGTGCAAAAAAATTGTTGTCCATCTAGGAGTTAGGAGTTGACGAATGGGTGTCAAATCTGCATGTGTGAAGTGCAGAAGCACTACAGTTCTAAAGCTCGCCAGCATGGCAACCAGATCGCGTTAAGAATTCGATTAATCCGTAGTACCTGAGTAAGTTCCTTAAAAAACATCTCGATCGAGGATTGGAGATATTTCATGTGCTGCTGTGAAATACCAAGAAGATTCAAAGACAGAAGGAGTTTCGAGACTTTGTGATGCTTTTCGCTTGGAGTCCAGACAAGAAGTGGGACCAAGAAATCTACTGGGAGCAAAATATCTTAGATACATTGAGACTAGCATGGCAGAGGGGTGAATGCGGAAATCCGTTTGTTAGTTGAAAATGCACAACTCAGGTTAGGATCGCTTCATAAAGTCATGTACGAAACGAAGATTCGTGTAGATAACAAGCCGTTCGGAAGAAAATTAGCCTCCCAGAGGCAACCGCCCTATCTAGAAAAGATAACCATTTCAACCTGGGGTTTTTTAAAGAAGACATCAAGCAAGCAGTAATAATGGAGGTTGCAATGCAGAGCTCAAAACATCAATACCCAGAGACGCGGCTGAAGTGGCGCATCCAGCCTTGAACATGGCCCATCTGAAAGTGGTTGTTTTTCGCGAGAGTGTCGGAACACGAAGAAAGGAAATCCGGCAGAAAAGGCAAAGAAATTATTGATGACCCTTCTCGGCCTCTCAGTTTGGCAATGTTTGCAATTTCTGAAAGGCGATGGTTTCTCAGGCATTCGTGAGCGAGGCAGGTGTGGCTGCTTTCTAAGCAATGGCAGTTTATGAGCAGAAGAAGTTCTCGAGTCGGCTTGTTAGCTCTATGAACCTGCTGCTAAAAACAGGGCTGCGTCGATGGCATCCAGTAAGAACAGGGCTGCTGCCACGGGTTTAACCAAGCGTCGAAATGGCCGGTTGTTGAAATTTCGGGTGGAAAGTGATTGGGTTCGATGATGTTACCGACAACACTGCTATGGCCAGCTGACGCGTCGCTAGTTTACACCCGCTTGCTGCGCTGCAATAGCACGCCAGCCGCCGAGGGCCGAGAGAATCAAAAATGAGGCGATGATTGGTATTGCATTATACGGAAACGGCTCCTGCATATTTACTTTAATGAAGCACGCGAGATGTCGGCCATTCACTCTCGCCGCGCCCCTTACCGTAGGGCTCTACCAGGACGATGGCGACTCGATGTGGTCCTCTCAGGGTGTGTGTATTTCTCTTGGGCCAGTACACGAGACCTGCAAGTGATCAGTCTGATCTGATTGGCATGAGCTCGTGCTGCCCCTTTACAGGTTTGCGGGACTCGCAGTAATGCCATGGAATGCAATGTGCCTCGGTGGGACTCGCTGATTGCAGGCGCGGATTCCGAGGCATCGAATGCCGAATCATGAGCAAACCCTCTTGAATATCCAGGGCTGCGTAAAGCATGCAACCTAATGGATGGAGCAAAAACCCACGACAGAAGCGCACGCACGAGCTGTGCACTATCATCAGAGGCTGCACCACGGGTCCGCTAGTAGCACGATGGCTCTGTTTTTTTTGCTTGTCATTCTTCAAACTCTTCGGGCACGGCTTATCCTGCTCCACCATTACATCATCAAAAATGGAATTCCCATGAGAAATGTTCGCAAATTCGCCAGGAAATGGCTCCATGTAACTGCGTATTCGTTGTTAATATTGTATTGGATGCTAATATGAGTCTTACGGTTTCTCAGAGGTGGTTTTTTTCAACCCTAGTGCCTTTTCTGGTAAACTGCTCTGAATCATTAGAAAGCGCTTTCCTTCCTCTATAAAATAGTCTTCTCTCATAAACGTAAACTGACATAGTATTGGGCTATAGAAGAAAATAACAAGTTAGAAAAACACATCTTTTACCTTGTATCCAACAGAGACCAAAAGATCTCTGACGCTGTTCGCAGGTGAAAGCGCGATGGAGTGTGCAAGCTGAGTAAGATTATCAGTGGAGCTCTAGAATGGTCGGCTTGAGGGAATCGGCAGTGTGGGTCTGATATTGTCATGACATGGGATGACTCGACCATTGCGATCGGAGTCTTTCAGTTGATTTGCCCCATTCAAGTGGTACAATTGAGAAGTATGATGTCCATGCAGACAGTACATACACTGACTCTTAGAACTTCGCGAAAGAAATTTGGTTGATCAAAATGGTTAGTGTCATCGAGACTGTATTCATTGAGAGGGGAAGGTGAGCAATTGCTCAGAGCACAGCTTCTCGTCCATAGCCATTGTTGGCACGGTAGGTAGTGCTGTTTTTCTTGAATTCAACAATTCAGCTTACTTTAAACTAACCAAGTATAATGACGGGTTGCTTCAGAAAGAATCGCTCTCACTATTTCCACCAGAGCAGGAATATCGCTTTCGAATCGTATAAGATGCTCAGACAAATATCTGGAAGAACCGCAGAAGAAAACCGGAAGAACCGACAGGGTGACCTGCATAGCTGCTGCGGTCTTTCCGATTTTTTTACCCTGCATCTCTCGGTATTTAAACGCATGACCGTATCTCTTTTTGCTGCGGTCCTTCCGACAGCTTGTCTGCCAATCAGTAGTTAAAAGATAACGAACGAGAGGAGAAAATTGCAACTGAAAAAAACTGCAAGGAGTGATGCAAACATACACAATGTTTTGGAAGCTTCACAGTTTCAATTCATCTTCATTTTTTCCATTTATCTTTATTTTTATTTCTTTTATTTTTACTTTTCTCGTCAACAAACGAGCACGAGCCGTGAGCGTGAGGAAAATTTCTATTAGATGAACTGGTTTGTACTGAAGACACATCTTCAATGCACGAAATGGATAGATATCCGCTGTTTACACGAGTTCAACTCATGATCGTCAGTTGTTTCTGAGATTCCAATAGAAACGAACCGTAAGGAAGTTGCGAAGGACACCTGAGACATGAGACCATGTAAAAACCTCGGGGCCTCTATTTTATGAGAAATCGAAGCCTAGCGAAACAAAACAAGTTCCTGGTAAAAGCAAGTGCCGGAGCTAAAAACCGGGAAAGGAATGAGCCGCTTTTAATGCTTCCACAGTGCACTGCAATTCTTACGAAATTTGTTTTTCAAAGTAAATACCGAGGGCACAGTGCTTTTTATCTCAACTATGGCTATTATGGAGGCCAGTTATGACTACCTCAGAGAACGTTTGTAGATGGAGTATTTTTGTCGCCTGGAACGATTGTTGAAGAATAAACATGCTTTGAGAGCTGACTTGTATTCCAAACTCGATGGAACGGACTGGTGACAAACATCATGAACCCTTTTTTTAGCTTTTACTGTTTACTTGATGTCGCAGTGTAATGGTGCGGAGGTCAGATTGCATACACAGTAAATGTACAAAACCAAGTCCCAAGAAGCGCTGCACATTGTCAATTGTGAGCATATGCACATAGAAAAAGATAGATTCGCGTGCCACTTAGGAAATGTCGTGCGGTTCAAACTCTAGTTACCCTCCTGAATGCGAGCGACGGCGATGAAATGGTTCTGCTGCACTTTGCTTAGAATATCATCTTACTTCTATCAAACTAGCAGTTCTGCAGAAAGAAATGCCACCACGACAGTGGTTTAGTAGAATAATCAGAAAAACGACGGTGGTATACTTAGCTAGCGCTGCAAAAAAAAAGTGAAAAAATGTCACCACATGTCTACACAAGGTGGCTCCGTTTACTTTGAAAAAAAAAACCTCAGAAGTATCTTTCTTACTGCTCATGTGGACAGTACTATTATAGGCGGCCGGTAGCACATATACTCGTTCGACTTCCATACTAATCAACACTTTAAGACGAAATCGGAAACCGAAAGTTCATCTTTGTTGCGCGTTTTTTTATGACGGATGACCACTCCCCAGTCACTATAGTCATTCGACCTTTGACAAGAAGTAATAGAAGCTAGAATTGGACCACTCCAAGGCTACCGTACCACAAGTAAGATCTGCGAGAATATATCGTGAGAAATTCTGAGGCCATAGTAAGAGAAGCGTACGAGTCATGGCAACCGTCAGTGCATTGACGAACTCAATGGACTGGAATGTCCAATGGAGTGATTTGTAGCAGAACTTAGGGACGCTTTACGAATAGGTTCCAAGAAGCTGAATTGTGAGTGCTACATTTTTGAAAATTCTAGGGATGAGATCTCTTACAGCAGAAATGTGGACCTATGATATACAGAAGCTCGGTTACTCGAGGAAGCTTATCTGGTGCGAAACATCACCTTTCTAGATCGTTCGCACGGTTAAGACGATTTTGAGCAGAAGGAATGAATGAGGATTGGAAGTGGCTCAAAACTCCCGATAAGACTCTGTGGTGCTCTAGGTATCTCTAGAATGTGCTGGGGCCGCATGCATCGTTGCGATTACCCAGAGTAAACGTGCTGACACTCATGTTAACGATGAGTAAAGTTCTGTGGCGTTGACACGTTTACCTTGGGCAATCTCCATGCCGAATACGGCCCCTGGCAATCGCTGTAGTTACCACGAGAAGCCGTCCAAGCCATGCAATCGTCGGCAATCGTTGCATATCTTTTCCGCTACCATTATCATTTCCATCGCAGGGACATTTCGACTCCGTTTGAAATCCCTTATTCTGGGTATACTTGTACGCAAATTCATCTACAATGCTGAGCACAGGCCTTCAAATTATTGGGTTGGTGCAAAAATGGTGCGCGTTTTCATGCCTTCGATTCCGAACCTCATAACTCATTTCAAATTCGATCTTTCCAAAAGGCTTAGAACTGTTGCAATACGTAAATCTTTGGGATTAAGGTAGACGTTCTCTAATTACCATACTATTCGAAGAGGGAATTTTAGCGTCGACGAACTTCGTGAAGGCAATTTTGGTATCCCTTCAGTCTTCGAAAAAATTCTTCCAGAAGAAGACGTCCAAATTCTCTCGGAAGTGGTAGTCGGTGAACGAGAGGTTATGATCAGGGGTGTGCGGAATTTTCCGTCTTCCGTTTTACGCTTTCCGTTTTCCGCTCATTTTTGGCCTTCCGTTTTAAGTTTTACGTTTTACGGGTTTTTAGCCCGGAAAACGGAAAATCCCGGAAAATTGTAGAGGTAGACGAGGTCTTTGTTTTCGGGGTATTTCCCTATCCTGAAGGGGGGGGGGGAATCACGTTTTTCGATGCGCAATGTATATGTGTTCACAACAATGGCGCCAAAATTGACGTCCAACCGCCATTTACCGTCGCAATTTCGCTGATCCTCATCATTGTTCCAAATATGTCATACAAGTGTCCTGCTCTCCTCAAAATTCCCAAAAAAATGAAGTTCCACAGTAATGTGAGGCGAACTTATCAAAAATTTCCATGGAACTGTGACGTGCCATGGTAAGAGCATCAATCACTCCTGCGATGCAACGCATGATGTAGGCTTACTTTCAACTTTTCAAAAGCATAGGGCTACATCGTACTTGTCACTGTTTTAATCAGGCCATGATTCCCAGCTCCACACTGGCGCCGTTGGCGCGTGATGTCTTGCGTGATATTTAGGCTGCTTGTGTTTCACATTCGCCACACACTGTTCTTCTCCTCCTTCCTCCCTCGCTAACTCGCTCCAACGCGACCCTCTGTGAATAACGTGATCCTCCCCAGATTGCAAATGTAGTAACTACCGTAGTTACCTTTTTACCTGACTTTTTACAGATAGGTCTGCTCTAAAGTAAAGCAAAAAGTCGCACTTTTCACACTTTACAGTTTCTCGACTTAGTAATTAAGTTCAGTGCGAAATATGCTCATTGATTATATAATTCTGATAATCTCTCGTAACCAGGTGAAGGATAAATACTCCTTGATCTCTCAATTCTAGGCGTTTGAAGTAAGTACCATTAGACTTGAACTTACCTAACTACTTGAAAGAGTCACCACTTATGCTGTTGAGGAGGACTTTTGATCACAAACCTATACTTGGGCAAAATTTTCCGTTTTCCGTTTTACGCTTTCCGTTTTCCGCCCATTTTTCCCTTCCGTTTTCCGTTTTACGTTTTACGGGATTTAAAATTTTAGTTCCGCACACCCCTGGTTATGATGCATGAGGCAGAGCTTCCTAGCCTGATTGCTCCAGCCTGCAAGGGCTCTGGAGTGCGAGGTATGGATAAACGGTGCTGTGTAAGAGTGTAGAATCCATTTTATTGAGTAACGCTGGGCTCACACAGTGAAGTTTCTTAATTGTTTCAGTTATATATTGGAAGTGCTTCTCAAGTGAGAAAGACCAAATGGGCTGTAGTGAGCGATTTTTGCAGCAGGTCATCACAAAGTCGCCGTGACTTTGATTTGGTGTTGCTTCGTTTCTGACACTGTTTCGGTGCTTCTTCATCGCGAAATGAGTTTGGCAAAAAGTTTGTTTTGGCGTCTTTCGTTCCAGAACCAAAATTTCGCCGAAAACGTGAATTCCGTTCAAAACCACATACAATTTCTCATAGCGGTTATAAGAAATATCGGAAGTTCTTTGCACAAAGATGAAGCAGTGAAAAGCGCGCATTATTTTTGCACCAACCTGATAGAAATAAAACTCGCGATTATCGTGCTGAACCCCACTTCTGCCTTCCGAAAATCGTTTCTACTGGCATGTTGCCCAGCTGATGAGGATACGTTCTTCTACAAAAACACGACATAAATATAAATCTTACATAAAATGTGTAGAATTATAAAAGAAATGAAGGAGAAAGGAAAAGTAAGCTTTTGTCGCTTCTCAGGCGCCATTCATAGTGCGAAACAGCTTGATGCAAAAGGGAAACGATGAAAGCATGGAATGTTTCCGAGAAGTGCTAAGGCAGAATAGCAACGAAAGCGTATGATCATTAGGCAGTGGTGGCTGCAACTGTTGTTCCTGAAAGCAGCTGCAGATCCTCGAAAAAAAGAGAAAGTGCAGACACAAATTGGATTCAAACTGAGATATTTTGTCGCTTTGCTTGGAACGCATCCAGTGCTGATCATCGCAAGATATGAGGCTCCATTTTATATATTGAAGAAAATCAAGCAAAACTGTAAGTTCAGCGATGTCCTCGTTATGGTAGGGTTCTGTGCCCACGGGGATGTCCACAGCAGCAAGCGAGACGGAGGATAGTTCAGTTAAGATCCAGTTCGGTTCTTCCGTACGTAGCTCCGATGCTTTCCGAAATTTTCGGATCCCACCACCACAAGCTCACCTTTCGGAATATTTATTTATTTGTTCACCTACATCGATACACATGAAATGTAAGGCAGAAACATAAAACTGGAAAAATATGAGGCCCGATGTCGGGATGGCCGTCGGCGGCTACTTCTTGCTGGCTGCTGACACCCCATTTAACCTGAGAAATTTAGCCAGCGATTCCCACACGACGACATTCCGCGGAAGCGATCGCGTGCAACTTGTGATTTGCTCGGTAACGACCGATGGATGAAATATTCATGTATTTTCACAATTTATTCGGGCTTGCATGTATGATTCCCACCTCTACCATGTTGCTGTTGCACAATATCATTTACCTTTTTTTAAAAAGGTCTTTCATTTAACAGGACTATAGCAAACAGAGGCGCGTGTGGCGCAGTGGTAAATAGCCTGCTGCGCACGCTACCCGGTCGATGGTTCGATCCCGCCGACCAAGCCTCCCATCGCCCGGCGTCGGTGAATTGGTACCAAAGGAGTCTGGGAGGATGAAGCACTGGTTCACAAACCGACAGCACAGCAATTACGTTAACTCCCCCCCCCCCCCCCTCCCCTCATTTTTTCTATCATTCATACTAAAGGGACCTATCCCTAATCAATAGGGGCTCCTTTGATGGTGTTAAACAAGTGTTAGCTGGTAGGGAAAGAGGACTAACGCGCCTCCAAAAGGGTCTATAAATTCACAAATCGACAGTTCCACAGCAATCACAGTTTAAACCATAGGGATAACCACATCCTGGGAGCAGTCCTCCTAAACCTGTCCATCAGGAGTCTCTCCTCTGTGTATGGAGTAGATCTACCATACACTTAGATTTGGGGTCTTTCAATAAATCAGAATCTGTCCCCCTATCCCCTTCTTTCAGCACTTACTTAGGAAACAAATACTTCAAAAATCATAAGGACGGTAGTCAACATACACTTTCCAATTTTGGGGATGAAAACAGCCCCAAACATATGTGGATCCAGTTGTTCTATATGTCCACTGATGAGTACAACACCATTCATTATTTCTAAATCTACTAAACTTAAAATAAATACTTACATAACGGAGAATACCAACTGCCAAAGCACTAACGTAATTTGCTGCCTCAGTTGCTTTAAATGTGGAGTGCAATACGTGGGCCTCACAACTTGAAAAGTCAAAGATCGAATTAAAGAGCATCTATATAACATACATAATCCGAACACATCCGATTATCTTTATGAACATTACCAAATATGCTCTTCCGACAAATCTACAGTGTTCTCAATACTAGACAATTCACCCGAAAATGTCGATAAATGAATTCTCAGTGAAAAAGAAATGTTTTGGATAAAATTATTGAATACTGCTTACCCATTTGGTAGTAACGATAACATTGAAAACTACGGAACTATATTTAACATCATAAATCCACTCACATACAGGGAACTCCAAATGTATGGTCTATTAGCTCACAGAAGGCGCCTGATCTGACATTGTCTGCAACTACGACTTTGCCTGCAGAATGCGTCTGGAAGGATATTTTAGCGGATGGCTGTGGGAAAACACTAGAATGGAAGGAACCACACCATATGAACATCAAAAAAGTGCAAAAAATAGATCAGTTAGCCGAAAAATGATGAAGTCGTAGTTGCGGACAAAGTCAGATCGGGCGCCCTCTGTGAGCTAATAGACTGTACACAGACAAGGGTCGAGACCGCGGCGCGGCTCTCTGGGGCAGAGACACGGGCGCTCTGCACACTGTGCGCCTGCGTCTCTGCCCAATAGAGCCGCGCCGCGGTCCCAACCTTTGTCTGCATACATTTGGAGTTTCCTATACAAAAGCAACCATCCTTACTTTTGCTTACGTTTTACGAAAGATCGTACTCGTAGTTATATTAGAAATCACAAAAAAAAGAGAACAATCTACAAACGATATCAACGAATTCAGTTTATGAGAACCCACCCAAGTTTTCACTGGATGCGCCAGTATCAACATAAATTACGAAAGAAAACAATCAATCAAATCATATCAATGTGCTACACAAGTAGCTTTCTTGATGAAATTACCACAAAATCGAAGCATCATCTACTTTGTCTCCTTTGCACATTTCATTTCAAATTCACACAGAATTCCGATTCCCAAAAAAATCGTAAGAAGCTTTTCAATCACTGCAATTTGGAAATTAACTATCTCCACAACATTCCAGACAACATTAACCTAAACAAGGTTTTCAACAATAGAGAAGTAAAAAATCTAATAACTGCTAACTTAAATGTTAAATACATCTCTTTCTGTGTAGTTTACACGTATGACCCAACGATATCTACAAAAATCTTTAGTCATAATTCCATGCTAAAAAACCTAACCAATTCAGATCTAATTAGCATAAAATCGTGTAAATGTGTTTGTACATTATCTGCTTATAAAAAGTATATAGATAATTACCATGGATATGTTATATCTGGTGACCTGACTATCATGACTTATAATAAAGGGCTTAGTCTGTCACGTGTGTGTGTGTGTGTGTGTGTGTGTGTGTGTGTGTGTGTGTGTGTGTGTGTGTGTGTGTGTGTGTGTGTGTGTGTGTGTGTGTGTGAAACGAAATTTCCTGATTGGTCAGTGATGGTGATTGCGGGGTGGGTCAACAAGATGATAGGGACGGGTATGGTGAGGTTCAAAGAATGAATAGAAGCTCTAAAGGATGGGGAAGTGGAGAGCGGTGAGCGCACCGTGTTGCGGAGGGTGCGCGGACCCCACAAGGTGGAGAATAGCTACAGGCAGGTCCAGCGGTGAGATAATGGTGCGCCGGCGTCCATAAGTGGGGAAACGCTTGGAGTCGGGTCCAACGGTGTGATAAGGGTGCGCCGGCGTCCATAAGTGGGGAAACGCCTGGAGTTGGGTCCAACGGTGTGATAAGGGTGCGCCGGCGTCCATAAGTGGGGAAACGCCTGGAGTTGGCTTCAACGGTGTGATAATGGTGCGCCGACGTCCAAAAGTGATGAAACGCCAGAAGTCGGGTCCAACGGTGTGATAAAGGTGCGCCGGCGTCCATAAGTGGGGAAACGCTTGGAGTCGGGTCCAACGGTGTGATAAGGGTGCGCCGGCGTCCATAAGTGGGGAAACGCCTGGAGTTGGGTTCAACGGTGTGATAATGGTGCGCCAACGTCCAAAAGTGATGAAACGCCAGAAGTCGGGTCCAACGGTGTCATAAGGGTGCGCCGGCGTCAATAAGTGGGAAAACGCTTGGAGTCGGGTCCAACGGTGTGATAAGGGTGCACCGGCGTCCATAAGTGGGGAAACGCTTGGAGTCGGGTCCAAAGGTGTGATAATGGTGCGCCGGCGTCCAAAAGTGATGAAACGCCAGAAGTCGGGTCCAACGGTGTCATAAGGGTGCGCCGGCGTCCATAAGTGGGGAAACGCTTGGAGTCGGGTCCATCGGTGTGATAAGGGTGTGCCGGCTTCCACAAGAGATAGGAATTCGCTAGGCGGGTCTATTTCTGCATGAGGGGTACGCTTACCCTGTTTCGACGGACCATCCTACCTGAACCACCTTGATGTACATTGTTTCCCTTATTATCCGTGTTCTCTTCCTTTTTCGTTTGTCTGAATGATCCACTCCTTCCTTTCCGTCTAGATACCCGGTGGACCCTTATCACTTGAATTACCACAACAACCAGTTGAGCATAAATCATTCCAAGATGACATTTCACTGAATTGGTTGCACTCAATTCTTCACGGCCATAACTTCTTTCATATGGGGGAAAGCTACCAACTACAGGATCAAGGGCTTCTCAGGAGAGCGATAGAACTGCGCGAAAGGATACAGGCTTTATCAATTCATTTGCACTTCTGTGTTTGCTTTCAACGTGCAATATGCGAGCGAAGCGAGCATCAATAGAAGCCTGGAAGTCCGGCGTTAGACGGACGTCCAGACTGGTTATTAGTAACAAATCTACAGTGCGTTTCATAATTATAGGGACACCCGATTTTTCGCTGTAGTGAGCTTCACCGTGAACCAATCGATCTGATTTTTTTTATTCAATTCAGGATGTGAAATAACCTCTAGAGACATATTTCCCGTTAACATCATCAATATATAAGATTTTTATAGAGAAAGATAGAAAAACCAGTGTTTCAAAATTATAGGGACACTTGGACTTGATGAAACGATTTACCCAGAAAACGGAATCTGTCAGTGCAGTTGTTACCAGTGGGTTATTCCTTATCCATTGCTAATCCGAATCTTCGGTTCTTCAAACTGGTGAAGGTGTTCCAGATGAGGTTCGGCCCAACATCGACCTTAGTTTCTTGAACTGTGCTTTGAAGTTTTTTAGCATAAAAGTTCAAGACGCATTAAGCATGGAACCATCTAGAATTTGTCGTAGAGCCATTTTCCGCTAGAAATGAGTTTTATAAGCGCTTTTCAAGTACAAGGCGTCGAGTTTGTGGCACTTTTATCGTGCTGTGGTGCCTTGACCCACGGGGATAACTGCACTTCCTTGAACCAAAGCAAACTTTTGTCAACGATAACTACTCAGATGTGATGTAGAATGATCACACAGGATTTGATGAGTGCCTCTATGTTGAATTCTATTTGATACAAAGGCGACGAACAACTTACGTCGTGCACGACATGACATGCTCGAACAAGCCATTTTGCCTCCCAAGTACCGTCTTGGGAAACTAATTCTTTTCTCCAGAAATATTATCTGATCTTATGAATAAGAGAGAATTTGGTCGATTCATACAGAAAAGAGGCCTTATTGAAGAATTAAGGCCACAATTATGTTTCCTTTTTATGATGGGATTTAGGAAGCGACTGTGTGCAGTGTCGATTGAATCTCGTGCATGTCGTAGGCTGTTCATCGCCTTTGTATCAACTAGAATTCAACATAGAGGCATTCATCAAATCCTGTGTGATCATTCTACATCACATCTGTGTGGTTATCGTTGACAAAAGTTTGCTTTGGTTCAAGAAAGTGCAGTTATCCCCGTGCGTCAAGGCGCGACAGCACGATAAAGCTGCCACAAACTCGAGGCCTTGTACCTGAAAAGCGCTTATAAAACTCATTTCTAGCGGAAAATGGTTCTAAGACAAATTCTAGATGACTCCATGCTTGATACGTCTAGAACTTTTATGCTAAAAAACTTTAAAGCACAGTTCAAGAAACTAAAATCGATGTTGGGCCGAACCTCATCTGGAACACCTACACCAGTTTGAAGAACCGAAGGTTTGGATAAGCAATGGATAGGGAATAACCCACTGGTAACAACTGCACTGACAGATTCCGTTTTCTGGGTAAATCGTTTCATCAAGTCCAAGTGTCCCTATAATTTTGAAACACTGGTTTTTCTATCTTTCTCTATAAAAATCTTATGTATTGATGATGTCAATGGAAAATATGTCTCTAGAAGTTATTTCACATCCTGAATTGAATAAAGAAAAAATCAGATCGATTGGTTCACGGTGAAGCTCGCTACAGCAAAAAATCGGGTGTCCCTATAATTATGAAACGCACTGTATTCAAAATTTGCTCTCCAAAGGAACAAAACACCGACCATCACAATATATGGATAAAACACTTGTACTTTCTTGGATTTATGAAGCAATACGAAAATTCCTTGAGTAAATAACAAAGAAGTACCACCTCCTCCTAACACATATCGACAAAATTGAAGAATTTGTCACACCATTCTTTTCAAGAGATTAAAACCACATCTTTTTAAGAAAAGTCTGACATGCACAGACACTATGTACCAATGCATATGTTCTTAAAGAAATCAATGAGCGGCATCATTTGCAAAAAAAAAAACTCTACTCTGAAGCGCTTACGAAAGGAATGGGTATTAGTATAGGAACTAACAACGATACTATTTCAATATCAATATCGAAAAACACCTATGTAGACTACCTAAACGAAACCGTACTTCAAATTCTTGAACGACACAACCGTTTTTTGCTGTCAAACAAATTTACCACACTGGAGAACCCTAATATACCACTCATTTATGGCGTACCCAAACTCCATACAAAACCACGTTAAAATGAGATTCATAACCGGGGCTTCCACAAACAGTGTCAAACCAATTGTATAAAAGATTCCCCCATTTTACCACGAAAATGTCAGTTGCAACTGAATGAGCTATCGTATATGCCTAAATTCTCAGAATAGCCACAACATGTGCAAATTTGGACACCTTCGTTGGAAGAACCAAGGCGACCAAGCAACAACTCATTGAAATGACCTACAGCAACTTTGTTATAACGTCCGGTATTCTCAAATGTATTTTTAGAAACCCTCTCATTATAGTTAAGTACAACCTCAGCAGGAACCACAATTCTCTCAAACATTTCGTTACCAATGTTTTGAAGACAAACTATAGAACAGTTTTATTAATAAAACACAATACATTTGCAAAACACAGCTTGCGTCCTCTCTAGCTCTGAGTCACTTTGTCTTCTGCTGGTAACCATTGACCACAGTACCACTCACCTACTTCCTTTCTTCATTTTACACCTTCAACATCTTCCGACCGTAATACAGTGATGGTGCTCAGGAAAATGGTTATAATCAAAAATATCTCATAATATTTCCAGTAAACATTTCATGATAACCAACCACCGAAAAGACTCATTCCACTTTAGTCACGTAGAACCTGTATGACATACGGTGGTGGATTAATCGCTTATGACTAAACCACGCGGACACGTACGTTAGACGTTTTAACCTTTGAAACATAGTGCATTAAGGTGATCTTCTTGATCACCCAAATGTGAAAGCGTGGAAAACGAATTCACTCATTCACTCTCTAACAAAAAAACCAGAGATGAAAATGCGTGTAAAGTGCACTTATTTAATGAAAATAAGAACCCTAATACTACAAATCAATCGTCATACGTTCCAATGCCTTTCTCCCCTAATTGGCGAGTGCAGAAAAGGCATATTCCAATGTTTAGAATCCGTTTAACGGTAATGCACGAAACGGAGTCTAGACATACATATAGAACAGTAAAAACTTCGAAGTTCTAAAAATAATAAGACGAAGGAGCCATAAGCAAAGTGAAAGAATTGTCTTGGCATTTTCTTTATCGTTTCCTTTATTAGAACTTCATTAAGGGACGCTCTTTGTTACGCTGTGATTATCAACTGGCCATGCGTGGGCTCATTATTAGGTTGGCTTAGGCTGGTCCAAAAGTCTTGCACCAAATCTCATACTTTTCTCAAAGAATGGTAACTCTATTGTGAATAGATATTAATGAACAAAATAATTGCCATCATGATCCCGATGTATGACCAGTGTTTCACTAGGGGATCAGCTCCAGAAGTCAAGAACTCTGGCAGCTGTGAGTCCAACAACCTTGAAATCTTACTTTTCGGTTTGGTCTGATTATCGAATTTCTTTTCTCGCAGCTGCAGCTTCAGTGCTCCGAACAAGTGGTATTCAGGCGGGGCCACGTCAACGGAATCAGCAGCACAGACAGAGCTTCCCAACCTAGTTCAGCAAACTTCTGTCGGGTAAGTTTTGCCACGTGAGACCGGGCGTTGTCATTAAGCAACATGGTCAATTTTCCACGCTGCAGGCGAGTTGTGTCTGCCAATTTCTGTAGCTGAAAAGATTAGACTTAGAAGGTCACGGTATGCCCAGGTGACAGCAATTGCCCATACAGGATCCTCTCGGTATCTCACCAACAACGCAGAACAACCTCTTCTCGTTTCGGTTGTTTTGGAGATGGTTCGCCAAGCGGGAGTCAACTTTTCTTTCGTGTATGGTTAGCATACTGCACCCAACTCTCATATCCAGTAATGAGTTGACGGAGAATGTGACTCCTGTGTGGACGAGGTAGCAAAAACTGACACACACTCAGTTGCAAAGCACTCAATTTATAGGGGACCCAAGCCGCCATAAGTTTTCTGTACCCCTCTGCTTGGAGATGTCTGCCGATTACTGTGCGGCTGCAGCCTGGTGTATCCTACAATTTACATGTCGCATGTCGTCTCATTCTAATTCAAAGTCTATGAAATTCTGGGTCCTAAAAAATACCTTGGTGCGGAACTTTCGGACCAACCTACTAATATAGCCAATTTTTGCCACTCATTTGGCCCTTGAGTGCTGGAAAAACAGAATAATGTTGAACTAGGCTTCGCCCTTTTACCCAATCAGTGGCCGGTCGTGCTGGCATCAGGTCTATGGAAAGTTATAGACGATAACATATATAATTTACGTATTTTATGGCGAAATGGATCAGTTTTTTTTTCAACATATTCAGGAACGTTCACGCTTAGCTATTGTCCTTCTTCTTTTCTCCCACCAGAACTAAAGTTTGTCGGTTAGTTCTTTGCTTTTTCACCAATCTGTGCTACCGCTGTTTACTTTTATGACTAGCTTAACGCTCACGTTATGTGAATGAAATAAATGAATAAATAAATAAATAACGAGCTGCTTTTTCTGGAGGAGAAAGGAGTACATTTCTATGTTTTTGGGTATGTTGTTGTAATATTTGTCATGAGAGGATGCATAACGACAGAGCGTTGCCAATCCCGCCCTAGTTTTCACATGGATCGGTCAAAAATCAGTAGTAAACCTCTTGGAACGAAGACGAAACGATGAGCAGAAGGTCGCGGTGAACTGTCAGCTCTGGTTTGCAACCACCAATAAGCTACGAGCTAACTGAGAACCGTGGCCTTTGAATAATGAGACTTCTGCAGAACCTTCTAACCCTCAGAGGTTTCGAACCTTCACACATAGAACAGTCGTTGTCCTCGGAGTATGATGACATACCTCTGAACCATAGATTCCATTGCTAACTTAACTTGTGTGACCAAGATAACCCAAGCGGCCAGTGAATCTCTTCCCGCATAACCTAACTTTGATGCGTTAAGCTCAAAAATGTAGTTCCACGCCCGTAAAATATGTGGAAAATATGTGTTATTTAATCTAGGAAGGTGTAGGGCTCAGCAGTGTAGAGTCATCGATGATCTCCGATGGAAGGTCATGGTGATCGAGACAGTGGGAACATCGATCAGCTGATTTGCCCGGATATGCGTCTTCAGCGAAAAGGAGTCAGTGCATGCTTGACTGGCTACCGCGATCGACTCGAATCATGAGCAGAAAGTCCTCTGGAGGACTTTTTTCGCGAAACGACGAGGTCGCCGTTTGCGTCTCGCCGTCGCACACTGTTTTGCTCACCGCGTCCTCGTTGTTTCATGCTGGCAGCAAGTTCAGCGTGACGGAGAGCTCATAGTTTGATTTCAAACATTTAATTCACCTGCAACTATGCTCCCCGTTTCGTCGTGGTATTCAAGAACCGTATTTTGGGGATAATTTTCGAGCCAATGAAACTTACATTACCTCTCCCAGAGTTTTCTGTAAGCTGGGAGTTAGCTGCCAGTTAACGTTTATCGTTAACTGACAGGTTTGGTAGGTTTGCTACCACTCCAGACAGTTACAGTTAATACACGCAAAGCTTGCGTGTATTATGGAAAATTTTGTAGAAGATTCACAATTTTCGGTTAAAAGAGTGAGATATGTGCAGAAGTCGGACTTGTGCTAAATGTGTAGCTCATACGTGGGAAAAATTATACAATTGAAAAGGCTTTTTGTCCTTGGCCGATCAGTACTTTTGCCATTTATTTGCCCGCATTTCAGTTATTACACAGTTAGTAAGCTCGTACGTGCGAGATGTTGACTCAATTGGCCTTGCTTATGCCCATGTGCCAGAATTGACTGTAGTCGTTCTACGACCACAAGCAGTACTCAACTTCTTGCTTCCCATGCTCCCATGCATTCCGTCAATTTTTCCAGCGAAACTTTCAAAGGTCCACAAGAAGCCGCATCGGAGCACGTGCGTCAAGCGATTTCGGGTCAATGATGCGAACCAGCCACGTTTTCCGGTGTAAAGTGATAGGCAAAGAAAAAACCAGCAATGTGTTTGTTGTGATTGCTTCCTCTTCGTTTCAAACGTTCGCCACATCTATCTAGGCGTACTGTGTAGGCGCGGTTAATCTTTCTGACTCGAAATGGGAACTTGAGATTCGAGGAGGGAAGATCTGGCAGCACCCAAGTCTGGCACTAGGCGAGGCACCAACCCGTCCAGCGAGAACCATTTCCGACTGTTAGCGAGAGAATGTGTCCCATTTCTCGAGTGGGCGGCTGTGGCCATTGAATCAAACCAATCTATGTTCCATAGGGGCAGCTTATGTGTACATACAGTATCATAGTTAATATTAATTGGCATTTTATGTGTGTGTGTGTGTGTGTGTGTGTGTGTGTGTGTGTGTGTGTGTGTGTGTGTGTGTGTGTGTGTGTGTGTGTGTGTGTGTGTGTGTGTGTGTGTGTGTGTGTGTGTGTGTGTGTGTGTGTGTGTGTGTGTGTGTGTGTGTGTGTGTGTGTGTGTGTGTGTGTGTGTGTGTGTGTGTGTGTGTGTGTGTGTGTGTGTGTGTGTGTGTGTGTGTGTGTGTGTGTGTGTGTGTGTGTGTGTGTGTGTGTGTGTGTGTGTGTGTGTGTGTGTGTGTGTGTGTGTGTGTGTGTGTGTGTGTGTGTGTGTGTGTGTGTGTGTGTGTGTGTGTGTGTGTGTGTGTGTGTGTGTGTGTGTGTGTGTGTGTGTGTGCGTGCGTGCGCGCAAGAGAACCAGCCACTGTCGACAAAAATTATCGATACCATCGTGTTCAGCGCATCGAGCTGTGTACAAAAAAAGTTGCAAATTTTGATTTTTACCTTGATTTAAAGGTGTTTTGGGCCACCTTTGACATGTTCAGACATGTTAATGGCCGGCAGTTGTTTTCAACACGGTCGGAATGGGTGAGATAGGCTTATGATTACATGACCGTATAAAAGGAAAGAGAGGGGCAGGTCAGATTTATAACGGAGAGGAGGAACCAGGCGGACGTGGGATACGTGATGCGACGGCGCCCATAGGTGGGGAAACGGGTGCAGCGTTGTGATAGGGGTGCGCCGGCGTTTAGAAAGTGGGGAAACGCCTGGAGTTGGATCCTACGGTGTGATAAGGGTGCGCCGGCGTCCAAAAGTGGGCAAAAGCCTAGAGTCGGGTTCAACGGTGTCATAAGGGTGCGCCGACGTTTAGAAAATGGAGAAACGCCTGGGGTCGGGTCCAACGGTGTGATATGGGTGCCCCAGCGTCCAAAACCGGGGAAACACCGGGAGTCGGGTCCAACGGCGTGATAAGGGTGTACAGGCGTTCAAAAGTGGAGGAACCTCTGGAGACAGGTCCCAACAGTGAGATAAGGGTGCACCTGTGTTCACGTCCAATCCACGTTTGCACTTACTTGGTCAATTTTTACTATTTACGTCCACCGCAGCGAAACAAATTGTGTTACCAGAAATTGTTGGAAAGGAGCTGTCCATAGTGGGTCAATGGTTCCATGAACCGCGGTAAGGAATACTTCTCTGGATAGTGTCTGTTCATCCACCTGCACTAATCTTATCTGACAATGAGAATATGCGAGCGAAGCGAGCACGAAAAGATCCTGAGAGTCCGGCGTTAGCCGGACGATCAGGCTGGTATAGAAATAACGAGGCAACGTGATTTCCGAGTGGTCAAGCTTCATGGCTATAAACTCAGTTGCTTTCTATCGGAAGTATACGGTAATCTTGCGTTTGCTTTGGCTCTAAACAACCTTCTCAGCAGAGCTCGGTTTGGGAATTCTTCTCCCGGTGATTTCGAACTGGCAGATCAACCTTTGTTGTGGTCGTAGGATATGGCTTGACGATCAATCGTTGAGGGCATCCATGGAACCTTCACGGAGTCTTAGCAATGTGAGGTTTAGGGTAGGAATAGATGCTCAATATCCTATAATTTCGGAGTCTTTTACTTTAATCGACATGGTAAGAGAGGTGCTGAATTGAATTCTCAATGATCTGAGTGATTGCCGGAACATCATCTGTTTTAACCTAAGTTTTCACCCAAAAAACGACCCATTTTCAGGTATTATAGACCTACATATTATTTCAAACCTCAAAAATAATAACCATAAAAAATAGCCCAGCTAAAAAAACTAAACCAAATTTATATCTATTTTATTAAATAAAAATTTTTATTATATACCCCAAGTGTAAAATAAACTGTTAATTATTTTTATTTTTGGTGGATTTTATTATCCTGAAATAACTGTAGGTAGATAATAGGGAGTACGAATATGTATGTTTGAGGTTAGTTGTCTTTCCATCTCTAGGTTTTCTAAGTCAGATATTCACCATAGAAGTTTGGTGGCTCTGTAGGGGTGTGATCTACTGTAGCCTTCTCCAACCTAGTAGGTAGTCACAGCAGAGTCCTACTTACAGTTGCGTTTTCAAGTTGATTTCCAAAAAGCTGAGGCAAATGCGGCCGTCACTGGTGATTAGAAGCAGGTTTTTCCTGCACTACGGTAGGGTTACGCCTCACACTTCAATCAGCCAGCAAAAACTGATGCAGTAAAGCTTCGAGATTCTCACTCACTCTCCTTTTCCCTCGCCCTTTTCCCCACTGATCACTACTTTTCCCGGATTCCGGATGCCAACCTTCGACATCAACAGACTGCCGGTCTTGAGCATGCTGAAATCGCTTTCCAAAAGTTTGCGGATCCTTGCGTTTCAGATTGAATTGTGAGCCACATAACGTTCAAAGCATTGTGGGAAAGATGTACAGAAATGAACATGTGTTAAGTTGATGAAATTGATAAACAAAGACATACATATTTGAGCAAAGTTATAACATTCTGCACTGAATTGTCCGTTTTGACAACTAAGTTGGCAACAACCTGGTAGACTGTGCGTCAGGCGAGCGTGCGTGCGCCTTTTCTACGTCTGGGCTGCGCTTCAGATGCGTCCTATCCTTCGTCACAGATTTGCACGAATCACGAACACACGTATCTATTATATTACCTATAGAATGCCTGTAGGGTGTGTCGATCTCCCGGAAATCTCGGTTATTGGCTTGTATGATGAGGTTACAATTAAAGAAATCTTTGCAACTCCCTAGAGCTGGGTACTTGTGGGAATATAGACGTCGCCCATTTCCGCGTCGCGATATGTCCGCCCTCACCTTTTAGTACACTTAAATTTGTCAAAAACCCTGTTCGATGGATCGGTCTTGCATAAGATACAGGAGGAAAAGTACTTGATTGCAAACATAAAGCACATCCTGCGAATGATTTATGCCAAAATAATCGATTCGATGAGCTGAACCTGGAGGCATCATTGGAGTTGCCCGTAGCCAATGAGTCAACGTATCCACATTTACCTTTCGCCAGCACCTGTCATCATGTCCATGCATACGTGACATTGTATATATCCAGTTGCTACCTATACGTAATCATAGGTGATCATATCCATGGATATGAGATTACCCACCCTCTCACTGATGCATTCGGATCCTGGGCTTCACTCGAATGTGGGTAAGGATGTGTAATGAGAATGAGAATTGAAGTAGGAAGCTGAATATTGTAGGTCACATTGGCGCAGGAGGTCCTTCTCCAGACTACACCGCCTGTAACTGCACTGTTGAGGCGCGCTGAGACAACTTTAAAAAGTGGTCCTGTTTCGGCAGCTGTTAGGAAGTAAAAAAGAGACTTCCATGAGAATTCCAATCGCATCTTCCTTGGCTAATCTGACCATTCCGCTCACTTTCTGATAACTGCTAGATTACTTGATAGATGACATAGTTTTCCGTTAGACTTATGGACGTGGAGAACGCGTTATTTCCCACAACTCATCCGTGTCCAGGCAATGGAATCTGAAGGGTTTTCAAAGAGAATGACACTCGATGTCAGTCCATATTCCAGAGGATATTTCTATTTCTTGATCAGCGGTTGGTTGTTCCACGACTGACACCAAAGTACTGCTCACCACGACATAGAAGCCATTTTCTTCAAGAGAGGACTTCACGAGAAATGAGAGACCTGTTTTGCATGCCAGGTGTAACATTCCAAGAGGACTTTTGGGCAGAAGATAGGAATTACTGCTGTCTCGTACACTTGCTGTGATGTTGCACACAAGTTGTGAGAGTTTCTGAGCCCACAGCGAACTTGTTCTAATCTCCTTTTCAGAAATGCCCGAAAACGAAGCATACAAACAGCTTAGGCTCTGCGTATTATTAAATTCATGCTGAACTGGCCGATTACCGTCGCTAAACGGCACCGACAACAGCGATTGCGTTGATTTCGTTTGCAAGGTTTGCCAATCAGCCAGGACGGCCGAGCCCACACACGTGAGCGGGAAGGGCTTCGGCTCGCGCTCCCTCCCGAGCTCTCCGCTACCTTATTTACATGTAGTTCATTACAGCAGCTCATTTGTTAAGCGTTTTGCGCAGCAATCATCAGTGCCTCGCCAACATTCGCGTCATTAAGCGACATTTGCAAGTCAGCCATAAAAAGAGACCTCGCCTGCAATTGCACAAAACAAGAGATGTGCTCATCGCGACGAGAAAACAATCCAAACTGAGCTCTATTCAGAGCCAACAATCTTCCACAAGAAGTTTCGTCCGCAATTCTTCGTTTAACACAGTTAAAGTGGTTTATTGGGGCTCAGAAGTGGTATTGAATTTACTGCTCTTTGCTGCCTGAATTTCTTCTCATTTGGAGTTTAGGGAGTCCTGTAACGATTGAGCTGGGATTCCTGAAACGCTGATCGAGCGAGCCAACGATGCGAAAGACTATCCCTTCTAATATGTAATTTCAAAAGACGCACGTTATCGAACCTGGTTTTGATCGGTACCTGGTTTTTCTTACCAACCTGGTTTTCTCGGTCATGCCTTCGTGATTTTTAACCCAGAATATTCATCAATTTTCTACTTCAAATTCCTTACAGATTAGGGCTTCCGAATCCAGAATTCGGGATGTCATGCATTGTTTTGCTCCGTACTCCCACAAGGCTGAAAGAAAAGGAAATTAAACCTAAACCACGCAAACCAACGATGGTTGGTGTGAGTGGCCATCCTAAAGACTCCGTAGTGTAGGGTAGACGCGAAGAAATAAATGTTGGTTTCATAACCTGGTTTAGCTGGTTTTGCGTTCATGTTACAGATCCCAGCCCAGGATGCATCCTGTAAAGCAAACGAGACTGTAATTACAAAAACAGAGCTCGCGATTGCGGTGTTGTCACAATCTCTTCATGGATGCTTCAAGAAACTTCTGTGATGCTGCACTCCTCTGTATTTTCTACGTAAGAATCAAAGCATGAAAGCTAACAATAAGTTGCGTGTCAGAAAGTCAACCTTCGGATCTATTAGGGTACATACATAGTTCTAGTTCAGATAGAGAAAGACAGAACCCTCGGAATTTGAATTTGTTCGAAGTGATCTGAAAAGTATTAGACTGTGAAGAAAGTGTCGCTTAAATCCCACCGAACACATACATATTTTAAGCATTTCTGAAGCGAAAAAAATTAAAAATCTGTTACAGTATTCAAAATAAAATATCCACAACCCACAAGTCGCTCTCTTAGGAGCTGAAGACAGAACTTTTTCCCTTAGAACCCCTCAGAAATTCCTGTCGATCCCCTTTTGGTCATAAATTCTAGTTGTGATTTGGTATTCCGTTTCCGCATCTCACACTGCTACAAAGCTTGCCGCAAAAGTAATGCGTCTACAGCTAATACAGACAGGAATTGGAAAGTGACTGGCGCGATAGATGCTGTGGCATACTTTGTGAAAGAACTATATACGTAGTGAGAGCCGACAACCACGGTCAAAAGGAGAAAGTCGTGCGGTCGCCGTAATTTTTATATGTTGCTAGTCGTCTGAAAACATCGAAAAAGTGCTGCAATGCTGCAAGAAGAACCGAGTGCGTTTCCTAAGTCCTCCGCAAGCTCTAAAAATCTTGAGAAGTCTCTCGAAATAAGAGGAACTTTCGGCATCATTTCAATTTCTGGAACACTTCAGTGAGCAAAGCACAATTTTTGATAGTACCTTTCATAACCCCCCCCCCCCCCTAATCGATGGTAGAGCAGAGAGCGCGTCGCGGCCCTCATCACCCCTATGGTCGCGTTAGACATTGCTATATTCACTTAATAATAATCGAAAGGAACCATTGCCGGCTTATTCCTGGTGATTTCCTTAAGATCCCCTGGATATTCCCTGTATTGACTGAGAGTTCCACGATTTTCAACAGCATGCTCCACTGAGCCTTGCATCAAAACGCCAGCGATGTTTCGGTAGTTCCGCTAAGAATCAGCTGACAAGGTGGGGGATGGGGGGGGGGGGGGGGTGGGTGTAAGAGGCCAGGCCAGCAGATCGAAATGAAAGCTATCTGACTTGAGTCTTTGTTTGAGTAGGTGCTACAGCATGTATTTCATTACTGCCCTCGACTCCAATAAACAAAAAAAAAAACACGAGTGCAAAGCGATCATGGCAGGCTTCGAACCCTCGACACTCTTCCTTACAGTCCAGTATCTTCCCCACTCGGCCACTTTCTGATGGAGCACGTAGTGATGTGGTGAGATTTCTATTTTTTTTTTTTGAAGTCAAGCTCAATAATGAAATACATAGTGTAGCACCTACTCAAACAAAGATTCAAGCCAGAGAGGTTTCATTCCTATCTGCGAGCCGGGCCTCCTGCCCCTCCCTTGTGTGCTTTGGTATCTGTAGCCCCAACACCCATGAATTGCATTTCCAAAGCTGTACTAAAAGAGTGAGAGGTCTTTCGGATAATAGACGTTACCAAGCACGCAAACAGCATCGATCAACTTAAGCTGATACGTCTAAGGCAACAACTCTCGGGCGACTGCTATTGCTGGAACTCTCTCTTGCCTCTGTGACTATCTGGGTCCAGTCTTTGAACTTCTTTCAGTACTTCTTCCTTCAGGAGATGCCACAGATGCACAACACCAAGGTCCTGCAACACCTGCTCGCAGCAGCCAGCTCCGATGCCACGTCGTACATCTCGCGAGTTCGCAGACTGTCCAGCTTCGCCCTGCCGGCCAGTCGACGTCCGGTGAGCGCTTTGACCCTTTGCTTATACTTTCATAGCAGTTATCTCTGTTTTGAGGGAATTGATGAATGATCGTCCAAAATGGTGAGCCCTTGATGTCCATATGACAATCTCGATGCGCTGGCACGCGCCGCATCATCTACTGTATATGCCTGCGCATCCACACTTCCCACTTACTTCACTTCTGTCGTTCTCGGTTGACCTGCACGGGTTCTCTTATGCTTACAACATTCATTTTCAGTCAAGGGCCGCAAAAACAATAGAAAACGATTGCGAGTGAAATAAAACTGACAATTATTCATAATCTTTCCTCTCTTACGAGGGGTAGTCACTCAGAGTGCACTCTAAAGACTGCTTCCACCACAGCCACTTCGGGACCCGCTCGAGTCACTTTAGCCTACTCTCTTCTTTGTTGTTTCCAATTCTCGATTTCATAATAAAATGCCGCCGTACCGTGGTTGTTTAAGGTTTATCTTCCTCTATCCACGATGGGAAATTATTCGGGTCTACTGAGTCCCGCAAGTGAACAGATCTGCCTCACTGATCACACAGCTTTTCTCCTCCTCGTTTGCTTTTCCATTCAGGTGTAAGTATGTGTTAGGCTGCCCAAAGGGATCTCTCTGAAGTCATTTGGATATGAAACCTCCTTAGATAATGGGGTATTGTCAATGAATGTATTCCTTAAAGGCAGAGGGCCTCGTTCTGCTTGTTGGATTTACCAACATCTCTCTTATATAAATCATGGTAGTGCAACAAAATTTTCTAGAGCGCAGACGTAGGGGGACTAGCACGTGATCGCACGCGCTCGCCGTGAGACTCAGTTATAGACTGTGCCTCGCGGATCGCTCCAAGCAGTGCTGGCTGCCTGCCACGGCTGCCGCGTCGGTCAACGAGTCTTGGCGTGTCCAATCGATAAGATCAACGGCTTCACATGTCAACTCGGGTTGGCAAACTGTTACAGACCCCGTCCTGGAAGACGGGTTTATAGACCATTCTGAGACAATTTATGTATACCGTTGGAACCATCGCGCCGAGTAGATGCAGAATCTGCTGTTAGCTGAACTACGAAAATGAGGTGGACCCCTGCCTTCAAGCACAGTTGCGATGGCGCGTGAATACTTGCAACTTTTAGCTTATTCTTCTTGGAAAATAATTAATGAAATGGTGCAGCTTCGACTGGCTTGCACTTGGCATCAGTGAAAATCTTGCTTTTTTTCACTGGTCAGGTAGAGCTCATAGAATAAAAGCAAAAACTCCCCCAGCTTCCCTGCGGTCAGCGGTGGAACTACTTTTCCATGCAGGCTTCAAATTGGTAGAGACACTGTACCGGTACTCGACGCAGGTCTGGCAAACGTGAGGAGGCGGAGTGGGAAATGAGGGTGACTACATATGGGACATGTTCTTCTCTGGAAAATACACGTACAGTCTATTAGCTCACAGAGGGCGCCCGATGTGACTTTGTCCGCAACTACGACTTCCCCATTTTTAGGCTAACCGATCTATTTTTTGCACTTTTTTGATATCCATATGGTGTGGTTCCTTCCATTCTTATGTTTTCCCACTGCCATCCGCTAAAATATCCTTCCAGACGCATTCTGCAGGCAAAGTCGTAATTGCAGACAATTTCAGATCAGGCGCCATCTGTGAGCTAATAGACCATACGTAATTGTGTAAAAAATTAGCGAATTCTGCGTACTCCGCCCGAAAATAGGGGGAATATTGTTGGAAAAAGTATGAATTGAATGGTGCAGCAATGCTACCTACATATTGCCAGCATGCACGAATGGTAGCATAGGCGTGAACCAGTGGCGGACGTAGAAAGTGGGCGGGAGGGGGGGGGGGAAGTGGGGTCTCAGCCGCTTTGGGGACCCAGATGGAAAATAAAATTAATAAAAATATTAATTATAATGGTAAATAATAAATAAAAATTATATCAGAAATGATAATAAAAATAAACAATTAAAAACAAACCAATACAAGATTTTTATTTGTATTATAAAGTAAGTTCGAAAATTTGGCGACCCATTCTCGGGGGGGGGGCGCACCCCGTCCCCCCCCTGCGTCCGCCACTGGCGTGAACCTATGTGTGGATTTTTAGACATATTTGAAAGTGAAGGAGAAATTGATGAAAAACAAATACAAGAAGAATAAAAGAAAAACACGCAAAATCTGCCCGAATTTACATGGACTACGAAATCGAGCGGTACTCATTTATTTTTCGTATAAATCCAAGTGAATTCTGCGTGAATCGTCAAGAATTATCAAACACTAGCAAAACTGCTTACTATTAGAGTTTTACATTCGAAAATATTTTTCGAATTCTTGGGGGCCCCCGAATTTTTGGATATTCGAATTTCCGAATTTTTGCGAACCATCGAATGTTCGAATATTCGAACTTTTGAATTTTCTGAACCCACCGAATATTAGAATATTCGAATTTTCGAATTTCTAGGGATCCCCAAATTTTTGAGTATTCGAATTTTCGAATTTTTGCGAAACACCGAATTTTCGAATATTCGAATGTTCGAATATTTATTCGAACAACATTCCATTTGGTAAAAACATTTTGTACCCATGCATGAAGGCGAACAAGGCGATATGTTTGCCCATCACAACGGGCATGGAACTTCTCGGGTAGTGAGTTTCATTCGCCGTTTTGGAATTTCTCACAACCTTCTCATGAGTGGAAGCTTGTGTTGCTGTGGAGTTGGTCCTTATTGGTTTTAGAATTGCAACTGGTTGAAACTCCTAAGCTTAAGAACGCCTATCTCACTTGAGGTCTGTAACCATCATTAAAGATCGAAGAGTGGATGAAACCCATCGTCCGTGAAAAGGCTTTCGCTTTAGTATCTATGTGTTGTAGTTCAACAAAACGAGCCATGGTAGTGAATGTAGAGGTTTTGACGCGATAAAAATAATGTTGGGTACAGTGGTTCAGTTACCTTGATCATGAATGAGCTTACAGCTATCAACAAAAAAGCGTCAGCGATATAAAAAAAAACACTGCCTGTTACCCCGTTCCTCATTATTACTTCGGTTTATCCGGTCCAACTGCATGCTTGTTGGATGTCAAAACCAACAGAACTTCTTTAACAAGAAATCGGAGTATGTTTGTGCAAAAAGGTTAATAAGAGGATCTCAAGATTTTGTGTGATCTCTGAATTCCACAACTAACGATTATGTACTTAGGAAGAGTTTCAATGAAGCAGTAGTTGGAAATCGGCTAAATATAAGGAGGAATGCCGTGCAAAATTTTATATTATAGTTTGCAGTTCACTTACATAGTTCTGGAGGAAAGGCTTGAATAATCAGAAGTATAGTTGAAACTGCTGGTTTCTCAAATGTCTAGAAAGATACATACATAGGTTTCACCGGAGAGATCTTCGTCGCCAATGTCGTATACCTCGCAGGATCGCAGTTTCAAAGCTTTCAAATGCAGTTGGTTGCTTTCGAATGCGTGCAAAGATACGAGCAGGTAATTGGGAAAATTGAGGTTGAAATCAGAAGTTGGACTGGGGTTTCAATTGAAATGGTTCTTCAGCGAGGAAATGGAACTGAAATAACAGTTGCGACGCAAAACAACTCCAAATATTCGAATTTTCAGCCTAAAATTTTCGAATATTCGAATTTTCGAATAATCCCGGGCACTCGAATTTTCGAATATTCGAATTTTCGAATATCGCGAGGCCATCGAATTTTCGAATATTCGAACTTTCGAATTTTTAGGGACCTCCGAATTTTCGAATGTTCGAACTTTCGAATTTTTTGGAGCTTCCGAATTTTCGAATATTCGAACATTCGAATAAATATTCGAATTTTTTCGATTCGGTCAAAACTCTACTTACTACTCGTGTTTTTTTTAATTTCCGAAAAAATGCAGGAAGAATGAGCGAAATCTGCTCGAATTTCTCCACTCGAATCTGACAAGTATTTTTTCAGCAGCTTTCCGGATCCCCGTCCTACTCCAAGTGCAAGAAGCTATCGAATGTAGCGCTTCTCGGCTACAGCAATCCCTGAGACTCGTTTGGCTGCTTTAGTGGAATCACCGCAACTTTGGTCGCAGATAAACTGCCACGCGCCTTCATCGTCTATGAGATCTGTGGTCTCGCATTGTTTTGCAAAATTTCGTCTCGACTGGCTTTGTCTGAACCAGGGTGTTTTCTTCTCAATACCCTTTTGTCCACAAAAACTGCGCTCAATGCTCCCAGCTACAATTGTCCACACCAGGAACCATAGCGCTCTACCACCGTATCTATTCGCAGCAGTGCTTGGATCGGAGGAAAGAATTATTACTAAGGTGTAAAATCGGGGTTATTTTGTGTACGGTAATTCGGATGTAACTCGTAATTGTGAGAAGCGCCACTGTGACGGATGTATTGTCTGTTTCACTAATCTTGCATATTGGACGAGCTCCAAGATGAGGTAAGCCCCGCCACGTCGTCATATTCCTTATCATGGAACGTGGCGGAACTTGTAGCAATGTTTGGCTCACCTCCAACATGAAAAGGAATTCCAACATGATAAGGAATATGACGACGTGGCGGGACTTACCTCATCTTGGACATTGTCCAGTATGCAAGATTAGTGGAACAGACAGTAGCTGCAGAACTAGTGCTCCATGTATATGCTCAGCCACGGAGGGAGGTAAAAAAAAAAATTCGGGACTCCTCTGCTTTGGGGACACGGATGGAAAAATGAAATTACTGAAAGTATTTCTTCTAATATTAAAACAAGCATTCATGAAATAATAATAAGAGAAAACGATTATGGCTAAGCCAACACAGAATTTTTCACTGTTTTATAATGCATTTTTGTGCCTTACTCTCTTCCTCATCCACCCCCCCCCCCCTAACCACCACCGTACCTCTGCGCCCTTCACTGCTCCGTACGTACATACATAAGCGACAAGGCGACGCAGCACGCGCCCTCTCAACCTCTAGCATTGGACCGCGCTACACCCGCACGGTGTCTGAAATCGACGATCGGTCTCCCACATTTGTATTTTGTCCAGGACAGATAGCACTCTCAAGGAATTTCGAGAGTCCTTGCAAATCTCTCCCTCAAATTCTGCTGAACAAATGAGTTGTACTGCGCTGCACCTCTAGGTGGGGCAGTATTGTTTCATTCGGAAGCAATGTTGGGCCATGTGCAGTAGAGCTCATCCTTAGCGCACCTCTTGCAAATTTACTGCCTTGTTTTCTACCTGAATTCCAAAAAAAGTGCGGCAGAGGAAATTATGAGGTTTACCAGGAAATTAAGCAGAACATACAAAAATAAATGAAGCTAGGCAAAACAAGACGTTGCGATCGAAAACCCACTGTGAGTTGCGGAGTTTGGCTGTTTTCTACCTGGTAAACCGTCGTATAAAATGAAGTGAAGCCTGATTCTCAGCCTTTTCCAATCTCTTTTGCCTAGACACCGTTCTTGCCAATCGAGTCTTCTTTTTAGCTGTAGGTGTTACTTCTATTGTCGATATACTAGTACCACAATACCCACAAAACCATCCTCATTGTCAGTAAAAATAGAAGCAACCCTATATATGGACTAAGTTCTCACGGTTCCTCGCGCCGGCCTCACCAGACTCCCACTTTTGGTGTATTATACCCACTCCTGGAGCTGCGCTCGTTAATACCACGGAGTGCCCTCAGCATTGTTTTCGTTCCGTAGAAAGGATCATCGACGGTTGAGAACTAATGTAGTTCTGGAAGGACGAGGATTTAGCTGCTTAGCAAAACTTCTTGACTGGAAAACAAGACGGTCGTTGGTGGGAAAGGAAGGTGAAAGGCTCCCAAAATTACTTCATGTTCTAGAAACTCAGAACCCCTGGAGCAAATTGCAAACAAGGATTTCTCAAAAACAACTTGCAAACAAGCTCAAATAAAGTAGTTTGCAAGCTTTTGCTAAAAACAACTTGCAAACCAGTATGACGTCATCACCAGCCTGGAAAAAATAGTTGCCGACCAGCTTTTCATTTTGCAACTATTTTACTAGGAATTCAAAACAACTATTTTACCAGCTTTCTCCAAAAACAACTATTTTACTAGCTTTGCGCTGATACTCTGCGGCTATCACGCAGAAATGAAAGAATCCTTCGTATGTGGTAGGGTATTTTAACGGTCCCATACAATGAAGAGCGGCTGTTACTCCGCTTCCATACAAAGCGTGAGTTATACATATGTTTTCAGACTTTGTCTCCATTTTTTGAATCTCCTCAAAACAGGTATTCAAATAGTTTAGTCCACTCAATCAGTTGCTAGTGAAACCACATATAGTATTAGCGAAAACAAAGGTCTGGAAAAGCTATATCCGAGAACTCTCGAAAAAAGATAGCGCTTTAAGTTAAGTTTTCAGAATGTACTTACTCTTACCTATGCACCAATTCACTGGCAGTGCTCTGTTCAAGACCTTTCAAGGGAGATTTGCAAATTAGTCATGACTACTATAGACCGGTTAAAGAAGACCATTTAAACAAGCTTGATTTCTTTTCTCAGTATCCGTTCTGAAGCAAGGCAAGTTTGCTTATTAGAAAACTATTTAAATTAATAGACTGCACACCGAATTAGAATTCCTTTGATAACTGTGCTGCACATCGAAAGCAGCCCGAACAGCGTAGTGCGACAAGTAGAAACCCTAGCAGCATCTCCTCGCAGCTGCTGCCACCTTCCCCTCAGTTGCTGCTTTAAAGAGAAAAATTTTGCAGCAAGGGCAGGATGGCAGCAACTGGAAGGAAGTACTGCTAGGATTTTCACTAGACGCATTACGTTGTTGGGTTGCGTTCGCGCTGCACAGTTATCAGAGTCCCTGTTGGGGCATCTAAACTCTAATCTAATGTAGAAACAATTTCCGAAGTTTGCAGCCTGTTTGGACAATTTCGAATCTTGGCTGAGTGAAGCACGACTGCGAAAGGTGATGAACTAATCTGAACAGTAGCCGAAGATTGCCCAATCACAGTAAACTATGAGAACCACAGAAGCAGTCCTCTGACACGAGTTGTTCCTACAACCAGATTTGTGGCTGGGTTGCGCCACACAGTTTGGAGACGTTTATGAACGCCACCAATAAAGTCGTTGTATTCTGAATGAGTGTGATCCACAAAACGTTCCTGTTCTAACGGGTTGACTTCGGAGAACAACTATCTCACTAGCTTTTCATTTTGCAACTATTTATCAAGGAAGTGGTCAGAACAACTAATTAACCAGCTTTTCATTTTACAACTATTTGGCAGGGAAGAGGTCAAAACAACTATTTTGCAAGCTTTTCATTTGCAACTATTTAGCAAGGAAGTGCCAAAAAATAGTATTCTACCAGCTTTCGAAAAACTAGTTTCAGATGCGATCTGAAACTAGTTTCTCAAAAGCTGGATAAATAGTTGTTGCAGAGGTTCTGAGAAAGTGTACAATTTGCATAAGCTTTTTTTTAAAGGCAGCACGAAATCCCCGCCTCGGTTCTGAGGTGCGAGCCATAAAGTAGGCGCCGCGCACATCACAAATCTGGAACAGACCACTTGCCTGCAGAACCGTAACCACTTGCCTGCAGAAAACGGCGAACTACCGTCGCGTGCACGCCCAGTCGGCTAGTACTTCGGAGGCCTCGACGCGCCAGCTTACGAAATCAAACGCATGCGGGCGGGCGCGTCTCCCTGTCTCCGTGCTGGGACCCATCTGCTGCTCAGGCAGGGCGCCGCCGGAATACTCGTACGCGCACGGAGGCAGCATCGCGTTTTCTCGGCTTCCTCGGGTGTTTCGCGCGTTTTCATCACCGTATATGAGCAAAACACCCCTAAAATCTTCAAAATCCGGCGAAATCACAAACACGATGATTTCGACGGGTGCTGCCTTTAAGTTTCCTATTTCCGCTGTCATTTTTTGGGATCGTTATTAATTATTCCCTACCATTAGGACAACTCTTGAAAACTTCATTTCTGAATGAAAATGGCAGTACAGGTTCTCTTTTCGTGTGTGATCTTGTAGAAATGATTATTTGACATCGGCAGAGTCAAAACAGACTGATGAGAGGGAAATGGTCCTACGACCGAGAAACTTACCCTCACCTACTTACTGCAAATCCACGCCGCTGTTATTACGATTAGTTTTTTTTTTCTTTATAAATGTTGAAAATAAGGAATCAGGATGGAGTCTTATATCTAATTCTCCTAAAATAACAAAAGATTGGGTGAATCCCCTTTGAGGTTCTCCCATCCCGTTCGCTCGTGTTTCGTGGAAAATTCGCTCACTATGGGTTTAGTTGGCTATTCAAGTCTTGTAACAGTTGTCCGTATTTGGGTTTAAGATATGAGAGAAGGACCTCGGAGAGAACTGCTTCACTGACCTTAATAGGAGACAGGCCTGTTTTTCCGGCATGGATTGGATCAGCCACTAGAATAGTCACTGCTTTTGCAGACAAGATTTCCTACCTCTTCCTTCCGTTTTCTAGCGTTTCTCTCATTTATGGTACGCCCTAGAGTTTATTAAATAAATAAATAAATAGTTAACGCTACATTTGTCAATCCTGCTTCCCAAGTGATCTTCATTTCGAGAACGCGTACATTGTCCTCCCTCGCCCTTCCGCCTTCCAAGCTCCTTGCCAGCGTCCTGAAGTACCAAATACCGAGATCCAAATTTACATTAAGAATTGTATAGCGACCGACTTCCAGTGTCCTTGAACTGAGAGCCAGCATGCCGGATTTGTCGCGTGCTCTCAAAGCCCATTTTTTGCCAAAATTTCCATGACATGAAAGCAATGGATTGCGTGACGAAGCGCCTTCAACGTTACACCCACGAGCACTCGACTTCTTGTTGCCACTCCACTCTCGATCGTCGTCCGTTTCCTGCCAAAAATCCCTCGAATTTCACAGAAACATCAGTTCCTTCTAAAAAGAGTAAGAAAAATAAGTGTTTGGCCAGTCCAAGCGTTTCTATCGTGGAGAGAGAAACCACATCTCTTTTTTCTGTGTTCCTCTCTTCCATGTAACTAATTCCTCTCCGTTTTTCCCGTTAGTTGCATAATTGGTTTACCAGGGATAGCTGAGCGAGAAGGCCTACTGTAGCAATTATTCTGGTTAATGCACGACCAGCTTCGTAAAAGGATGTATTTTCTCTGCTCATGCGACGAAAAATCATATGGTAGAATTTTGAATGACCATCCGACTTTAAATAAACATAAGACTGGATTATTCGAAAAAAAGTCCCCTCGTGGAACAAATTATCTGAGGTTGCACCACCACATTCTTTTCCCCTCGTTCATGGTTAGTTACCTTCAGTCATTCACATCTGTCATCATGCACTGTGTCACGTTCGGAGTCAGGCTCTCTCGCAAGGCACTGAAGGCAGCGTTTTACCTCAGGATTCTTCCTAAAATTCTTATGCGAAAAGAACCCTCAGATGGCTCTGATCGCAATGGTAGACACGATTCCTCACAAAATGCATAAAAACCCGTTTTCAAGTCGGTTCTTTTGTGGAGAATTTGGGTGCTCATTCAGACATCTGCCGCAAGAGTGGCGCTAAAGGTTAGCGATCGATAACATCAGCTGCACAGTCTCGTGATAGGCGCTCTACGGGCGTGCCGATTTCTCCACGAAAGAACTTGCTCAAAAACAAGTTTTTGTACAGTTTTGTTAGAAATCACTTACATGATTGTGATGAGCGCCTTCAGAAGATTCTTCTCACATAAAAGTCTCGAAAACGATCCTCATGTGAGGTAGTGCCATCAATTCGGTTGCCTAATTGCGAACCTGAACCTCCAATGAAACTGACGCTCATCGCGGTTGAGAGAATGCTTGAGAATTCGCAACTTCTTCGCAGCGACGACTCCTTGTTTGCGTCGCTGCTTTTGTTTTCATTGAAGCCTCTAAATTAACGGCCTAGCTGCGTTTTAATACGCGGCTGCCCTCCCCAGCTTGGCCCACACCCGCGTCCACGCAAAGGACAGCCCGTCCGACGATGTTCCGTGGACGCGGATGGATTTGCCGGATATATCCGCGCTTTCCCACACGGAGGAGGCTCTCACGGCTGGTCTTCGCGTCTACAACTCCCCTCGTTTGGTGAACGCTTCCTCTGCTTGTGCTCTCCAACGAAAGAGAGCATCGCGGTCTCTACCGTTCCGGACTTCCCCTACATTCGATTGCTTCGGGGAGCTCCGGCTTCCATTCAGTGCACTAATGCCTTTGCGTGTTCTTATCCCTTACTGTCCTTTGACACGCGAGAGCGAAAGTTCATCTGCGCTTGAATTTTTCCCATAGTACGCCTATAAGTGCGATGACGCATGTTTGTTGAGCAGGAGAGTGATACGAAAGTCCGACCTAGCCTGTTCCTTAGTGGAATTAGGTGGTTATCGCTGACAGCGTTGAACAACAGCTATTCGTCATGAGCTCCTTAAATCTGGCGATCACCCAGAAAAGCTCCTTACATACAGATACTAATGCTATTAGCACTATTGCTATTTACAAGGTTTTCTGCTTGTCCTCTTTTTATAGAGTGCTTTGCTTCATCGCTCCTCATCCAACAAGCAGTAGTGTTTTGCACGGAAGGATTAAGTAAATAAATTAGTTAACTAAATTAACTTAAAATTCTAACTAAATTTGTCGATTCCGTTGAAAAACAAGGAGGATACAAATGATTTTCAGCGTTGTTGATGGGGGTTGTGGTTACGTTAGTAAACGCAACCAAACTGAGAAGTTACCCCTGCTTTTTACCCATCTCTTCATCACCATTTGTCTGTATTCATTATCGATTATTATTCTATTATTATAACTATCCGTAAGTGATTACTATTGTATACCCATCTTTTATTGCAATTTATCATCGTAGAGAGAAACGGAATCGCGAAAATGCTTTTATGTACGGGCACGCAACCTATATTTTTTCTTGTAGTCTTACTTGGTTCCTTTCTGCTGGAGTGGACATAGCGCTGTTTCCTCTTGGAGAACACAGTCTTTGGACAAGTTCTTCCACTGGTGTTACGCTTTGAAAGAAAAAGTGGTGTCGTCGTGCATTCACTTGGGAAACTTGTTCTTCAAAGAAGAAGACAATGGTAACGGAGTGTTGGATGGATTCAAACAGCATTTGATCAGTTCTAGTTAAGATCAATTGCCACAAAAGATAGAAAAGCCGTTAAATGGGATTTTGGATGAAACCACTGAATAAATCGGGAGTAGTGATGTGCTTGGGTGGGGACATGGGCATTGCTTTATTTCTCCGCTACTAAACATTTGTCTCCACGGGCTCGATTCCATTAACGAACTGTCAATTTTTGATTCAACAGAGACACCGAATATTAGGAAAACTCAACGGCATCTAGGTTTTACTGATAGAGAAAGAATGGAGACGTTATATTTATTGTTAAATGTATGCTTGACTGCGCCTAGAATAAAAACTAAAATATAAATCGTCATGTAAAAATAGCCAAATTAAATGAAGAAAAATTTTGACAAATTAGCGTATTGAGCGCCTTACAAATTTAACGTTGGAAGGGGTATCTGCCGCCGCATTGGCTCACATGGTCGACTAAACCACTGATTGAACTGCTGCTCCTGCACACCGAATAAAGGAATAGATTTTCGAAATAGGTTACACTTACGTGACCACACAATATCGGAGTGCAAGACGAGAACGATTGAATTATCGTCAAGTATAACATTAGCCAAAATTGGGCCATAAACCATTACTTCGGATGTTTGGATCAGAGCTATGGATCAGACCTATACATACGAGTAACGCCGTTCCTCTTCACGGATCCAACTTTTCAAGAAGAAAACAAAAACCGAAGGACTGGATTAATGTTGACTACTAAGTGTCTCGTATTTTTTTAATCTTTCCAACAGTTTCCCAGGATACGGAAAATCCGAAAGGGAATGGAGGGCCCCACATTCGTCATTCCATAATCTTGCCTAGGATTTTTCGAAAGTTTCTGTTAATTCTAGTATAGCATCCAAAGCTTAGCATCTATGCGCCTATCCACATGTTTATAGTAGCGCTCCAAATAATTGTACAAAATTGTCGAAAAATGATCTCGGGTGCTTGGTTCATTATATGTGTACGAAAACTGTGTTCTGAGATTTCGGTGTTTCCGTAGAACTTTGAGGCAAGAATTAGAGGTATTGTCCGTTTTTCATCAGCAAATATTTCTACGAGTGTTGTCAAGTTTGTTGGGAGACATTTGCACAACAACCTCTTGCGTTATCCCTTTTGGTTCAAGGCTAACTCAAAAGTGATAGCTGAATTAAAATCCCTGCTAGCAGTGTATGTTAGAATCAAGCCGCGGATGATAAATGTCATGAATTCTGTCGTGCTACATGTAGTAGGGTGGCGTAAGCAGTTTACGCAAGACTTCTCTCATGCAGAGCTGTCTAGATGTCATAGTAGCGTGGTTGTTTTGCGTGTTACCGGTCGCTAATTACCTCCGCCAAAGACTCGGTTTATGCCGACAACTACCACTCGGTTCCGCCCCGTGAGCAGCCACTTGCTCTGCTCGTCATCCTCAAGTGATGCCTTGTCACTATTCAGAAGCACGACTCACGGTTGTCGCTACTACTCCGCTAGTGTGGAAGACGTCATCTGACGTTCCTGCTCACAGCTACTTGGTTTGAAGGCTGCACCCCATGGCAGGAAAAGCATGCATGGATCTCATTGCATTCAAAGCGTCCAGGATCATGCAACCTCACTGCATCACGAATTTGGAGATTATTACAGAGTTTTTCCACCAGACTACGTTGCAAACATTGCTTCCTTCAATGTTTATGGTCTTCCTGGGAAAGAAGAGCAGACGTTTTTTGTCAGGATTATCTGCTCAGAGGAAAAAGCTGCTATAAGACGTCTGGAACCCTTCAGAAAGCAAAGAAGTGAGTAGCCCACATTGCCACTGACCCAGGCCTAAGCCATTTTGTGAATGTGGGAAAGGCCTGACCCACCCTCAGACTTTTCGCAACGGCTGCTTCCTGTTGAAGTGCTACAGTTAGTCCACAAACGGCGTTCTATATCTATACTTTTATGAAAACATTCACGCACATCACCTGTCGTGGAATTCATGGGAGCTCCAGAGGAAGTTTTGACCTTCCAGCTAGCCCAGAATGGTAAACTCCCTTGCATCAAATGTTTCCGTTATCCATTACCCTCAACATTTACTTCCTTCGTTCGCTGTGACGTGATTCTCGGATGAAATGAACCAGTTTTTGCTTGGAACACTTGCCCTTCTTTGATTTGCAAATCGGTTATTATCTTCCCGCGAATGTTCGTTTCGAACGCCACGCTCAGACAAACTGCCGAAAATTCCGCAGCAGAATAGGGACCTTTCGGGAATTCCGCAGCAGAAAGAGATGCCTTCCGGAAGAGCAGCAGCAGAAGGGGATTCCGGGCAGAAGGATGCAGAGAAGAAAAGCGCTCCGGAATTTCCGCGGCAGAAACGCAGGTGAACCGCAGGGAAAACTTACTGCCCCAATCTCCGGAAATTCCGCAGCAAGACACGTCATCTAATGACGTGACACACTGATTGACTGGCCGGTCGAATTCGCTGCGAACCTTCATCATTACCTATCCAAATCATTGTTATTGCTCATCATCTGTCACATCTTCTTCTTTCAAATTTTCCACATTCCACAGTTTTTATGTACCAGGTACAAAATCCACTGGTATTTCTAAAAGGTTACCGAAGACTAGTGGTAGATGCGGTACCTCTCCAAATGTTTTGCCACCTTAGAAATGGGGTTGTTTCATGGCTGATTGTGATTGCGGTTTTATTCCGAGTTGCCCTTGTTGTTTTCTCGCAGGAATTTTTCACTTATATCCATTTTCCCGCTCTGATCTTTCGTGGTCCTCCCGAATGGTGTCACGGTACGGAATGGGTACAGCTCACATCTGTGATTGGCATACAAAGGAATGCGATGCTTTCACGCAGTGATGCAGCTATGTATTTTTGAAAGTTTTTGCACCCTTGTGAAATGCGTAGCAGCTCTTTCCTATTCTTAGTCAACCATTAATGTCTTGGCTTTAGATCTTTTCTCGAAGGCAGCCCACATAGCAAAGTGTCGCGCGGGTGTTGTAAAATATCGTAAATGACGACTCGTACCAGCTGCTGTTCAAGGGTGTTCGAATTTCGCGGCAAAAATTTCGATTGTGGCATGGATTCGAGGAGATCTGGACGAATTACAAAAATGTGTGAGATTTTCAAAACTGAACAATTTGTGCAGCTGAAAAACTTTTACGTTGGGTAATTGAGTTGATATGTTCCAGCGAACTGAGTATGAGGTTTCAATGAAGTGCGAGAGTGAATCGCTGAATTGTTCTGTTATAAAATATGAACGTAACTCCACAATTTATACCCTTGCGATTTCCTTGCACTTCTCCTATAGAAACTAATGATCAATGGAAGCCAAATTTTTCACGCTACCGTATTGCATGGCACGTGCACTACACAGAGAAAAGCCTGCAGCGCCTCAGGGTGGAAGTTCAGTGGATTGAACCAAACAACACAAAGGCTGGGCCCAGACAGACCGGATGCCCAGCGCTGCTTATTCATATTCAGGTTCCGTTCCCGTCTGGAGGGCACTTGGAGGAAGATGCAAATGGCTGGCGCTGAGCCCATGAAAACGGCTCTGTCGCAGCTCTGCTACAGGACTGCTCTTTCAACCATGAGCACAGAGATGAGCCGAAAAGAGGCGCAAAAACAAAAGCCAAGCGGGAAAGAGGCGAGACGTTTGAAATGTGGAGGATTTAGAGGAACAGCAACCGCATTTATCCCTCGGCGTGACTCAATAACGGAAAATTCCTCAGAAAACCAGTCGCTAGAAGCTTGCACGACGTCAAAATTCAGGAACTCTTGGAATTTCGTTTCGGAATTCCGCAAATCTTCATCCCTCCCTCGCTATCTCCGCTTATGGCCACAAAACAACGCGGTTCTGCTTCTGAAACTGATCCTTTCCTTATTCCCCTTCAGGATTTCCGGTGTTTCGTTTCAGGGTTTACACTGCTGGTCTATTGGCGCCGTTTGGTTCTTTCGTAAATTTGCTTTGGGTGGACACCACTTAGTTCGTGCCATACTTAGGACCGAATAATGCATCAGATGTATTCGAATCCGAAAATGCTATTTCGAATAAGTGGAAATTCTGGGTTTCCGAGAAGTAGGGAAAAGTACGACCTTCATGGAATGATAATAAGGTGTTGAGCGCTTCTACCTTTTCAATCTTGCGAATTCTTTCGATCGGAATTCTGAATATACAATTGAATCACTTAAGTTATTCTATTCTTATCCGGTTCTAAGTACAGTTTGTATCTCCCCCTACAGAATTGTTTTGAACAGTTTTCTTAGCTCATTTTATTTCTTCAAAATTTCTCCTATGTACTCCTTGCTCGGAAACTGTCTGCACACGCGAACAACAGACAAAACTTTACCGCTACATACTCCTGGCTCTTCGTAACTTTTCCCAGGATTTAGCGTAATGGCATAACAGCCTATGCAACACCTATTACGTTCCGTGAGAACAGCTTTTGTGTGCAGCTTTTACCTGGCAGAAATTGCTGTTTTTACTCGCAATCCTTCTCTCTGGACGCACAAACGCACGCGGGTCCTTTTCGCTTACTTCATAATACACGAGTGGAATAAACTTGCACTTCTGATCTGTGGCGAAATCGGCGAATGCATTTGCCGCTTCTTCGCTTCTGAATGGGCCCCAGGAGCCGTGTCGTGATCCGAAGCGTGCGGACCACTGATTCCTCCGCTTGCTCAGAGATCACCACGACCTTGTCTCAGCTCTCCGTGAATATTAGCTATGGTTCGCTCCGCAGCCAGTAACAAATGGGTGCCCCTGGGCGACCCCGGGTATAATATAATATATGAACGTACATATATTATATTAGCCTTATCATTATTACTTATGATTACTACAGCAGCGTTCACAAGTACTTGCGAGTATCTAGAAGCTTACTACATACTTTCGCACTTTAAAGGAAAAGAAATAAGTGAGGCTTCCTCACGCATTTGTTAGGGATGTTTGTTTCTTTACATGATTTCAATATGTTTAACTATTGCGATTTCCCATTTTCTTCTGTCAGCTATACTCTCCGAGTCCCATTTTCTCCTTAGCATGTTTCGGCGTATCGTAATTGCTTACCTGTTTTCTTTTCTATCGAACACTTCGTATGTGCTCAAATATATAAATAAATAAATAAATAAATAAATAAATAAATAAATAAATAAATAAGTAAGGGATGTTCCGCTCAATTTCTCAACGTTTCCAGATCCGTCAGCATATTGTTATAGGACACATCTGCCATCTGATCTACCCGCTCTTCTGAATTCTCCAGGCAGTGCGGGTGTACTTTCGCCGCGAGACTTTTCTTAGTGAGGGATGAGGATATTATAGCAAGAAGTGGTTTGGCTCAAAACCTGGTTCATTTCAGCTGAGCGGAAAGCCTTCTTCCTGGAAGGCTAATAAATCCCTTGCTTCAGTTGATGCACCGGCAGACGTTCTTGCACCTGTATCACTCAAACCCACCTCTCAACTCAAACCCACAAAGACTTCTCTATCCCGTTCAGCTCATTTTTGATGCTTTGAAGCATTTTCCACGGTCATCAACTACGCGTCAGGAATGAATTGCTGTCTCCGTCTGCGAGCTGCGATTAACAAAATAGTCCAAGTCTTTAGAATCCGAAATCTGCAGCAGACGTGGGCCCATTAATACGCTTCTAAGCCATGTTTTCCGTACCTTTTCCGGTGCTTGTGGGTTTTGTGTCCGTAAGTGCACTTGAACTGCTTCTCTATTAAGGCATTGCCGTCGTTTCGCATGGACTTACAAAGGGCAGCTAGCTTGGAGGTTAAGAATGGCTGTGAGTGACGAATACAATCACTCTGGGGCTTCCTGACACTGACGTTCTATTGGTGGTGTCAGCCCTAAAGAAGGAAGATACTGCTCAGAAGAGGACCAATTTTTGGCTGAACCCCTGAGAATTCTCCCACAAACACAGTTTCTGTAAATAAATAGATCAACTTAAAACTATGAAGTGATCATTGGGATTGCTTGATGAAGAAGCGAAGACTGCTCCCGACAGATATATACGTAGCCGTTCACCCATTCACGAGATTTTTTGTCTTTTTACCTGTATCGTATGTTGATGCTTCGCTTTTCAGAAGATTACTAAGTTGGAAATCATGTGGAAAAAATGAGATTTTGTAACTCGGCTGCTTCGAAAAATTTATTTCTTCCATAGTTATTGGAAGCTAACGACAAAAGCTATTCCTACGGTGTGTTTTATGAATTATCTAGGTTTTTTTCGAAGCATCAGTTATTACTGATGTACTGACTAAATAGATAATAAATAAGTCAAACTAGATAACACAGAATGAAAACTAATACTTGAGCTCTAACTTGTCCTCCCCCCCCCCCCCCCGCTTCCTTGCGAAATCCACAGGCCGTATGCTTGAGAAATCACTTTCCCAAGCAGAAATTGCCACATCATTTGAAGATGTGCGCCAGTGTCACCCAGGATACGTCACGAAGTCCCAGCTTTTTGAAAACGTAACTACGGGAACTGTTGGGAGGGTCTTGATTTGTATTCGTGCTGAGGCGATTTCTTTTCCCTGCAGCGAATTAGAAATGTTATTTGTTTGCGCACGTCTGGCTCATCATATGAATCTTCTGCACCCGGACAAAATAAGTTGCAGCAATTTCGGTGATACTTCGCTGTTTTCCCGAGTGGGAGGGCGACGAGGAAGTGAATGCATGCGATGGGCCACCTGGAATCCAGAATACGGGATCGCGGGGGCGTCGCCTCCACTATGGAGATTTTCCTCTGGATGAAATGGGAAAGAAATGCCTGGAATGTGTATTATCTGCCTCGTAGGAATGTAAGAAGACCTTGACTGTTGTACTTGGTTCCGAATGAGGTACATCCAATCAAAATTCAAATGAGTGCTGGGCTGCTACTCATACACGTATAACCAGGCGAAACCAGGCTAGCAAACCAAGTTCCGCATCCTGCTTCTCCTAACATCGTCAATAACGTCTCTACGATAACCAATCACGCTAACTATCGTTGTTTTGTTTGGATGTCGTTTCATGAATCCCAGCCCTGTAGGGTAGGCACTGTATAAGTAGGCTTAGTCTGATTTGAACCGTTTTTTTTTCTCTCACCAAGCGGGAGGAAATGCAAACTCCATGTTTCCTTCCTCTCTCCCTCCCCCTCCCCTCTCCCCTACCCTTCTCTCTTTGTTTTTTCAGGTGCGGCTTCGAGTACAGTAAGTAAACAAACAATTACAGTCCATTATGATTAGCATCCGAATATTCGAAAAAGTGGGAGCTCTACAGCACAGATGAGAGACATTAATGTTTTGCGAGTTCGGAAGTTCCTGAATTCTGACGTCGTGCGAGCTTCTGATTCCTAGATTTCCAGAGAATTGGCTGTAGCTACATATGTTATGTCGAATCACACATGCCATTTTCGTCCCTCCAATTTTCCCATATCTCAAACTTCTCCCATCTTCCGACTCCTGAACTTCCGCTGCCATGCAATATTTATACTCATCAATGCCACACACCTCTTCGTGTCTTTGTGAGGTCTATGAAGCACTCTACCCTTCAAATAATTAAATTTTGACCATATTCAAAGTCGGATATTTATTCGAGCTTCTATTCTGACCATTTATTCGCTCCTTTACTGACTAGTATTGGGTGGAGAAAGAAGAAACGTTGCCCAAGGCTGGATAGTGCAGCACATTAGAGGCTTTCAAAACTGAGGCCATCCTGTGCGTTGATATGGGATATCTTTCGGAACATTTGCGCACGCCTCCTGACTCCCTACAATGCCCCTATTTCTCGCAGGGATTGACGAACTATCCATTCCTATCTTCAAACGAGGGGCGGATGAGTTTCTCAAGGAAGGCGCTCATTTTATCCGAGAATTTGTCACAGGAAGAGGAGGTATTTGATCTTTAGTGCAGTGGAGAAGAGCAATATTTGTCTAGAAAACTAGTCATTTCTGGACTAAACCGAGGGCCGCAGTCTTCCTGGGAACGTCGATGAAACCCGCTAACCTCTTTTGTGTTATGGGTATTTTTTCTTGCGAAATCAGACAGAACCAATAAGAAAAAACACGTACCACTATACGGGAATTAGATAGAAATATGGCCTTTCTCGGTTTTAACCGTTTTAACCAGCAGTATGGGGAGGCCATACAGGTACAAAACATCAAATTACGGAAAATCGCTAATCTACTGCTTTTTTGGTTCCTTTTGCCGTTGGTCCACATTTATCCCCTAGCTCTTCTTCTTTTTTGTGTCCCAAAGCTTCTACTTTCTCAAGCTTGGGTAACCCTTGAAAACCTACTCAAAGAAAACCTTGACACACTCTGCAGGCAAAGCGTGTTCGAACTACTCCTGGCACAATTCTGAGTAACACAGGTGGAATTTCCGCGCTGCAGGTGTTCGGCGCTCGTAAGGGCAGTCCCATTCAAGCCTGCTGCCCCTGGGCTGCCCAGTCTGAGCGCTACTGCTCGACTATCTCTTGTTACTCGTTGCTCGTGTGCATGTGGGGAATAATGACACTCGAATTCTTCCACACGTTCGCACCGCGGCACGAGGTGTTCATTAACTCGGAGAGCTGCACTGCTGCATAGGACACCAACTCCCACTTGTTTACCGCCGGCCCGTGTGGAAGTGACATCGTGATCCGTCGAGCAGCAGCCGAGCCGTTGCTGGATCTTCCGCACAGGCGGCGGTGATGCGCATTGATCGCCTCGTCGCTGTTTTGCTCGTCCTTGTTTATGTTCGACACCTTTACGCTCGAATCTTTGATAGTCCGTCTGTGTTTCCGCTCGGCTATCTCCGGCACCCATTAATTATTCCTCCCCGCTCAAAATACCAAGTTGTCGTCAGCACCCACTTCCTCGCACGTCGTAGTCGCGCTCGCGGTGACGTTAGACCTGTATCACGTACCTGCCCATCTTTGGCAATTACCCATGGACTCGCTCGTGGGAAGTTTGAGGACCAAATCCACCCGCAGGGCGCTCGTGCTGGGCACTCCTCCGATTCCTCAGCAGCATTGCTTATCCAGAAGCTGTTTTTGCCCCAAGTTGGGGTCTTAAACGGCTTGCAGCGCTATTATCCATAAACAAATCAGAGCCAGCAGAACGCGAATAGTGCACGCTCTTGAATTCCTACTCCCACTTACTCGCTCCACCGAGCGCGCGACGAAAACCCCTATAAAGAGCGTGTGCAGCGTTTCAGATTACAAGCAAAAAACTCTACCTATTCTATAATCCTACCTGCTGTTCCCTGTGTATATTTGATTAGCGACTGCGTAGGCGTCGCCTCTACAGTGTCATAGACGGTATGGCGTTTCTTCAGTGGAAGATTTCGATAACGAGTCACTCCTTTCTGTCGTCGCTTTTTTTTCGACAATGTACGCAGAAAATTCGTGACCTTTCACTTTGAGGATCCGAATGCCTGGAATTTCAAGAATATGGTAAATGGAAAGGCAGCCTTAGTTTCAAAACATTCAATATAAAAACATCTATGAAATGTTTGGTAGAAGTAACGAATAAAACTAATCGTCCACTGCCGCCTTCCCTGCGTCCGCTTACGTTTTTGCTCGATTCCATCCCAATTCTTCGTGGACACGGTTTGTTCGACACATCTTGATTCTCCTTGCGGTCTCTCCCCAAAATTTTGGTCCGCCACCTGCTAAATTTGAGGTGCTCCAACAGCAGAACATTACCCATGGTAAACGCTTTAGCTCACCGTTAGCTCACTCAGATTTGACCTTTGTTTGGCAACCATTAACATGTTCACCTATACGTGACCGTGGCTGTACCCACCTGCTACTTATGGGTAACCATACCACTAGTGGTTACGGGATTACCCCTCCTCCCAACGATGAATCCGGGCCAGGATCCATTTCAAGAATGTCGTGACCTTTCTACCAACTCAGTGCGGTTGAATTTCCCGGGCAAATGTTTCTGCAATTCACTGTCCCAACATTTATTTTCTTCGCATGCAGTGACGCGATTCTCGGATGAAGTGCACCGATTTTTGCTTGAGAAGCTCGGAACATGACCGTGAACGCTCATTAATCTTAAAACAGCTTGGTAATAAATGGTGAAAATACGGATTACTGCGCACTTGGACTTTGAGCTTTTCAGAAGGGAAGAGAAGAGCACTTAGCGGGATTTGCGGCGTGTGAAAAAAATGTTGTCTGAGACACGAGCGGCGACCGTGATAATGTCGTTTTGCTCGAGGAACTCGCCAATCCTGATATCTATTCATTTATTTGTTTTTTATTTATTTATACACTGATTTGTTTGCCCATTTATTTTCTTACTGTTTGTTATTTATCATTTATTGTTTACTATTTATTATTTATTTTTCATTATTACACCCTAAACGGTATGCAATCTAAAATCTTACAAGGACAATAAAGAACAAACAAAGGAACATTATATTAAGTTAGAAGTTCGGAACTGAAAATATTCACTAGGCATCATCGTGCTTCCAAGTGACTGCAGCCTTAGTTTTGCCGATTCCAAGCTGATAGTGGAAGAGTTGAAATTGCGGGTAGGTGATTTCCTTCACGAGAACGCTCATGCTTCGCCACTGGAGAGCTCGTCCACTTTAAAACGACGATTTCATTCCCTGTCATCTTTCAGAATATCTTTATCAGTTTGGAAGAGCGCTTACGTCGTCATTTAATCACTACAATGTAGGCGACTACAAAGTACTCGTGCTCTTGTACTAAATGAGGAATGAGATTGCACTTCTTGCCTACAATTATCCCCGCGAAGCGATGACGTCTGCTGTCGTAGCACCAGGTGTTACAGTTCTTCTAGCCGGTTAGCCTTTTATCGTGTGAAACAATCGCAGACCTCGACTCTATCACTTACTTTTACTCGTCTCCATGGCATCCACTCGCGGCGACTCTAATTTGAGCCCCTATCGTAACTAGGTGATGGCCGGCCTTTCTTTTGTGAGCTTGCAGAACGCGCCGGCGTTGTCACCTCTCATTGTGATGGCATTATCGCGGAGGATTTCAGAAATCATTTCTTCTCATGTCGCAGTTCCTGCTTTGAGCGCGTCTCTATTCCTTTCCTCATAGCCCGACGACCTGTCGGGTATAGCGACTTGTTAAGGTATTTTTGCTGATTTTTGCTTATTTTTGCCGATTTTTGACGCTTCTGGATTCTGAATATCCCGGGATGTTCTGAACTATCCGCCATTCTAGAGAGGATGAGTCCTCCAGGAAAAATGGGATTGTTTGTCCAATTCACTCAGTCTGCGATGGCAAGTAGTGGTAAAGATAGCAAAATATATCACATTTTGCTCGGAAAGGTAGTCCTGTTTAGCGAGAAGCCCAAAACCGTTCCGGGAACGTTCATAAGTGACTGTTCTACCCCTCCCCCCCCCCCCCTTCGTTGATTCTGAGCGTTGTATTGCTGATTTAATGTGTGTTGACGTTTTGCCGGGGTGACTAACATCAAATTTGTTGTAACGGTAAGAATTTAGGTGAGTCTACTGCGTAGACTTTATTTTTAATCTTACAGGAGTAACGATTGTTTTCTCCGCTCCAGGCAGCGCCCAGCTAAAATTTTCCGGCTGGAGTTACCTCATAGTTTTTTTTTCATTTTTTCTCGCGATTCTCCGCAGTCCTGGAGTATTTTTCTCATTCTCATGCCTATCCAGACCACCAAATCCGGCAAAAATTGCCTGATTTCTCCTCGTTTAACTTATCCCTTTTCATTCTTCTCCTCTAGCCATTCCTGCTGTGCATCACGTTCTAATTTTTGCCCTATGTTAATGTTTGAGTCTCTTCTCACCTACGTTTTCATTTCGCTTCATTTTGGCTTGAGCATCTTGAGCATATCAGCAAATGATCTCCCCATAGCAGTCTCCTTTCGATGAATGTATCGCGCTGGTCGTGAATTGAAGGATATCCTTGTCCCTTTCCCTACGAACCACTCTTGTCCTCTGAAGCTCCCCTTGTGAAGGGAGTCACGACGACGGAAGTGCTGTTTTCCACTTGACGCCAGAGCTGGAAGCTTCTGACTGGTCGAATCTTTCAGTGGCATCAAAATAAACGAGTCTGCACGGAGCGATCGCACGCAATCGCATTCGCACGCGATGCTCTCGTTTAATTTCCTACCTTTTTCGACTCCATGTGAACTCTCTGCTGTTAGAGCTCCGAGGCTCCGCGTGTTGTTTTGCGGCCGGTTGTCCAGGGGACGTAATCATCTAACAACTCCTTGACACTTGCACTTCGTAAGGTCCACGGGAAATTCGCGTCACATCTAAATGAGGCGGGGGAGCCGCTTAATAGTACGTGGGTTCTGTGGTCGACCTCTCAGTCGAAAACGAATGTTTGTCGCCCGTGAATACTACTAAAGCCATTTTTGTTTTGCTTGTATTAGGTACATATTTTATTTACCTTTTTAGTTGTTTACCTTCTCGAATTTTCGAATTGGTTGCTTAACTATTTGTCAATCCCCCCACATCATTTTGTTTACTAGTCGCTCCTTAATATAGTGCTCAGTCAAGCACCTGTTTCTCAACCAGAGAACCTAAAATGATTACGACATTAATGAGTTCTCAGTAAAGAGCAGTAAATAGCTAAGCGTGCTCAGGTGGAGAGCGTTAACTCACTAGATCGTAAGTTGAGAGAATTAGTTCGTTAAGAATTTCTAGACCTGTAGGCAGCTAAAGCCCTCCCCCCCCCGGGAACACGAGGTACTCGCCTCAAGTCCAGTTTATAGTGTCATAGATCAGGATAAATTTAATCCCTTGTAAAGTACATAATAGTGCAATCCTTCAAGTTATATCCCGGAAATGAGGCGTCATCATCAAAGTTTCTCAGTCCTCGAGGGCAATTATGGTTGTATCCTAGAAAGACTATCTCTTAAAGGTTGATTCAACAAAGATCCCAACAAAATCGCCAACACGGCCACTCAAGGTCTGTATTCTCATTCACTGTCTAGACCTCCTATTTCATAAAGCTGAAGCGAGAGCTGTACGTGAATGTGGATATTGCATATTGCTATGGTTTTTGGTTGGTGACTAGGAAAGGTCGTATAACGCTCAGTAGCATTACCTGCAGCGTTTTATTATCCAGTGACCAAAACAAATACATCATACCATAACATCATTTTCCCATTTCTCCAAGTGCACGACGTGGAATTTTGCGTGGGTTTCGTTTTTGTATAACAACACAGCGTTGCGTGGAGGGAGATTATCTAAAGCATCCTGGGAGATGCATCCTTATTGAGACATGAATGATGTGGTAGAGACGGTGCAGTGACTTCTCGGGGGTACACAACTCTGAGATCTCACAAGTCTGTGAGGTCTTTTGGAATCCTTTCAACCTAAAACCCTCCCCTGTCAATACAGTCATTCATTCATTCATTCATTCATTCATTCATTCATTCATCACATTGTAGTAAATTCACGATGAAATACTTTGAAAGAATTCTAGTTCTACGCGCCTCAGAAAACCGCTTTGCTCCAAGCTGCTCTTTGAGGGTCTTTCACCATTTTCGTCATTTTGAGCTCTCATGAAGTCGCCTGTGGAAGCTCATCTGTGGAGAGGCGGATCAGATAGGGGGACGTGTGCCGTAGTCCGCTGCGCTGCACGAGGAATTTTTTAGTACTGTCGTCGATGTTCAGGAAAGAGCAGAAGAAGGAGAGAAACTGCATTATTAGTCGTATAAAACACGCAGGATAACATTTCAATCTTTCGAAAAAAACAACTCTAGAACAACTTTTGAAGGCTAAAAAGTATATTCTCCTTAATATCTTCTGTTTTCACCAGGATTTGGGTGGATTTTTTGTTGGCCAAAAGTTTCAACTAAAACGTCTTTTTCAAAGGTCTGAAAGTATGATAGAGCTCACATTCACGTTCTGAACCATCAAAAGTCTCCTCCGCTCGTGGCTGATTTGAGTCCAATTTATAACTCATAATTTGTAGATTATAATTCGGCCAACAGCTACGAAGAAAAAGCATAAGCATATTCATTTCCAGAATCTATTGTAGTTCTAGCATCTCTTACTGTAAATCTTGCGTCCACGAGGGATAACACCATTGAACCAGCTTTATTCTCATTAATTTGACAGGCTGCACCGCATTAAGTTTTGAGTTGATTTCTCTGTCATACACTACGTATGTAGTGGTGCACATACCCACATCCCTTCTATTAGGTTGTCCCATAAATAATGGCCGTTTTGGAGGTGCGCATTCCAAGGAGCGTAACTCAGCTGGAACTTGAGATTTTCCCTTGAAATAAAAAGTGTTACGATCAGCATCTCCTGCACATTTTAGCAGTACAGTTAAACTTATGTAAGGAACAAAGCCCAAATCACAGGAGTCAACAAAGTGCGGAAGGTCAATTTTCAGCACACATTGAATCGCATGAATTTTCTAGCCGAAATCTAGATTCACCGCAAGCTCGAATAGATGGCCAATTAGGCAAAGGTCTGGCCAACACAATATTACAAGGAGAGATCCAACGTCTCACTTAGTGAAATTTTTCTTGGTAGGATGTGAACCTGGGTGGATGTGCCCGCCCCGCCAGTAGACATGCACTTCTTCGGCTCACCAAAACTAAGGCATCTTCGACCGAATCTCGAAGCCGAGCACCAAATGATAACAGGCGAGGCATTTAGTAAATTGTTCTCGTGGCATGGTCTAGCTACTGTCGAACACCTCTAGTAGCATTTCATCCCCCAGAAAAAAGTTACCGTTTTCAGAGATGTGAAAGTTCGTTGAATAATGGAAAATAATGGATTTATGAACTTCCAAAGATTCATTACTAGGTTGCGGTCATTTATTATGGGACAACCTAATATGATCTTTGATGGCGCACTTTAGTTGTAGATAATAAACAAATAAATACTGAGAAGACTATTTGAAATATGGTTCAAGATCTTCGTAATGTCTTCGAGATCCCGATCTCGATTATGACAACTTGAGGGCATACTTGCGTACGGCATGAAAAGGCCAATAGCCGGTCATATCAAAGTTCTTTTATTGCTAAACCACCCAAATTATGGAATTGTCTTCACCCAAGTTTCTTCAGGCGGAAGCAGTCTGTCTCGTTTCAGAAGCATTTAGCAACTTATCTTGAAGAGCTCTCTGCAAACTGTTCCACATACACACAAACATAGCCATTGAACTTTGGAACTTCATGTTTTCCTTGTATTGATCATAAACAAAACATGACTTTTGCTGTTACAATTTACTGTTCCTTGTTTATTTCTTGAGCTATTGTATCTTTCGCTTCATCCTAAACACCTCGGAGTTACATTATTCTGCTATACGTATTTCACCTTAGTATTGTACTAGCGCCCCTACGGGTCGCTAGAAAGTGGGGTGGGGCAGCCACTTGAGGTATGCGCAAAACTGGCCGCCTGACCAACTCCGGACTTCTTGTACGCGCCTTGCTCGAGCACTCTTCATCACACATCACCATGTAAATCCACTTTAAGATGCAAAGACACTTCCCCCGTTTGTTGTCACCGCACTTCTTAAATGCCCATGGACCTGTCATGGCTAGTCATTCTCAACTCTGTGCTAGGATATCCTTTATATGAATCTAGTCAACTATTCCCTGTAACCGTGTAAATAAGAACTCTAAGTAGTTCAAGTTGAGATTGTTGTTGGAATAATCCAACAGATGAGGATCTGCTTCGACATCTAGGAGAAAGTAGAGGAGGTCGCTTGAGAAACAACCGATTGTGCCGAAGAGAGTGAGAAGCAAATCATACCTATAATAAAGTAAGCACAAATTGGGGCTGCAATAGTTTCTCAAAGAAAGTGAAGTCGCTGCGCAAGGCTAGTATCATTTTGATCACTTTGGGATGCTTACTAACATCTTTCTCTAGGTCGCGTCTTCCTGCCATTTGAGCGGGCGCACATCGGTGTTACCATATGACGTTTCTCATACTTGGATCGCATTGCACTACTCCTTTATCGGTGGATCCTCTCCCTGGCGTTCTCCACACTATAGGGCGCCAGTATATCTTTCATCCTTCGCTGGACCCATGTCATGGAGTTCTCCCATCTACTGGGCCACAGCAGATCTACCATTCTCAATCGGCGTACACGCATTCTAGCGCTTTCTCTGCTAATTCATTGCAATCCTCCATCTGCAGACCCGTATCCGAGCACGTTTCCCAAATTACAGGGCGCAAGCGCTCCCTTTCCGTCAGTGAAACTACACCTTGGCGTTTTCCATATCATTCGGCCAAAGCAGTGGACCCTCATCTGGCGTTCGTCATCGGCCACAGCGGACACCTTCTTCATCTGTGAATCTGTATCTTGACCTTGTTCACACCTGGGCCAAAGCGGACCCCTCCTCCATCCGTGAACCAGTATCTTCTTACTCCTCACAATTGAATAAAATCTGACCTCTCCACCATCGGCATAACCGCTTCCTGGCATTCCCACACTTTCAAAGGATACCAGATCCATATCCTGGCGTTCCTCGCACCTGGGCCACAGTGGACCTCTATTATAGTCGGGAACCCTTATCTTGACGTTCTCCACATTTTTAGACCACAACGCACCCCTCCTCCATCCACGAATCCGTATCCTAGAGTTCCCTTAGCTTTCAGGCCACAGCAGAGCCATCCCCTCCTCGGCGGACCCGAGTGCTGGTGTTCTTAACAACTGAGCCACCTTTCCACTGGCATGACCGTGTCCTGGAGTTCCTTCAACTTTTAGGCAACAGCAGACCTATGTGCCATGGGGAGACCAGTATCTTGGAGTTTCTGACAATTCGGCGACTTCATCGGCATACCCGTATCCTGCCATCCCCACCCTTTTTGGTCGCAGCAGACCTACCATAGGTGGACCCGTATTCCGGCGTTTACCACAATACTGAGCCACAGTAGACCCATCCCCTTTCGGTGGACCCATCTCCTGGCGTTTCTTACACCCGGGCCACAGCGGACCTCTCTCCATCGGCATAACCGTTTTCTGTCATTCCCACAGTTGTGGCCACAGCAGACCCATATTCTGGAGTTCCTCACACCTATACCAGCGAACCTCTCTAATACCAGCAAACCCGTATGTTGGCGTTCTCCACATTTTTAGATCACAGCACACCCCCTCCTCCATCCGAGAACCCATATCTTGGAGTTCTCTTAACTTTCGGGCCCCAGCAGACCCATCCCCCCTTTTCGATGGACCAGAATGCTGGTGTTGCTCACACCTGGGCCACATTGGATGCCCTTCTCCGTCTAGTAACAGTATCTTGTCGCTCCTCACAATTGGGTGAAATCGAACCTCTTCTACATCGGCATACCGCGTCCTGGGATCCCCACACTTTTAGACGACAGCAGATCCATCGTTCACAGGTGGACCCGTATTCTGGCGTTCCTCACACTTGGACCACATCGGATCCCTCCTAAATCCGTTGACGTTATCTTGTCGCTCCTCACAATTGGGTGAAGAGCTACAATTTCAGCTACAATACCGTCGATTATCACGTTTTTTTTTTTCGTCTTCCTGTTATAACTTCATTAAATGAAAGTATTCCCAACATACGTCTACATATTTAAAGCAAGCGTCTATAATGGGAACAATCTCATCCTACGACAGTCAATCACGTCGTTCTCGTGTAACACAATGTGAGAAGGTCTTGATACCCTTGTTTGAGAACTAGTACCCGAGCTCCCCGAAAGGTTTTAAGCATCCTGCTCGTTCAAATTAGCTGTTATACCTGGATGAGGCGAAACTCTCAGACTAACTGCCCAGTTTTGAGGACGGAATTCGTTCGCTTCTGAATGGTGGGTAGATCACTATCTTCCAAACGTTCATAAATTCCTCTATGGAAGGCCACGTTGGTGAAACTAGGACAACCAGAGTTCAGAAGATGATCTTCCATCTTCCATAGATGCGCGGTCAGCTCACTAGACCAAGATAAGCAAAAATTAGCTAATTTGCTGCGGCGCGAGTGCCATTTCCGCAACGATATCCTTGGAAACCATCCCGACGTACTGCCCCCACAGTGTCTGCTTCCGTCTTTCACTCTTCTTTTGCTACTTCTTAGAGCCCTGTTTGCCTGCAGCGGCTGTTTGTTCCCGTCTGAGCTGCGGAGCGTAGGAGCCTTTGTATTTGCCACACGTTTTAAGCTTTCTGACTGCTTCATCCCTAGCAACAGCCAGAGTTTTTCGTCAGCGACTACCGTAGCACTGGCAATTCCCTGAACTTCGGTCCCTTTGTGCAAATTTTACTAATCACATGTTGTCTGATGCTCTTCATGTACAGGAGAGACCTCAGTTATTAAGGCTCGCAGCATGCGCTGCACCACATGCAACATGGCGCTCTGAACTTGTGCGCAATCTTCATTGATATGTCCACTCTCGTTCTCTTCCGGTCTTCCTGCTTCCTGTTTAAACCTGTCGAAACGAGTGGAGAGATACATGCGTGGCACGTACTCGAATGCCAACTATATTTCCAATTTTGATCATACTCGCATGTCTGAAGTGATTACTAGTTGAAGGTGTGCAGAATTTTCCGTTTTCCGTGTTGAACGTTTCACCAGGGCCGACGGAGTGACATTGTCTGCAGTTGCGACCGCACTGGTTTCATCAATGGAAGGATGCCGCAGGATGCGTTTGGAAGGAGATTTCACTAAGTGTTAGAAGGAAAACATCAAAATTGAAGGAATTACACCAAATACATGTTTAAAAAGTGCAAAACATAGACCAGTTGAATGACACAGTGCTCAGGTCGTAATTGCACACAAAATCACTCCATGGGCTCTCTCTGAGCTTACAGACTATGTATATTGTCGATTCCGCGGATTGTAGTTGTTCCACGTACTTGGTGTCGATGTAGAAGCAGCGCTTCTCTCAACCGTCATTACAATCCTTATCGTTTGGCAGTGAACGAAACGTGGAGCAAAGAGCAGGAGCTTGTCCCTAACATCTTTAAGCTTGAATCTCCTACAATAACAAGGTTTCTGGAACCACTATAATTATACATGTGGTTTATCAGGTGGACAGAGAAGCGTTTCTGGACAAGATTTGACGAGCATGGGAGTAGCCAAGAGCTTCGTGAGAGGTATCTAAGGACCGGGCCATGGTGTAACTCCTTGTACTAGAACATTGCTTGCACTTGTGTACTCTTCGCAGTTGGGAGAGAATCTCTGGCTAAATCTATCAACTTCCAAGGGAATCTCCCTTCAAAAATGGACGAGTTTCTAGGCAAAACTAGGTATGCATTCCCAAGTTACCTGTAACAGTCAGTCTCAACATTCGATATATGGGATATTAAGATACAGTGGACGGCAATGGCGGTGGCCCATCTGCGGCCTCGAGAAGAACGCAGCGCAACCGCGCCGCCCGCGTCGTAAACAATGTTTTCTGCTGCTGTTATGCTATATCTAGAGCTTTTCTGCTCGATTTTAAGGATTCTTGACCAAATCGAGAAGAAAGCGAATAGAAATAGCATTCCGGCAGCAGACGACACCGGTCCCTTCGCGCGCGGCGCGCTTGCGCTGCGTCCTTCTCGAGGCCGCTGATGGGCACCGCCATTGCCGTCCACTGTATATTTGGGTTTGCTGGATAGTAACATAGACTAGACCGTAGACGAATCGAGGAAATTGATGACATTTGGCAGCATGCCGTACCAAAACACGGCTATATTACCAAAACTGAAAAAGACGTCAGGATTTTTCTTCACAGCACTCAACGCTCTCCTCACCCATGCCATTTTGTCCTATACTGGTATCACTCACATTAATTGTGATGTGTTAATAAGTAAATGCGCCACATTTTGCTGCAACAGCTATAATAGTCCATTCTGAGGTTCAAAATCTTCCCGAGAGGGAGGTTCAAAATCTTCCCGAGAACGTTCATGAATCCCATCATTGCGGCGTCGCAAATGCTTACTAAAAGAGAATCCAGAGACCGCCTCCTTGCTCTGCACAAAGTTCAGAGCCCAGACGACTTCATATATGTTTGGCCTGTGCTTTCTCAGGCTAGCGTGAGATAAAAACATTGCAGAATTATAGTTTCGCGTGTTGTTTATGTGTTGAGTGAATTGTTTTTGCTGCATGTCACAGCGTCAAGAAAACAAGGCAATGAAAATTACCAAAAAATAAGTGTTGTGATGAAAACTTCCATTCCTTCCTCAGATCCGCATTTATTTGGGTTCTAGCGTTAGTTCCGTTAAATTCAGGAGCACTTGAGATACACACATTCGTAATGTTTACTATTACAGAACCCCGTGATGCGGAAATCCGACGAGGACCCGATTCTGAAGCCGGAGAACAAGGGTACGTCTTCGGCGCCGTTTACGCACGCAGCTGGCAGACGACGCAATTCCGCTAATCACAAATGATTGCCTGGCAGGCGTTTTTAATTTCTCAGTTCCCGTTCCTCCGTCGCTGATTATTTGCGGCATCACACGGCTGTACGCCCGCCAGCACTCAGCTCCCTGCTCCTCGTTTGATCCTCCGGTGCCGACACCTCCAGTGGCGGAATTCGCGAACGTTCCCCGTTCATCCAGAGTGGGGAAGTTTACCCTGCGAAGTGCTGTTACAGGAGTTATATGTTGCTTGTTACTTGTTCGAGCTGTTATAGAAGAACTCGCCCACTTCTGGATGGCGCTTAGATCACTCCCTTCCCGGGAACGTTCACAAGTCCCGTCACTGATTGGGGGAGAATGCGATGTTCTCTTTGCTCAGATTCCTTGAATTCCTCTGGAGCAGTGGCGGTCCCCTGAAGACCGTCTGGTGCTGCGATGGATCATCGTTCTTGTCCTTGTCTCATTTGGCTCATCTAGGAACGAGGCCAGACATCAATAGGAAAACCTTCCTTTTTCATATCTCGTTGTAGAGCTGGGACAGGGTCTATGAATGTTTACCCGGCCAACCTTTGATGGGATTCATGATCATTTCAGGGAGGGTAGTGATCTTCCCGCAGTTTCAAAGTGATGGAATTTTCCGCGTAAAATTTTATTCGTTTCCGCACTGTCAAAATTGTCTCCAAAATATTGAAACATTTATACTGCTGTACATTACGAATAAGGATCTTCTGGAAGCAGCGAATGAACGATACAACGCTAGTTGATCCCCGCACAGTTGAAATAGAACGGGTAAACTTGCTCGTGAGCCGCTCGCTTCACTCAGCGATAGACACGCATTGGAAAGAATAGCTAGATGTACCACATTTTGCCGGGGAAGGTACCCAACCCTCAAAAATTGGGGAGCTTAGAACCTCTCCGGGAGCTCTCATGAATCCCCTCACAGGTTAGCAAGCTAATCAAAAAGTCATAGTTTATTAAAATAAAAACAAACATCAGATGGAAAATTGGCTCAACTTCCGTTTCGTACTATCCCTCATATGGAAACTGGGCTAAAAGCTTAGGACTTACCCATCACTGAGAGAAGAAAAGACCTAGGCCTCATCTTAATATGTATATGAATGAAAAACTCATCAACTCGGTGGCATCCTTGTGGTCTTGGTCGGCTGGATCGATGAGATTAGGGAGTAGAGAATAAGTATAGGATTCGAAATAATCTCAGTCTTGGGCAATTGAACCGTGAACGGTAGTTAAGCTTCAAACCCATTAACTCCGACCGCCTGCCGACCCTAGCACTATGTACGTCCAAAGTATAGTGGATGAGAAATAATCCTAAACATGATTGTTTTGTCTGGTTGCGTTTCATGGATCCCAGTACTGTCTGGGAAATCCATCCACAAAACATGGTCCATGAATTTGTTTGTCACTCTCCCTCTGGCAACTTCTTCATCACTTTTTGATTTCTACAGCTTCCCAGAGCGATGTTTGCAAGAACCTGATCAATGAGTGGGCGAATGCACGCTTCCTGTGAGGAACTCCGACCAACGTATGATCTCCCCATGATGCGCTTCCTTCTCTAGCCCGCACGGACCCTCCACTTCCGGATAGCGCCAGTCCGTGTGTGAATCAGACACGAAGGTGTTCACAGCGTTCGGGTCTATCACTGCTCAGCCATAGATTACGTTGTGGGCCGGAGGTATTTCCTGGAACGCCCGCGCCTTGCTCTGCAGCTCAATCCGCGCCGGATCATTTTGCCTCCGCCCGAGTTGCGAACTAATTGCTTGTGAAAAGCGCAAGCAGTTATAGTTGCGTTGATGCTAGCGAACGGCTGTGGGGATGGCAGCACTTCTATATTTTGACGGAATCGAAATATGTCTCGAGTATAAACACCCAAACAGACGGGAGCATTAGTTCTAGCTCTCGCATTTTTCTCAAGTTTTCGTTGCTTCGGATGGGGAATACGATGTCATTCCCGTGTGAGATTCCTAACATCGGCGATCCTCGGGAGGACGTCGGCTCACAGATGAGCAGAGGTAATTAATCGCGCTGGGTAATGAAATCGGCAGAATTTTATTGGTCTCGATGAGGTGGGTCCCGAAGAAGACTGGGACTGACAGCTGAAGACAAATGAAGAACGGAGGTGAGACGACGTTGGCGACTTGTAGGGTGCGATGAACAAGGACAAAACCAATTGTCATGTGCCGATTAGGTTCCTAACAAATGAAATTTTTGAATTAGCACGTGGTGACGGAAGAGTAACATCAGCGAATTCCACCCGCTTCTCCAAATAAGTGCTGGCCTTCCCCGCAGAGCAACTTTTACCGCCTAGGCAGTGATCATCCACACTTCCGTCTCCCTAGTTGAAGATCTTGGCCGTTAAACGTTCCACCCTCGAAAACAACACAAGCATTTTACACGGATGTGCGTAATTATTAGGTTGTCCGGAAGTTTTGCACCAAATTTCGCACTTTTTTCAAACAATCGTAACATTTTTTTCAAGACCAGGAAATTCTGGATCGGAGGATTGGTACTGATGCAAGACTTTCGGCCCAACTTCATGTAATCCAGGATTCACCGCAATCGCACTTCTTACGACTCACTACTTGCAATAATATTGGAAAATTTATTGCTTACGACCTGAGAGAAGCCAAACTTTTGTTATGCGCATCTTCGCAGCAGTTATTGGTGGAAAAAGTCGTAATAAGGAGGTTCATTATGATCACCTCGCTGTTGATATTCTGCATTGGCATTCATGAGTGTTCCCTTTGCAGTTTTCGCTGTGCGCTAGAAATGGATAAGTTCTGTAGGCAGAAATACGTGTTTTTCGTGTGATTAGCTCCGCTCAACTAGTGCTGTAATCCAGCAAAGTGCTATAATCTGTTGAAGCTATAATCTGAAAGAAAAAACAACTCAGCGCTAATCTTCACAGACGCGGAACAAGGGAAAATTGTTGCCTTCTTGTTTTAGCCGCTCATATCACTAGGGATTGGTTGATTGGCTTCTCCTTTATGAATTTCTAGCCGGAGTTTTACTGGGGGAGTAACGAAAAATTTACCAGCTTGTTTGAGGACTTCACCCATTCTCCTTTCGTTGAAGCAGTTTTTTGCAGATTTTCACCCTGATATTGTCGAAATAGGTTACATAACATACTTAATCTGTATATATAAAGTAGAATGTCTATGTGTGTGTGTGTGTGTGTGTGTGTGTGTGTGTGTGTGTGTGTGTGTGTGTGTGTGTGTGTGTGTGTGTGTGTGTGTGTGTGTGTGTGTGTGTGTGTGTGTGTGTGTGTGTGTGTGTGTGTGTGTGTGTGTGTGTGTGTGTGTGTGTGTGTGTGTGTGTGTGTGTGTGTGTGTGTGTGTGTGTGTGTGTGTGTGTGTGTGTGTGTGTGTGTGTGTGTGTGTGTGTGTGTGTGTGTGTGTGTGTGTGTGTGTGTGTGTGTGTGTGTGTGTGTGTGTGTGTGTGTGTGTGTGTGTGTGTGTGTGTGTGTGTGTGTGTGTGTGTGTGTGTGTGTGTGTGTGTGTGTGTGTGTGTGTGTGTGTGTGTGTGTGTGTGTGTGTGTGTGTGTGTGTGTGTGTGTGTGTGTGTGTGTGTGTGTGTGTGTGTGTGTGTGTGTGTGTGTGTGTGTGTGTGTGTGTGTGTGTGTGTGTGTGTGTGTGTGTGTGTGTGTGTGTGTGTGTGTGTGTGTGTGTGTGTGTGTGTGTGTGTGTGTGTGTGTGTGTGTGTGTGTGTGTGTGTGTGTGTGTGTGTGTGTGTGTGTGTGTGTGTGTGTGTGTGTGTGTGTGTGTGTGTGTGTGTGTGTGTGTGTGTGTGTGTGTGTGTGTGTGTGTGTGTGTGTGTGTGTGTGTGTGTGTGTGTGTGTGTGTGTGTGTGTGTGTGTGTGTGTGTGTGTGTGTGTGTGTGTGTGTGTGTGTGTGTGTGTGTGTGTGTGTGTGTGTGTGTGTGTGTGTGTGTGTGTGTGTGTGTGTGTGTGTGTGTGTGTGTGTGTGTGTGTGTGTGTGTGTGTGAACGTATGTATGTATGTATGTATGTTCCTTATAGAAATCGCGGAGGGTTAACCGATCGGGACCAAACTTCGCACACATACCCATCAAAAGCCGGCGGAGGTTTTAGGCTACTTTCCTCCTGGAAATATCGATTGATTTATCGATCATATCGATTTTATTGTTTTTTTTTCGCTATTTTTGCTCAGGGGTTGGTGGGAACACATACACTGGGGTTTTTTAATGCGCTGAACACGAATGTGGCAACCGCTTCGCACGAAACTATCGATTTATCGATTTTATTGATTTTTCGCTATTTTTCCCCAGGAGTCGATGAGGATATGCCTAGTCGGGATTCTTAATGCGCTGAACACGAATATGGCAACCGCTTCGCACGAAAACATCGATTTATCGATTTTATTGATTTTTCACTTTTTTGCTCAGGGGTTGGTAGGAGCACGTACACTGGGGTATCTCAGCACTCTAAACACGAATATGGCAACCACGTTGCACGAAAGTATCAATTTATCGATTTTATTGACTTTTCGCCATTCTTGCCCATGGGGCGGTAGACAGATGTGTACTGGAGTTCGTCAATACGCTGAACACGAATACAACAAACATTCCGCACGAATTACCGATTTATCGATTTCACCGACCTTTTCCATTTTCGTTTGGGGACAGGCAAGGACATGTGTACTGTGGTTTTCCAGTACGCTGAACACAAATTGATCATAACCGTTTTGCACGAAATATCAGTCTATCGGTTTTACTGATTTTTCGCTGTTTTCGCCCATGGATCCGTTGAGACGTGTCTACTGGGATTTTTCAATACGCTGAACACAGATACGGCAATTGTTTTGCACGAATATATCGGTTCACTAATGTCTTCTGTTCTTTTCCTGCTTTTGAAAAAAGGCGAAATGTGCTTACTGGATCAATCGAACACGTTAAACATCTAAGCACGAATATAGCAACTGTTTTCCACGAATTTGTCATCGAAATAACTCTACTGACACTGAAGTTTCGCTTACGCGATTAATTGATGGGAAGGGTTACAGGGCTTTCACTCCGTAGAAAACATCGCGTTGGAGACACGCGCGCGCTGATCCATTCCACAGATCAAATTCTCAATTGAAAGGCGACGTCCGAACCGCTAAAAACCATTCGCACGTAGCCTTTCGATTGAGATTTTGATCTATGAAATGGATCAGCTCGCGCGCGTGTCTCCAACGCGATGTTTACAGGGTGTTTTTCCGGGAGTAAAATCTGTGCAATTGCGGACCCAGTACAAAGGCTACGTGCGAATTGCTGGGACCTCCGCTTTCACGTGGTCTTTCGACTGAGAATTTGATCTATTGGAATGGATCAGATCGCGCGCGATGTTTACTCCCGGAAAAACACACTGTACTCGGAGGGGAATGCCCTGTACCTGAGCATCGTGCTCACCACAAAAATTATGGGTATTTGCAATGATTTTATCAGCAATAGCAATTGTTCTCATCAATGTGAGAAAGTCGGGGTTGTAAAACATCCGAGCGAAGCCGGGTATGCCGTCTAGTGTAGAATAAAGTGAACTCAAATGATATTATATTTTATTTCACCGCCATTGGGTAGGCGTAATTTTTTTCCCACGCTTAAAACCACCGGTTGCCACCACCAGGATTCATCTGACGTTCCCGGGATGGAACTCGGGAAACCTAGAAACGATGTTTTGCATCGTGATGCATGGGTTCGGCATGGGATTCAGAAAATTACGGTTTTTCGTGGGTTTTTCACCGGATCTGCATCAGATTTGAAGACGGATAGGTTCTGCATGGATATGCACGAGTAATGCACGGATTGGATCATTTCTGGTGTAGGACTACTGATTTTCGAAAAAAAAAACCGTATTTTACACGAGCACATGTATCGTTAGGTTCGCATCTTTCAATCTCATGCAAAACACTATTACTAGATTTCCTAACAATAAGTAATGATCCACCTCCCATTCGAAAGTGGCCGAGTTCTCCAAGTAGAATTGCGTAGACTTGGTCCAAACAACTCCTCTCAGTCAACGATAACGAGTCTCTGAGATAGAAAATTGTTAAACTATGCATCTATCTAGGACAACTCCTTCACTCAGGACGAGCGGGAAGCCCAGAACGTTAATAAATCTTACCACGAATCTTAGATAAGTTCTGAGGAGGTAGAGTCAGTTCAACATAAGTTCGCTGGATGAATATCACTAGATTTACCTGTAGCGGAACTCAAGGAGGTTCGAAAAATAATGTGACCTCGCCGTTACTTTAGAAGAGGAGTTTGTGAACCAATGTTGCTGTACTCCACTGCTCTCAGTATTTATTTCCTTCGCTTGCTATGACGGGATTCTCAGATGGAATTTACTGGTATTTGCTTGAGGAACTCGCACATCCTGGTTCACGAGTGGTTATGGCTGGTTATACTCGCGTCCTAGCCTTTCGTACGTATTTTTTATTCTAACGATCATGTTTGGTTTGCTCTGGATTTCAACCTTGTTTGTTTTAAGCGAAGACCATACGACAACTGACCAAGTAATTCGTAATCCTAACCATTCCTCCATTTTGCGCAAGATTTGCTCAATATTTCACCTCTGTCCAACCGTACTTTTTACGTAGGAGTGCACAAAAACAAAGACCTTTCGTGGAGTAAGTTTGCGCTCTCCATGGTCAATGAGCCGCTGATTGGCCCGCGCAGTCAGCAAATGCGCTAAAAGAAAAGCTGAGTGGACGCTTTTCCGCTTGATTTACAGTTGGCCTAAGAGGAGCATTGTCTCGTAGTACTCGGCTGCTGGTCACCAAAGATGTTGTTTTCCTCCAGAATTGCCACGCCACGCTTCCAGGAAGGAGCTCTGCACGGAGTTCAGCAGCCTGACGCCGTCCCCGGCGATTTTCGCCCCCGTCCGCGGCGCTCTTCTGTAGAGGCGAGACGCAGATGGCTGACGCTTCTAATCATAAGGGCATTCTTTCCTACAAAAACCCTTCATTGCCTGCTATTTTCGTCCAGCAACACTCTCGACGTTAATTCGTCCTTACAGTTGGGGGTTCTGATCGTTTTTTAGACGGAAGCGCGAGATCGCTTCTTGAATACTTTTCTTCCAGCTTGTACGTTATTTTCCGTTAGTAGCTCTGCTGTTTTCTGAGGCATCTTCCTGAGGGAGGTTCTTCGGAAGGACCGAAATTTGTGCACATTGTTGACCTGTTAGGAAAATTTTTAACGTCTACAGCTGCAGTAGTTCATAGAAGCATGGAGAACTATGGCAGAGGCTGAGGGATGAGCTAAGGAATCGTGGTGCAATTAGGTACGGTGATGCACCCGTTAGGGACCTTCCAAATAGAGCTTAATCCTTATGAACGCGCACATCCGATCTGATTTCCTTTTCGATGCAGGAGTGGCACATCTACCAAGTTCAATACATTTAAGCGTTTCCGGGAGAGTGCGAGTCTTGGAGCAGCAGGCCTTCTCGAGCACCTTTTTCTCGGCTGACTAGCTCGCAGTCATTGATTCCTTACAGCAATCAAATAGTCTTACTGACCCTGCACAGCCCAAAAAGGCCCACTGCTTTGCATTTTCTGCCAAATGACTTAGCAATATCGTATTTGAATGATTGGCAGTCGCAATGTCCGCTGCAGCCTCGGCAACATCCTCCGTTTGTAGATTCGATGTGCCGTGGAGTGCGGGTGCAGGACGAATGGACGTACTTCTGCGGAATTTGGGTGAAGAACCGCTCAATAGTGATCGTCCTCGCCATGGCGCAGTTCGTCGTCGCCACGGTGTCCCTCGCCCAGCACGTCTACTCAGTGGCAAACTTCAACAAGGTGAGTAGTGCGTGGGAATGTTCGGATGCAAGAATTGCTGCTAGATGTCAGCAGAACCTGGAAAAATTGTCAAAACTGTCGAAATTTTGGAAGTTGGACGTCCAAATTAAAGGTTTCGGGAATGATGGAAGAACTAAATGAGCCGTTTTTTTCCTTTTCTTATGAATGCACTGTCGGTTTTCTTTTAAATCAGAGAAGACGAAAAAAAATAGAGAGAGAAAGAAAGGGAGAAAAGAGAAGATTGAAGAGAGAATAGAGCAAAATCCCTGATGACGAATTATACAAGATCCAACTGTGGCAGAACAGTAGAAGTCGTCAGTTTCTCCATCCTTCTCCTTCCCTCTCAGACCTTATCAGTTCTACACGAGGACAAAATTCTGCATCAAGTGGTTTTCGAGACGAGGAATCGCTCAGTTAGGTCAAACTCTTTCATAGCCGTCTTAGCAAAAACTCTGAATTTAGAGCTCACCTTATTCTACTATTACAATCACAAAACGCACTGTATCCTCTGTAGTTGAACAGGAAGCGAGCAAAGCCAGTTCAAGGCTCAGTACTGAAGAAGAATTCTGAAAGGAGTTCAGTAAATGCTTCCAGATCTTCCTATGCTCATTCAACGAGTCCTCGCCCAACGCTGGCAACTTCCTCAGTGCCGACGTGATCATCTTCGACTTCGGCCTGTTCCACGAGCTGATTCAGGTAATAGCCTGCCCTTTGCCATTCTTGGTGCTGCTGCCATTTCAAAACTGTTGCTTCCGGCTTATGAAAATAGCTTGGTGGGACACACACGGAAGTCCTTCTATTGCCCTTCTTCGTTGTGTTTTTCGCGCTCAAAGCAGTGCGTACCGAGAAGGCGCTTCTATCAGTCAACAGAAGGGCGTGTAAACGTGCTCATGATTACGGGGGGGGGGGGGGGGGGCTCTAATAGGTGCCCTATTTTCCAAAAAGGAAAGTCATGCGCTGCCAGAAATCCAGGGAGACATGGCCCTTATCATGGCACCTATTCACAAGTCAAGCGCAAGAATGTGTTCCATTGTCCGTCAAACAGAACAACTTGTTTATATGTAGTTTTGGGAAAAGTTTTCTTCTCGAAATTTAGGCTGTTATGCGTTTTAGTAATTTCTAGCCCATGCAAGCATAAGGTTCAGATCGTTGGCTTCTCGGAACTAAAGAAACACCTCATTTACGGTCGTGCTAACGGCCTTTCACCCATTGAGGGCCGCGCGGCTCAGCCGGGGCCGTGAGCCCTTGTTTTTGCATTGTTCAACCTGAAGCCTCATTAAGCATTAACGATCTCACTGATTTTTTTGTATGGTAAATCTAATACTCAGATAAAAGTACTTTCAAGGCGGTAAGATTACAAAACGTCACATCAGAAATTTCATAAAGAATTTTTGGAGCACAGAGAGGAGCCAGAACTTGAGAAAATGTGGAACAGCTCAAAAAAGGCGCGGTCGTTGATGGATTAAAAATATTGTGGCATGTAAGAGTTTTCCATGCCTCTGAGTTGAGGAAAGACCCTGTACTTGTAAAACTGTAGGCCGAAGAATTGCGTTAACCCAAATCAACCTAGTGCGCGCTATAAAAACAAGTCCTCTTTGGAAACAATCATGATGCCGATCACGAGCCAGAACATCCAAATGATGTCAGAGAGTGCGCAGAGGAGCGGTTTCCGACATAGAGTACTGGCCAAAAAGTCACCTTATGAACTTTTGTTCATAAGTTGTTTTTCTAATTTAGAAGTTTCAAGCTTCACCAATTAACAAGCTGTGAACAAAAGCTCAAAAGGGGATTTCTTTTTGGCAAGTACTGTATATGTAGGCGACTCAAGTGATCCGAACCACATCACAGAATCTGCCGCGAATGAGAACAGTGATAGAAAGGAGTGTCGCCATTATAGCGCCAAAAAAAAACTATGTTCAAGTACTGTGAACAACAAACGGACAATCTAAGAACCACTTTCTTTGAACTACCATACGTCTCCTCCTATGGACGAAAGGTATACCTGTTTGTTCAGGTTCAAGAATGCATAGCGAACTACCTCGACGGTGGCTACATGCGATGTTTGTGGTGCCTGGGACAGATGGTCGCTCTAGCCCTCACAGTCGGTGAGTGCACTCTGCAGAACTCTTGGTCAAGAAAAACGAAGCATTTAATGTCTGATTATGAAGCGGAGCGAAATTGCCACATTGGTGAAAAAGCGGTCCTAGTAAATCCATCGACGATACCTCTTATATGTGTGATAAAGTCAGGGAATTACCTTTGGAAAGTTCTTTTTGCTACAGATCCAAGAAGGTTCAGTTATTGTGTCTGAGTCGAGCTGAAGCTTAGGAGATTGGTTTTTTCATAGGGACTTAATTTCCACTGCCTTCTCTTTTCTTTCACATAAAACGAAGAAAAGTTGACCTTTTGTCGTTACCATTTCTCAAAGCATCATTATTCGGGGAAATCCTCTGGGATTACTTCAAGTGGAGGGGACTCCAGTGGTTGAATCCTGCCCGTGTGCGCCTCTCCACCTGTTTCAATAGGATAAAACAGAAAAATAGGAATTGTACGAAAATGAGACTGGCGGCAATTGAGTGTGTGGATGCGCAGACGATCAGAATGTCACGTTTCGTGTGGTGCAAATTCACTGCAAAATTTGAATCGATTATATTTTGTTCCAGTTTTCTATCCTCAGAAACAAGAGTTTTCTTTACAATTAGTGGGGGTCCATCTTGGTACTTTTCCCACAGTTTCCCAGACTACTCTGCATTTCCACTTGAGGGTTTCACACTTCTAGCCTGAATTGGTCTGGAAAATCCGTAATACTCCTAGCAGATTGGTGATGTGCTCGACTCTGCTGAACTCTGGCGTCCTTATGTCGTCTACAGCTGTAGATCAAATACAACAAGCAACAGCTAACATCCTAGCACTTGCTTCAAGATGTGCTCAATCTTATGTCAACCTACTCTCCCATCACTTTCGTTCATTTATGACACCACATACAATGTAATCGTGGGAAATTTTCGAGAAAATTTTCCACGTTGTTGAAAGGAAAATAGGGCTCGGGTCCTACTACAGAGAGGCCCGTAATTATGGTGACATCATGCAAGCTCCCGTCGAAGTTGGAGTACGTTTTAAATGAGTGTTTTTTTTTGTCACCATAATTATGGGCCCCTGTAGATCTCTTCCCACCCAGGGATTGTTGGCTTTCTGTTTGTGGTGATAATGATTTACTGCTTCTTATTTACAACGCCATGAATGCATAGTTTAGACACATTCAAAATGCCCAGCAGATACTGTTACTATTAAGAAAATATATGTAGTTGGCAGCTCGAGAACAGTAAGCCCTTCGTATCAATCACACTTTTCTAGTGGCTGTGTGAGAGTGCCAATTCTAGGACTAAACTTATCCTATTTCTACTACTTTAGCACTGACTAATACATTTCATTGCAGTGACGTGCCTGTGCGTGGCGCATCCGCATCCGCTGCTCTTGTGGCCGCAGCTGATCATCCAGAACGCGTACTGCTTCGGGCTGGTGATCCTCACGATCGCCACCGCCGACAAGCTGCTCGTCTCGATCCTGCATCCGACCAACCCGCACCTCAGCCTGCTTATCCTCTACTTCGGCATCGGCACGTGCACGAACCACATCTTCGACTACATCCTCTGGCACTACTACTGGCACGAGGAGTTCCAGTACATCACCAGGACCGGCAAGCACGTGATTCCGTTCTGGGTGTGACCGGTGTGCTCTTGCGCGCCTGCATCTCACTTACCGCTTACTCATGGATTTGTCCTACCCCGATCTCAGCCCCTTTCGCCCTGAAAGGCCCGGTCCTGCCTCGTTTTTAGTAGGGTTGCATGGAAGTCATTCGAAATACAAGCACCTGAAACGTAGTGAAGCCTCCTGGGTTCCTGGTGAAATGAGCTTGTTTGACTACAAGGTTGGACTCTGCCTTTGAACAGGATCTGCACAATGCTCAACGCTTCGTATCAAACTGTGTACTTACGTATCTCTTTGCGGTTGTTGAAACAGTGCCTTTTGAATAAAGTACGATGCTTCGGTCTTATTCTGCATCTGACAAAGCACAGCATCTCTTGAATGTTCTAGAACTTATTCGTATGGACTGAGCCTTTCAGCTCTCATGGGCAAAACAAGCATTTGGGAAGCATGTGTCTCATCTCAAACACTCGGCATGCCCGGTGCACTTGATGCCGTGCAAGTCCCAGGAACACGCGCGTCGCCTGTTTTTCACCGTAGGGCTTATACGGTATTACGCGTAATTGCGTGCCCGTGACTCTGGCTACAGTATCCGCTGCGGCCAGCACTCGTCGCTTTTATGAGTGCTGATTCTAGGCTGATTGCGAAGCACAGTAGAATGGTATTTCGACCAGAGATGAGCGGATTATCCGTATCCGATTATCCGTTTCACCACTATCCGTAAGTTTTGGCCTATCCGTTATCCGCACCGTTATCCGGGCTTTTGGAGCGGATAAGGCCGAAACTAGTGACTTCATTCCGCGCTTTCTGAACAGAGGAGTGCCTCCATCCCAAAAAGTACTACTCGATCTAGCGCATTTTATCATCACATGTGGTTCAGAATCCTGTACCAAGGAAGCAAAAGTAATACAGATTTGTACCTGCCTATAAAGAAATGCTCTTGCTCACAATTTCTGGCTCGTCCGACTAAGTGAGGCTATAACCTCGAAACCACCATTTATAGAGTACCAAAAAGTTTCCGACCTTGACCTGCTCCACCCCTTTCTCAGAACTCTAAGTGCGGTCGCATAGCTTGAAGTTTTTCATGCTGGCAAGCCAAGTTTGATATTCTCAAGTTGACGCATTCAAAAATTATGGGGCTTTTTGCTAGCCTAACCATCATGGGTTTTCCGTGCTTCTAGACAGCGCTTCCTTCCACAGATAGAGGGTTGCGACTGCTCCCATACGAGAATGCTGTTTGAAATTTTTGAACCACGCATTCTGGAGATTGGGGGACGAGAAGGAACTCAAGTCGACCGTTGAAGGGACCACTAACTCATGCAACAAAGTGAGTTTATTCAACAATTATCGAAATCGAGACGTGAAAAGTGTATTATTGTTAGAGGGACGGACCAACATTTTATTAGAACAAAATTCCATCACCGTAGACCTCTTGGAAGTACAATACCCTCGCTAAATTCTTTAAAAAAGTACACTCGGCGCGCGAAGTTGCGTTCTTTTCGTTCCATCTCTATAAATTTGTTGAGACGCAATTTACCACAAAATAAAACCGATGGGATGAACCGTAATTGATCCAAACCTCAGCCCCATATAAGGTGAGCTTACAGTTTTCAGCTTCATCATGAAATTTTAAGTGTCCTCGCTTCACCACAATTTTGTCGCGTACTGCTTGGCTCGCCGCATGCGACGTCGTGCGCTGTTCGCGATGGAATCCCTCAAAATAAGGAACGCTCAAATTTCACATTTTAAAATTAAATTTATAGCAAATTGCTTACAGTTAGGTCGAAAAGACATCTACCGTTTCCGTGATCTGTGCGGACTTTCGATAGACTGCATTCCACCAAATTATAGAGGATGGAACGAAAAGAACGCAACTTCGCGGGCTGGGTGTACTTTTTTAACCCATTGACGACCGCGCTGATTTCTGCGTGTCTGGCGCGTGGGACCAACGCACCTTCCAAGAGTGCGGCGCCCGCCGAGTACCGCACTGTTACGATAAGATAATTAGGAACAGAACTAATCTTTTTGCAAAAATAACTCGGAATTAAGTTCTAAGAGATTTCTGTATCATAGGACCAGAAGAGGAGAGGATCTGAACCCTTCTGGATTTCATTGAGGACGACAGAAGTTTGGAAAGGGTGTTTTGAGTTATGTTCAGAGAGTATACATGTTCCTCTGGCTCTAGCTTGGCGAATAAGGAGGTGCAGGATGTAATGAACGTGTTTCTATGTAGGAAACGTGGCTTTTATCCAGATTATTTCCATCCACTACACAAGAAGTGAAAAGCAATCCTTTTTGATTTCAAAATCCCATTCTTTTCATGATATTTGTGGCAATAAAGGAGAACTCTTTCTTGAAACACAGTGGTTTGAGACCTTCTTAGGAAGAATTGTACCCATTCCGTACGGAAATACTGCGAAATAGTTCGAAAATAAGGTCCAGTACTTGATAAGAGGGGCGCGGCTCACCGGTGAGCCACGCGGTCGTCAATGGGTTAAAGAATTTAGCGAGGGTAGTGTACTCTAGGTCGGAAATTTTTGATACCCCTATACTTGTAAATTTACCAACAACGTTAGCTAATGTTTGACCATTAACAGCGTTGAAATTGGTGACCTCGCAGCTCACGCTCTTCCTCCCAAGATTCATTTCAGCAATCATTGAACCCTACTGTTTCTATCAATTGATCAAATGGCGTTTGAATGTCAATGCGATATTTATAGACAGACAGTATTAGAAGATTTATCAGAACTCCACAGAAGATATATGAAGAAGAGCCTCAGTCCCTTTCAGCTCCTTCCCCCCCCCCCCCACCCGCCCAAAACAAAACCTTGGAAAGACCAACCTTTGCGGCCTCACTCTTATACCGAAAAAGACGCGGACACGTATAACCTTAAAGGCAGCACTCACGGAAATTTTCACTTCTGAAATGAGTCGCTTACCATGTAGCCGGCCGCTGGACAATCGCAACAGTAAGTTGAACACCTTGAATGGCCGCCTACCTGCGAAGATACTGCCGTGGACACATCTGCCGCTCTGGACATTACGGTTCCGTCGCGCCAACTAACGCCGATGACAGGGTGTGCGCATATGGTTCAGCGGGGGCGTGTCTATGAAATTCGTACCATTTGCAGGGGTCCGTGCCGGGACCCATCACGAAACACTCGTCCGGGCCGTGGACACACATGAAATACCGCCATCTTTTTTTGTGTTTTCGCGTGTTTCACGCTACTTCATCGTTGTCAATGAGTTCATCCTCCCTAAAAACCCCGATATACCGCGGAATCTTCAACACAAAAAATTTCGTGAGTGCTGCCTTTAAGCGATTTTTGACGGGTAACATGATGAACAATTTGTGCTAATTCATCTCCACAATACTCATGTCGTATCTCATTTTTGTCATTTTTAATATTGTAGAAGGTCGAGTCTTGTAGCATCGGGATCATTTATCCGTTATCCCTTATCCACTGAAAACAGAAAATTTTGCACAACACCACCTCTGTGACAAAGAACATCTAGCTCCAAATTTCAGTTCTTTTTCTTTTTTTTTTGAAATAACATCAGTCGTTAGTTTTCTGAATTCATTTTCACTCGAACATGAGGAATAAAGAGCGTAGAGCACAGAGGTACACGATGCAGCCGAAAATCTGAACCTAAAGAAGCATCATTAGCACATTTTCCCACGGTTCTCAATGCAAAAACAAAAAAGCCTGTAATGGGAACTAGTAGCAGAGCAGGGTTGAAAGTTCCACGACACATTCTACCTTCGTTCCAGAACATAAAAGCAGCTTTCTGGACGAGATTTTGTACCAATGTTAAGTAAATTTCTCCTGACTGTAAGCAATAGAAATGAATCTGTTGTTTTTGATTAGTACTCGGCAACCCAGCGGGAAGCTACTTTGACAACCCAGGTCAGATGAGTATCGACAAAGCTTTTTTCCTCTTACCGCCCAGGAGGAACATCTTGAGAAGTGTCGTCACTGGCGGCGAGGGTCGGTTCTGCATCTCATCTGTGTCCGCCAGGAATTACTCCTTCACTGAGGATCTCTCCGAGACCGTTGGGAGGCGCAAGTGCGCACGAAGCCACAAGATGTTTACGCTCTATATGGTAGCGTTTACGTGCAAACTGAGAAACAATTGGTGTACAGAAGATTCTGGATCCTGAGCGAGAAATTCTATGCCAAGCAGCATATTATTCAAGCCAACCCTAACCCTGATGGCTACAGCCCTTCCCCAGAGCCTTGAAGGATCACCAGAGAGAAAATGAATTTCGATAAACGCCAGGGCTAAATAGGAAGTTCAGTTATTTCGATGCGGTTCCTGTGGAGTTCTGGTAAAGAAAAACCAAAAATTAACTTCGCAGATGATTTCAACATTCTACATTTCAAGGGTAACTGAGTTGAGTTATGTAGAAATCAATGAGGGAATTCAACTCGGGAATAATGCGACTTGAAAAAATGTTCCAGAACTCCTCTAACAAGCCAATAATTTCACAAGGTTCCCAGTGGTTCCTTACTAAATTCATTGATAATTACTTTATTAGTAGCTTTTTTGTGTCGTGGTTGTGTAGACTCCTGTTTGATGCTTTTATTGGCAAGCTTTCAGTGCTATAACACCGTCCTCAGGCCTACAATATAAATCAGTACAAACAACATATCTACTAACACTCATACAATGACGTTAAGAATGGGGTAGAGTGAGTAGACTAACCAGGCTGAGTGAGCAGAAGGACAAACAGCTCAATGATAAGTCAGTAGAACAATGAGAGCTACAGAGACTGGGACATCAATGACATGGTCGCAATCACGACCGCTCTGCGTGATATGGTCACAATCACGACCGCTCTACGTGATAAGCCTAAGAGTATCTAAAAGCTCATCTCTATTGTTTATCTCGGGCGTAAGTCGCTTTATCTCCAGAGCCTCAAGTAGCTTCCTTTCCAAGGGACTTCTTAGTGAGCGGTGCAGCACTATAACTCTAACTCCAGGCGGGTCTTCTCGTGTGTGGCGGAGGGTTCGGTGATGCGAAAAGCTGCTGTTTGGGTAGGAAGCAGGATTCCGTTGTATGTTATTATTATTTATTATTTCATGTTCAATTCAATACAATCAAACGAGTGCTAGGCAAGATATTGAATGCGAGAAACGTGAAGCGTTTCATGCAGACGTACCCCACTGTTCCAACCTACTATGTTTTGGTCAAAACGCACAAAATTCCTGTAGAGGTAGATTTGCAATGTATGGATGAAAAAGGAATCAAAGTAAGGCCAATCATATCATCATGTGGCGGTCCATCAGATCGAATAAGCTGGTTTCTCGTCAAAGTACTGTCACCACTCCTACAACATAAAGCAGCACATATAACCAATGTAGAAGGATTCATATCTGCCCTGAACCGTTGCGAGCTCCCTAGCAGTGCATGCTACGCAAGTTTCGATGCAGTCTCGCTATATACAAACGTCAATAACGATGAGGCAGTTCACGCCATATTGGAACTTCTAAGCAGACACCAAAACGAAGTTCACACTTCCGGACTAAAGGATGATGACCTTCGAGAACTTCTAGTAGCTACGGTAGCATGCAACATCTTCCAATTTGATGGCGAGTTCTATGCACAGAAACGTGGTCTCGCCATGGGTTTGAGGATTTCACCGTTGCTGGCCATCGTCTATCTAGATCGAATTGAAAGAAAGTCGCTCATCTCCGGAATTCTGTTTTATAAGCGATACGTAGACGATGTGTTTGTCATAAGTTCTAGCGATGAGGAGTTACACATCATGCTTGAAAACCTGAACACGTGTGACCCGAACATTAAATTCACAACGGAACTACCTAGCTTTTCGCATCACCGAACCCTCCGCCACACACGAGAAGACCCGCCTGGAGTTAGAGTTATAGTGCTGCACCCCTCACCAAGAAGTCCCTTGGAAAGGAAGCTACTTGAGGCTTTGGAGATAAAGCGACTCACGCCCGAGATAAACAATAGAGATGAGCTTTTAGATACTCTTAGGTTTATCACGTAGAGCGGTCGTGATTGTGACCATATCACGCAGAGCGGTCGTGATTGCGACCATGTCATTGATGTCCCAGTCTCTGTAGCTCTCATTGTTCTACTGACTTATCGTTGAGCTGTTTGTCCTTCTGCTCACTCAGCCTGGTTAGTCTACTCACTCTACCCCATTCTTAACGTCATTGTATGAGTGTTAGTAGATATGTTGATTTGTACTGATTTATATTGTAGGCCTGAGGACGGTGTTATGGCATCGAAAGCTTGCCAATAAAAGCATCAAACAGGAGTCTACACAACCAGGACACAAAAAAGCTACCATACTAGATGAGGCTCTGGGATAGCACCATTCTACTACTTTATCAGTGTAAAACAACCCTTCACAATCAGGAGACATCGCGGGAGCAGAAAGGCTTCGCACAGCCGTCATGAGTTATAATAAAGTGCCCAGTCTGTCATTTAGCATATGTGCATGCACGTGTTTGTATGTGAAACGAAATTCCATGACTGGTCAGTGAACGAAAATGCTCGATATGTTGAAGCAAACTGATAGACATGAAATGATCGCTGGGTGATTATGGCAGGGCGAACCTGCAGAGAAACAAGGAGCTCTTTTGGAATTCATAGAAGATGCTTCAGCACAGAAAGAGAGGGTCTCTTACATAACGCTGCTCTAGCAGCAATGCAAAAATAGGTTGATAGAACAAATTCGGTGTCTGAGGATGTCTGGTGATCCAGCACATCTGTCACACTTATTGGCATCTGAACAAGTATAACAAAAGTCTCTTCGAAAGCTGGAGATACAGCATCACAATAATTTATCAACGAGACCAGCAAGTAATACAAAAAGGAGAAGATAAATTGATTGTAGAGTTATTGGAACGACGTGGTATCCATCATTCCAGCCAGATTTTGGACGATGTTGTCACTCAGCATCTTCGTGACCTAAGAAGCACAACGCGTTATTTCGGCCAATCACAACTCAAAATGTGCAACAAGTACCTCCTCGCCAAGATGCCTCTTCGGATCCTGTTTCCCTACGTTCTTGATAGCAAGCTCTTCATCTGTCATTTTTTCTTCGTCTTCCAAAGCCTACGCAAGAATGTTTTCATGTAGAGAGAATGCTGAGTTCGATAAGAGAGTCTCACCTTCTTATACAACTTCGCAAGCTTCAACATCGCTTGCATACTCTCTTTGTTCTTTTCGCTGCAGCTGGTGTAATTTTGAACAGCTAGCGAATCCATCCAGGACTGCTTGTTGAGGTTCAGTAACATCTGTAACAAACAAAAGCATCGGCTAGGAGTAGAAATAAACCAAAGCAGACAAAGAGGAATAGAACCCACCTTCTGCTCTAAATCATGCGTTCGATAGGCAATAGGAATGGAGTAGTAGTGCCGATTTAACCCATGGATTAAGGCCTTAACAATGCTTGGAAAATTCACATTTACAAAGCTAGCTTCGGAGTCAAAAGTCGCTATAAACACAGTGACAGTCGCCCACCTGAATGCTTGGCTTCTGCAAATGACCAAGGTTGCTGGTCGTCTGACGGGGCTCCTGATTCAGTGCCATGGTCTGTGGGTTGATGGTACGAAAAGCGTCAATGACAACCTTCAAAAAACCTTTTAGCTGACAAGAAAACTCCAAACCAAGCTTTTGAGTACAACTGGGAGTTCAAAGCTACATTCGGGAGGGAGTTGCGAGCGAAAACCAAGAAGAACCATGCTTCATAACCAGGGTCAAGCGTACGAAGGTAATTTGACAAGGGGGGGGGGTAGCCTCGGGAAGAACACGGGAGGTCGCCTGAAGAGGTTAGTATGGTAACAGCAAGGTATGGAAGTTCATTTTCCACCAGCGAGCTCCAAGTTCGATTCCTCGCGAGGACGGTAGTTATTCAAACACTTCAATATGCTCTTCTTCTCTTAGTACCATAAATAACAAGTGTAAAATCATCGGTGACCACTTTCTTCTTAAGCTTGGAGTTTTATTTGGCTGTAAACCGACTCTTAGGGTCCAATAAATATGTAGCTCGAAAGGCAATTCCGTGGATGGTGTCCTAGAACCTCTGGACATCACATGATGCTCTGAAACTATGGGGGCCGTTTCCCAGAATCAAACCATATGAAGACGCAAAATCCCACGGCTTTTCGTTCGCTGGACATGTTTTTATGGCGAAAAGACCACATAAGACGTAACCGCAAAATTCGTTAAATTTGAGGAATGTTGACACTCAATACCTCACAGAACCAGAGGGTACTGTAAAAAACAACCCTATGCATAAGAAAGAGCAAATCTTCCTCTATTGTAAAGCCTTGAAGTTGATCCCTCATACGAAGTAATTATGAAGTTACTCGCCTCAGATTAGCACCACAATCTTGAACTTGCCAAAAATCAGGTTTTTTTCATGGCTTTTTTCAGCGCATGTTCATAAGCTGACAAAACCTTAAATATGATTCCGAAAGAGGAAGTCAAGTCTTTAGTCTGAATTGAGAATTTTGGTATGTTAGGGTTGAAATCGGGTGGCAATTCGTTGGTAAAAAGGTGGGAAAATTGCCACTTTTACCAACGATTTACCATCGGTTTACCAACGGAATAAAACTAACATACCAAAATTCTTGAAAAACAAATATGTGCATCAGGAAACGTAAATCCTGCTGATAGCAGAACGGCTCAAACCATTTTCCCAGGTCACGTGCCGATCTTTTTAAATTCGTGACAAACAACCAAACACTGCACGAAACAACCAAACACTGCACGTGTATGATTCCAATTCTAAGTGAAAGAACACCACTCACGCTCAACTTTCACGGATCAAAAAGGTCCTGACAATTTGTTTTTGTTCATACACATAGATAATTGATGTCCGACTGCTCCACATGCATATTTCCGTTTTGCAAAAATTGGTTATCGAACCCTGGACCTGTTTGAACATGAATACGACTTCTACGTCACTCCAGCTGCTTATAATAAATGTGTTTATGTGCGGCATAGACATGTGCGACAACTGACTGGTTGTTTCGTTGATAAAACTAGAAATTCAAGAATAAAAATTAAAAATTGAAAAGTGAAAAATCATTTTTAAAAAATAATTGAATTCAAAAAATAAATTCCGGATGTTTTGAAAGTTGTTGAATTACAATAACTAGAAAAGTGAAAAAAATTAAATGTTCTGGAGGGCCGCATTTTTCCCGTCTACAAGGGGGGTCTCCTCGGGGTCGAATTTTTAAGAACACCACGCTTGACCCTGTTCGTAACGGATGTGTAACGGTAAAAGGTTACCTCAAGTTCTGGTCGAACATTGAAACTGAAAATCCATCCAAAACTCATAAGCTAACCTTTCCCTTGACGGACTGAATAGGATCAACCACAACAGCGACAGCTCGGTCTGACAGAGCCTCGAACGACTGTTGCGTATTCACATCCACTCCTGACAGCCAGCAACCAAAGCCGGGATGGGAATGGTACCTGAAAACCATATGTGAAGAGTCGGTTATCGTTTACCAATAAACTCGAACTCACACCTGTTTCACCGAAACATTATTCAACTAAAACATCTAGAGTAAAACGAGAATTCAATGACGTACCACCCAACGACCATTTCAGGTCTACCAGTTTGTTTCAGCATATCGAGCATTTTCGCTTGAAATACTGGATCAACTGCCTCTACAGATACGCCCTGAAAGTATTCAAATTAACCGAGAAGAACAGAATCAAAAGAAACTCGAGCAATGCTCTAGCATACACACACACCGTTCCAGACTGCGGCATCGCAAAGACATCTATTACATTTACGGTATACTCGTCCACAAACTCGCCCAACATCAAACCCATCACCTGCAAATGAGTGAGGTGCTGTGATACATGATTCCTATCTGGAGAAGAATAAACATCTAATGCCATCAACAACATCATGAAACAAAAAGTATAGAACCATGTATTAGAAACTAGACAATTCGAGTTCTTTGTAGATATGTACATATACGTCTACAACGCGCCAACTACCACCACACTATTCACAACGAAAAACTAAAAAACACCAGATAAAAATGTTTCTCGAAATTATGTTTTATAATATTTATCCAGTAGGGGCACCACAGAGAAAATAAAGCGTCCGCCTCTGTAGTCTTTACAAGGGGTCTGGATATTTCATTAATTGTTTTATATAAGCTTTGGAGCGAAATTTTGAATGAAGTCGATTCTTCCTTGCAATTTTCTTGTGTCGCCGGCGACTGTGGCAACTGCGCCTATCCACTGTAGATGAATCGTCGCCGCGGCCGCTACTGTTGTTAGCCGGGAGATGCCATAAATGCACCAATTCAAACGGTCTCAAAGTGAAATAATGAATTTTTATTTTAGCTGAGTTACGATAATTCAAAGTGAGCGGTCACAACTTGATACCATTTCTCAAAAACCCAAAAGTCTCTACAGGATTCGTTAACACTCGGCTCTCATTTAACCAAATTTATTTATTCAGTCAATCTATTCAAAGTTTACAAAGACTATTGATTTCCTTGTGAAAACTTTTTCTGCACCTTTCTTAACAAATCTATTCCAAGGACCACTGCAACATATGAGAATCCTATAGTGAGACATGTTCTGTGAACTTGACGGATTTGCTTTCGCTTCCCATCGAACTCCTCTAATCTCTGAAAATGATCACCGCAGAACGAACTTGGCCAAAAATATGCTTTAAGATCGTCAGTAGAGTGAATGATGATGTTTCCTACTGAATTTTACTACTGAATTACACAATAATTTCAACAGGAAGGAGAAAGCTGCGCTTCTGCATCGAAGAATCACACCTTTGCAGCAGGGCAATGGTTTCTCCCTTTTAATTTATGCACTCATAGTAAATTTATTTTTCTCTCACTTCCGGTATCAAAAGAAACCATCTACCTGAACCAAATGTACTCAACTCGAACCGAGGTCAAAAAAAAAGAATAAGATAGGGTAGTAAGAAGGGTGACACCAATATGAAGCGACAAGTGCTTCGACTCGCACTTGCCCGCTTCGCGGGACCTTGGTACTCAGCTACCTTTACTTTCCATCCGTCAAAACGGATGAAGCATACAGTTGCGAAGCTCGCCGTGAGCGAGTCGGAGCACTTGTTGCATATAATTGAAATGTTTGCATCAGTCTTTCGTTAAATGTGTCCAGATGATTCACTCAGAATCGATCGAAACGTAGCGCACTCGGAAAGGAGTGAGATTCGCGCTATTCAACTTTACTGGTCCCAAAATCTTCAGCAAAATTTTTGGGTGAAACTTCACGTAGGGGGATTATTCGAGGTCCTGAACACGAATATCGTATCAATTTTGCACGGTAACCCCGTTTATGGTTAAGGTAGATGTACTGTAGATATAGTACCTCATGGAACCCTTTCAAATTTTGCGTAGTGGGAGTTTTGACGCTGATCACGAAAACCACCATTACTTTGCATGCCGCCTCCGTTTTCTACCCGAAATCGGCATTTTCTCTCAAATTCCTGCCGTACACCTACCGTAACCCACGCAAAAATCGGGTTACGTTACAAAATGGATACGATATTCGTGCTCAGCACCTCAAACAACCTCCCCCCCTATGCAAAGTCTCAGCCAAAAAAACCTTTGAAGATTTTGGGGCCAGTGAAGTTGAATAGTGCTGTGATTACTCGTCCTTTCACAGAAAGAAGTTAAGCGGTGTGCTTGTGCACTATAACGCATGTTTGGTATTGACTGAACTTGGCTGCGTTTGCTATAGCAAGTTGGTATATATGGGTGTACTAAAACTGTGTTGTTTTGGTAATCGCTTCGTCTTGCATAGGAAAATAAATTCCCCACTCAACCCCCTCCAAAACTCTTGATTGCACACGGAGAGACCCCCAAGGATTCAGCCGGTGAGCACAACTCTCCCTTGTTTTTCTCGTTGTAGACGAAAAGATTCGCACATGAAACCTATATCGTTCGACTCAGAATTGTGCCCTGCAAAAATCATTGTCATTTATGCCAAGCGCGGCGAAGCTTTTTACTTCATGTGTGTTTGTCCTCTGGATCGTGAGATATAAGCGATTACAGATAAACACACAGACAGATGAGTTTTACTATTTGGTGATTTTAGTGAGTGAATTAGCAAGGCGAATGGTAGTGAGCAGAGTTGATTATAGCCACAGCGTAACTCAATCACAAGCGGTTATGTGATTCTATCCAAAAAAGACTAAAACACTTGTAAAATATTTAGTATGTGCACAACGTAGAGACTCCAGAAAAACAGAGGTTTCATCCGACGAGCTTACGGCGTTATAATTTGTAAAATAGTAAAATAAAGCGAAAACTAGAGAACCACCGTAAAAGAAAATCACATTCCAAATTAACAAATTCAAGAGACAGAAAAAGAAGGAAAATAGGCAATCAAATATATGAAAACACACCTCCATCGGCACTCCAGCTCTCCCATGCTTGAGCATCTTCAACAGCGCAAGAGATGAAATGTAGACAGTTTCTGACGTATCAACTTGGTTTGAATCCGATGGAGGTCCACCACCAAACTAAAAGACAAGTAAAAAGTTGGATGTATGCACTCTAACGTACGGAAAAAAATGTTTTTTGTCGAATGATTACGTATATCATCCAAAGGAAAAGTTCCTAGCAATAAAAATTGAGAAAGAAACATCGAAAAAAATATAACAATAATGAAGTACCTGGCCAAGTCCGCCTCCAAGTCCTCCCAACCTCAGAAACCGTTCCATTATGCTAAAAGATGGATATAAACTATTGGCGGTATTCAACACAGCAACTATAACAGAAGCAATGTAAACTGAGTCAGGAAAAGGCAATGCAAATGAACTGTTTGGGAGCTACAGGAAATGAAGAACATCTCACAAATGGGACCACAAACAGAACAAAATGAGGAGAAAACCACCGGTTTTTGAAGATGATTACAAACCCCAGCGGAAAGAACGACTACAGTGTGTTGGTGTTTCTGTGGAGAGACGCGCTTTTGCACAAATAAGCTGCAGCATTGGAGCGCGAAATCCTTCAAATTCATTCAGGCTCACGTTAGTTGATTTTTGGATTTTGGTCTTCAACAGCTCAAAAAATCTCATGAGAGTTGTTCGGAATTGTTCCAGTTAGGGTACTCAGGAACTCAAGAATTTTTTTTTTCGTGGAACACGTGGTTAGTCGAAATCTGGGCATGAAAATAGCGCACCACGACCATATTTCTGTAGGGTTGCATTAGGTGTGCGATTGATGTATACAGTGCCTTCGATCCGGATCTTCCTCCTTCCGCACCGCCTTAGATCACACGTGGCGTCCTGCTGGCGATCGATACTCAGCCGGTTGGCTGCGAGAATGCAGCCAGCAGGATGCCACGTATGATCTAAGGCGGTGCGGAAGGAGGAAGATCCGGATCGAAGGCACTGTACATACGTTGTCTATCAGAATCTTCTTTTGTGCAGTTACTGTGATAAATGTGCGCTAGAAACACAGCCCGGAGCGTTATACTTCGAGTGAAGACCTTCGCAGCAATTGCTGAAGGATGAGAGCAATTGAAGGGAAGATGGCAGCAACTGAGAGGAGATGCTGCTGGGGTTCCTACACAACGTACTACGCTGTTCGCGCTGCGTTCCTAGCCCACAGTTACCTGAGTAGTGTACACTCTGGTAATTGTGAGCTAGGGTTTCCTGATCAAGAATACTGTGTTGGTTTTTCACCATAACACCGTTTTCACAGTGCGGTAGAGCTGGGGTGAGAGAGTGAATGGAAGTGCCAGTTTCGGCGATTACGTGCGACTAGGTGGGAGAAAACTGGATCATATGTATAATCATTTCCTCCAGTATAATAGTATTAAATACCTACCTGTTCTCAAAATCAGCAGTTATCCACCACGCACTGTTTACTCTCTATCACTCAAACAACTGAAACAAGTAATGGTTATAATTTAGTAAGCTAGCAAACAATCCGAAAAAAGGAAGTGCAAGGGGTGAAATTCCGGAACAGCGTTATCTTAGTGGGTAACCTTCCATACAAGAAGCTATTAATGAGACTCAATTCTCACCTATTTTAATCAGTCAATGCCCCATCTTCTCCCAAGCAAATCATTTCTGCCCGATGACTCCACCTGCACGAATTCCTCCTACAATTAGCACTACTACGTATGCCCAAAAACTTTTTTTTTGTGTGATTTTTTGTTCAATTCATCTCGGCCGATCTCTGCAGACAACGTGAGCACGCATTTTCGGCCCAATGCTGCGCGCTACAGAGTGCATTTACAACCCATAAAAATGTGGATGAACAAAAATAGAAATAATTTATTTTCCAAGTCGTAGTATAGAAAGTGCATTACGTACATAAGTGCATTGCCAGGCATAACATTATCAATAAACGTAAAGCAGTAGACTTCCACTTCCTTGAATTTCGTTCGCCGACGTTCATTTTTTGATGCAGGTTGAAATGGAATCAGTGAACGACTGCGGCATTGTTCTGAAAAATAACAATAACAATTTGATATAATCCAAAGCCAGTTCACGCGCACTCGTCAGTCACGCGAATCCATGCTTTGAAATTCACTACATAGAAAATGAACACTGAAATTCGTGTTAATGTCATGATGGCACTTTCATTTTCAAAAGCCAATGAAAAAAAAAGAACATGCGTCAGAAGAAAGCGACGTTATTCCACACAATTCTACTCACCCTGCAATACTCGATAGAGTCCTTAAATACATTCGAGAATTCATTAACGATTTTACAGTTCATCTAACGTCTGTCCAACAATAAGAAACTAGTATGAAAGCAATCGAATAAACAGAGGTGGGGGATCAGTGCTCATAAGTTGAGTCCTCCACTTTTTATACCGAGCTACATATGCAGAAATTTGCATATTCATTGACATTTTGAGAACGACACGAATGCAATTGGAACCGAAACCGGTACCCAGGGCCTAAGTGCTAGGATCTAAAAGGGGCTCAGCAACGGGGGACCAGCTTTTGTATAAGGCACAGTCCCGTTTATGGTACCTAAATATTCCGGACCTTTCAATCATGCTGACTCCAGCGTTCTACACGTTAAATTTCGCGAAACATGATGAAAACTGCGATCTCGAACAGATTTCGTAATGTCTGAGCAGAAAAGTCCACACGTGCCAGCTGTGTGCCACTGCTGCAGCGTTTACAAAAATGAATTATTTTAAAAATTACACAGAAATCATTCATCATTGTCTTTGCACATGGTGTTCGCTATTTTGCTGTTTGCCTGTGATAATGTTGCATTGTTTTTGGCATATTACGGTCTGACGAAAGCATTACATGCCGAAAGCTGACCGCAATAGCTGCACAGATCCTTCACGTAGTAAGAATAACTAACAGAATATAAGGCGCAAAGACAGAACTATATTGGAAAATGGATTATCTTCAACAATTGATACGGTTTACAGAGTAACACACGGGTGCATCCTCGCAGTTTCGTTAAACAAACTGATGCGAAGAATTCATGGTCTTGAAGGAAAAGTGTTGTGACAGCTTTGAAACAATACAAGAACCCGCTTGTCGCGAATGTTCAAAACCTACTAATGTACGAAACACGAAGATAGATGAGGTGGCGCTCTGATTTGAAAGAGTTCATCACCCTAATGCACTACTAAGTATTGCTTCAAAAAAAAAGATTCCTTTAGAAGTTTGCAGTACCTTCAAATCCCAGAGAGCAATTAATCCATCTGTTCCACAGGTAGTGAATTTTATCACATTGTTCTTGTTTCCAGAATGAGGCAATATTTGTCTGAAACCAAACTAGTTACAAAATAAGCAGTTGCACATACAGAATGGGATATCTTACGTGATCATATTTTGATGAAGTGTCTTCAACTGAACGTTTACTTGTTCAGAAGCTGCATTCCTAAAAAAAAATGAAGTTGTCACTCTCTAACACTAGCAAGTCGGTCGAATTCTGTCAACTTGTATACACCTGTCTATATTGCGGAACATTTGGAGAGCGGAGTTGACAGATGATGTCCGTTGTTCGGATGGGATGTCCAGCTTACAAACCTCTTTCAAATTACCATCGGCTATGGTGTAGAACACTGGTGAGCAATCGTGGCCCTGCACGTAATAATTAGATGCAATGCGGAACTAAAAATTCTGACGAGATAGTACCATGTTAGTACTTACAGCTGCTACTATACTGTTTTCCGTCACCCATTCAGCTGAAGTGAAAGGAAGACACGTGGTTCGTAGAGTGTGTGCCACAGTGTTATCCTTAAAAACAAAAGCTAAACTGAAATTCAAAGCAAAGTGTGGATGTTAACAAGTTATATGATGGGAACAAAGTATAAACCTGATTGGCATCCACAAACGTGATGGATGAGTCATGAGCAACGAAAGCCAGTCGACATCCAGATGGTGAGAAAGCAACATGGTGGACCCATCCAGAGATGGGGAACTCGGCCATTAACTGTCCAAATGGCATTTTTGAGCCCCATGGATTAGGAGATGGTTTCTCGTCCACCTGAAAATCGACAAAATCGGAATGTAAATTGCTGTTAACTTCTTATTACTTGTATAGTCTAAATGGCGCAAATGGTTATAACTGCGAAACTATGCAGCGTACACTCTGAAAATCCTCGAAAATCGTGACTATTTGTCACTTGTATTATTCTTACTCCCAATGTAGTTGCTACACCCCAAAATTGTTTTGGTGTGAAAATCTCTCAGCAATTACGCAACAAAGACGTAAGAAGAGGCACAAGAAGATTTAATTGTTGGGTCTGGAGAATTAACAATTCGGTTCCTAGGAAATCACTTTCACCAATGATTTTTAAGCACATAAACAAATGATGTCTTTGTGAGAATTTCTATAACACATGGGAATATACAGCTAACGTCAAATGCACTGAAAGGTAATGCATCACGCTTCATAACGCTACCCTGCGATAGGAATGAATGAAAAATGAGAAGGAGCCAGTATACCAGTTTATACACTTTGTAAGATCCCACCGCCTTAGTCCGTAATGCCGTCGAGCCACGTGCACTATCTGTCAACAAATTTGGCGTTAATAGATAAAGCAATAATAAAAGTACGATTAAAGACATTAATGCAAGTTTAGAACGGAATAAAATGAGGGCATGTCCCGTGATACCTAAAAAACGGGATTGTGTAACAAAAGGACTAGGATGGAGACTACGATCTCCATCTTTTCCCAAGAATGTTGACTTATTGAGAAAAAAAAGCAGAGATTAATGAATCGAGAACAAAGGACATGGAAATAAACAAAAAAAAACCACACCTCCTTGACCCAAGCCGAGAAAACTCGTGCACGAAAATCGCAAGCACCAACGGCAAGGAGTACGTTGTTAGGGTGCCAGTCAATGCAGTTAACAGTTGACCGAATTGGTTTCCTGATCTGCTTCGCCACCCACCTTGAAGTAATTCTTTGAAATTATTAGTTGAAGGCAGTGTCTCACCACAGGGATCGCTTTCAAGATTCCTATGTCAGTCGAACATGTGGGAGCCGCTGAACACAAAGATGTACTTTGAATTTCAGAGGAACATCGAAAACCCGATAAGTTTCGGGTTCATTTGGCCGAGAATTTCGGATTTCTCGGCCAGTGGACGACAGAATTCATTCTTCAAGTGCTTTCTGAGGGTGCGTCATGGTTTTCTAACACGGAAATACTTGTTCAATGGATAATACTACTATGAGGAGTTCATTTTAATGCGCAATTATAACTTCTCAGCTTCGCTTTTTCCAGCTTCCTAGCATTGAAACTCGTCCGCCTGAATATCAAATTTTGCCTTAAAAATAGGGTTTTCGACCGCTTCCTCAGATTTCAAGTACATTTCTGGAATCAGCGCGTCAAGCTGGGCCGGATTCTGTAGATACCTCGATACCCGGCACGGGTGATACATTGCCTTTGAAACTACTACATATTTTGTAAAGTATATTTCGGTTATTCGGAATGGATCAAGTCAATTCCAAGTGAAATCCTATAGCTCGTGAACAAAACTGTCCTCACCAGTCATTTTCTCGCTCGTAATAGCAGACCGAGACTAGTTTGGAGCCACTTCCAACAGCGAATTTGTTCTCAGCGGGCGACCATTTGACGCAAGTAGCAGCGCGTTGAAAGCGAACCTAAAGGAGAAAGTTGGTGAGAAAGACACGTGTGTCACAGGTGAGGGATAGCGGATGGGAATGGCGATTCTCAGTGTTTAACGGCAAATGTGTGACTAATGAGAAGCTCCTCCATAACACAAGAATGGAAAATGCATCAAGTTAAAAAACATCTGGAACTAACCAAGACGAGCTCAGGCTTCCAAGTTCCTTTGTCCGCCTCGAATGTCCACACGAATGCGTTCTTGTCTCTTGAACAGGATACAATGCGGTTCGTGTTTGGAGCCCAGTCAAGTCCTGTCACTGGCAGGTCGTGCTCTGCCAGAGTGGCCGTGTTCACCCAGTCACCATTTCGCCAAGCAAAAATGTGGATCTCGTTGCTCGAAGCAGAAACAGCAACCTCTGAATATTCGCAGGTGAAAATGCAATCCTCGGAAAGAGATGGGAAGCAATTTAAGTTCACAAATCTGCACTTTCTCCGACAAAATTCGGTGCTGTTCATACAAAATTCGGCAAGATTCTGTTGATGAGAACATAACCATGGACTAGCTCACTACTAAACTCAGCATACAGTGAGCGACGATGGAAGAGCGCTTTTCGGGGACCTTGCAAGCACGCACCGCTAGCGCTGGATGCAATCTAACAATCAAGGAGACCCTTTGGTTTGCTATCACAGCGATGATTCCATGACGATCGACGTCCACTGTATCTAGACATAGTTACTGACTCCTACATAGAGTGTCACCAAAGTGAGTTGGTGGTCCTGCGATTGTGGCTACTGGATCAATATGCATCTTTTCCATAGCCGTTATTGCTCCCATTGTACCAGCAATTCTGATTCGTTTTCATCTGGTCTTCGGATAACAATTATGTTGCCTTGTACAAACAGACAACAAACCCAGTAGACTGAAAATTCACGCCAGAAAATAGCTCGGAGGTCAGGACAGATATTGTAGAAAAGGGAGCTGGGGGGGGGGGGGAGTGAGTCACTCATATTTAGGCTTAGGCTACGCTTTAAACCCACGCCTAGAATTATGCTTCGGCTTAGGTTTAGCTTTAGGCCTGTGCCCATAAGCTTGGTCTTAGGCCTAGGCTTAAGTTTAGGCTTACGCTTGTACACACTTCTAGAGTGAAGCCCATGACCATTCATAGGATGCCCCTGAAAGAAAATCAACCCACGAGTTCGATCCTTGTTCCATGCATGACAAGTTATGGGACCGATGCCCATATTCCAATGTTGCACGGGGACATCCCTCATCCTCGTCAGATGTCAATCCAAAGGTTACCGTATGAAGACAGCAGAAACTGTCCTGAAACCTCCGTTTATTTTTCAAAATCAATCCTTAAAGCCACAAGCGCATTGAAAGGTGGTTTTTCTTGCGCAATTGCTACGGAAAAGCAGAGAATGACCACTAGACCAGGCTGGGTCTGATCCGGAACGATGAGAAGCCTCGGCAAGGAAATGCCGCAGCGCGGAGCGACCCTGAATGCGTCAGCCCGCGATGACGTCAGCGACCGCAGGCGCCGCCCGCCGGGGCCCCTGCCGCCTCGCCCGAGCGGGTTTTCTCGTGCCCTCCTCGCTCGCTGCCAGGTTCCCACGGTTATTTTTCTTCCTTTGAAGTAATTTATTAAGTATTCCTCTCCTCAGGCATGGCTACTGTTCTTCCCCACTTGCTAAGGTCCTGGAGGAGCGTGGATCAGCTACTAAACGTTGCTCGTTCAATATCGACATCTAGCCAGTCTTCTAAATGGAAATGTGAGTTGAATTTTTGTACAGTCATCAGAATTAGTGCTAGGCACACCATTTGCACCGTTTATTTCTATTTATTTACGCGGGAACTCCATTCATGCTGCCCATCGGCACTACTTCAGTACAGTGACCACAAAAACTCTGAATTTTGTTTTCGCTGCAACTTCAGGTGGACGGGGCGATCGTCTGAGATGCTGAACGTGGATATCGTATTTGTATCCTTCTCTTTCTCCTGTTTTTTGTTGCATATATTGTGGCGAATTGAAAGAATATGCCGATTCCGCTCTAACGTCATAAGCTTGAAAAATGATTATGGGTAATCGCAGCCAGCGTCTACAATAGCGTTTGTGCAATAAATGAGGGGATTCTGTGAGATAACACATTCAAGATATACCTATTGTGATGCTGCACAATTGCTCTTATAATGTAAAGTCGACACTATGTGTAAGTTTTTGGGGCCGCTAAACCAGAATAGTGTATCATTATATATCATTATCATTATATATGAGACTGTCGCATAAGTCTTATCATTGGCGTGCTCCTTTGATTTTCGATTCCATACCATATAGGGAAACAAAAAATTTATATATTTTAACTTCACTTCCTTCTCAAATTTTTACGTGAAGCTGTTCAGGATTGTTGATCACGGGTAGGATCATGTCCAATGCGAAGTTTTCGGCTTTCTCTTCTATCATCTTTTTCTTTTTCCACTCCTATAGAAAGCGCCTTGTGGTAGTTTCTCAAAATACATGCTGCTGATGAGGCCAATGGTTGCTAGGATGACAGTATTGTGGGCTGCGTTCATCGCGAGGTGTCGCCTAGAGTGAGCCACTGAGGAAGCTAGTGCACCTGCTTAGGCTTTTTGTAACATTTTAGAATGGAATGGTTGTAAGGTTAACGTGTTCCCTGGGTATGGGTAATTCTCACTTTCCTTCTTCAAAATAACCTCTTCCGCTAAAATAGTATGATAATTGCAATTCGGAATCGATCTTTATACCCGAAATGCTGATTATATTTGTGATTAGCGCTGTCGAAAATGCCTATCTTTAAAGGCAGCACTCACGGAAATTTTTATGTTGAAGATTTCGCGGTATATCGGGGTTTTTAGGGACGATGAACTCATCGACAACGATGAAGCTACGTGAAACATGCGAAAAACTCAGAAAATGATGGTGGTACTTCATCTGTGTCCACAGCGCGGACGAGTGTTCCGCGATGAGTCCCGGCAGGGAACCCTGCAAATGGTACGAATTTCATAGACACGCCCCCGCTGAACCACATGCACACACCCTGTCAAAGGCGTTAGTTGGCGCGACGGACCCCTAATGTCCAGAGCGGCATATGTGTCCACGGCAGTATCTTCGCAGGTAGGTGGCCATTCAAGGTGTTCAACTTACTGTTGCGATTGTCTAGCGGCCGGCTACATCGTGAGCGACTCATTTCAGAAGTGAAAATTTCCGTGAGTGCTGCCTTTAAACCATACGAGAAAAGCAGTAGCTGCAATGGAAGTCACAGCTAACAGCAAAGCAAACTAAGCGCGCATTATTGTTTTGGTGGCTGGATTTCCGTTCTTTTCGAAGCATGTCAAGAAGCTCATCCGTTCAGAAAAGCTAAAAGATGGAAAAAAGTTGAGCTAAAAATAAAGAAAAGAGGTAACTAAAAGGAATTATCCATGGTATGCATGGCCCCTTTCACCTGGAACGACGAGTAGCGAGGGTAGCGGAGGAGAGAGTAGCGAAGAAAAGAGAACTCGAAAGCATGCGGTGCTCCATCTGCAAAGTAGTAAATTTTGGATCCGTGCTGTTTAACGTAGAAATCACAAATTATGCGGAAACACCCATTCCTCACCGTTGGCGGAACAGGTTATGTGAAGTTTTTCTTCCAACTGGGTGGTTCTTCGGCGATGAGTGAACCCTCTGTCGTACCGCCCCCTCATGATTCATCTATATGTATTAAGGTGATCAGATCAAGCAGGGGCTTAGGCGTCATGTTCATCTTAAGTTCACGGACAAACCAACAGATGTGCAAAAATCTTATCGCATGTAAACTTCTATGGCTCCACAGATAGGTCAAAAATACGGTAACAACACATGTTTTGCTTTGAAAGAAGCATGTTCTCCATTGAAGTTTAACGGAATTGGAAGGTCGTTTCCGAATTTTTTCGCAGTGCAGTGGTCCATTGCCTAGATTACGTCTGGTTCAGGGCGAGCGGACCAAGACATTTTAGGACCTGCTTGTAAAATTCTTTTTCTATCTGTCCTTTCCTTTGTTACCTCATTTTTGGCTCACCCTATATTGTACAAGCTCTAATGTTCAAATATTTTTATTTTGAGAAGTCCTATCGAATTTCAGTTACTGAAAAGACTGAGAACGACACAATATTCGTCGGTATGGAAGAAGTTCCCGAACCCGCAAGACCGTCAAATTCTCACTGTGCTCTATGCACTTGCAATCTTCCCGCGAAGTTATCATATAGGTAAGATCACTTATCTTGTCATACGATGTGTCACTGTGTATGTCTTAAAAAGTTGTTTTAAAAAATTTTTCGAACTACTGTAAGAAATTAGAAAAAATCCACCAAATAAAATGATCGTTTGGTAGTCTGACCTGACTCTCTATTGTACAGGGCTGGGATTCATGAAACGATAACCAAACAAACCCAGGCTAGCAAACCAACTTTCGTTGTCTGCGTCTCTTAGCTGTATGTAGCCAATACGATAACCAATCCCGCTAGCCATCCTTGGTTTGCTTGGTTATCGTTTCATGAATCCCAGCCCAGGGCGACAACAAAGTCTTTGGCCGAATATAACAAACCGAGCCAGTCTGACTCGGTCCCTCCGGGCTAGGTAAAGTCTGAAAGAAACCCCTGAGCCAGGTCAGAAAATAGGTGATTTGGAGAGCCAACTGAAAGAAGTTGTGGAGAAGATGTCGCCGAGACGTTAGTTGCGGCCATCTCCACTTCTGCCTCGTTTCATGTTTGTAGATCATATGAGGTTCAAATAAAGCCAGGGAATATGAAATTTTGCATGTGTATTTGAGACATTTGGGTAGTTAACGCGAATACAAAGTCGGGTTCTCCGTCAATATGCAAGAGATAATTGCTACAAAGTCCTTGGCCAAAGACTGACCCTGTATTAGGAAGCTGCTGAAAATATTTATTTATTTATCTATTTATTTATTGCATGGGGAGACCATGTGAGCAGAAAAAATACAATTAACATACAGTGGACGTCAATGGTGGTGGCCCATTTGCGGCCTCGAGAAGTACGCCGCGAACCTGCGTCGCGCGCGTAGTAAACGATGTTTTCTGCTGCTGTTATGCTATATCTAGCATCTTTTCAACCCAGTTTTAAGGATTTTTGACCAAATGGGGAAGAAAGCGACTAGAAATTGCATTCCGGCAGCAGACGACACCGATCCCGGCGCGCGCGGTGCGGTCGCGCTGTGTCCTACTCGAGGCCGCGGATGGGCCAGCGCCATTGACGTCCACTGCATATTACATATCATAGCAGCAACTATAGTACATGAACGAAGCAATTTATTCTATTGAGAAGTATCGGAAACATTTGATGATCCGATAAATCGTCTTGCCAATTTTTTGAATTGCTTCACTTCAATAGAGATGCGATGGTTTTTGCTGAGATTCAAATGTTACGTTCCTGCACGGTTAACAAAAAAGTGTTGCCTTGTGGATGTAACTGCTTTATGGAATGAAATTTTATTCAAATCACCTCTAGTAGTGGAAGTGATGAATTTAAAGAAACTTAGGATGTTGAGATTGGTGATGCTAGTTAGTATTTTGTGAATCATGACCAGATCATTGACTTTTCTCCGTTCCAGAAGTGAGCTAACATTTAGATGTTTATTACGGGCAGAACTACCGGGGACGTTTTCGTAGTTGAAGCCATTCATTCTTAGATATAGCCAGGGTCAAGCATGACGATGGGAAGAACCGACCCTCAATACGACCCCCACCCCCCCCCCCCCCCATTCCCTCGTCCAACCCCCACCTTTTCACGACCCCCCCCCCCCTTCTACTCCCGCATGTTTTCTCTGTACACTGTACAGTTTCAAGGAAGAAGACACAAAAGAAACATATTGAAAATCCGAAATTGGAACTAAAACAACCTTGAAGTCGACATGCATTCTTTCTTATCCGATAGGACAAGAATGCCAGCGGGAGCGATCATGTAATTACGTGTCAAAACAGACAAGAATGCCAGCGGGAGCGATCATGTAATTACGTGTCAAAACAGGAAGATTGGCAGCGCATGCGAGGAATCGGTTTCAGCGTTGGCATTTGCGCGCCCACGGATTCGATTCCCGGCGCCTCCAAGAAATTTTTGCACGAGTTGGAACAGCTTCATGATTTAGTGTGGAGTAGAGAGGATTGAAAGGTTTGAAAATGAAGTGAGGGAAGCGAAATCGATCGATAACACATGCGAGAATTCGCTTACAAGGGACGCCAGTTTGTGGAAAACTAGGGTTACTTCGACCTCATACTGAGGTTCTCTGACTCAAAATCAGTGAATGTTTTTCTATCTATCCATATAGGACGATCAGCTCTATCTTCTGCCCGAGTTTCAATTTTCTATACCGTCACATGTTTTTGGGAGCTCGATGGGAAATTTGGCGAATTTCTCATCGATTTTCCATCTAAATTGCGGAAAAACGAGCGAACTTCGTGGAGCCAGATTCTATACTCAAGTGGGAAATTTCCTCAACTAAAACTCATAGAAGAAAAGTTTTCATGATATCTGCAAATTGCTTCTCAGTGATTTCCAAAACAGATTTACTCCATTCTCACCATCTGTTCAAATTGCGAGATTTTCACTTCTTCAACTCCCATGAAGAGAGTTTGCCTTTCACTGAAGCATAGGTGTGATAGTCGGAGCCAAGGCTCTCGCCCCCTTCACTTCAGGCAGGGGTCCGGTAGACCCCCTTTACTTAGACGAAGGGGAGGACAAAACCCCGGTGAAAAAAATTAATAAAATTATTTTTTTGGGGTGATGGAAACGATGAAGGAAATGAGAAGAAGAAGGATGCAAATGAGGGGAAGACGAAATAACAGAAGGCAATATCAGGAAGTTAGACGGAAACATCCTTATTAGGGAATGTTAATAAACATTTGAAGAAGGATTGTAATAAATGTGTGTGCGTTGTGAGTCGGCCGGAACGAATGTCCCATAGGTTACGAAATTCGAGTTAGAGTACTGAATTGAACGGATTGGAAGGGGTTGAAGGAACTAGGAATAACACGGCTGTGAGTGAAAATTTCCGTAGGGTGAAGGGTATCCTTGGATAGCTGAAACCTAGGAGATGAAGAAGGCACCCTGTTTGCCTAGAATAAGTCAAAACTTGCGAAACCGTTTGCATTTTTCGAAAGCAATACTTTTCGTGGCACTTTCAGTTCTATGGCTAATAAAAGTATTAATAGGAAGTGAATCAAAAATGGGACAGTCCTGTGAAGAAGAAGAGGAAAAACTGTATAATGTGAAATCAATTGCAAATCCTCTAGTGAATATCTTACGGGAACCAAGATGAGGTTTTTGAGACCGACGAAAATAGCGAGAAACAGTAGGTTTTTCGCAAATTTCTCTTCAACCACAAAACAAAATGAGACGATCAGGACATGATAGTGAAGTAGAAGAAATTCTCTATCGATCCGTATATGACATGATGGGTGAAATTCTGTCCTGCGCTGTGCAGGAGGGGATGGAGCCAAAACCAGTACATTGGCTCCGGTCAAAAGCGAGACAGTGCAATGAGGGAGGATGGCGCAGAGGGAGAACCGGCCGTTTTTTGGCACTTTTCAGTATGATCAAAAGGGAAAGGGTTGCCGTGGGTGAATTATAGGGTATTGGGCACCGGGAGGTAAGATATAAAGTGTTGATATCCCTCGGATCCTTCCATTTTGCAAATAATAGCAATTTGAGTGTTTTTTATGTTGAAATTAGTGCCAGATTTTCCTCAACGAGGAGATGACTCATCGCGCCACCGCCGTCACTTCGCTGCAGATGGAAGGGGTACCTATATCTGAGCTTGCATAAATACCTACGTCTGTAATGTGACGACCCCCCCCTCCCGGTCGTCGCCTTTTTGTGACAGCCAGCGCTAAGAAAGCTGCCGCTACCCCCTCCCCCACCTCGAGGTCCATGACCCCTTCATTTTTGACACCTCTGACAGGCCTCAGACCCCTCAAACCCCCTTCACTTCGCAGACCGCCGACTCCTCCCTATCGCACCTATGGGCCCAGATACAATTTTGGTTATTCTTGATGCACACTATAGAAGGCGCTCCAGTTTTTCCCGAATTTAGCGATGTGCTCATACTTGAGCAGTTTATGAGAGAAGATGGCACCGTACTTCCACGCCAGCTCACTGGACTATGCAAGAAACAACAGCTTCGGTTAGAAAGGTAATTATTGGTTTTCATTTCTGTCAGCCACAACGTCGTAAAGGGATCATACTTCAGGTGCGTTATGCAAGCTCATTGGGCTGGATTATTCCCGGACAAGACCATACCGGAGTTTGATAGATCTGGATATAAACGGTTCAACAGGTGTGCTGCAACATCATTGCAATTCCGTAGACTATAATTTTTGCTTCATATTTATTTCCCATTCCACAGGTACTGGAATGACGATATGGATATGTATCGACTTAGAGAAAAAGTAGAAGATGGAACGTGGTACTACATAAAGCGATATAATACGGGGAACCAGCGGGTTCTGCATAGGAAATCTAAATGATGGTGATCCTAGCATACAGAGATAGATTCTGTTATTTAGCTTGAATTATTGTCATTTTTTTCCAAAAACAATAAAGGTTTAGAAATGTGCTGTAGGCTTCTGAAATTTGTTGGGTCAATCTAATACCTGATCGTACTAAATATTGCATTTGTTGACCACTAGCTTTCGTGACATCTGTTTTTTTTTGTCATGCTTGCGTGCTCATTCACAGGATCCCATGTGATGTGAGCGCATCCCAGTGGAATTTGGCATGTCTCGTGGTTACCATCCACGATCTGCAGTATTCGTTGCTTTTGCTGGTTCTTCTACATTACTTCGTCTGTTGCTATGTCTTTTATTGTTCACAGTTGGTTTCAGCTACTCTTTGCAGTTCAAAAGGTTGGTTTTTTAATCCTTTACGTCATGGTCGCAGTGTGCGAGGTTTGTCATTTAGGTCGGCTTCGCCGTCTGTACTCGAATTCACACCAGATCCATGTCCAGTTGTGCCGGGCTGCAAGTGCATCAACAATGACATTACTACTGTGGAGTGCTACAACATTGGTGAGCTTTGCTTCTCAATCAAGTCCGTGTTGAAAACTTCCTCTGGGGCTTGGTGCTCCGTCCGCCTAACGAAATCAGGTGTATGTTGATGAGTGTTGATAAAAGTGCGCCACTCTTGTCCTAACTATATTATGAATCTAGTTCTATATTTCCTTCTGCACTTTTAGGTGATGAGATCTCTAGGAGTCGAGGCCGAAAAACATTTTCTCCAGTGTTTTCTTAAGCTTCTCCGCAGGTGAAACTCAGTCTCATTAAAAGGCACCTCTTCGTCTATGAAAAGCTGTGAATGGGGTCCTCATAAACGAAGAAGGTCACAATATCATTTTCCTCTACGTGTTGGTATAGTCTGGTAGCCCCTCAGACAATAAGAACGGCCGACCCGCGGTCGAGCAACGGCCGACCCGCCGCCCAAGGCCGCGGCTCGGCCGTTAAGCGGCCGCGGCTCGCCCGATAGTGGTCCTCGGGTCGCCCGCGGATTCAATACAAGGAATGTAGGAGGACTCCCGTTTCGCGGAAATTCTTTCATTTTGTTCCGATATGACTCCATTTAACCTTCTATTCATGTTTTCAAGGGTTAAAGTCATGATTTATTTCTTCTGAGGATGGGAATATGGCACGCATTGACTAAAAAGAACAAAATTGGCATCTAACAACAAAATTGACTACAAATAGTTAAATCGGCATCTAACAAGGAAACTTATATGATCATATGGCAATACATAGCAAATTCGGCATCCAACGGAAAAAAATAGGGTTCATTGGATGAACACAATCACTTCTTTGAGAATTTCGAATCGAGTAACGAATGAAGAAAAAAACACTTCCAATGAGGAAAAGAACTTCAAGAAAAACACTTCCAATGAGGAAAAGAACTTCAAGCAATGAAAAAATAAACTATGCCAGAAAAACTAAACTCAATAAACTAACGAATCTATTTATGACCACCGTTGAGAACGGTCTCGATAGCGGAGATGCAGTACAGGAGTATCGGGAGTTGAAGTTTATGCGGAAATTGTCCAAAATCGGCACCGTAGTTTAGGACATTCTGAAAACATTACAGCGTTGAAAAAGAATTCGATGTTGAAAGAAGAACAAGTATTACAAGTTTAACCCAATTGTGTAAAAAGATAAAAACCCACTAGGTGACATCGATGTCTTCGTTTTCGTCGACGTCGTTTTCGGTGTTGTAGTCAGGCCGGGGTCGTTCTGCTTGTTTCTAGAAAGAAGAGTTACAAGAATAATAAATGAACATGAATTGACCTCACCTGCAACTCCTCTGACACCGGCTTTGTTGACAGGTGGGACACGGGAACTCATGGGATGACCTGAAACTGAAAAATCCGAGAGGTCCGTATTTGATGAAAAAAAAACTTGCCCGAGGAAACAAGAAAAACAGCAGTGAGAAATAAACACGGATGCAGTGTTTTAGCTGGATTAGAAGAAAACAATATAAGCAGCACAAGAGTAGCATTAATTGTAGGAAATGAGACGATCTTTGTGAGAATTTAGCAGCAAACACTTGAATGTGAGAGTGTCAGCGCTAGCGAAGGTGTTTCGCAATTCATGGGCCGCGGCTTGCCCGCTAAAATTATGTGGGCCGCGGGTCGGCCGCAAAAATTTTAGAGGCCGCGGGTCGGCCGTCCCTAGGCTCCGCCCAGAAATTAGGGGCCGCGGGTCGGCCGAAAGCCCATCTGGGGCCGCGGGTCGGCCGTTCTTATTGCCTGAGCCCTCAGACAATAAGAACGGCCGACCCGCGGTCGAGCAACGGCCGACCCGCCGCCCAAGACCGCGGGTGGGCCGTTGAGCGGCCGCGGCTCGGCCGGTAGCGGGCCTCGGGGCGCCCGCAGATTCAATACCAGGATTGCAGGGGGACGCCCCTTTCGTCGAAATTCTTTCATTTCGTTCTGATATGACTCCATTTAGAGCTCTATTCATGTTTTCAAGGGTGGAGGTCATGATTTATTTCTTCTGAGGATGGTAATAAAGCACGCATTGATTCGAAATAACGAAATTGGCATCTGACAATGAAATGCACCACAAGTAGCAAAATCGGCACGTAACAAGGAAACTTATGTGATGATGTGACAATAGAGTGCAAAATCTGCACCTAAGATATAGAGTTCATTAGATGAATACAACCACTTCTAGAACAATTTCGAATCGGGTAAAGAATGAAGAAAAAACAGTTTCAATGAGAGAAAGAACTCCAAGCAAGGAAAAAATAAACTATACAGAAAACTAAACTCAATAAACTAACGGTGAATCTACTTATGAGCACCACTGAGAACGGTTTCGGTAGCGAAGACGCAGTAGAAGAGTATGCTGAATTGGAATCTATGCGGCAATTGTCTAGCATCGGCACCACAGTATAGCACATTCTGAAAACATTACAGCATTGAAAAAGGATTTGATGTGGAAAGAAGAACAAGTGTTTCAAGTTCAATCCAAGTGTGTGAAAAGATAAAAACCCACTAGATGACACCGACATCCTCGTCGTTTTTGGTATTGTAATCAGCCCGGGGACTTTTCGCTTGTTTCTAGAAAGATGATGAAAAAATCGCTTCAGCTGCCCAAAACCATTGGAAACTGACAGTGCTGGGAATCCATTTGAATTCGATGGCGCGATCCTCGTAACTGTAAACTAACGTAACTGTAACTGAGAAATTCGAGAAGTGCGTGTTTGATACGAACTAAATTGCGCGAGAAGACAAGAAAAACAGAGTTGAGAAACAAGCGCGGACGCAGTATCTTAGCTGGATTACAAGAAAACAATATAAGCAGCACAACAGTAGCATTAACGTAGTAAATGAGACCTTCCTTGTGAAGAATTTATCAACGAACACTTAAATTAGAGAGTGTCAGCGCCAGCGACGGTATTTCGAAATTTATGAGCCGCGGCTTGCCCACAAAAATTATGGATGCCGCGGGTCGGCCGCTAAAATTTTAGAGGCCGCGTGTCGGCTGTCCCTAAGCTCCGCCCAGAAAGTAGGGGCCGCGGATCGGCCGAAGGCCCATTTGGGGCCGCGGGTCGGCCGTTCTTATTGCCTGAGCCAGAACGCGCACCAGAGTGAACTTTGTGTGCAATTGCGACCGCAGTGGAATCGGCCTGCCTACCAGCCGGTTCCATGGGAGACAGCATCGAAACATCAAAATGGAAGGAATCACATCACCTACATATCAAAAACATACCAAGACTTATAAAAGAAAGCCTAAAAATGGATCGAAAAGTTGATTGCCCGGCCAAAACCACTGCGGTCGCAATTGCACACAAAGTTCACTCTGGTGCGCGTTCTGGGCTACCAGACTGTACTTCACTTACCTGTTGACAGTAGATGTGTTGCTTTCCGTTGCCATGTTTATCCTTACCATTCGGCTTTGGTTTTTCTTCTCATGCATTTTTATCTGAGTATCTTTTTTGCCTTTAACATGGTAGTGTGTTTGTGGCGTGTTCTTGTGCACGCTAGTCACACACTACTAATAATTCTTACTTGTTGTGAACCTATCTTGTAGAGCTTGGTTCGAAAATACGAAATTCAAATATTTGTGTATACAGCCTGCGTCTCTGAGTAGGCACTACTTTTACACATTCTCCTTTCTCTTATGTCCTTCCATTCATAGTCTGTTCCAGAGGCGGTGTTAGTTGAGTATTTGTGCATGCTGCCCACCTTTTCTGTTGCCCTTTCCATTTATTTTTTTATTGGCAAATATACAAAATCGTATTTCTCGCTTACGTCGTTTTTTATTTGGGTGGTCCTTTTTCTGCTATTGGAATAAGTGTAGCCTCCAGGGTAGAATTCCATGGAAGAATCGACGACGATTTTTATCGTGAGTGCTGTCTTCAAGAACGGCTCCGGTTCTCGCTCTGCGCCCTCCTCCTTCATTGCACTGTCTCGCTTTTGGCTGGAGCCAATGTACTGGCTTTGGCTCCATCCCCTCATGCAAAACGCAGGACAGACTTTTACCCATCATATCATATACGGATCGATAGAGGATTTCTTCTATTTCAATACCATGCCCTGAGCATCTCATTTGGTTTTGTGTTCGAATAGAAATTCGCGAAAAACCTGCTGTTTCCTGCTATTTTCGTCGGTCTCAAAAACCTCAACTTTGTTCCCGTAAGGTACTCACTAGAACATTTGCGATTGGTTTCACACTACACAGTTTTTCCTCCTCTTCTTCCCCGGACTGTCCCAGTTTTGATTCTCTTCCTATTAATACTTTTATTAGTCATAGAACTGAAACTGCCGCGAAAAGTATTGCTTTCGAAAAATGCAAACGAGTTGTGCAAGTTTTGACTTGTTCTACGCAAGCAGGGTGCCTTCTTCTTCACCTAGGTTTCACCTATCCTTGGATACCCTTCACCCTATGGAAATTTTCACTCCTAGCCGTGTTATTCCTGATTCCTTCAACCCCTTGCAATACGTTCAATTCAGTGCACTAACTCGAATTTCGTAACCTATAAGACATTCGCTCCGGCCGGCTCACACAGTACATACATTTATTATAATCCTTCATTAAATGTTTATTAACACTCCCTAATAAGGATGTTTCCGTCTAACTTCCTGATATTGCCTTCCGTTACTTCGTCTTCCTCTCATTTGCATCCTTCTTCTTCTCATTTCCCCCATCGTATCCATTACCCAAAAAAAAAACTATTATTTTTTTATCGGGGCTTCGCCCCGGTCTTATCCCCCTCGCTTATGTGAAGGGGGTCTGCCGGACCCCGTCTGAAGTGAAGGGGGCGAGAGCCTCGACTCCGACTATTGCACCTATGATTGCATTTACGTCTTTATTTATGATTAAGCTCAAAAGTTTCAATCTCAGAATGCTGGCTGTTCAATCTGTTCTTAGCAAAGGTCCTACTCCTCCCTCCCTCTCGTTCTTCCTTTCTTTCTTTCTCCGTTTCTCCTACGGCGACAGGCACTGTTCCAACCTCTTTAGTGAATTTGACCGTACCTATGGCTGTCGCATTGAGAATCCTTCGAATCTGAGTGCAGATGAGATTACTGCATCGTTGTTCAAGGTTTAGAAAACTTCGTTAATGTTCTGTCTGGTATGAACTTTTCTCCATCAGCGCACTTTTGGATGCTCACGCTTGATGTAGAAAACAGTGGCGACCATATTGGAAAATTTTCAAATCTGCGTGGTAATTTCGGTGAAAATTTGTGTTTTGAGACTTCAAAAGCAGCGACTGTCAAAATCCTACTTCGAGTTGGAGCCATTAGAGACACGCTCTATCAATGCATCACAAATGTTAGACGAACACAAAGAATCATGACTTACTTGCGAAGAAACCTAACTGAGCACACTTGCCCTGCGCGCACACCGCTGCCTTGCATGAGCTAGCGCATTCAGTTCTGTTTCACTGTTGGATATGAGTTCGAGGTCTCACAAGGCCCGAAATAGAGTCTCACGAATGTCACACACGGAGGTTTAAGCGGGTGCTGCCGTTGAATCTCTCCTTTTCACCATCTGTTGCAAGAAAATCGATCCCTGGGTCAATTCCTAGAAGTTTGACCGATTCCCCTCTTTCTGCGCCCTCCTTGAAATTTTTCTCCTCTGGAGGCAACACAAAAAATTCTACTGTTCTTTTTTTTGCAGGGCCGGATCCACTCGCGCAGCTTGTCGAGCAGTATCCTAGATTGAGCTCCCTTCGGTTGATGGAATGGACGGAGCGAGACTTCAGCCTTGATATTTTATCTTCGCTGAGTTCGCTCTCGAAGTTGGCAGTTGTTCGTAAGTTTTTTTTCTAGACTATTCTTATTCGTTCACCTTTCGCATTTCCTTCTTAGTTTTTGAGCACTTATTCCATTCTCCTTTAACTTTTATTCCTTAAACCAACAATTATTTCAGAGAGCAAAGTACATTCTGTGTTTCTATTCACACGCTTTCCATCAGTAACCGATCTTATCCTTGATGAAAACGCATTCGCAGATTTTGAGCAGGTATACAGTTTTTTTTCTGTTCGGTTATGATATTTCTCAGCAATGATTCAGTTCTGCAACCTTACTCGGAGTATGCCTAAGTTGTTGAGCCTTTCCTTGAATGAGAATCAGATCACTCATCTACCAAACTGCATCACCGATGTGGCTGTAAGAACGTTGAACCTTCGCAAAAATCAGGTGAGCACTGTGTTGTTTGCGCTCCTCTACTTCACCCGGTGACAAGTACTTCTTAGATTGCGTACATAAATGGAACTTTCAATGAACACACTCACATCGTTGATCTCTCCCGAAATGCTCTTCGATCGGCTTCTGGCTTCCACATGAACACGCTACGTCTGAGTAAGTCATGAATGAAGAGCTGTTTTATTTTAGCTGTTTGTGATTGGTCGCAATCTGTACATAAAGGGCGTTTTTCAAGAAATTCTCTGGAATTTCTCGATCTAGATCTCCAGGGGAATGTCCACGTTTATCCAATATTTTGCCAATGTTATCCTTTTAGACCTGTCATATAATCCTTTGACGGAAGTAGCGTTCCCTCGTTTCCTACTGCTGCAACAACTTGACCTATCTGGCACAAGGTTTGCAATATCTCCTCGTTTGAATGCGCCAAAGTTGGTAGAGTTCTACATGGATCAATCCACAGCTGAGATGGTTGACTTTACCCAATGGACCCTTCCCGGGTTACAAAGGTCAGTGGTGAAGCTTAATTTATCATATATTGACAAGCATTTTACTTTATTAGTGCTCATTCTTGTCAATCAGCTGCACTTAGCAGCAGTCCCGATCAATTTCTACTTTTCCAGGCTGTCCATGATTGATTCGTTTTCACTGAAGTTTATCAGCGGACAGCTCCCTAAGTCTACGAAGGAGTTCTCTGTCACCAATACTCAGCTTTCCGCTTTCCCTCAGTCGTTCTTCTCCGGGTTCGGATTATTGAATTCGTTACCTTATTCTGCTGACGTTTTTGTTTTTGTTTTTGTTTGTTGCTGTTTTTTTTTGGCTTTGTTATATAATTCACCTCTCAAAGAGAGACTCTAACCTGAGTTTGATTTTGGAGGGTTCTGGAGTCCTCGGAAAGCACTGACTATAACTATCCTCATGATTCGCTACAGAAGTTCGGAAAACTGGTTTTTGAACTTGTTATAATGAGGAATGCTAGGAAGGAACTTCTTTTTAGCACCAGACTTGCGCAATATGAGCCGTCATGCTGACTAATAGATCGATCACGCTGAAGATGTTGAGACGCAGCCAACACGGGCATTTTTGATATGATCCGCTTCACGAGGGAAGATAGCTGAAGAGACATAAGGGGAAAATACTGGAGAATATCCATCATTTGAAGCGTTGGTAAGAAGATAGATAGTTGTTACAGTTCGTCGATTGTGAAACAGACAATAAAAGTTCTACAGGGTGTTTTTCCGTGAGTAAAGATCGGTGCAATTGCGGATCCAGTACAAAGGCTACGTGCGAATTGCTGGAACCTCCGCTCGTGGTCTTTCGACTGAGAATTTGATCTATTGGAATGGATCAGATCGCGCGCGATGTTTACTCCCGGAAAAACACACTGTACTTCGCTTAAAGGCCCACCTCAGCTTTCTCTCAGGCCAACCAACGATGATTACTGTAATAGATTATGCTATACAACACGTATTGTTAGGAGAAGCGGGACGTAAGTTGGTTTGCTAACCAGGTTTGGCTTGATTATGCGTTAATGAATTCTGTCCCGGAGGTCATAGAGCATTTTAAAACATCGAAATTTGTATCGATAGGCCAAAGGGGCTTGCATACTTTTGCCGCGGCGACGGTCGCACATGGTTAAGCATATGCCCGCGACGTCGCGGCGGCAAGGGTTCGGTGATAAGAGCTTGCATACTTTTTTGCCGCAGCGGCGCGCGACGAGGAATGGCAGAGGGGGTATTTTGTCGCCGGGCGACAACTTTTGCCGCGCACCCCCTTTTGCCGCAACAGCGGAAGGTGACAGACCCTTTTCCAATGATCGCCAGCCCATGAGCGAATGACAACGTAAGGTTTTTGATTTTGTTCTCGATTTTGACAACATAAGGCTTCTATGATCGCAGGTGCAATGACATTGACGTCGTAGAAAGGGTCCTATTTTGCATACAGGTTACTAAAACAAACTTTCCGAAAGGCAACGTTTTTTCTTCCGAGGATTTTGCCGAAATTCAAACAAGATATAGGAATCTACGATCGGAATGAAATATGGCAAATGAATTTTAAAAGGAGATTAAATTCTCTTGGTGATCATGATGTTTTTACCGGTCATAAGGTAATTGTTCAGATCATCACTAAATCTGGTAAATCTGACTGCGACGGATTTCGACTGCGATCCATGTGTTTTCCAGTGGTCGGTGCCCATCAGTAATTTGATAAGGAATCAAACTCAGTGTGCGCCTGTGTACGTCTTCCTTTATTACTTCTAATTATGATGCACTTCTCTTTTTCCATTTCATTTCCCTCAGCCATTGTTTGTTTCTTCCAGCGCTCGTCTAGGAAATTGTACCTTGGGTATATCACAACATGATCCTCATATTGTCAGAGCTGAATTTGGCCAGTCGGCGATTCTGTCCTGCACTGCTTACGGAACCCCTCAGCCAGATATTGAATGGTACACATTTTTGCCTGTTTTTTCCTTCTTAATCAGGATTAAGTGAGTCGAGAACCTTCTCGAACTCAACGCTTTGTTTTAGGTGGCGGTACCGCCCTGCTACATACCTGGGTGCGTTCCATCCGTTGGCTAGCGATCGGGTCAGCGCAACCAATAGCTGGTGAGTCTACACATCGGGAGTTCATCCGTTGTATATTTCTTGCTTTGCGTAACCTTGTGTCGGCATTCGTTTCAGTTGCACTGTCCTGAACGGGGGTGCGCTGCTTCTTCATGATGTAAATCGTTCCTTCATAGAGCGATATGTTTGCGTCGCCCGACAGGATTCACGTGAAGTTCACAAAATTTTCCACTTTAGGTGAGTGATCATTCCATTTCTCATCACCGATTGTATTTTCCTTGCCAACGGCTAGTAATGACTTTCTTCCCTTTTTCTCAGAAAAAAAAACCTTCCTTACATGAGCAAAGAATATTTATCTGGCACTTCCGTAATGGGTATTTCTAATGAACTGGTTCCCATTTTTTAGTGACAGAAGCTATAGATATTTCGGAAACGCTTGTCGGTTCTTCATGCATTCCTTCAGGCTGGATTATTCCAACTGGTACTCCCTTGATTTATTCAACAGCGTGTTTTGGGGCGGAATAGCGACGGCCGTTCTTGTTTGTTCGTTTTCGTTCCTTCTGAACATCACCTGGATTCTCACAAGAAAGAGCATTTTATGGTGGATCCAGAGGTTAGTTTGTAATAGGTCATCTGCTTGGTTGATTTTTTCCTTGTAGTTTCAATATTCTTGTTGACGTTTGTCGGCTTGCAAAGGCTATCATTTTCATTTATGTTTGAAACAGTCTTGCGACGCTTAGAAGCAGGCATCGATGATGCTATTATTGATGAAAGAGAGCTTAACATTGGCGGAATCACGTTTGTGCGATATTGAGACACGCTTGTAGTTCCAATCGCTGAAAGAAAACGTATCTAGAGCGGAACGTCTATCCCGTGTTCGAAAAATGGTTGAAGCTATGGAAAAATATCGTGTACGACAAATGGAAGGACTGCACGAGAAATACACAAGGAGGATGCAGTTGGTTCGCGACAACTACCATGCACAGGCATGTCTTTCAAATTCTCGTTTATATCAGCGACTGATCCATTAGTTTTGAGCTCGTTTTCAGGTGGAGGCACTCAGAGTTTCATATAGCTCACAGGCGGAGAGATTCCGTGACTATCGTGCTGCACAAATGGAACAGATGTCGTCTCATCTGGAGAATATTCGAGAGAATTATAACCAGCAAATGCAAAGAGTGAGAGAGTACGGTTCAAGGCGTGCTGAACAGCTGTGGGAGAGTTACGAGCGACAGGTGGGTAATGGTGGCAACTATCACCTATAACAGTTCCGTTTTACTAATACCCTTGTAAACTGAGTTATCGCTGTGATTGTGATCCTGCTACAAGGGTTTGCGAGTTTTAGGTACTGCAGTCTGATCTACACATTTTAACTCTTCGTAATCGGCCTAGGCTTTTGGAATATTAGCAAGACGTTAGCTAATAGTTCACAACGGTTCCTAAGTTTACTCAACCTACTGCTCCGAAAGCCATAGAAATGAAGCCTGCAAGGAGAGAAAATCCTCATTTCATGGTGGCAGGAGATTTGAAATTCTGTGCAGAAACAAATCAACTTCAGAATCTCATCGCATCTCATTGCTCATTTGAAGTGATGGCAGTTTCAGGTGAATCGGATGAAGGCGTTCAGCTTACAACATCGTTTGAAGATGATGAGGCAGTACAAAGTGAAGCAGAGGTACCTGAACAAATTGCTGGAGTCGTTCCAGGATTCTACTGCAAGTCCCGAGGCCCTTCGAAAACATGTATGTTGTTTTAGTCTCTCATTCGTTTGTAGTGGTACAAGCAGTTGTAGTTGATTGGATTTGCACAAAAAAATTGAGTAGTCGCAGTCAACTTGTAAATTAGAGATATCCAGATCCAGTTTGTTCCAAGACATTGAGAATTTTTCATTGAGCTTCATAACTGTTCAGTGTGGCCTTTGGTCACCTGCATTTGAATCAATGTTGCTAGCTCCACTGCAGGAACAAGAAGTTCGTGCTGCACTGGAATTGCCCGATCCTCCTCCACCCGATTCTCCCACCGAGACCCATCCTCTGTCAAGGTCGTCTTCATTCTATTCTCTTCCGGAGTACATCATCGACGATGAAGGAGTCCTAAGACCAAGTCCTATAATTGGAAAAGTCAGGTGTGTCATCTTACATTTATGTCAGAATATACCTGATTCTGCGCAGATGATTTCGAACTTACATTGAAATTTTACGGCAGAAATCTAAATGATAAGCGCAACGGCGCACACTCATCACCAGATTGTTTTCTAACACTTATTTTTTTCACAAACACTTGTACATTGTTAAGCTCAGTGCATACAACAGTTAAAAACAAAGCAAATAATTAATCCGAAAGCAACAACGCAGTGGAATTACACTTCGAAACTTCTGGTGAAAACTACTCGAACTAAAAGTCTCATTTCCATCCAAGACGTTTTTTCTATGTTTGGTGTTTTCGTTCGCATGCACTTGAAGTTTTTTTTTCAGGTTCACACCTCACAATATTCGAAGTCAAAATGGCGCTGATGGGCATTCGTCAACCAAGGCGCCGGAAGTTGGCCCTGCTGGAACTGCGGCTCTTGAGTCTGGGAAACACAAGGGCGGTGGCGACTGCAGCTCCTGACCTCGGATTTTCGTCGCTCTTTCTCTGTAATCGCCTCTCCCAATTCGTTTTTGTCTTATGTCTAGTTGGTCCGGTTCCGCCAGTGTTGTGTCGTCGGGTGCATTCCCCCTTCGCCCCCACTTTGTCGGACACGTGAACCTCTTGTATCTATTTGCTTGTGCGTCGTCAGTAGTGCTAGTGTTGTTAGAGTTTCAGTTTTTGTCGTGGTCGTGCAGCTCCTGGTTTCTGGTCGTGTTTAGCGGACGGGTAGTTCTAGCTATGCTGGCTGGTCAGTGCACGCGGAGACAGAGGGACTCACTGGCGCTATTTCCCGCACTTTTTTCTTCAAATACTTGTGTTTTCATGTTTTCTATTTACTAAGGTGTGTGTAGAGGCATTTCCTGCCACTTTTTCTGCTTTTTTTTTTCTACGCTAGGGATCGCCGCGCTCCTGAATCCTTGTATTCCTTCACATCTGAAGTTAGCGTTGATTGTCCGTGCTGCTTCACGTCTTCGGCACCTCTCTGTCCCCCTGTGGCTCTCCAGTCGCGGCGTTATCACTCTCCGTTCGTCCTGGCAGAAGTGAAACAATGATTCGTCGGATAGTTCGCCCGCATGTTTGTGCTTGCTCAGCAAACACAACTCGTATAGCTTGATTTTGTTTCGCCTCTTTTCGCTTCAAAAAGCATCTGGTGTGATGTGGTCGTCTCGCCATCCACCAGCATCCTTTTCGTTTCACGCGCAGCTTCTTCCTGTCGGCCGCGAGGCTTGTGTTTTGTCTTTGTTGATTCTACCACCGGGTCGTGTTATTACCGAGAAAAAGAACCTCTCATGGACCGAGTTTTCCAGTTGTTCAATCCAATCTGTCAGAGTTTCGGGTAGATTGTTCCTTTCAACTCCTCAGTTAACTTCTGATAAATATTCTTAAATTATTTCGAGCTGTGTTTGATTTTATTTACAAATATTTTCAATAAAATATTCTCTATCTCCGTTGTTTATCAGCAGTTGCGTATGATACACGAACATGTGAAGAATCCCGTCGTTTAGGAAGACTAGAGTTTTTACTTGGCTGGCTATAACAACTGCAAATCCTCGCCATTTTAGAGAACTAGCGGTGTTTTTCGTTAATTCCAACAATTTTATGGATTCATACAGAGGTGGAGTGTGAACGGGCCTTGTGAGCACTTTGGAACCACTCAAACGAAAAGAGAAAGAGAGGGTGATCTTGTCGTGAACAGGCGGCTCAGAGCTTTACGAGCTTTTTTCGAGTTGAAGCCGTGCTTCGTGGAACTCGCCACCGGTTGTTCCTTATCAATTACCTTAGCTAAGCAATTTCTTCCAAACTAGGAAACGCATTCAGTGTTACTAAAACTGCTACCTAAATGGTGACGAAATTTCGATCTAAATCTTTCACTTTCAAAGTCAGAAGGTCATCTTCAAGTTGTTGTGTGTTTAGAGTATGAGCAATAGTTCGGAAAGTTCCACGAAATGTGCATCTCAGAAGGCATTAGCGTTCTAAAGCTAGAAGAGGGTGGATCCATCTTTCTCCTGGATGAGTTGTAGCATGAAATGGATCGGTCGTTTTGTTTATCACCCCTCTACAACCCATGATAAGACTTGTTTCCGTGCTTACCTCCATCCAAGCGATACCACAATAGCCATTTTTTCTAAGGGGTGGAACGGGGGTTTCCAAAATCGTACTTTTCGCAAGCTCGGACGAAACTGGCCAATGTATTCTTGCTCATCCTAGTAAGTCCGTATTAAAGCCAGATCATAGAGACCAAATTTACCGAAGGGGGGGGGGGAGGTGCTACTCAGATCAAGGACCAATGAGCCTGATATGCTCCTCGTGAACCAGGGCGACGAATACTGGTCGCCCCGCGGGTTGTAAGCGATGCCTGTTCAAGCTGGCAAACACCGGAAGATGCGTCAGCTCGTCCAACAGGCCCGGTGCTATCGCTGCGCCCGCTCGCTATCGTCTCCGGCCTGCGCTATTCGGTGGTCCCCTCCAGCGAAACGTTCAAACTTCCGAACTCCGTTTCCCACGCCCATCGCCATCGATCGCTCTTCTGTGCTTTGCAGTCTCTTCTTTTGTTACCGATGCTGCTGTTTCAGTGCTAGTTCACACACAGTTCACCACAGCTCTCTGTCTGTTCCAGAAATGGCGCACTCCACATACGAAGAAACCCGGTATTTGATCGAGGAAAGGGAGTTCCGCAGCGGTGAGGTAGGTGCAGTTTAGTTGCTGTCATGATTCCTCCTTGGATACATGTCCCATCTCCTATCTCTTCACTTAATTAGCGTTCTCGAGGTGTAGTACGAAGGAGCACAGTGTGAGAGGCGCATGAAAATGTTGGTGTAGACAATCTCTAGGCATTCTCTCAGTTAACCTTTTCGTTTTCCTGATGAGATTTTCTTTCTTTTTCCTATTTTTTGCCGATTTTGTGCATTTTTCGAGGATAATGAGCTGCTGCTTGCTGGGTCTACTACTAGTATCTGATGTTGACATTCTGCACAAGAAAGACTACCTATTCTTGGTTGGTGTCATAAAAAATTAAACACCGAATGAAATTGGCATAGTATTTTTTAATTTATCTATGTATTATTCATTTGTTTGATTATTATAATGAAACAATGGGTATAATAACGAAGGGGAAGGGGAAGGGGGGCGTGGGAGAAATTGCATTCTCCACTAAATATTGAGTGGAAAAATTAAATTACCAAGAAGAAAAATTTTAATGTTATTGATCCAAATCGTTACCCAAAAATTAATAAAAATATACGAACAAGAATAAACCAATACAAAGTTTATGACTGCTTTACTACGTATTCCTGAAAAACTCGGCGACCCTCTGTCGAGAGAAAAGGGTAGGGGGAAGCGGCCGCCACTCTTCGCTCTGCCTTCTACGGTATTCTTGGAGGATGATTACATGACGACGAAACACTCACGCAACTTCCTCAAAAGTGCCCCATTCTTTGAATTCTTCCAGGCGTCTGATACCAATCTTCTTATCAGGAGGGCTGATGCAGACGAATGACGGATTCCGTGATTATTTGCTTAGCACTGCGTGGTTCAGTCGAAAATGGCTTCGCTGCCGCGTCACTTGACTGCGCTGACTGACTTATTTGAGAACATCCCTCCATTGAAGCACATTAAATTTGTTTGTTTATATGACTAGGAAAAGAAGGTCCATTGTGGTGGTTTTTGAGGCAATTTGCTCTTTGAATTGATGCCTAATGCTCTGTGAGGTCTGTATTTGCTCGAGGGATTACCTCCATATTGAGTGCGCAGTTCCGAAGAGCAAACATCCAAAGATGAAAAGAAAAGTGCTAAGCTGGGTGGAAGACGTGGCGAAGAGGCACAGCAAAAGAGCTCCTGGGTGGTCTGGGAATTCTCAACATCCAGATGTAGTTGGTCATGTTGGGACCACTCTCACAGCACTGTGGTGCTTGTTAACTGAGCCACTTCTGAGAAATGTGTTGGCCGACACTGACGAGAGATCCATGGACTTTACTTTTGACATTGAACCTTCCACTCAATTCTGAGGTAGCTTGCAGACGAACCAGGAATCAGCGCATGATAAGTTTCAAAGGGATTACCTCCATATTGAGTGCGCAGTTCCGAAGAGCAAACATCCAAAGATGAAAAGAAAAGTGCTAAGCTGGGTGGAAGACGTGGCGAAGAGGCACAGCAAAAGAGCTCCTGGGTGGTCTGGGAATTCTCAACATCCAGATGTAGTTGGTCATGTTGGGACCACTCTCACAGCACTGTGGTGCTTGTTAACTGAGCCACTTCTGAGAAATGTGTTGGCCGACACTGACGAGAGATCCATGGACTTTACTTTTGACATTGAACCTTTCACTCAATTCTGAGGTAGCTTGCAGACGAACCAGGAATCAGCGCATGATAAGTTTCAAAGGGATTACCTCCATATTGAGTTTCAAAGCCGCCCACATTTAATTCGCTTAGATTATTTTGAGCTTGTATGAAAACCCTTTATTTTCCAATACTGATCCATGGGTGAAATTGTCTGAGCTAAGCTGGGATTTATGATCTTCATGGTGTACCCTAGCTAGAGTGAGCCAAAGTTGCGACTGTCGAAACCCCTGGTCTTCATTTGCTTGCCTCTAGCCTTTGAGTTTGATCTCCGGATAGCCGCCTAAAGTTTCTGTAAAAAATGCTTTCCTTTGTGTAACTTCCAAATCCAAGTGTGAAGTTCTGGGACAACGATGCGCCTGTTAATCCCTGGTATTAAGTTATTAAGTTGTTCAAAGTAGTATGCTTGGGCCGTGATAAGAGCTGAAAACGTTATTGGAGGCGTTAGGTGTTTTGGCTGCAGACCTATGAGCCACAATTGAGAGTCTAAACTCCCTCCCCCCTGAAGACCGCGAATTGATCGGAACTAACAAACTCCAACGCGTAACTACGTACTTCAGATATTCTGGTATCTAGCGAAAACTTTTCCGTAGGTATATGTATAGGTGCAATTGTTTCACTGCAGGATACACATATTTAGCTGGTCGACTTCCGGCTGATAAAGATTCATTTTTTTGCTGCACATAAAATCATGTTGTCTCTCCCTAAAGCACTGCATTTGGGCCGGTACATCAATCCAAAAGTGGATAAATTACACTGTTGCTTAGCAGAGTTAGGACGAAGACAAGTGGAACATACAGTAGGAGTATACACAGTAGGAGTCAAGAAGATATGATCAGTGGCATTGTTGAAGGCGGACCAGGCGAGATTTGAGAATGCGATGAGGGTCGAAATACTCTTTCTTCCCACTGCATAACATCAATGAAATTTGCTCTCAAACAGAACTATCGCGTTCCAAGTTCAAATTCACCCCTTTCATCAACATGTTAGTTCCTCGTTTGTATCACCTCATTCCGACTCGAAGAGGACCTACTCTAAATCCTATCCTGAGCGGGTAAATTGTTTTTAAAGTTATGTGCTGAAGTTCTTTTCTTTACGGTAAGAATATGGGCCTGCTAAAAAGTCCGATATATGTGAAAAAATTTCAATTATATCAAGGAGAAAGCAATAATTCCGACGGAGGATATTTCTATGATGTCAGCTAGTAACGTATCGAAAACAGATATTGAAATGCCAGCTGTATTTCGTGAATTCGATTGGTCAGTTTGGTCTTAGCGTTTGGCCAGCAAAGGAAGGTACAGCAATAACGTCTGGTGGAGATAATGGGCAAATGTGTGCTCAATCTGTATCATCTCTTCGCTTTTCTCAGAAGGTGGTAGTTAAGATCTTCTTCTTCTTCTTCTTCTTTAGCGTTTGTCCCGTTCGTTGGCGGGGTCCGCTTTTCTGATCTTCTGACGCCATTTAGCTCTATCGTGAGCCTGGTCTGGGTGGGCACCCACATGCTTCAGATCCGCATGCAGTGTGTCAAGCCACCGTTGCTTCGGCCGTCCTTTTGGTCGCTTTCCTGGTACTTTGAGATCGAGGCCTACTTTGCAGACGGTGTCTTTGTTGGCGCGCAGTACGTGGCCGTACCATCTCATGCGGGTTTCGCGGAGCTTGTCAGCAATCGTGGCGATGCCGAACCGCTCTCGGATCTTTTCATTGCGTATGCGGTCTACACGCGTGATACCAGCCATCCATCGTAACATCTTCATCTCCATTACACCCAGGCGGCGTTCCACTTCCTTGATGGCCGGCCAGCATTCTGCACCATACAGTGCGACGGGTCTAACAACTGCTCGATACACCTTCGAATTGAAGCGATCCGGGATGTTCTTGTTGCAGAGCACTCCCGTCAATGAGCGCCACTTCAGCCATGCAGCGTTGACGCGACTGACGACTTCATGGGCTAGGCTGCCATCGGCTGAGAGTGTTGAGCCGAGGTACTTGAAGTAGTCGGTTTTCGGAAGATCATTGCCGTCAACCTGAATGGTGGCGGGCTCATTCATATCTGTCGTCATATACTCAGTCTTTTTGACATTGAGCCGAAGACCGAACCGCGCTAGACGTTCGCTCCAGGCCTGTGTCTGTCGTTCAAGGTCCTCCTTTTGTTCAGATGCGAGCATGACGTCGTCTGCCTACAGCAGAGTCCATGGCATCGGTCTCTGGAGGTCTCTCGTAACAGCGTCCATGACGACGATGAAGAGAAGCGGTGAGAGGGCTGATCCTTGATGTACACCTACGGAGATGGGGAATTCCGCTGACGTGCCCGCCGCCGCCTGCACTCGACTCCTCGGGTCCGCGTAGAGAATCCTAACCCACTCGATGAGCTCCTCTGGAATGCCGTGCCACCGCAGCGCGTACCAGATGACTTCATGTGGCACGCGATCGAAGGCTTTCTCCAGATCGAGGAATGCTAGATGCAGTGGTTTCTGCTTCTCTCGATGTTTCTCGATCATCAGTCGAGCCACATGAATTGCATCCGTAGTTCCGCAGTTGGCTACGAATCCACACTGGTTCGCGGTAACTCGGATGATGTCGCGTATTCGGCGGTCGACGACGCGTTCGAATATCTTCATACTGTGAGACAGTAGACGTATTGGCCGATAGTTTGAGCAATCCGCAGGGTTGCCTTTCCTCTTCCAGATCGGGATTGTGGTACTCTTCTGCCAATCCACAGGGGTCTTCTTCTCTGCGATGATCTGGTTGAAGAACGACGTCAGCCATTCAACTGAGTTCCAGTGTCTCGACTTCCATAGTTCCGCCGCTACGTTATCAGGACCCGTCGCTTTTCCTGGTTTCATCCGCTTTAGCGCAGCCATGGTTTCATCCAAGGTGATCGGCTGAATGGGACCGTAAGTTGGCGGTAATTGTGGAATAGGTGGATGGCTGAATTCTTCCGTGGAGATCTTCTCGAAGTAGTCACACCACCTCTTCGTTGCCTTCCTGCGGTCTGATATGAGATGACCGTCTTCGTCGTTAACTCCGTAGAACTTTTCGACGTCTTCGGTCTGCCGCTGGCGAGACCTCGCGAGTCGGTAGATGAGGCGTTCCCCGCCATCTTTGTCATCTAGCTTCTTGCTAACATCGTCGTAGTGCTCAGCCTTCGTGGCAGCCACAGCCTTCTTTGCTGATTTCTTCGCTTCTAGATACTTCTGCCAGTTATCATCCGTCTTGTTACCGAGGAATACGTGATAGAGACATTTCTTTTCGCGCACCTTCACTTTTACTTCATCCGTCCATAGCCACGCCAGTCTGTCAATTCTCCGGCGACCTGGTTTAGTCGTGCCAAGTTCTGAACGTGCCACTTCTACGATGGCTCGGGTGGCGTTCCTCCAGGTCTCGTCGACGGTTGTGACCGGTGGCAACTTGATGGCGGAAGTTACTGTGGCTTCCTTCTCCTTCAACCGCCACCACTTGATTCGTGCCGGTCCGCACCGTTCGTCACGCATCCTCCTTGGCGGCATGATTTTCATGCTGCAGATAAGAGGACGATGTTGCGTGGCCACGGTCTCGTAGGGTACAACCTTTGCATCGGTAATTAGCTTTTGATCGCGATGTCGTACGAGAACGAAGTCGATCTGGGTCTTCACGTTGCCACTGTAGAAGGAGACGAGGTGAGAAGGACGCTTTCGGAACTTTGTATTGATTATGACGAGGTTGTGAGAGTCAGCATATTCCAGGATGCGCTCACCATCTTCATTCCGTGTCCCGTAGCCAAAGCCTCCATGGCATCTGTAACCGTCTTTTGCCACTCCTACGTGGCCATTTAGATCTCCTGCGAGGACGATTGTGTCTTCTTGTGGTACTTCCGCGGTTTTCTCGTCAAGCAGCATCCAGAATTCATCTTTGACCTGGTCACAACAGCCTGTCTGTGGTGCGTACGCCGAGAAGAAGTGAAGACGTTGATTTGCGGTGATGATGACGACCTTCATGAGGCGGTCATCGAAACGCTGCACCTCGGCTATCGAGTCACAGAAGCGTTAAGAGACGACTATACCCACACCGTTCCTGGTCTTCGGACTGCCGTTGTAGACTACTTTGAAGCCATGACCTATCTCCTTTGACTTGCTACCAGACCATCTCGTTTCTTGCACTGCGCACAAGTCAATTCGACGACGCTGTAGTGCTTCTGCCAGTTCACATGAACGGCTCGTCAACGTGCCGACGTTCAAAGTTGCAATGCGCGTCTTGGCTACGTTGTGATCCTTAACGGTTCGCATTCTTGCCCCCGATGCCACCGTTCGAGAAACATCGAGGACCCTCGCATATTTTTCACACTAACCGGGCTCCGAAAGTGCGCGTCGATTCCCGTGGATGCCGTAGCTTTTATCTTAGAACCATTTGTTGTCATTGATCATAGGGGTGTGACGTGGGGTCTTCCTGAGCCGGCCTTTCACGACGGTCTGTCGCTCGAATACGGGAGGCCGCGGCGGCGGGATTCGAACCTGGAACCCCGTGGGAACATGGTGCTCTAAAGCAGCGCCTTAGACCACTAGGCCATCTCGCCCCCAGAAGGCGGTAGTTAAGATATTGCAAGAAATCTATGGAAGCCAAGCAAATTGAAGTTCAGGCTGAATGTCATTAAAACTCAGTCTCTGTCCTTGCTGAGCTGCTGCTAGGGGCTTTAACACATATCCGAATTCTCTCAGAGTAGTTCAATCCATAGGTGAGTTACAACAAACGACTCTATTGTCGAAACAGCGCTGATCATATCTTTTTGGCCGCTACTGAATAAACCGCAGATGAATAAGCTGGATGAGAATCTCCTGTGGATGAGCACTAGAAGATATGCTCAGATTTTTCTTCGCATTGTGCAGTCAGCATTGTACCTGTAAACACAAGATGCTGACTGCACAAAACACTAAACAACAATACAACAGGCTTACCTGCAAACATAAGAAAGCCAAACCAAATAGTGAGTCTGTATTCTTGCTACTCTTTTCCCTCCTCGCAAAGGAACTAAGGCACACAGTTCATCCTTTTGTTTCCACAGGGAATAGTGTACACAACTAACACAGAGGATAGCTCGAACACTCCGTATGCACCTTCGATATTTTAGACTCGAGGGGCTCAATTTTGGTATTTTTTTACGGGTTTTTCAGTTCTATGTTTCAGTTTGACTGTTCTCGAATGTAGGACTCAATTTTTCTTCTGAATAATCGGGAGAACGTATGCTGGGTTGTAAGCGAGTTGCATTGTCAGCATATCTGGGTCAACTAAGGTAGTTGTAATGTTTGCGACTGAGGTTTTTGCGCCTTCACAATCTTCCCTACAACCTGATTCCAAATCTCAGAGAACGCTTACCAGGGAGGGGTACTAGGGGTGAGGGGAGGGGAGACCCGACAAATCGTAACGAAACCTATATTATCATTCATAGACATGCGTGAGCCCCTTTTCGACCAGGGGGATCCCCTCAAATGCATGCGTGGCAATCAAGCAGAGATGGCGACACTGGGCACCGAAAGATGCTTCGTTCTTGCTTATCGTTAGTGGAAATTCCCGAATGATGAAAAGGAATATAATATGATCTGATAATGGGGGCTAAGTGATAAAATAATGGTGATAGGTGATAAAATAAATATTGGTGATAATGATATAATAATGGTGATAGGTGATAAAAACACTAGGTGATAAAATAATGTAAGGACTTTGAAAATGATTAGAGCATAGAATAAGAAAAAAACGTTTGAATAGCTATCGTATTCTCCAAAAAAATTGAGTATTTCTGCTACTTTCGCCAGTTCCCAAATTCTCTACCCCACGAGAAAAGAGAAAAGATTCGCCAAATTTGATGACCCAAAATCGGAGACTTTCCTGCTCTTCGCTTCTCAGTTCTCCGAGTTGTTTGCGCAGGACCTCAAGGACCCATTCATACAATGAGCGATGATCATTGCTAACCAAATGATTTATGTCGTCTGCCAAGAAAATAGAAAAGAAAATAAAGCTAACGCAGAAACGCCCATTTCTTTTACACCAATCTAATGACTTGGAAGATCCCTTCTCTGGTAGTTGCACAGACTTTCTTGAGCGAAATTGAGACGTAGACTTGGGTGCGCACGTAGTGGCAGTTGACTTCCACCTACCACTTCTCCATCTACAGTGCGTTTCGTAGTTATAATCAACTTTTCCACCCCGGCTTTCCTGTGTCTCAACTCTCAGCAGCTCATTGCTGATGGCGGCGCACTCCAAATTCGCTAACAGGGATTCTCTTCGGTCCTATGCACTACTTCGGAAATGGAGTTAGCACTGGCCACAGTCTGCTCTGGTGGCTTCGCTAGGTGGCAATCCAGGGATGCAGAACTCACCCGACACTGTGCTATTACCGGATCTTCTCGTGAAAACTTGTGGCTCGGTAGCTCATAATAGTGGAAAATCCCCATAGGCACTTTCTGATGTCCGGCACTGTCAAATCAGATTCGGTCTCTGCCTGCGCAAGTCTCAGCTCGTCGCAAAATGGACAGCAATTTGTCAAATGTAGTAAAAGAAAATCTCAGAGTCGAGGAAGTGTCCAGATCTTATTCCAAGTGCTGTGCTCAGTTATGAATTCAGTTGGCAAGAACAGATTTGGTAGTAATGGTCATTAGAAGAGTTATTAGCGTGATAACAGAAGAGAGCGAGAACCCCTCCCAGGATGAACTTTCGTGAGGTGGGGGGGGGGGGGATCTGTTACATCTTCAGGCGCACATGTTTACGAACGCAGACCTGAGTAGACAAAGGGATTTGCATTGATTGATTTGATTCAACAGCATCAGAAGTCAGAAAGTGTCGCTAAGTAATTTCCATTATTTTGAGCAACCTATTCATGGGTTTCCCTAACAAAAGGAGTACCCCGATTTCAGACGATAATGCCTTCCTAAATGGCCAACTAGCGAAAACCAGCGGAACAACCTGTGACCATTTCTAACTGCATTTCTAAACCAGGACCTTGGAACATCCTTGTCAGTTAATTTTGAGTGCGGCTCCATCAGGAGTGGGCGCAGTAAAATCATTTTAGATGAGCGACGTGTGCGGATGTCCATAGAATCTTCATAAGGAACAGGAGTGGCAGAGTGTGTGGAATCAGTTTGATCCATGGAAGCTCAATAAATTACCGAAATATGGTAACTTTGTTGCCCGACTCGTAAACCTATTAGAACCTAAAGGTGTGCCACGACTGCGAGGGTGGCCAAAAAGAGACCACGACCACTAAGGTAAGCTCAAAAATAGTGCCTCGAAAGAATTTTTGGAATTGAGAGTAGTATTTACGTTTGCAGCTCAACTTAAATACCTAATAACAGTTTTCTAACTCCTTCTTCGTCAGCAGTCAGCGAGTGATATAGCCTAAAGATTTTCGGCGCATCATGTAGTTTTCCTACTCGAGATGCTGGATGATGATTGGCCACTATTCTTGAACGAGACAAAACTTATTGGTAGGCGGAGTATATAGCATTATCAGATGGAGCTAGTTTGTTGCATACCGTCTCGCTGCAATGGATTATAATAACTGACGGATGTGAGGCAGCGCAGTGAGTTAAGCCGGGTCCCCCTGCTGCAGTAAGTGCCGCTCCGAGGTGATTGACGTGGTGGAGCGAAATGAAGAAGCTAGAGCGATAACGTTTCACGACTGTTTCGAACAAATGTTGTTAGCAGAGAATTTGAGTGGTGGAGGGGGTGCAGGCTCTTGGTAGCTATGCTGCTTCAGTGTGAGGATAGAAAAGCTCGGTTCGAAACTGCTTCTGTTTTCGCATTCTAACCCTACTGTTTACTGATTCTGAGGTTGACTCATACTTGCAAATTCCCTTTTAGTACTGCTTGCTTTTCATTCCATTCATTACATGCGTACCATGGAACTACAATTCAGTCTTTCAGAAGGTGTTCAGAGGTTTGTAAAGAGCAATTGCTCGTTTCGGACTTGTTGGTTTCAGTGGACGAGTTTCGTAGCTTGATAGGCTTCTGCCGCTCGAAAAAACTAGATATTCACTCCACTATGAATCCTCATACGTGCATGTATCGAAGTAGTGGCGGTTGCTCGACTTCTGAAACAACCGGGCAGAAGCGCGATTGCTGTCATCATTCCGTGTATTCGGGAGAGTAGAGCCAACAATGGGCCGTTTCGCAGAACGGCGAATTCTTGAAGTGACGCAGCCGCGTTTCCCATCGTAGTGCTGAGAAAGACCGTTGAATAACTTTGATAATGCCCATAAAGGCCTCGTTCATGTTGCCGTTATATCGGTGTAGGGACGGCTCAAAGCACACCTTGAGTGTGAAGCAGCGTCGTTCATGGATGGTACAAATCTAAGTTTCTTTTACTGTCACTGAACTCATTTGATTATTCGGATTTGGATGTGCGGGCTTTCTCCTCAAGCACTTCTTATTAGAGAATGGTGATAGATTAATTGCAATGTATGGGCTCATGTAGACAAAAAGTACGTCACGATTATAACAAACCAACAGCATGTACTGGCCACCCAGGGAACCCAGCCCTTTCTATTCAGGGATCGCTTATAGACTTCAGTAATTTCCTGCATTGTTGACTGAGGTGTAGTGAAAAGCCTTTCTTTCCTGACCCAGATCACATTCTCAGAGAGGATGGCGATCTCGTTCTATTCGCATGCGTTGTGAGATTAGTACTCATTAGAAAAGAAGATGATTGCTGACTTATGTAAAAATATGTAAAGAAATGTGGACCCGTGTAACTCACGAGATGAAAAGTGTAATGGGCGCTGCTAGTCTTGGACAGACGTATGGTTGTGCAACGTTGTATTTACAGCCATACAGTAGGCAATTTTATGCGCGAAGATGGCAGTGATAAAACAAGTCTCGCGAGACGGAGTGGTCGTTGAAATGGAAGGCTCGTGCTTCGAGTTCGTCCTCCTCTTCATTGGCTCCCCACCCTTCATGTTGCTCTGATTTGTGAAATCGCGTCCGTATCCTGAAGTCAAAGTGCACAGAGCTTCAACTCGGATCGAATGCGTGGTGCAGCAATATTATCGGAGGTGAGCAGAAAAACACCACACAAAAGTTCAAGGTTCCCATCCTCCAAATGCAGTAACAGTCAAGAAGCGGTGGCAGACACGGAAAGTGGGCGGGGAGGAGCGTGGGGATAGGTGGGGTCTCCGCCGGCTTCAGAGGCCAGAACTGTCGAAATTTTGATGGCAAAGGTAATGCAGTATCCAAAAATAACGATAAAAATAAAGAATTAAAAAAAACAACATGAAATTTTTGCGTCTTATAAAGTAACTAGACACCTAGATACCTGGCTTCGCTCGGGTTTTTTACTACTCCGGCTCGCACTGCTGAGGACAATTGGTATTGTTTATAAGTTCATCAAAAATGTCCGTCATTCTGGTCATCAGCATATTAGAACTAGAGCCAGTGTTAGAGCTCAAGTTACCCTTTTCCACCGCACCGTGAGCAAAAGTCAGCAGAGCTATTTAGATTCACTAAATCGATATATTCGTGAGAAGGGATAGTCATATTCATATTCAGCATATTGATGGACCCTAGTAGACACGTCTTCAACGCCCCATGGCGTAAAATATCGACAATAAAGTCGATGAATCAATATTTCGTATTTTCGTATTCATCATATTCGTTTTCAGCGCACAGTGAAACCACAGAGGGCACGTCCTTGCCTGTCCCAAGCCAAAATTTAAAAAAAAAAATCGATAAAAACAATAAGTCGATATTCCGTGCAGATGTTTGACATATCCAGATTCAGCTCATAGGAGAACCCCAGTGGACGTAAAAAATCAATAAAATCGATACAATCGATAAATCAATAGATAGTTTCTGGCGAAAAGTAGCCTATAACCTCCGCCGGCCCCCGAAGAACCCAAATGCTAAATTTGGTCCCGATCGGTTCATGCTCCGCGATTTCTATTCTAAACATACACCCAAACACGCACACACAACAAACTTCCACTTTTATACACGCAGATTTCAAAAATTCGGTGATCTATTCTTTTTGGTCTTTTTAGCAACAGTTTGACATACTGTTCTCAAAAAGCATTTATAGCGTGCGCTGAGTGTGCATGGAAGTAAAATTTTAAATTCCATAAAACGTAGAACGGAAAACGGAAGGTCAAAAATGGGCGGAAAACGGAAAATTCCGCACAGTCCTATTGCACAACCATTCGTCGACACGTATTCGTATTCTTTTTTTCCTTTTTATTCTTTCTCTACGGCAGAGTGGGAGCAACGTCTCTCCCCCCCCCCCCCCCTTCAGCTTTGAATCTAATCGTGCAGTACGCAAGATTGCTGAAAGTGTACAGTAATCACAAGAACACCCTAACCGAGATTAGTGCAGCTGAATGTTGATTCGCTGCTCTGCACTCGGATTTAGCTACATAATTTTTCGTATCCGCACATCGGGTGAAGAAAATTTCTGCGATGGATTAGATCTACGTAGTTTTGCCGAATATTCCCATTATGTAGCATCGCTGCCCTCTATATGAGAGCGCAAACGTTAGATGAACGTACCAAGTGAACTGAGGACTTAGCCTTGTTGTTTCTTCGAGAAAATAGCAGCATTACTGTTTCTATTGGGCCATCAGGATGCTCGTTATGAGCAGATATCAGGCAATCTTGCTCAACCAGAACGGTTGTATTTTCCTCAGATATGATAGGCTTTTTCTTCTTCTACTAGAGCTTTCGATTGCTTTACCTTTTCCCTTCCGAAAATGACTGCAGGACATCAGATTGTGTGACAGTAGTAAAATTTGAAATAATACTCCTCCGAGTAGGAGCAACGCGGTGTAAAGGGAATAAAAGATGTCGACGAAAATGGTGAATTGGAAGTTAGTATGGTAGTGAGAGTAGGGTGAGAATTTCACACATCTGGCAGATTTTCACACGCGTAAGAGAATCTCGGTGATGATTTCACATGCTGGGCAGCTTGGGTGGAATATTCCATGTGACAGCGGCTCAGGTAAACAGTCATTGGCATGTCCAGCTACTGTACGGCGCGTTCTTCCGAGCTGTTATGCTTACGCTATGGGAATCCTTTGCTGAGCTCGAAGCTTTCGTATTATTCCGCGTGATTTCCAAGACTGTTCTCATACGAATGCGGTGTAAAAATATGATTAAACTTCTGTCCTACTGGAAACCGACGTCCGTTTGCTTCCTGGATCCATGTGCTGGAGTAGATTTTTAGCTATTGGAGTAAGTGCACTTTATCTTTCTGAAAACGCGTGGTTCACAAGCTCCATTGGTTCTGAGTGAAGTTTGGCTGTTCCGCAAGCGCAGATATGGCAGCCCCTGGACTTTTGCGCGTGCTTGATGGCGAATGCCTAGCGACAGTTGCCATCTGCACTTTCTTCTACGTAGCCATATTACCAAGAGCGGGGGTCGGTGTACCTTGTGTGGTTTCGCCATTTACTTTGCCATCTGCGCGAGATCACATCAACTTTTAATTCAAGCTGATTTTCTTGATTCAGACTCTCGCACTTCACTTTATTCTACTCTTTGCAGTTCTATCGTTCGGTGTCCGAGTCTTCTGCACAATCCGGACATCAGTTACTACTACAGCTCCCCCTGACTTTGTTATGCAAAGGAAACCTTCTTACTTGACTTTTGCTCCAAAGGTTTCTCGGCAAATACTCGCAACTAGATAAATCAATGGAGTGCGATAATATTAATACTTGAATACGATAACTACACTTCAATTTTGGCACTTGCTTTGGCATTACATGATCCGTACGCCCTCTACCATATGTTCTGTTATGTTGTCTTTCTTTTTTCCATTAGTTCCTGTTATTCTGACCTATCACATACCGGTTACTAATGGTGCACGCCTACGCGCGTAATAAATAAATAAATAAATAAATAAACGAGGGCATCTTGCTGGTTGATGTGGGGCCTGACATTAGTTTCACTCGCTTTACGCTTCTCTTGGCATTGATTATATTTTATTTCCATAGCCTCGGCCTTTCTAGTACTACCACATCTGCTTTGTCTTCAGCTAATGATTCTTTATTCATTATAACGTCGAAATCGTAATGCTTGATCCCCGCTGTCCCACTTATAGACACACTGCTTCTACTGTTAGGATGCAGTACTTTCTCGTTTAGTCTAGTTATCTTAGTTCTTGGTGCGCCTTTTGAGCGTATTAAATAAATAAATAAATAAATAAAATATTCAGTCATGATCATATTTATGAAATATGTTACGTATCATCAGTCATACGTTCAAAAGGGATAACATCATTGCACCGGCTTTATTTTTATAATTTGACTGGCTGTACCGCATGAACTTTTGGGTTGATTGCTTTGTCATATGTACACTATGTAGTGGTGCATACATCAATATCCCTTCTATGATCTTTGATAGCACACTTCAGGTGTAGACGAATAAATAGATAATTAAATAGATGAATAATTGCTCCCTACGAGAGTGGGTTGAAAAGTTTCCAGAATGGCAATGACAACAAAGCAACTCCGATCCAATTACTGTCTTATTTATTTAGCCAGTCCTGTCGAAGCCCAGTGCACTTTGCCCAATTTCTTTTCTGTTACTGACTCTTTAACTGTGTAAGATTTCTTCGAGGCCTTGAATAGAACCCCATACGGCCACGAATAATCTCCCACCTAATCTGAATTTCTTTCTAGTGGGGAATACTTTTAGCTTCTAGGACACATCGAAAAACTAGGAAGCGATTGCAGCTGAAACACTAAATGTGGAGAAATTTCAGTTTACATTTTCACAATTTCTGCCTACTGAATTTTTACCTATGTGAATGTGGAGTCGTACTGCCTCGGAGTTGCATCGCTTTGTTCTCTTAGCCGTACCCGGTCACTTTTGATGAGTTTCCTCATCTCGCGCTCCAAAATTACGTAGTCATCAATGCGGACGCAGGCGGGGGGGGGGGGGGAGGCCTAGAGAATGGGTCGCTAAACTTCCGAAGTTACTTTACAATACAAATAAAAATCTTGTTGTTTATTTCTATTTGTTCATTTTATTATTATTTTCAATGTGATTTTTCATTAAATATTTACTATTATAATTAATTAGACGGCATACCCCGCTTCGCTCGGGAGTTTTACTACCTCTTGCTCTTCACACTGAGACGAATAGCAGTGGTAGTGATAAAATCATTCGAAATGCCCATTATTTCGGTGGCCACTACGTCATATAGTCCTGGTAACCCTTTTTACCTGCACGGGAGCGAAAAAAGTTGGTGGCGCCAATTAATTGATAATTTACCGCAAAATCATGTTCATTTTCGTGTTGTGTTCAGCGTATTGAGGACTCCCAGTAGGCGTTTTCCCACTGACACCAGGGCAAAAGTAGAAAAATCAATAAAATCAATGAATCGATATTTTGGCATAAAATGGCTGTCGTATTCGTGTTCAGCGTAGTGAAGAACCCTTGTAGCCATGCTCCCGCCAGTCGTTATTCAAAAATAGTCAAAAATCAATAAAATCGATAAGCTAATCGGTAATCTCAAGCGGAAAGTAATCTGTAACCTCCGCTGTCCCATGGACCAGCATGCAAAATTTGGTCCCGATCGGTTCATCCTCCGCAATTTTTATTCCTTACATACATGCACACAAACACACACACTTACCATACAAACTTTCACTTTTATATATACAGAAAACTTTCACTTTTATATATACAGATATTTTTACTAATTTTATTTTCCATGTGGGTCCCAAAGCGGAGGAGACCCCACGTTTTTCTCACGACCCTCCCCCACCCCCTGCTCGCGCCCACTTTCTGCGTCCGCCAGTGGTACTCATTAGTACTAAGTGAGCTATAGCGACTTCTCTGAAAATCAACAAAATTCCTCTGATATGAGCGAAAACAGATGCGAGCGCTATTCCATCACAATGAGCTACCGTTTTCTTTTTTAGAACCGATTCGTGGCTCTCAGACCACTGCTCTCATTACATTTTTGTGGGCAAAGTGTAGTGTTGAACCTGGGCTCCATTTCCAGACGAGGTTGGGCCCCTGTCATGTGTCTTGGCTTAGCTGTGATCGTGAGTACTATTTTTAGTTTCGAACATTCCTCCTCAGATAGAGGACAGACTATGAAAAGTGAGTGGGAGATGTTGGGTCAGGTGCAGAACTAGTTCACATCGACTTCTTCCTACTGCGTAACTATTCGTAAAGACTCGAAATTTTGTCGGAGAGAGGGGAATGAGGTAAGCTACGTGTCACTAGAACCTAATACATCCTAATTTTGCTCAGCAACCTGAGCAGTGCGCATCTGAGTGTCGTTGCCATGTCTCTGCCGCTAAAAGACGAGGATTCTTCGGGAATAAAAATGACATTCTTGCTCATTAATAAACCATGAACAGTCAGCAACTCTCATTTTTTTCAACTTCTTTTTCTCAATTCGTTTGGGAGCAATTCAGCTTGTACAAACGCTTTTCGCGCAACATCTACAATACTTTTGGGTCACGAATACACGTTCTTCAGAATCGTAATTTTCGAGAGAATAGACACCGAAAGAGGGCTCGATGGAGCGATCGCTGATCGTTTTGTGAGCCAGTTCGACGAATTGGTTTCCTGTAAAAATTTGATCAAAATGTTTTGTTCCGTTGAAAAATGTTGGAGCAACATGAAAATGTTCTTTTACGGATGCAATATGTTTCGTGCTTATTCACATTTTAAAGTGCAGACGCCTTCTTCTCCGGAAGCTGCAAACAACGATCGCATATTCATGCATACCTCACTAAAACACATCATCTGAAAAATATGAATGCATTATGGAAGGGTATCGGGCTTGCAGGGATGGATGATCCCAGTTAGTGGCGGACGCAGGATGGCAGCCCTTTTCCAAGAACCGGTTGCCGAGATTTCAAAAATGTTTCATGAAGCAAATAAAAATTTTGTGGCAATTTTTTTCAATAGTTCATTCTTGTGATTATTTGTTTAAAATATTTCCTTTCTATTACTCAGTTTCAAAATTACTATTCTCAGTAATTTAATTACACCTTCCGTGTCCTTGGAGTGGGGGAGTTCCCACTTTTTGACCACCTTCCCCTCCCCCTTCCTCGCCACGACGTGGGGGGGGGGCATCCGGCACTGCTTCCAGTTGAATTGGACTGGTTCGAAATACTGCGACAGTACTTTCAAATACGTTATCCGCGTACTGTTTCCTCAAAATTCTAAATTCCTAACCACTTGATTCTGAAAACCTGCTGTAAAATGACTATTCGTGGTAGGGGTAGCAAGAATGACTTCAACCGTTCGAGTACATACGTTCTCGATAATTCCTGCGAATTATTCCTCACACCGCAAATAGACCGTTTGTTTGTTCACTTATTCATTTATTTTTCACTTACCTACACACTTATTTATTCAAATACATGCTAAGGTGTACCAAAAAAGTTAACAGATATTATCGCTATTGCTTTTTCATTGGCTGTGAGCGTAGGAGTGTGGCGCCGAAAAACGGACCCCAGTGCCCCCCCCCCCCCCCGCCGTTCAGTGTGGAAGCGGGACAATGAGGTTTTCTGCGGCTTCCCAGCCAAATTGCATTCCATTGATGCTCACTGAGCGACAGTGGCCCTTCTCGCATTCGCTTTGGCCATTTCTGACGTCTGCCGCGTGCTTCGATGAGCTCGGGAAAGCCGTTATCGAGTGCTAATGGGAACGTTCTCGGTAGCAGGATAGTTCGCGCCATTCGTGGATTGCGAAGGGCTTGAAACATGGGCTGTTGAGGACCAGTCGAACCAGAGCAGCTCAGCTCAGCAGAGGCAACTTCCTCGGCAGTTATTGCACTGACAACACAAAAACAACAGACCCGGACTGCCAGAATGCCTTTGGCGAAGGACGGGGAACGGGATGGATTTCGAGTGCGCTCTGCTGCCATCCAACAGATGAAAATGCTGCAGTTTACTGCGCTGCTCTCGTTCATGATGTTAGCAGAGAGCGTTTGGAGAGCTACTACGTTCAAACTGTCCAAAGAAGTCTGTGGAAGGATTAGCGCCATGAGGGCATCTTTGAGGGAGTGCCTTCGATGTGAACTGTTCCTTTCTGAATAAAAAAAAGCATTCAATAAATAATCCGTTGAGAAGTATTCCTCATAAATTCCTTCTTTTGCATTTCTGAATTTTTTGATTGAATTCAAGCCACAAGTATAGAAAGTAGTCTAGTGCTTTCTGATTTTTGAAATGGATGAATCCAGTGAAAGAATGTCGCATAATTGTCGAGATTCTACCGAGGTTTCTTCCCTCAGTAGTCTGCTTTTTCCCTTTTTTGTAAATAAACAACTGGGTTCAGACGACTTCGCCTATGTGATGATCTGCCGTTTTATATGACTGCCGAATATTGCTGCTGGACAAAGAAGATTCTCCATAATCTACGGGTTAAAAAATTTCGCCTTCCCTTGGGGCCGCAGTATGGTTTTTGGAGTCATAAGTTAACCAACTGTGAGAGGTAACCTGCAGGCTGCATTACTGAGATTACCCGTGGTAATATTACCCAAATTTAACCTTTACCTAGCACCCATCAACATGTTTACAGAGTCGAGCGCAGGGGAGCATCCCCCTGGTAAACAGTGGTTCGCCGAATTTTTAAAATTACTCCATAAAATGAATAAAAATTTCGCACTGATTTGTTTCTATAATGTTTTAAACTATTTTTTGCAGAGTTGCTACCACTAGGTATGATATTTCTTGACTATCTATTTTTTATTATTTAGTATTAAATTTAATATTTGGATATTTTCTTATTCCCTTCGAGTCCCCGGAGTAGCGGAATTGCCAGTTTTTTCCCATTCCCCACCTCGCTGGCCCCTCCTGCTTTCGGGACTGATGAGTTCCTATACGTGACGTTGTTTGCAGCCACTTGCTATCAGTGAGTATGAAATTACCCATCCGTCCAATGGTGCATCCCCACCTTGGTTCTTCCTCATTTTTGCCTTCATTACTGAGCTAAAGGATCTCACAATTGCCACTTTCCTGGTTCCAATAGTGTGCTGTTCCTTTCTTAGTTAATGAGTGAAAGGAAAGGAAAAGGAAAAGAGAAACAATGGTTTTGTTATCAAAATTATTATGTTAAGAACTGAATGTTGGAAAGGAATCCTTCTTAATCCTTTGTTTCTATCGAGACAGAACGGGTGCGGATGGCTGCCAGTGCGAGCCTCAGCGAGTCACAACCCGTCCGGCGGTTCCAGAGCAGGGGTAGTCCGATAATTTTGCGCTCATTTCGAGCTTCCTGGGCGGAACGCGCACGCTGCCCCAGGACGAGTGAGCGCTGGTGAGCCGCAAATTGCTCCTACGGCCACGACGACTGTTGTTTTGTAGCACTTTGCGGCTGTTCCACGGCGGTTCGTAATGACGGTCTCCATCCGGGGATGATCCGTGCCGTCTCAGCATGTTTCCCTGGTGCCTCGCTGCCTCCGCTCTCGTTCTGCCTATTTCAGAGCGCTGATTGCGACCGAAAACGTGTTGTTTCCCTAGCATCGCGTGCCCATAAACGGCTAGCATCGACTCACCCTGCTCCGATATTCTGTGACCCTCAGTCGAGCGCTGTTGCTCCACCACACACTATCATGGACATGCTGTATTCTGTTTGTTTTAAGAATCGCGAACGAGTCGAGGAGGAGAGGTGGACACGCGGCAGACCGGTCGCCCAGCCCAGGTGCGTTCCTTCAGCCTAACGTTGCTAATTGTTTGAACAGCCCCCTTATTTGGCAGCCCTCCATTTTCGACAGGTTTCGCTTTTTTTAAATCGCTGCAGCGAAACGCCGGTCTGAGGAGTTTCGGCTTCGAAGCGTCGTGCCTGATGGTTTAAAGAGGCCTTTGAAGCTGTGCTCGCAAAAACAGCTCACAGGATTATTCAAGAAAGAAGGACGCATTTCCGTCAGAACTGGAAGTCCATGTTCTTGATTCCCTGAAGGTCAAAAATCCTTGGAAATATGCTGTGCAAGGGAATGTGCACGCACTTTTTGTCCACATCAAGATACGTCATCGCTTTCCAGCACAGAATGAATGGGACCCACTTTGCCAAGAATGCCAGGAATCGACTGGCTAGCGAGGGAACACCGCACCTCTTTTCCTTCACCTTCAAGGTGATTCCGCAGATCAGGCTGCAATTTATGGTCCTAGAGACGAAGTATTGGTCCCGCATTCTTGCTTCGCTAGAGGGTCGCGGAACCGAAGAGGTGTCATAGCAACTTTGTCGCGCAATCAGGGGCCTTCCTACGTCTAAAGTTTCTGTAAATTGCAACGATGGGATCCAAGAACATCTCTATGAGCAGGGAACTACTTATCGGTACCTGGTAAGTGCGGGTATTGCTGTCAGACCCATCTCATCTCAAATTACTGGACATCTCTGAAAAGTCCCGATCATCGGTTTCTCGAATGGAAAAACTCTTTATGATGAGATTCACGAACGTTCCCATTACGGTAGTGATCTCTCAACCCCTCTATATGGACGAGTTTCCCTAGCAAATAAGAGTACACCTGATCCAAGGGACTTGGCTCGGTCAGTGCTGAGATATAATGGTAAAAATCTTGATAGAATAGCAACATCTGTCACATTATGTCCAGTAAACTTGTCCAGTCCGAACGAGTGGGAAGCCATAGAATTTCATGGGAACGTTCGCAATCCTGCCACACATCTTTTGGCTGGTCCACCTTTCTAAAATCGCACCACATTCAACGGTCGGGATGAGAGGTTGGAAGTGAATTTCTGGATTCTAGATAAATGTTCAAAGGATTCTTGGGGCAAATTCTGTCCTAGTTCCCAGTCGCTGTCGAAAGCGGGTATGCGAGTAGTTCCTGTTCCTCGGAACGTCCTAGCGATGTCAATTTTCAAGGGACTTTCCATTTCCTGTTGTCGTAGAGAGAACTCAGATCCTAGAATTCCAAGAGAACTCCAGAGTTTTTTGATATTTCTTCAGCAAATGCCAAGAAATGCTGTTCCAGTTGCAGGTACTCGCAGCTGTCAGAACGAATACCCGTGCACCGAGTGGTGGAGGACTACCGACGCTCCGACTACAGATACGACGACCACGGCCCGTGAGTGCGTTGCATGTGCGAGTGTGGGAGCGTGTTTTTGTGCTCGGCGAACTCGTGGGGCGGCGGGTAAATCGACGGTAAACACTCGGAGCCGATTGCTGACTCTAATTCCCCCATTTCCTCCTGGAAACGATTCCCGGCTGCTGTGCGCAGCCCCACAAATCCCGCTCACTAGCCTGTTGTCCTTCGAAGCATTTGGCTTTGAAGGCATTTTGGTTCTTTCTGCTTTTTCTCAGGACGCTTTGGAGTTATGACTGACTACTTCGCCATGAAGGGGAGCATCCATGCGCATGGAAAACAGCTGTTCCCATACTCTCTGCGGATTTTGCCTTCTTGCTAAAGCTTCACTTTGCCTCATATGAATGAGCTTCTGAGCCATGCATTATTTATGGCAGAATAAGCCAGAATCCATGCATTTTATGCTTGCATTTTTTCTTAATGAATGGTAGCAGTTTCTTTCCTCGGCGGTTCTTATCAAAGTGCGTTCTATAATCCAGAGAGCTACAAAAGAGCATTCCTCCTCAAGCGAATCTGAGCATGACTTTCATGGCTCAGTTCTTTGGTTTTTTGTCTAATTGGGCTTGCACAATAAGTTCCTTCAGTATTTGGGTTTTGTTGTTCTGTTGGAAAATTCAAGTTCACCCCGAATTCTCAGTTTTTTTTTTGCAATTTCTTTCTTCATTCTCAGTCCTTTAAATTAGTTGCAATCACTTGGTGCACAATTTTTGTGGCTGGCTGAGTAAATAAATGAGCTAAGTTAAGGTGATTTAGACTATGGTGAGTAGTAGGAGTGGAATGCAGTGACCACGAGTGATTCTAGGGCCTCTAAGCGAGTGATCCTAAGTTTTAGTGCTCTATATTCTGCTAAATATCAGCCAGTTGAATTCTGTAGTCTTGAAAAAGACCGTGTGCTGCATCAAAAGAAAGGAAAGCGTCTACCTGTTTTTGGTAAATTCCGTTTCCGTTTCATGGGTTTCTCTTGTACCAACTGCAGAATATGCTATTTTTTTGCATTCTCAGTAATGAAAGTAACTTTTAACCGCTTCTGGGATATATCCTGCTAGACAGCTTCTACTTTTCTTCTTGTGGCTAATGCCTTTGCGAATTCCTTGATTCGTGTTGTTTCATCTACCATTCTATTCATTGCTGGATCGCGCCCATTCTCCGAAATGAGCTTCAAAAAAGGCTGCTCCTTCTGTTGAGTGCACATTTCAATTTCTTCATTTCATCCCATTCATTTCCTCTTTTCATTTCCTTTCTTTTCAAACTTTATCCAAAATGCACAGTCTCCCTAATGCTCCGCAAAATTTAGTGTTTGTTTTTGTTCGCATTAGCCAGCCATATCTGATAACGTATGGATGGAATTGAAGACCAGCTCCGGAAACTCCTACTATTTCGTAGTCATGCAATCAGTTGTCGCAGATCCGCTTCCGCCACCATTCGGTCGAGGTCTCGCTGTAGCGGACGACCTGAACGAAGTATTCGTTTCGCTTTTTCACTCCTGGAAATTGCAATGCGCTCGACTCGGCAAGAAATTCAATTAGACCTTCATGAGAAACGTGCGCCTGTGGCCGGGGCGAAACAAGTGGCTGCTCAAAAATGTCGAGGAAGGTTTTGAGCCCGAATTCGGGGATCTCCTTTGGTCAGCAGTCAGACGACATGGGAGTACGCTGAGGATATTTACTCCGAATGGGGTTGTATGTCTACAAGAAGCAGGAAGGACATTTCTTTACCGGAAATAGTTAATGCAAAGGAATTGTGGCAGCAGTAATTGGAGCCAGTCAGCGCTCAGAAAAGAGAAGGCTTTTTCTTCGACGCTTTTCTTCCATATTATTCCCATTTTTGAATCCAAAGAACCTCAAAAGGGTTTTTTTCGGGTCCCTATTCCCTGGAGGATCCCTCCCCGTCATTCTTTCTGTTCGCAGCTGTAAGGAGTTTCTCCCGAGGGGGAGGGAAATAAGTTCAGCAAAAACTCGCACCAATAACTCGCGCTTTGGTCACGTCATCATGGACTGAATTATGAGCATGAGAACGAATTCCAGGTTAACCCAAACCGAAAATACGTCCATTTCAATTGGAAAATGTAGGAGTAGGAAAGGCCCATTTAAAGGTTTTTCCTAGAAACTGTGCGCAGGCAATTTCCGAGAGCTGGAGATCTTTGCTCTTTGCTCTTCGCAAATGTATCAATACAGTTTCACCATAGTTCTTTGTTACCCGTATTCAACAGAAATAAGTTAGGTACATAGTTGAGTCTCAAAGAATAAGGCTCTCCGGACCTCCAGAATGAGTGAATGAATACGAGACTTGTAGATGAACGGGGAACAGCATGTAGTTGCAAAAAAGCGAAGCAGAATTCGCTCATTGTCTGCATGTTTTCTTCAGATTTTTATTTCCTATGAAGCTAACATACTATCACTTAAGTTTTTCTGCTTTTGCACGCCATACAGTTTTGAGTTGAATAGACTCAATTTCAAGATAAGAGCAGTAGAATTTTGGTTGGTCTGGTGCTGGCTGATTTTTCGTAGTTTTGTAGTGACTATCACCAATGGATTTAAAAAAAAGAAAGTAACCTTGAAATACAAATATTTAGAAAATCGTTTCTCGAAGCATGGTCAAAAAACCTCCCATCCTGCAATATTTGCCTTTTTGCTAGACTCTCTGGACTACTTATTTGCGGAGCTGCTCTTTAAGGATTAGACTTCCTCTGAGATCTACGCATGAATCGATATGCAGTTCCCTGCCGATTGATTTCACTAGATCCAATTGACCTATACAGCTCTCCTGTTTTACGCAGAATTAGCAAGTTGCATCAGACTTTCAGGAATATCACATTTCCTTGTTGGGTGCATTCGCTGAGGTTTCCGTTGACCAAAAAAGCCACATTCAGCATGTTGTTTGGGAGTGTTGTTGAGAACTCAGGAAGCATTGTCGGCAATATCTTCCAACCGCTGCACTGGAACCTCATCTAATCTTTTGCTAAAATTATTCCTATTTCTATTCATTCTCACGAATAATCAACCATAATCTTCCCAGAATTCTCCAGCTCTTATTAGGAAGCGTGAAAGAATCAGCGGAAACGGGTTGTTTGTTTGAATGAGAAGAGCAAAACATTTGAGGCGATTACCATCTACGCACGGATCTCAGATGAAATGGGAGAAAAGGGTCGGTCCGAAGAGACCCATTGGTCGCAGCGCGGCGCTATGGTTATTCCGAGCAGGAGTTATTCCTTTGCAAAAAAAAGGAGCTTTGTCCGTGACAGTTCTTGAAAGAACCCGAGGGTTAAATTGGATAGACGTCAGTATGAAATAATTCATTGCGAATGCAGCGTTGCAGGGTGCGAATTTGTGATTCTCGGCTGCGAATCGCGTGCGAACCAAAGATGAAGCTCTGTCGGTTTTGCTTCTACTGTCAGGAGACTTAGATACGATAATCTGTGAAAAGGGACGCTAGTTCGAATAGTCATTCAAGGTATGAGCGAAAGTACTGCGTAAGCTGGAATTTAAGGGAATGTGAGGAATTTGGGAGGGGGGGGCAAAACTACATACTTCATATTTAGGTCTAAAAGTGCGCGCCTACAGTGCATTGAATAAGAATATTATAAGAAGTATGTGACGCAGCATAAGTCAGTTACTGCACATCGCTCAAAAAACTAGGAGTTGAAGGCTTACATCACACCAGAATTCGGAAGTTCTGGATTCCGGAGTCGGAACACCACCAATCGTTGTTCTAACTCATTGAACGTCCTCGAGAACATGAAAATACTAAATTATCCAGAATTGATGGTTCTCAAACCCAAGCTTTGCGTTGTGACCCTTCGTTGGTCTTTTCTCCCTCTCTAACAGTGGCTCCTGGTTTTCTCCGGTAACCCTATAAGTTAGAAGTTACAGAAAATACTGGTAACTAAGGGTAAAAAGAACCTACCTACGTACGTAGTAATAGTGCTTTGAACCATGTTGCCTTCCTACGAGTTATTATTCCTAGCTACTAGGTGATCTTGCCGCATCTCCGCATTTTTCTCTCTGCAGCAATATATTCTGTATATTATAAGGAGTAGGCATTGGTCTCTTAGTAAGAGCTCACCATGCTTATTTCTAGGTAGGCTGATGTACAGTGTACAGTCTTTTTTTTCTTCTGAATAACCACTTTACCGCGCTCCAGACGCTTCGAGAACATCCAGAAGCCCGTAGGTAAAAAACGCTAGGAACATTCTCCCTAACTTTATGCTTTTTTAAAGTAAGGGTACAGATGCTAGAGTAGGGTTGTCCGACTCGTTTTCTTTCCATTCTCTTTTTAATGAGCGATAATACATCATAGTGTAACTGTACGACATAAGATTCATTATGGGTTTTCACTAGTCTGTCCCTTCCTATGTCTTTCTAATCTCCAGAACAAGTATTGGACAATAGGTCTGTTGCTATTCAAGGTCGTCTCTACCGAAATGTGCCGAAATTTCGGTACCCATATAAAGCTAACCGCACAAGCGTAACGCTACATCCGTCATTAGCATCCGTCACCATTCAGAGCTCCACGAGGTCCTTCATCATTAAAAAGCTCGCGTTTTCGCTGGCGACGCAGTTCCGAAGTGCAAGTGTCCGCAGCCGGACAGACAGTAGCGTGGAGCCGGCGGCGTTTGCTTGTCGTCCGCGGACTGGTGGTGTCATCGGCCGTTTTCTGGGCGTCCGGCGCCGCGGCGGCGATGCGATCGAATCGTCATCGCCTTTCGGCTGCTCGACGACCATCTCGGCTTTCGCCCGCGCCCCTGTACGCGGCCTTTCTCGTGAGTCCTGCCCCACATGTGACCGCAGCACTTGATAGATGCCCTTACGGCCGCGGTCTTGTCGCCACTGCGCCCGCGTGCTCTCTGGACCGTCGGGACAGTCGTGCGTCGCCTTTAAACATCCGCAGCCTCGTTCGCACCTCTCGTTCATCCTGTCATATGCATAATGTCGCCGTCGGTATTGATTCGATCGCGCCGTTTTCCCTTTCCGTACTGGTAATTCCCGTGTCCACGACAGACGCAAATGACCATGGGTCCCTCGGACCGGCGCGGCTTTCGCGACTTCGACGAGGACGACCTCGAGTCCTACCTGGAGGGATCGCTGTGGTCGGAGCGGCCCTGTGACGGGGTCGTCGACGGCGTCCACGACGGCAGGATCGTTACCGTATTCCCGTGCACATCCTCAGACTATTTATATGGAAATGCTCCTCGGGCACTGGAAACAATTTTCACGTGAGTGACGCTGTTTTTGCTTTTACCGAACGTTTCCAGCGGGAAATTGACAGCATTTTGTGGAATTTCCTCATTGCTCTTTGATCCTCAGGTTTAAATGAAATTTTGGCACCCAACAAAAAGAAAAAGGTCTTTTTACAGGTCCTTGCCGACGGTGCATGCGAATTATCAGCGCTCCTTTTATGGCAACGTATAAAAAATGCTGAGATATTGTTATTCGGTTATTAGTGCTGTGAAAAGTGTCGTACGAGGCCGAACGATCGCCGTCTTTTCGCTTTTCTCTGCAGGAGTAGTTTAACTTCCATTGTAAATGACGAAAAACTCTGTGTTCAGTAATTATCTAATTACTTTTTGTTAGATTTAGTTCCCTCACTTGACAATATATCTTGTATGGCCTACATTTAGTGCACTGAGTAAAGTAAAACGATAACATGTGCAAATTTTTGCTTACCATCAAATTTCGGAAGAGTTCATCAAATTGATCGGACGGAATTGAGGCTAATTTCAGATTTAAATGATTTAAGTGAAAAGATTTTAGTTAAACAAATTATCTACTTTATCTCAAATAAAAATAGTTGGGCTATCCAAAATTTGGGAAGATTCTAGTAGAAGAAATGAAATGCGCTAGAATAGACTGGTGGGTGAATCTCAATGTTCAGATTTGACCATCAGAATACAGGCTCTGGAAAATTTGCATAATAATGGCAAGCATTTCATTTTTTCGCAATGACTTTTGGGTAATCACGAAGATCATTATGGACAGTAAATGAAGTAATTCCACAAGAAATTCTCCCAGGAAAACAGATTTCTCTTGATTTTTCCGTTCGGTTCACTGGGCAGTACCATTGTGATTCATCAAAGTGCTGCTTTAACATTGCCAGAGTCAGCGAGAACAGGCACACTCACCTGGATAGCCACTCGAAGCCGGTACTGTTAACCTTTGTGATTGTCCACGTCCTTCTTGCAACTTTTCCGTGCCCTTTTCGCATCGCCTTCTTTTTTCACTCCGTCCACCCATTTTCCTCGCTGCGAGAGTGCTCATGCACCCGTCAGGTCAGATTTGTGCATCAATTTGGACGACGTTGGACCTATACCTTCCAAGACAAGCTATTTTCTCTTGAGTAGTGGGCCGCTTATTAGAGACGTGCAATTGATTGTTCGCTTTTGCCTCGAGACCTCGTGGCGGAATTTGGAGCGAAGAGGTATTATATTTCTTTGTCGCCGGAAGTGGGTGTGAAGGTGTGCCGAAAAGTCTTTCTGGCGGGAGTCTGGACAGGGGTGGCCCTCCTTCTTCAGTCCCCGTTGTCTCCTCAAGTGTTTGAAGTCAATCTGTGAGTATATCTAGAGTCCAGCGGTCGACATGATGATGGGGCGCTTTTGCACGATTTCGGAAGCGATAAGTAGGATTTGGCAATCGATATGCATCTTTTCCACTATCATTACCAATTCCATCAAAGGTTCGCTTCGATCTATTTTGAACTGTCAAACTTTGGGGATACGTGAAGACAGTTTTATGAAGATTCTGTGAGGTTCACTGGGTGTGCTCGAATATTCTCCCCAGTGACCTGCTTGTTTTTAATCCTATCCTTGGGGATTTCATGTTCAACCGCTCCATGGTGCATATCAGATATCTTAAATGAAGTGGTCCAAACCTAGCTGCAGCTCTCTTCCATCACAAGAGTTCTACTGGAACAAATGGCGGCACGAAGTGCTACGAGTAGCCGTTTCTCCCACATGTTACGATTTCGCACCGCGTAACGATGATTCAGCGTCGCAGAAGCCGCAACAGGCCGAGATGCACTAACCTTTAGTGGAATAACGCGGCGATGCGCTCTATTTTTCAATTTGCGCCGAGATTTATTGCGTACACTGATCGTATTGTTGCGTGGGCAGCGCGAACGAGTTCGCAAAACCGGTTCAGAACCCGAAATTAGCTCTCCTTGCACATGTTGCGGGTGCATTTCAGTCAGCTGATGATGATCCCTGCCATGAATTATAGTGCTGGTGGCGTGAATGAAATGCTTGGTTCGCTACAGGAAGCGTGGGTTCACTGGCTTGCACTTTGCTCAACTAACTATGCCACTCCGAAGGTGTACAGATCAGACGCGCTGCTCGCCTGCAAAAAGCCCACTGCAACGAACTTATTATCTCCTAGGTCAGTCTTTGTACACACAAACAACAACAGATCTCCGAATTCGGAACAGATCTCCGACCCAGGATAGCGGGAGCTGTCTGCGGAAACTCGCCAAAAAATAATTAACTGGAAAGGAAAGAGGTAACAGATAGAAGAGTAACACTCATCTAAATGAACGATTTGGTATGAATGTTACTCTCTTTGGATTGCAAGTGGGGGTTGGGGAGGGTGACGTGGGAAAAAAGTGGCAATTCCGTCACTCTGAGCCCAGACGGAACACTAAAATTACTAAAAATACAACTTTAATATTAAATAATTAATAATAAATATTTCAAAATAATAATAAGAATAAACACTAAAATCAAGCCCACACAATATCTTCATCTATTTTATAAAGTAATTTCGAAAATTCGGCGGCGGCTCATTCTCGGGAAAGGGGTGGAGGAGCATTGGCCCTCCGGAAGTCAACTGATGATTGACTATGCATACAAAACGTGCTCGGTCCGCAATGTGTTGAGCAGCATTCCACTCGGGATGTGTCATGCATTCCATTTTCACACTGCACCTAGGAGATTTCCGAATACGACTCGAAGAACGGCTAGTCGACTACGGGGACCATCCGATTTAAAAGTCAGCAATTCATCCTTACAGTCGGGTCTCACATTTATCAATTCGAAGACCTTTCTCCAGCCTCGTTGAGAAGGGGTCGAAAATTTTTGCAAAATTCTACTATGTATGTATGTAATGATGAACTAGGACATTAGCTCATTTCACTTCTATATTGATATTACTATTTTTCAGCACTCATTTCATACTATCCAAACTTGAACTTGGTTCCCAATTACTTCGTAGTTGGAACTATCGGGTTCCCGACAACTCCCGAGTTCCCTACGATGACTTGACATTGAACAAAAACTTTTCCTTCCAAATCCCCTCTTCCAACTGCTCCACTCACAACGTGGATCCTTCCTCGAAGTCGTTTCTACATTTAAAGGAGAGTTTTCCGATTGTCCGCATTAAACCACCTTAGAATTGGATCAAAGGCATTCTTTGCCTAACTAGGGAAGGATACTAGGGGGGGGGTCCGACAACACGTGACGAAATGTACACTGTCTTATGCAGTTTTTCGTGCTAATTTCAAATCCGTTATCTTTATCTGCGGCGGAGCTCTCTGTGAAGAGTTACATGGCATATTATCGGCTAATTTCTTCCAGCCAAATCCAACGTTTGAGTTATATTCCGCTGAAAATGTTCGTGAAAACCATCTCAAACTTGTCAGTTGATTGTAACTGGTCAATGCATTTAAAGGCAGGGGTCCACCTCATTTTCGTAGTTCAGCTAACAGCAGATTCTGCACCTACTCGGCGCGATGGTTCCAACGGTATACATAAATTGGCTCAGAATGGTCTATAAACCCGTCTTCCAGGACGGGGTCGGTAACAGTTTGCCAACCCGAGTTGACATGTGAAGCCGTTGATCTTATCGATTGGACACGCCAAGACTCGTTGACCGACGCGGCAGCCGTGGCAGGCAGCCAGCACAGCTTGGAGCGATCCGCCTCCGGGCTCCAAATTTTTATCCAGTTCGAGCCTTTCAAAAATGGGGATTTCGTCGCTTCTGTGCCTGTTGATGTACATCCAAGGGATCAACATGATGAGAAGGTTTAGGATATGTTGGTAAATCCAACAGGCAAAACGAGGTGGCCCTCTGCCTTTAAAACAGTCTCACATCCAGATAAGTTCCCACGATCTTTTAGCAGAATAGAGCCAGGAAGCGAAATTTTGGCAGCTCTGAACAAGTTGAAATCATGCCACGTAACTCTTCATAGAGAGCTCCGCAGCAGATAAGGAAAACGGATTTGAGATCAGCATCGAGAACTGCATTTGTCAATATACACTTCATTACGAGTTGTCGGACCCCGTTAGTATCCTATCCTGGTAAGCGGTGTTTAGGATATAGCCGATGCGCCGCCACTGAAATTCGTCTATTTTTGTTCCATGTTATAAGAATGTTAACCCTTCAGGAACTTGCTACTTCTAGGAGAAGTACGGCAGGTCTTTGTCTCCAAATGACGCATGAAGTCTTCTCCTTGTTCGCAAATCTTATCGCGTTCTAGCAAATTAAATACATCTACTATGTCATGCCACAGAAGTTTTTTTTTTTCATATCCTTGTTTCTCATCCAAGCAAGCTTCTGAGGACACATTTTCCTGCTTATCTCAGCTTTCATCACAAATCAAAATCCATAGATGCATGGGAAAGGAAGGTACATAGTAGGAAAATCTTGGATCGTGCGCGAGAGACGAAAGTGGTACAGGCCTAGTTTCAAAAATCTATTTGAAGGACTTCGAACTAGCAGAGTATTGGCTTCCTCTGAGCCGTGTTTTAATTTGCAGGATGACGTTAAATAGACATGTTAGAGAGCCAGAGCTGCGCTATCATCCACAAAAACACCAAACCCCCAAATTCTTATCTGTCCAAGATCTGAAACAAAGTCGACCAGAGTAAGTTGCGACGCTAAGGCTACGCGCTCCGTCTTCGTCTTCTTGACTACTTGAGCAAGGAAGGAGCCTACTGCGAAAGGACTGCATTCATTTTGGTCGCCAAGAATGGGCCTTATTTATGCACTTGTTGAATATTTTCGCAACTGGCCTTTTGTCCAGACTCATTTTACAATACCGCCCATAGCTTTTGCGAAAAAAAACTCCTGTTCATGCTTTCGGATAGCATTAAATATTTGTTCTTTATCTGATCTGTACTTTGAACGTTATCCCTGATATTGAAATCAGGAGATGTCTCGGCGGTGTAAATATGACTCCAGTATGAACGCCAGTAGCCTCGAGCCTGCGATTCGGCTCGCAATGGACTTGCCATCTAGTTACGGCCTGCATCTGAAAATGAAGAACAAGTTCCTAACAGACTAGTGGCCAATACTTGTATCTTTGAAAAGCGCATATCACGGCGGGTCAGAAAATATAAAAATTACTTGATTTCACATTATTTACAGAAATGACAAATTTCCCCGAATTTATGGTTTTTCACCGCCTAAACTAAGTTGTGTTCCATAAATGGCGGATAATTATAGCATTTTGAAACAAGATTGGCCCAGAAGTACACGGACTCTACTGAACAGGAAAATTTCAGGCATTCTTCTCATACGGTTTCCCTTCTATGGACGCTGATAAAACGCCATACTTCATGAAAATACTCAATCACTGCTACCTTGTGCGGAGTTTTCCCAGAAAATTCAAAAGATTGACCACTCTTTCTGGTAAATTCCTGTTGAGAACTTCCTGACTTCGATAGCTGCGAAGTAGCTCGCCAATGTCCAAATCCCCAAAGCCAATATTAAACTGCAAGTTTCGGATATTCGTTAAAGTAGCACATGAACACGCGATAAATCATTCGAAGCAAAGCCGATATCAAGCGAAATCCAATGATCGTTTTCGGAAGTACTCATTCCTCAAACATTTTATCGGTTTTCAACGTTTTTCGCAGATTTTGACCTCACTGCTGGAATTTTGAAAAATTTCCAAATTTCTGAAAGAATAAATATTTTGCAATCAAAGTTCAAGTGATTTTATATACTGCTCAATTCCAATTTCCATAGGAAATCCAAAATTGTGCTCAGATTTGGAAAAGGTTCAATTCAAAAGGAGTTACAATACTGCGAAGGTTTGTTAACAATTAATCCGTCGCCACCCGGTTTTTTTGCAAAAGTTACGGGCGGTATTGTATGTAGAAGCTCTTGCTACCCAAGAAAAAAATCGCCAAACATGCTGGCACAAAAATGGCAGTCTTCGATTTGTCTGCTTCGCAGCTTCTTGCGTTGTGCACATAGGGCACCAGAGACGAACCCATGAAATAAGTAGTGGTCTCTACTAATCATGAAAATTACGTCGTTTGTCAATGTTATAATGCGATAAGTTGTGGGAAAAATGAAGCCGACGAAGAAAAAAAAAACGACAAAACTTCTGCACCGTCCTGATATTATAGTTGATCTCACTCCGAAATCTATGAAATCAGTGGATTGAATTCATTTGAAAGCAATTCTGGCGAATTTTTAGAGGAATATGGCAAGAAATGTGGCAGAATTTGCACGTTTTCTGCTTGGAAATTTGTTTGGTAGTAGAGAAGATGAGCGAAATGAATTTGCGTTGACTTTTTTCAATCTCTTCGTAATCTTTCGTAAAAAACTGCCGATGTAGTCAATGGTGTGCATCTAAACAGAGAAGACCAAAGTTCTGTCAGAAAAACCCCAGACCGAGGCGAACATTACAGGGTGTTTTTCCGGGAGTAAAATCGGTGCAATTGCGGACCCAGTACAAAGGCTACGTGCGAATTGCTGGAACCTCCGCTTTCACGTGGTCTTTCGACTGAGAATTTGATCTATTGGAATGGATCAGATCGCGCGCGATGTTTACTCCCGAAAAAACATACTGTATGCTCCCCGTACATCCAAATATGTTTCCTCCGTTGAAATTCATACCGAAAATCCCTTTGCGCTTTCGAGACACAGAGATATGACTGATGCCTCTGCGTTCCCTGCAAGTGGCCTCCAGGCGGGCAACCTCCACCCGTGTGCAGTGGGTCCTGCTTTCCACTTGCAAATATTTCTGTGCGAAGCCATGAAAATGAAAAATTAGAAAGGATTAGCCTCTTAATAAGTGTAGAAATTGTTGAATAAAGGTGGTCCGTTGCAGAACTCGCTATCCAAGCTCTACGCAAAACCATTACGACTACTCCCCTCAGGTACGTCCCTGCTTCAGCCCAAAGCAATGCGCTTTTGTTCCAGAAGGACTAAGTCCCTGCTTTAAAATTTGAAAAATTCTAGGAAAACCGATCATCCTACCGTGATTCCCGCATTGACAGCAAAGGCGTAACAGTAAGTCTCCGCCCAGCTAATGATTTATCGGCATACCATGACCATTCCAGGTTGTGTCTCGTCCGGGATCTCCTGGGCCAGTGGCTGGCGCAGGCGATGTTATCAACACTCCACATGGCTTCACCATACAGCTGGACGTGAAGCTGTTTAAGCCAGAGCAAATCAAGGTACTCAACGGGAGGATGCGTTTCGGGCCATCTTAGCACAGCCAGTTCACTTGCAGGTGGTTTTGACGGAAGACCTGCTGTGCGTGAGTGGCGAACGAATAGAAGTCGGCGCTGGAGGACAAACGCTGAAGCGGTCATTCGCCAGGAAGTACTGCATTCCCTCGGACATCCACCTGGACTCCATCCGGAGTCATTTGGACCACAATGGAGTCCTCATCATCAATGTGAGTGGTCCAGCCATCCACAGAGCGTTGTGTGCATGACAGTGACCTGTTCAGGGTTCGCGACGTGGGTGGAGGGAAACGCACATCAGCGTGCACCCGCACAGCTACGGCGACCGTAGAAGCAACTCGCTGATCAGCACCGTCTGAAGCCGTCCTGACCGCATAGCTCTCCTCCAACCTCTCGTCTCGCACCGTGTGTGGTGGCCTGCGGTCGCACCGCACTACCCCGACTCGCCGCCGACGTTCCTTGCCAGAGCTCTCGCATTTACTCCTCATTGCCAACAATCTCTCATGTGCTTACGACTTTCCGGTTGCTTTAGCCTGGCTGCTCCTACTTCTGTTCTTCAGATAAAGCATTGTATAGAAATATGTCGCATTACATTGAAGGAGGGAATTCCTGCAGTTATCAACGGGCGCGAGCGCACCTCTTGAGACTCTCGTGTCTTTTTGAAATTGGAACAGTGATTAAAGGCAGCACCTACGATAATCTTCATCTATGAACTCGTGAGGTTTTTCGAACCTCAAGCATAGTCCCGACAATTCTGCGGTGGAAATGAAATTTGAGACCCTGGATCCTGCAAGATATTACAAGTACAACATCATTTCAACATTTCAACCAAGCCTGCTAGTACGAGTTATCCCGCTGTGCAAAAATAGCCTTGGAGCGACACTTTATACGAACCAGCTGTTTTCGCCAGCAATCACTCAGTTTTTCTATGGAAAAGTTTGTTAGATGCAATTTTCTCCATCATTCTCATATCATTGTAGTTGTACCTGTCCGCTTACTTCCTATTCCCTCTTTACGAGAGTCGTTTAACATTTTTTCAGCTCATACCACTCATTTCCTCTCTATTGATGTGTACTTGCATTATTTCTTCTTGTCTTTTACCCCAAGTTTTTCTTTTTCCCCATAGATATACTTGTGTGACCTTCACTCTCCTATCTTCCTACATCGGTTCTTTTAAATCCAGACGAATACCCAAATGCGTCAAGAAACGTGACGAGAGATGAATCGTTATCGACTTTTTTGTCAGAGCTGGTCAGGGCAACTCGACCATACTCGTCTAACGTAGCAAATCAGAAACATTCAGGAATCCTCATTTCATGAGTTCTGACGAAATTCACCAATGTACCCGTGCTTATTACAGTCGAAAACTCAAGGTTGCGCTAAAATCCTGATGACGAAAATTTTCGTGGGTGCTGCCTTTAAGGAAAGGTTTGTAAGATGCCCAGAATCATGGAGTGGCCTCACGGACCACTGTAGAAATACATTGGGCTGTCTTTTCTTTCTTGGAAATGGATAGAAAAAAACAATAATGAGTCCGATAATCCTTCGAAGTTTGTAAATAATGACTTGGCAAAGCCGGCGCTACCACAGCTCTATGTAGCAAGGAGGAATGGTGCGACTGGTCCCAGTTCCACGCTTGTCTGTGTCATAAAGGGGTAGTAACGAAAGCATGAAGGCTGCAAAAATTTTCCGTAACAGTTGTAAATCATAAATCAATGGTTAACAGGTTTGCAACAATGTGCTCAACCGGTTGACACGCATGGTGCGACGCGTGGCACCGCGTGCTCAACCGGATGAGCACGCTCTTTTCAGAATTATATTTCTGTGAAGCAGTCACAATTAGCAAACTTCTATGTAGTGTTACACTAACAAATATTCAAGCTTTCAATACATGCACTGGGCAAAGCAGATCTTTTTAATATGTGGTTAAAACATACACCAGAGAGAACGATAGATGAAAAAGAAACTACGATCAGTATCAAGTAAACGGATGACAAACATTTGGAAACACTCTCTACGACCATAAAAGTGAAAAAGATCAGGCTCAGATTTGCGCAAATTCGGGATATTATGCGGCGGAGGAAAAATTCCTACCACGTGAGACCACGTGCTCAAGCCGTTGAGCACGGGTCCCTCTTGTGCAAAAGCGCGTGTGTCCCATGTGACATACCATGCCAAAAGCGTGTGGTCACGAATGTGCTAAAGTATCATAAGACTATGCGCTAGTAGGGAAGTGGTTTTTGAAAGAGGGTAAGTTGGCATGTCGTTGGTTTGTTTATTGGGAGCCCCAAAGAGTTATTCTTTAAATTTACAATCCTATCTCCTCTGCCGTGATTTATAGTGACGTAACATGCACACAACCTAACTACTGACGTTGTTATATATGTACAATGAAGTATGCCATAGCATGAGCGCTTTGTTGAAATATGCCATAGCATGGGTGCTCCTTCTTGATACGGTGGCAGCCCTTCTTATGCAATATTCCTTAGTTTATACGCTACGATCCTCAGGAACGTTGTCTTTAGTAAAGTAGTTAGTCATGGTTTTATTTTGTCTCCTGTTTAAATACAAACATAGATGACTACATATCACGTTCTAAATTACAAGAAAACTCTGTGTTCCTCCATCGCTGTTGCCGTAATTTTGAGCCAAATTTTAGATTGTTCTAGTTAACATCTAACACCCTACGAAACGACATCATTCAAATGAAAGCATGTGAAGATGTGCGGCAAAAACTAGGTTGATATGCGAAGCGTCTCACCTGCTCCATCTGTTCGATTTCTTGAATGGTGAATCAGTTGAAACTGCAGTATTCACGTCATTAAATGATTGGACTAATGCCATCGAAATTAAGGATAGAGTTGATGCAATATACTTAGACTTTGCTAAAGCTTTTGATAAAGTTCCGCACGCAAAGTTGATGGACAAGCTGAGAATCGTAGGTCTACACCCCTTAGTTATAGCTTGGAACTTTCTTTCGAATAGGACATTCCAGGTGAGAGTTGGTAAGGTACACTCGCCTGTATACCAAGCTTACAGCGGCGTTCCACAAGGCGGGATTCTACCACCTCTTTTATTTTTGATATACACATGACATTCCTAAAGACATTTTCGCTCTAGAAGTTACCTGTAAAATGTAGACGACATGAAAATTTATAAGACCATAAAATCAGCGGCTGAGAAACACTACAAGCGGCTATTGAGGTAATTAATAGATTGTCTAAAAGATGGGACTTGCCCCTCGCTATTGAGAAAACTCATGTTCATTCTGTTGGAAATTGTTTGGCAGACGTTGCATATTATATTGGAGATATGTGATTAGAAAATGTTAAGAAAGTTCGAGATCTAGATTATATTATTAATAACAATCTTGATTTCGAGACACATTACAGGAATCTAGTGAATAAAGCCATGGGACTTACTTACAACATCTTTAAAATTTTGAAAACCAAAGACGCAAATGTTCTAATTAGAGCATATGAAACATATACGCGTCCGATCATGGAAAGCGGAACTACATTATTCAATCCCTACAAACAAAAAGATATCGATTTACTGGAAAGCGTACAAAACAATTTCACTCGTAAATTAATCATAAGATGTTCTGGGATGGATTATTTCTCAATTCCAAGCGCGATAGAAAGATTGAAACAACTAGGGTTGCCAACGCTCAAAAGTAGGAGAACAAAAAATGACTTAGTGATGATGTTCAAAATGTTAACGGGCAAGGTTGATATTAATGCTGCTGGATTTTTCATGTTTACAGCTAGAAGAACTAATAGAAGCGGCGGCTTAAAGGCAGAGGGTCACCTCGTTCTGCCTGTTGGATTTACCAACATATCCTAAACCTTCTCATCATGTTGATTCCTGGGATGTGCACCAAAAAGCACAGAAGCGACGAAATCCCCATTTTTGAAAGGCTCGAACTGGATAAAAATTTGGAGCCCGGAGGCGGATCGCTCCAAGCTGTGCTGGCTGCCTGCCACGACTGCCGCGTCGGTCAACGAGTCTTGGCGTGTCCAATCGATAAGATCAACGGCTTCACATGTCAACTCGGGTTGGCAAACTGTTACCGACCCCGTCCTGGAAGACGGGTTTATAGACCATTCTGAGGCAATTTATGTATACCGTTGGAACCATCGCGCCGAGTAGATGCAGAATCTGCTGTTAGCTGAACTACGAAAATGAGGTGGACCCCTGCCTTTAAGGCTTGTCGGCTCATTAGCTAGAAGTCAAATCAGAGCAAAATTTTTTCTCGCACAGAACAGTTGGGTTATTTACTCCGTTATTGGAAGATGGAATACTTAACATGTCTGTTAACAGATTCAAGCTATATACCTTGACCATCGACTGAAGGCACAATAGTAGACTTTTCTCTGTTCACATTGTAGTCCCAACAATTTTCCAGGATGTGTGCTTACCGACATTTGTATTTATCTGTGCCAGATATTGATTGTATTAGGTTGTTGCGAAATTAATTGCCGAAATGGGCCCTTCAGTTCAAAATGTTGTAACTCGGCGGAGCTTGTATAATGTTTTGGAAAACACAGGTCTTTACCTCCAATACCTTTCAGTTGTACTATCTAGCAAGCCTCTGCAAATTAAGATTCACAACCGCTTTAAGAATTTGCTATTTTGGACTTATGGAAATCATATTCTCTCATAGGTTAGGCGCATCCCATGCTGGCATTTGTGAGCATCTAGGCATCACGGACGGATATGCGCAGCATCTGGGAGCCACCTTTTTTTAATTGCTAACCACAACTTGGTCAGAATGCTTGTAGTTCTAAGATTAGGATGACCATCAACTACAAAAAGCGACTTTTAGTTTGCTCTTGGATTAACAAAAGGATATCAAACTATTGTTTCTCAGAGACTCTGCCAGCTTCTTCAAACAAAAGTTTTCGTTTAGCGACATTCTCACAGGAACTCATCACGACGAAGAATGAGCCTTGCATGGACGAGATGAACTGTTACATTCCGAGTTTTCACAGCTGCCTTGTTTTCTTTCGATCGGTTGAAGCTCTCAGCTAATTAATCAGTGCAGCTCAATGGATCAGTGATGCCGAAGAAGACGCTAGATGTTGTACAAAACCTGATGCATTAGTCAACTGTGACAAAACGGTTCCCTACTGGTCATCCCTTTGGAACCGTCAGGTGCTGGATTTTTGGCAGAGTTCGAAGTAACAATCCGATGGCGATCACTCGATCTCGTGCACTTTCGTGGAATCCGTGGCTCCTGTCACTTTTTGCAACGCTCCGACTGGCAGGTACGCCTACCAGAGCGGATCAAAAACTGCTAAGCAGCCAGTTTCCCAGCCAACAATCACGAGTGAACGAACGCCTCTACATATTGGCCGTTATGACAGGCGGTTACGAAACAATGTCGTGCGGACTAGTTATAATTCTGTGAACTTGTCAACTTTGTGGACCCAGTTTCCCAGTGGCACCTTGTGGACGCTCCACATGACAACTCGGCCGACTAGGTCCGTTCAGTTGACAGTAGTCGTTGGGTATTGTTTAGAGCTGGAAAGGAGGGGGCTCTCCAAAGTTGTAGCTGCCACAATGAGCTGGGCTGCGCTGCCACTGTGTTTGGACAGGTCCACGGATATCTCATTCAGCGAACCACGAGCCTCATCTAACGGGGAGTGCATGCTCATTCTTTGCTGAAACTATAAACTCAGTTACACACCTAGAACAAACTTGTTATTGTTCGGACGACGTAAGGACAGTTAGCAACTACTTCGACATAACCAAGGTTACAAGATCCGGAGAGAGCTGTGGTTAATGATTTCACTTAGCGTCTTGAGCCTTGTGTCAAAACTGACGTCAGATATCCCGATATGAAATGTGGTCCTTTGTTCAGGGGGAGGCAATGATCATGTATCACCTGACATAACTACTAAATGCGTGCAGAAGTTCCCGGGGCAAATTCACTTAATTTTTCAAACGCCATAAGTCGGCTCAGAGTCAATAGTTTTGATCAAATCAAAAAGAATTGGCACCAGTCCAATGTTGCCAACGCAGCACATTAAGATTTTTCCAGAAGCCTTGAATTTGACAGGTTTACACTTGAAAGCGCTGCACACATCGTTTTTGAGTAGGGTCTATTCACTGAAAGTTTTACAGCGGATGAGACCATTTAGAAGCTTAAAAGGGGGACATTCTGTTGGGGACAAGTCCAGAGATTATAGGGAACACATGAGAATTTCAAAGCCCGAATGGTTCATTTTTACACTGTTGACACTCTAACATGCTGATATCCGTAATCCAGCAGCAGCAGCGGACCACGTATGCTTGCTGGCATTATATTTGAGAGTTTTCTTACGATTACTCTCGACGAAAGAGCGCATTACCCAACAATAATGGTAAATCGCTTTGGAAAAAAATCCGTTGCGGATTTCTGAAGTTACTGACCAGGAAAGGATGAAAAATTTTCTGAACGTGTAGCGATGGCTTGTCCCCTTTTTGGGTATGTCGCTGATATCTAGATCCTGAAATGACCTCTTCCTATTAACGTACATGACCCACACTGCATTACTAATAAGAATCCGTCCAAGAAACAGCTTGCTAGAAAATCAGTAGATCAAATATATCCAGTCGTCCAGGTGGCGACACTGGCGTTCTTCGCTCAGCTCACACGAAATCTCACTCAACTTTCTCTTCTTACCAATTTTCTTCAAGTGACAGGACATATTTGGGTAATTACCTCGTAATGTTCTGCACACCTTGTGCCGGGTCTGATTCAACGTGGCCCTTTCAATCGCCTCTTTAACGATCAAATTACTGACTAGCCCGTAGAGCATTTTATATGCTCGAGTTTCCATCTAGACTTCACAAGAGCCCACGAGTCCCTGGCATTTTGGAGAAGATACCCTGCACGAACGAAAGGTTGATACTGTGGATTGCTTCCCTGGCAGATCGTCCGAATTTGAACTCATAAAGCAAAATTCCACAAATTTGTTGACTGTACCTAACATCAGTATTACGGCTGAAATACAGCAACGCTGTGATCAAGATCAGAGCCAAGAGTGCCATAGGTAGCAGAGGTTTCAGGCCACCAGTGCAAATGAAATGGCTGCAAGATATGGAAACTGCAAGGAGCAAAACAACATCAAACGATGAAATACCACCAACTGTCCCGGAACTTTTGCACACGCCTAATAATTTGACAAAGTCAACGCTGATTGTGGTGCCAAAATCGTATGATACGACCGTTGGTCTGGTGATCCTACATCTTTGATATGTGCACACAACTTGGAGGTGGATATGACACCAGGTACTGCAAACAGATACTTGAAGTGTATCCACCAACATTTCAGCTGACAACACAGTTTTCCATGGCACTCCGAGATGGGATATTTCTCAGAATATGAAGTTGATCAGTGACCGCTGACCTTGAATCCTTTTTCCATTTCCTCTGAACGCCACTGCGAACAAAGTCAAGAGTCTGTATGTGGGTCCAGTTTCTCCATCCATCCACCGAAATAAAAACGACATTTTCGTACGAAATGGATAAAGAATTCGTGATTAACACCCTAAATTATCCCAGTATGCAATATAACTTTATTGCGTCGAATCTGTTTTCTGTCTCTGCTGAACTCCTTTGCAAAAGAAGTTGTGAACCTTCTTCTCCTTAGGTACGCGGTTCATCATGGATAAATCCACACCCTTAGCTGTGCAAGTTTTTCGCTAAAATATTGTTATACTAAGCAGAATGTTGGCCACGAAATTTCCATTCGTTTTGCACGACAGCACCACACATGTAGGTTTACGGTATTTGCCAAACCTGGGTGCCAAAATTTAACCTACATAAGGTAAAGACTAACATTCATAACCTTGGTCACAATGGCGAAAAGGAAAATAAGAAGGGTTTTGAGATCAGCGTCAACAACATCATATTATGACGCATATCCTATTTTGAAATGTCATTTTGTACCCTTCTCTTGTGAGATGCATGGGTTCACCATGGAATAGGAAATAAATTAAGGAGTAAAAATAAAAAAATTACTTTCACTAGACGAGGTGTATAAAAGTAACATTTCATGCAACATATTACCGCATTTCGCATGCAAGTCAAAGTAAGAATGCCTCAAGCACTTTGCCCCGTAGTGTGGACCGAAATCCATACGTAATTTCATCTCGAGAAAGTATGTCGGTCGTCGAGGAAACCCAGAGCATGGAGGTACAGTAAGTTGCATCATTTCCAAGGTAGTTAAAGGCAATTCCCACGATAGTTTTCGCCTTGAGTAGCTTAACATTTTCTGAGCTATTCAAGCCCGCTTATTCCAGGCCTTGTGGCAGGATTCAATCAGACCAAATTTGATCGAGGTTGCAAAATCCCATGTTCTGAGATCTCGGCACTGAGTAGGCACAGTACCAAACAAATAAAGAAATCAGATGGAAATAAATAAAGATGGAATACTGAACATCCACGGATCTCCCTCCTACGAGGGATCCCAGCCGATTTGCTGCGAGGCTACGTGGCGCGACCCCGGGTGGCGGATAGGGGGTTTACCGCGGACCAAAAGCAGCCATGCGCTTGCCCTGCGACGCGGGTAGATCTAGGGGATGGACTCCTTAGTTCGGCAGTGCTGGATTCGATTCATACGGCCGGCATATGAGTGTGAACATGCACTCACGCGCGTGGGTGTGTGCAAATGCTTTGTGTGGGCTGTATCCTGCAGTTCGGATTTGGCCAAAAGCTCGCATTCTAACGACTGGGAAGCGCATGAGAGGCGATCTGGGGCCGCCTCTAACAAATAAGTCCCTCGTCCACGGGGAAGGGAATCCTTCCCCTCAACAGTCGAATGCCGGCGACAGGCCGTAGTGACAGGCCGGCTGACGAACACCCCACGTCACATCTAATGGATCATGACGTCAAATGGATTCAAGAAGAAGGCTACGGCGTACGCGGGAATCGACGCCCACTCGCGGGGCCCGGTGAGTGTGGACAATAATATGCGAGGGTCCCCGATGCTTCGCGAACGGCGGCATCGGGGGGCAAGCAGGCGAGTCGTTAAGGATAACAACGTGGCCAAGACGCGTATTGCTACTTTGAACGTCGGCACGTTGACAGGCCGTTCATTTGAACTGGCAGCAGCACTGCAGCGCCGTCGAATCGACTTGTGTGCGGTGCAGGAGACGAGGTGGTCTGGCAGCAAATCCAAGGACATCGGGTGCGGATTCAAAATCGTCTACAATGGTAGCCCAGGTACAAGAAATGGTGTCGGCATCATTGTCTCCGAACGGTTCAGGGATTCCATAGCAGGCGTGGAGCGTTTTGACGACCGTCTTATGAAGATTGTTGTCGTCACTTTGGAAAGGCGCATCCATTTTTTCTCGGCATACGCCCCACAGACCGGATGTTCAGACCGAGCCAAAGACGACTTCTGGGCGCTGATTGATGAGAAGACCGCTGCAGTACCACCAGAAGATACGGTTATTATTGCAGGGGACTTGAATGGGCACGTGGGATCGACGAAGGACGGCTACAGATGCCACGGCGGCTTCGGATACGGGGTGCGTAACGAGGATGGCGAGCGCATTCTCGATTACTCCGAGTCTCATAACCTTGTTATAACGAACACGAGATTCCGGAAGCGACCATCCCACCTCGTCTCTTTCTACAGCGGCAGCAACACGACACAGATCGACTACGTGCTTGTGAGGTATCAAGACCAGAAGCTCGTCACGGATGCAAAAGTCGCACCGTATGAGACGGTCGCGTCGCAACACCGGCCGCTAATTTGCACAATGAAGATCACGCCGCCAAACAAGAAGCGCGTCGAACGATGTGGGCCGGCTCGAATCAAGTGGTGGAGATTAAGAGAGAAAGAAATATCAGTCATCTCTCACATTCAGTTGCCACCCATCACGAACGTCGACGAAACATGGCAAAAAGTAACTGATGCTGTCCTCGCAACTGCTCGCTCCGAACTCGGCACGACCAGACCTGATCGAAGGAAGATTGACAGGAAGACCTGGCTTTGGACAGAGGAAGTGAGGGCGAAAGTTCGCGAAAAGAAGCGGCTCTACCACTCCTTCCTTGACAATAAAACGACAGACAACTGGAGGAGTTACCGCGAAGCGAAAAGGGCTGCTAAGAAGGCTGTAGCCGCAGCGAAGGCGGCTCATTACGATGAAGTCTGTAAGAAGTTAGACTCGAGGGACGGTGAGCGCTTCATCTACCGACTCGCGAAATCGCGTCAGCGCCAAGCAGACGATGTCGAGAAGTTTCACGGCGTCAATGACGAGCAAGGCCACCTCCTGATGGATCACAAGAAGGTGATGCAACGATGGAAGGATTATTTTGAGAAGGTCTCGACGGAAGAATTTGCCCATCCATCCGTCCCAGAAGTTCCGCCCACCTCCGGACCAGTGCAGCCAATCACCATCGAAGAGACCATGTATGCACTGAAGCGAATGAAGCCAGGCAAAGCGACTGGTCCAGATGATATGGCAGCAGAATTGTGGAAGTCGCAGTGCTGGAACTCCGCTGATTGGTTAACGAAATTTTTTAATCTAGTCATAGCGGAGAAGAAGGTGCCCGTGGACTGGCAGCGAAGCACTACCATCCCAATCTGGAAGGGCAAGGGTAGCCCCGCTGACTGCGCGAACTATCGACCAATCCGTCTTTTGTCGCATACCATGAAGATCTTCGAGCGTATCATTGATCGCCGGTTTCGTGAAATTGTTCAACTATCCCCGAACCAGTGCGGTTTTGTACCCGGATGCGGCACTACCGATGCCATCCACGCCGCCCGTCTCCTGATCGAGAAGCATCGTGAAAAGAAAAGACCATTGCACCTAGCTTTCCTAGATCTGGAGAAGGCCTTTGACCGCGTCCCCCACGAAGTCATTTGGTATGCTCTGCGGCTTCACGGCATTCCCGAAGAGCTGATCGAATGGGTGCGGATTCTTTACGCCGATCACAGGAGTAAAGTGCAGGCGGCCGCGGGTACATCGACGGAGTTCCCCATAACCGTGGGCGTACACCAAGGCTCAGCCCTTTCCCCGCTTCTTTTCATCGTAGTCATGGATGCCATCACAAAAGAGCTTCACAGACCAGCGCCGTGGACGCTGCTGTACGCGGATGACGTAATGCTTGCATCCGAAGACAAGGGTGAACTTGAACGACAGACGCAAGCGTGGAGTGACCAGCTGGCACGGTTCGGCCTCCGCCTCAACGTTAAGAAGACCGAGTATTTGACCACCGACGAGCACGAGTCTGGCACTATCAAAGTTAATGGCACGGATCTTCCGCGAGCCGCTACGTTCAAATACCTCGGCTCAGTGGTTTCATCAGACGGCAGCCTCGTCCATGAGATCACCGCACGCGTCGCCGCTGCGTGGTTGAAGTGGCGCTCGCTGACCGGTGTGCTGTGCGACAAGGACATACCAGACCGGCTCAAGTCGAAGATCTACCGTACCGTGGTACGTCCTGTCGCGCTGTATGGTGCCGAGTGCTGGCCCGCCACTAAGGAAATGGAACGCCGAATCAGTGTCACTGAGATGAGGATGCTGCGGTGGATGGGTGGCTTTAGGCAGCTAGATCGCATATGCAACCAGGACATACGACAGCGATTTGGGGTAGCTGCGATAGCCGACAAGCTCCGTGAGGCGCGTCTGCGATGGTTTGGTCACGTTCTTCGCGCTGATGGCGACAAAGTCTGTAGGATTGGCTTCGACGTAGAGGTACCAGGAATGCGGCCTAAAGGACGACCAAAGCAACGATGGCTTGACACCGTACACGGTGACCTCAAGACGGCTGGGATCCATCCCGACCAAGCGCACGACAGAGCACTCTGGCGTCAAAAGATCAGCAAAGCGGACCCCGCTGCGAAACGGGAAAAACGCTAAGAAGAAGAAGAAGAAGAAGAGAATACTGAACATGTCGGTTAACAGATTCAAGCTCTACCTTGACCATCGACTGAAGACACAATAGTAGATTTTTTTGTGTTTACATTGATTTTCAAAGATGTGTGCTTACTGACATTTGTATTTATCCGTGCCAGATATTGATTGTATTACATGCATTATCTACTCCTGCCCCAAAATAAATATTGGAGATCACTAAATACGTAGTAGATGCAATCGAAATCGAATGTTCGACTTCTAATAATGGGGAGATCCGAGTATACGAGAAAGCGAGAAAGGTACAGCTTAGGGAAAAGGCTTGTAATGTTTTCCCTCTTCGAATATTCGAAATTCCAATTCGTTTGTTGAACTGTGAGGTTAATTAATGGGTTTTCACTACGTCCCCAGTGTACCTGCGAGCGTGGAACATCCCACATCACAGCTGACAGATCCATTATCAGGATATGATCCGTCACAAACTCGCACCTTCTGCGCTCTTGGATCAATAGAAATTGCCACAAATGATTGGTGAGGAAGCATGCCAGTGAAGTTTTAAAATTGAGTGTTTCTTCGAGAAGAACAACTGGAACAATTGGCACTGTCTCATCAAGATGGCGAATGTGGTACTTCATGTCTCGAAGTTCTACAGAGCTCTGAAATGATGGAGATGCACAACAAAAGAAGCATGTTCTAATCGGGACCGAGGCTGCATCTGCGCGCCTTGTTCAAACCCTCAGATTAAATCGAGTAAATGGTGGGTGAATTTTGGAAATTGGAAGATAATCTCATTGTTCGGAAAGGATTACTCTTAGTTGCTTTCAGTTAGATACGGACCAACTAGCTAGCCGCCATCTTCTTGTCTAGCCCTTAGTCAAACAGGGAAGTGGCAATGCCCTGAGTCAGTTTCCACTGACTCGAGTTCAAAGTTCCGCCCTCGAACCTCACTTCATCAGTTTTTAGGCGATTTTTCCAGTAACTATGAGTCAGGCTGCATTCTCCTTGTTCTTTCTAATCTATTTGTAATCAATCGATGTACACGATCAAGAGTTAGATTTTTGACAAATAATTGGATTCCAAAGCCTTCTTTGCCGCGTTACAGCGGACGGATTACACCTGATTCCGATCGTTTCTGTAAAATGTGGTTCGAGCCGTCTACTTTTGCAACATTAACGAGGAAGCTGATTAAAAGGTATAGTTACCGAAAGAAATAGAAGATATAAAAAAGAGAGCAGAGTGTATGGTGTAAGAATGTAAGAGATGCAACGGTCCGTTTTAAACCCGACAATAGTTGAGCACTTGTGCACTCTGCTGTTCTTCCTGCCCTCCTCAATCGCTACACTCTTTTCCTCGCTTTTTTCTCTGTGGCGCTACTGCCTGTCATAGTAGAACGGACTACATTAATGAAGTATGTCGCAGTAGGAGTAAGGAATCTTTGCAGGAATAAAATTTTTCTTGTGGCGGGATTCACGGTTTTCATGAACGTTCTCGAGAAGGTCCGACGCTACCCGTCCATTCGTGGAAGACGAGTTTTTTTTTCGGAAACGTGATATGTGATATCCTGATATCACTGCATGAAAAGAATCGCTCAGACAATGTCTGCCCATTTTTGCCAGAAGAGCTTGTCCCTTCGAAGACGGAGATTGGATAAATATCTCCTCGAGAACTTTGTGAATACCACAACTGAAATCGTTCTCAACGTCAAGCATAACACGAGGATGTTGATGATTTTGGTTTCTAGTATGAAGTGTTCTAAATCAACTGAGAGACTCATAATGGTCTTGGCTTATTCTTTTTTGCTACAGAACTGTAAACAACAAAAAAAATATTTAGTTGGAGAATAATCTAGGTTTGTAATGAACATAGAAGTAACTAATTTCCACAAATAATATCAATCAGACCGAATTATTTACACAGCTCCTTTCTTCTTCCAAATATAAATGCTACCAGAAACGAAATGGATCATGAAAGACGATCGAGCGAAAGAAGAAACAAACTGAAAAAAAAATCACGAGCTAATCTCATAACACAATACTTATCACGAGTTGGGTAGTGAAGGAAAGTGGAGAAAGTAAGGAAGGAGAAGAGAGTGGAAAGTGTTTAGCATGGAAAACTGCAGATTTGAATTTCTTATCCGTAGAGTGCCCAGCTGCGCCTGACTTCGTTGCCGTGCACCTTCTCTTGTTATGGCACCCTCGTCACTAGTTCCAGCATGTTTTTAAGCTTTCTGGGCAACGGAAACTTTCAAAAACTGAAAAAAGAAGTAGACAAGAAATTTGTAGAATCATTAGTTACCAGTGGCGGACGCAGAAAGTGGGCGGGAGGGGGGGGGGCGTGGGGAAAAAAGTGGGTTCTCCTGCGCTTTGGGGGCCCAGGTGGAAAATAAAATTAGTAAAACTATTAATTATGGTAATAAATAGAAAATAAAAAATATATTAAAAATAATAATAAAAATAAACAATTAAACATAAATAATACGAGATTTTTACTTGTACTGTAGAGTAACTTCGAAAATTTGGCGATCGATTCTCGGGGGGGGGACCCCACTTTCTGCGTCCCCCCTGCGTCCGCCACTGTTAGTTACTAATAAAGCTTTGTAAATAAAAAACAAAACGTAGAAGAAGCAAAAGACAATAGAGGAGAGAACGAATTTCACTCAAGACTGCTAAATATTTCTGCTCCAGTGAGCAACATTTAGGTCACAAGTAACCTCTGAGAGATTCTAGTACAGTTTTTAAGGCACCGAACAACCGAACCCAATACCCTTGCTTCGTGACACAGTGTCACGAGGTCTATAGTCAGTTCAGTTAATACAATATTACATTATTACTGCTTGATTGCAGATGCAATACTTTAATGTGCTAATTGTGATGTATTTCGCATGTCCCCCTCCCACTCCCCACTTTCTGATTGATTGCTGCACCAGTTTCCATAATCTTCTACATCATTCTTCCTGCAATTAGAACAGTTTTTCTTTCTTATTATGGTATTGGTTGCTTGGTAAGCTGCTGCTCTCTTCCTTTAACAAGTTCAGTAATCGCTAGTAAATCAATCAATCTATCTATCATTTCGAACAGGAAACAACTAAACTATAATAAAAATATATAAAATTAAACTATAATAAAAGGCCAAGCCCGTAAAGGTGAAAGCAAGGGCGAAATTTCCGTAGATGTCTAACAATTTCACGAAATTACCTACTTTCATCATCACTGATTTTGTGTTCTCGTTGAAACGTTATATGCTACGGAGGAAATGCGCTGATGAGGAAAACTTGACCTCCAAGATTTGACGACCACTTTACACTATGCAACTCCAGTGGCTAGATGCCTAAATTCCAATCCATTCAGCGCATAATTTGAGCTGTTTTGATTCAGTTTTCTTGGAAAATTTGTTAAAGGTCACTTGAACCAGGGGAATCCCAACCAAATTCCCTCAGAACAATCAAAAATGTTATCTGAAAAGTGGGCATCAAAACAACTGAAGCTGGATCCTGTTTCTTCTCTACTGGTGTACAAGTGCCTTCACTATAAAAGATGGATCTGTTTTCATAGGGTTTCACTGGTGAGCCTTTCTCTACACTCAAACAACGGCTAAGAATACCAAGAGACCCTCACAATTTGCCCTTTTCTTTAGTATTGCTTTCTTTCCTAAACTTATACATGTTAGTGTCCGTCATGTGAAGATTCCAACAGTGATTTCATTTTTAGTTGTTGATTTCTGTAAATCCTAGAGAAGTAGCAATTATTCGTACACAGCATCCTACGTATGGGAATGATTTCCGCAAGATAAACCTCTACGGCTGAATTCAACTAAGCTGGACAATCTAGAAGTGAGCCTCCGGACCTGCGCTCGTTTTGGCGTCGGGCACGCTGCAAGTGCGGCGGTTGATCTGGGTGCAAGGGGCACTCCGTCAAACTCGCCTCTGCTCGACCTCTCTCAGCCACAGGTTGTCCCTTCGCAACTTGGGCAGCAGCTGGCCGGTTGTACTGACGAGAGAGAGTGGCTGGCACGGGGGGAGGGCCAGACACTCGGGGCATCTGTGGCCAGCCCATCCGCAGCTCGCTGCTCAGCACTGTCACCAACGCCGTCTACCTTTGGAGCTAACGACTGTCACTAGGTGGGTGACTGCCGCTGTCAGTGCTTCCTCAGCGTCTACTCTGTCTATAAACCTGCTATTCCTCACTTTCAAGAGGCTTTCAAGCTCCAGGCTTTCCTATGTCATTGTCTACATCTAGAACTTTAACAGCATGACCCTCTTATTAAGGTTATATGCTTACGCTATCGATTGTCATCCATTAATTCTATGGAGCACATAGACATAGCGAGTGCTGCCGAAATCTGTGAAAAAAATGGTGCATAAGCAACTAAATGTTGTTATTTGGAAGCAGTTCCTAGGATATCGCCAAACTACTACTTCCGCCTTCTAATTTGAGCAGAAATATCACCCTTCTGTTGACACTACATGGAAACTTTATCCCCACTTCCTCGCCAAAAATTTTCTCGAAGTGCCAGCTCAGCACTCTTCTCCGGCTGCCCCGAAACAACTCGTCTTGCGCGTGGATTTCTGAACAACGGTCAAAAATAAATCCAGGGTTAGTGAATGCAGCTTTTTCATCACTGGATAGTATGCTTATGACGAGTAATGACCGGAGAGTTCAAATATTGTTCGAAAAGAGGGAGCCCCGCCATGTCTCCTAATTTCCCTCAGGAATGTACTGGTCTCCTCCCCCTTCGAAAACATTCGAATTTTACACTCATTGGAAACCGAGCGTTCGAATTCGGATATAGCTAACACGTCATTTGATTCTTGCTACACTGCATGAGTTCTTCGGAAGCAGTAATTGTTGCTGGAACGAGTCGTAGTCCGATTGGGCTTGAGGATGAGCAGGCACAGCCAGGTGTGTTTTATGCCGAGGGCATTGTGCAGGGAAAAGCCGGACGGACAGCGCAGCATTTCTTGCGTGAGTCCGTAGCCTGGCTTCCTCCTCTCTCGTATTCTTTCTCCGTTATGCCGCCTGCTCCTCCTCCTCCTCCGGTGGTAGTTTACAATGCAGAGATCGATGCCTTGGCTTACCAGCCCTGCAGTGTGTAAGCCCAATCACACCGCCATCAGTTTGATCCGCTCCTTTTATATGTACGTCTCTCGTGTGGAATGCAGCAATTACAGAGCAGAGCGACAGTTTCGCGACTACGTCTGCGACGCTGAAAAGCGCCGTCGATGACGAGGCTCGAGTGAGTGTGCTCGCAGCCGAACGCTACGACTTCTCCCATCGTCTCCTTCGCTTCGTGTCTACGCTCCAGAGTAGTCGTCCCTTTTGAATGGCATTCGCCTGCGTCAATTATATCTACGTTGAGACAGAGCGAATAAATATACAGTCACATCTGCTTCTTCTGACGCGCCCTCACTCCCTCCGCGACCGCGGGGCCGTTTGGACTATTGGTAGCAAGCACATAGTACTTCGCATGCTGAACGGAGTGAATCAGCTGCCATACGAGACATTTGAGTGATTTGCATGGGAGAAATGACTGCGTCCATAGAATGACTCAGCCAATTTTCTAGAGAGAATGGGGTGAAGTTCTGCTTGCATCGCTGCTTCTTTCGCTGGGTATTGACAGTTTTGGTGTTGGTAAGCAAAATACGGCACCAATTTGCTTGTTGCCTGATTTTTTTCTGGAACTATCCGAACCTGAAACTTCTCGCAAGTGAAACAGAAGCATACCCACCAATGCACAACGGTTAACCGCGCTGTCTCTTGCAGTACGTTAGCGCCGCTACATAGTTGTTACTCCACCAGGACAAACTGTCACCTTGCGACAGTTGTTGTCATCAACAATCGACCAGTTCACATTATGCCGTTTTCACCCAATTTTCACTCGTTTCTCGATTTTCTGAGCGGGTTTCGCATGGCTTTATGCGAAATTGAATTCCATGTGCTAAATTTTATGCCTCATCAATCCTTTCCCAGCAATATCGAGTCCTATATAATTTACTTGTTTAGATTCATTCAGATAAATTATTCAAAGGTACACAAAAAGCGTCCCGTAAAATCGTTAACGTTCTGTCGCTAATGTTTCACGAAACTCCAAGATTCTAGCCCCATCGATTTCTGGATTTGTTGCCTCTGCGCAATCCTTACTATAGTTAAGTGTGGAGGAGATGAGGGTGGAGGAGGCAAATTGTAATGATTAGTGTCCTAGTGAGTCCTGTCCTCTTCGAACGGAACAGCTTTCAGTCCGATTCTCGTAGTTGCCCCTTTTTGTACATGACCTCCTTGCCAGCCTTTGCCAAGAAAATTCCATGAGGAGACATGGCACATCGACTCTTCCATTTTCTATTTCAAAGCCGACAACAGTTAAAGGCAGCATTCACGGAAATTTCCACTTTTGAACTGAGCCGCTTACCGTGTAATGGATGTCAGGAGGCGCACAGTGAAGCGCATGGAGGGCAGCACCCCGTTTGCGCAGATTTCTTGAACGTTTCACCTTATTTCATCACTATATGTCAGTTCTAGATCCCTCGAAACCTCCGAGATTGTCAGACCTCCGAAACTAAGCTTATCGTGAGTGCTGCCCTTAAGTTACTGTTGTCTAGTCTAGCCTCTGCTTTTCTCGCGTGCCTCTCTCAACACCGCACTAATTCTCTTGTTCTTTTTCCTCTGGTATCTCTCTGGACATGTTTCCTGGTGAAACATATTATACAATTTCTTTGTAGATTCTTCTGAAAGTGATCGGTATATGATAATGCAATGTATTTAATCGTAGAAACTGAAAGATTTCACTGCATCGGTGGTAGTACGGCGGGAGATTTTGTAGAATCTGGAGCTGCAGATGGCGTGCGAGGGGACGTGGTCTTATTCTTTCCTCGACAAGGCTCGTCTTCAAGGAGCAGCTCATCCATCAATTCGGCTGCACACCTTATCCCCTCAACAATAGTTACCTGCACCCACTAAACAGCTCCTAGTCTCTTTATAATAGGTGAAATAAAGTAGAAATCAAACCAATTGTCCAGAGACGTGCATTGACCTTTTGCTACGAGAGAACATTGAGACTAAGGATTGTTAAAGTGGTAGGCCTACGGATATGGATAGGATATGCCCTGGGACTGATTTCAAGACGAGATGCCGCAATACGCAACAGTAAAGCTTCGCGTGTGTTTCTCCGCGAAATAATGAGTCAGATCAAAATTGATTGCCAAGGACTGCGGCACGCATATAAAGCCACGGTAGCTCTGGAAACACGGAGCATGCTCTCAGTAGCGCTGACACGACTCTCCGTGGAGTTTTTGGCCGACAGCAGCCCACTGTATTTCATGCGGGCACGGGGATCAGCAGACTTGCACTGGGGCAGTGCACACTGCGCCCTGCTTTTCTCCACGCCATCGATCCGGGAAGCGCGAGGAGTTCGGCGACTCATTCACACCGTACCTCATCCACCTCCACCCACTTGCGTGCTATGCATTCCATTCTTTTGACAGTATTTACTCCTCAACAGAAGGGTCGTTTAGTGCTCTGAAATTCTGTATGTCGCCCATTTCCACACAAGCACTTCGGTTTTTCCAGGGAACAAGTAGCCGGCGCCTCGGCGGACGGCGACAACGATGCTGTTACCCGCTCTCATAGCGGGCCTGTGCATTCTTGCTTTCGAGCGGCCGGGCAGGTGAGCGTTCTCGAAAATACTTTTGTTTTATTGTTAAACTAGTGTTCGCTTCTTCTTCACCGACGATACAGCAGTCGTCAAGCGCCCAGGTGTCGGCGTAGATAGGGCATCTGTTGTTTGTTGGTGCGACTAGGGAGCTGAGTGTAGCTGCGAGAAGCAGCCAGAGCATGGCGAGCTCGTCAGAGTCAGCGAGTCCTCGGCTCAGTGCTGTTTGACCCGCTTCTTTTGCATCTGCGGACAGCGCCTTACGAGTCTTCACAGCCCTTGTTTGTTTAGATTCGTCGTCGACGCTGCTATCGCCTGCAAGGGATGTGCGCCTCCTTGCATTTGCCCTGGAACGAAGGGAGAAAAGGTGAGGCTGTTCGATCATAAAGAAGTTGTGATCTGGAGCGAAACACTCTCACGTTATGTTACGCACATGTTATGTTACGCTCATTCCTGTTCTTATTCAAGGGTGTCCAAGGATTCGGAGGCGAACCCGGTCATCCTGGAGCACCAGGCTTGGACGGACCTGAAGGACCTGCAGGAGCCCCGGGAATGATAGGAGCCGAGGGAGACTTCGGTGACATCGGTCCGAAAGGGAGCCGAGGAGACCGAGGGTTGCCAGGAGCACCCGGTCACCCCGGACTCCCTGGACTTGATGGACTTCCTGGACGTAAGGGAGAAGAAGGAATACCGGGTTGTAACGGAACCGATGTGAGCACCCTTTTATCAAATGATTCACATGTGAAATAAAGAACCATTCTTTGCAGGGTATGCCTGGATTACCTGGAATAGCAGGACCACCTGGACCACCTGGACCGCCTGGAGCCCCTGGAAGGCCTGGACAACGAGGACCACCAGGAGAAGGAGGAATCAACTCAATAGGTCGCAAAGGAGAAAAAGGAGAAACGGGTAGAGCTGGAATACCTGGTGCGCCTGGTCATGACGGTGTGCCTGGCCTGAAAGGATCAAAGGGAGACCCTGGACCGCATGGTCCACCTGGATTCCCAGGTCCTCCAGGACCAAAAGGACGGATGGGTGTTCGCACACCTGGAGTGAAAGGAGAGAAGGGCTTGCAAGGGCCACCTGGTTTGCCCGGTCCACCAGGAACGTTCCCGGGCGCCTCTGCGCCAGAAGAGATCGAAGTCCTTCAAGGACCAATGGGACCACAAGGTTAGATGTTCAGCCTCACTATCGCTTATTATTGGTTTTCTTTTTTGTTTTTGCCCTACTCCGTATATTGCCTTTGAATTTTAGGAGTGAAAGGAGAAAAGGGTCGTGATGGACCTGTTGGCCCACCTGGAATGATTGGTGTTAACGGAGCAGATGGATACCCTGGACTAAAAGGACAAAAAGGAGATCCCGGAGATGCTGGAAACAGGGTAATGCTGCAACTTTAACAGGGTAGCTGGAGATGCATAGTAGTTTCTGGAAAATTCACCTTATGATTACAGGGAAAACGAGGAAAGGACGGATTGTCTGGAGCATATGGTGAGAAGGGATCGCAAGGAGAGCAAGGCCTTCCAGGTCTTCCCGGTTACCCAGGACCGAAAGGAGAGGCTGGAGAACCAGGCTACTCCGGACGACCAGGCATTGAAGGAGACGTTGGACCTCCCGGACCATTTGGAGAAGGTCACGGAGACGCTGGAGTACGGGGAATGCAAGGACATGATGGAGTTCCTGGACCAAAGGGTCAAGCAGGAAAAGACGGTCTTCCGGGAGCTGTTGGTGTAAGAGGACCAGTCGGAGCGCCTGGTCCACAGGGAGCACCCGGTTTGGATGGACTGCCAGGATACTCAGAGAAAGGAGACCGAGGAGAAGACGGATACCCAGGATTTGCCGGAGAACCAGGTTTTCCAGGAGAAGAAGGAGATTGCGGTCTACCTGGTGAGGACGGTCTGCCCGGATATGATATCCAAGGACCACCTGGAAACGACGGAACGCCTGGACGAGACGGATACCCTGGTGTTCCTGGAGACGTGGGAGACCCAGGTTACCCCGGAGAGAAAGGATTCCCTGGCGCGGGAGTGAAAAAAGTTGGTCCACCGGGTCAAATGGGACTGGTTGGACCTCCAGGAGAAAATGGTGAGTGGTAGCTAATCTAATATGGAAAAGGTTCTACACTGAAGGATCTGCTTTGCTACTTGATCTAGTTCTGAGGACTTTTTAGGTCGAATTGGTACTGATGGATTGCCCGGACCACCAGGAGAGAGAGGACCGAGAGGAGACGACTGTGGCTACTGTCCTGATGGCCTTCCCGGACAAAAAGGAGAACCCGGAGTTCCCGGAGTAGACGGATACCCTGGACCACCTGGTCCCGACGGGGACAGTGGTGACTGTGGATTCAAGGGAGAGCCAGGAAAACCAGGAAGTCCCGGCCCAGATGGGCTTATGGTAAGTTCTCAGGCCATTAATTTAATAACATTCGAAAGGGGGCCACATGGATTAGGACCAGGAGTTCCTCCCGGTAAGTGCCTTTGGCTACGCAAACTAGTCATTAGGGCGCCACCAACGTTTGGGTCGCCAGTTCACAGCCTAACAATTCGCTCTTCAAACTAGTGAAGTATTAGTGGTTATTGGTCAGAAGGCCTCATTATTGAAAGACAGTCAGGAGGCCTCATTATTGAATTTTATGTAAGAATTGTGATTACTGCCCTGAAACATAGTGGTAGGAAAGCCAAACTCGATCAAACTCGATCAGAGACAGCCGCGTGTTGCCTATTTAGTGATATCACGACCTATTTAGTGATATCACGACTGGCTAGAGGTCAAATGAGGTCATGATAGCGAGGTCACGCTGCTGTCTTTCCCCTCGCATGTCTCTCTAATCCCCACGTAGACAAAAGAGGAGGAGTGCCGTTCGAATGTTCTGAGCTCGCAGTTCCTTGCTATTGTTTAATTTCACCGTTCAGGGATCTGTTGGTCTCCCTGGAATTCCTGGTTATCCAGGACTGAAGGGAGAGGCAGGAGACATCATAGGCCCAATGGAGAATCCTCCAGGACTGGACGGATTGAAAGGAGAACGAGGAATTCCAGGTACGGATCCTTAGAACTAGTGTTGAAACTAACGCTCTTAAAGAAAATCCATATTGGATTTTTCGCGGGTGCAAAGAGAAGTTATTGATTGCTGTAGTTTTCTGCTGTAACTTTCATCCTTATTTTTGAAATTCGTCGATTTTTGGTATTCCCGAGGTAAAAACAGTCAGAGCAGCTGCTTGTTGCGTCTATAAATACAGTGTTGTAAACTTCACAAGAAGAACCCCAGCACACGGGTAACCGTCAGAGATGTAGCGCAAATTATCGCGGCGTTTCCTGAGAGAACATAGAGAGTACAATATTATTTATCCTATGTTTAGTTTTTGAGCTTACTTTTATGAAAATCTGTAGGAGCCAAGAAAATTTATTTTCGTGGAGGGACCAATTCCTTTGAGGTGTGGCTTGCAGTTTCAAGCTACATTCGCTAATAAGGATGATTGGCCTTTCGCTCATTTTGGCCTGCTGTGCATTCCATTCTTGCCAGTATCACAATCAGGTGTTTTTCAGGCCTCCCTGGAGCACCAGGTAAACCTGGTCCCGAAGGACTTCCTGGACTGCCCGGTCCAAACGGCCCGCCCGGATATCTTGGAGAAAAAGGCCTGCCCGGCATTGACGGAAAGAGAGGAAGAGACGGACAGGTAATTCTTTTCTTTATTGACTTCAGCTCCATTGTCCTGGTGAGAAATAAAATAAGAGAGGTCTTTGCAGATGGGACAACCTGGTGCCCAAGGTCCTCCGGGTGACGGCTATCCGGGAGAGCCTGGCTACGCCGGAGCGAAAGGAGAAACTGGAGATGCTGGATACCCTGGTCAACCCGGTGCTATGGGACCTCCTGGACCGGCCGCACCTCAACAAGTCTTACAAGGAGCTGACGGAGAACCCGGTATCGACGGCCTGCCTGGACTGCCGGGAGAACGAGGCGCGGACGGTTTGCCTGGTTTGCCAGGGCAGGTTAGTATTACTAAGCATTATGGTTTTCATGAGATCGATGTTTCATAGCAAGCACCCATAGACCATACCTAGTCATTGCCCATTAATTCTGCACTTCAGCCTGGACCACAAGGATACCCTGGACTGCCAGGAGAGAAAGGATCCGATGGTGTCCCTGGTTTCCCGGGGCTTCAAGGCGAACCCGGAATGAGGGGACTACAAGGAGATGTCGGCTTCAACGGTGTTGATGGAGATTGTGGTGAAGATGGAGCAGCTGGCCTCCCAGGTTTGCCGGGATTGCCGGGTAAGCAGTTTCGAGCAGCACCTTTATGAAATATTGGAATGACGCTAGGAGTGCTGATTTATTTGCAGGAGAGAAAGGAGAACCCGGATACGGATACCCTGGAGCAGCAGGCTTCCCTGGACCCAAAGGAGAACAAGGAGTTGTGGGTCTTCCAGGAGAGCCTGGACGCCAGGGATTAGCTGGCCTCCCAGGAGCTCCTGGCTACCCTGGAGAACCCGGAGCTCCAGGCTCGGATGGAGCACCTGGTGCGCCTGGACTTGCCGGAGAAAAAGGACTGCCCGGAATAGACGGCAAACGTGGACGCCCTGGAAACCAGGGTCTGCCTGGTCTGCCAGGATTGCCAGGACTAAAAGGAGAGCGAGGACTGCATGGCCTAGATGGACAACCGGGAAGAAGAGGTAGCCCTGGAGAGATGGGACAAGCCGGATTCCCTGGTGCAGCTGGACCGCGAGGTCCTGACGGTTCGCCTGGAGAGGAAGGACTCATCGGATTCCCCGGACTTCGCGGAATGCCCGGTGACAACGGACTGCCAGGACTCGAAGGCGCACGTGGTGAAGACGGCGACATCGGAGTGGACGGCATCCCTGGAGCACACGGAGCTCCAGGAGACGATGGTGCGTGTCAATTTTAGTCTACTTGTGGTGCCTCCAAACATTTTGCGATTATGCAATAAGCTAGGAACGTTTCTAAACTTCTTCCGAGATCAGAAAGTTTCAGTCTTCAAGTTCTAGGTGATACATGTTACCTTTTATAAGTGCGGTCACTTGTGAAGTCTCTTAGGGATTGATTTTTTGTTTTTGCCATTATTTTTACAAGTTTTCCCAGAACTCGATGGAAAATGATCCGATTTCATCACAGATCTGTTAAGCTCAATTTGCCTCCTCAGCGAGAGTATTTAGTGAAAGTTAGATTGAACAATAATTTGTGGCTTTTTAAGGTCTTCCTGGACTACCAGGAGCTGACGGACTTCCTGGACAAAAAGGAGAAATGGGAGAAGCTGGATTACCTGGAGCTAGAGGATTGCCGGGAGACGCTGGAAGCATTGCACGACCTGGATTGCCAGGAGATGTTGGCTACCCAGGACCCGATGGACCTGTTGGTCTACCTGGCCTCGATGGAGCGCCCGGCCTGAAGGGAGAACAGGGTGAACCTGGTGACAGCTACCCTGGTCTGCCAGGAGCACCAGGAGAACAAGGAGCCCCTGGCTATGACGGATTAGACGGAGCGCCTGGCCAACCAGGCCTACCTGGTCTGACTGGAATTCCTGGTCTCAAAGGAGAAACCGGTGAACCTGGCTTTGCTGGAGCCCCAGGAAGAGATGGGCTCCCTGGAATTCCTGGATTGGAAGGCGAATGTGGAGAAGATGGTTACCAAGGAGCACCAGGTCTTCCTGGTCTTCCTGTAAGTCATCAGTTACACCACTCCTCTTATAAAAAAGTGTTCAATGCAATTACAGGGTGCGCAAGGACGGGAGGGCGAGAAGGGATATCCAGGCTTGCCAGGAGAAAACGGTCTGCCAGGTCTTCCTGGAACACCAGGCCTGCCTGGTCTGAAAGGCGAGAGGGGAGAAATGGGAGCTCCTGGTTACAATGGCGCTCCTGGAGAAGCAGGAATTCAAGTAAGTTTTCAAGCGTTGACCAGCGGTCTTGATACCCCACATCTGATTTGCAGGGTGATTTGGGAATTCCTGGCGCTCCTGGACCATCTGGAGATGCAGGCCTACCAGGACGAGAAGGACAACCTGGAGCGAAGGGTGAAAGAGGAGAACCAGGACAGCCAGGATTTGCCGGAAAAACTGGATTGCCAGGACCTATGGGTCCTCCTGGAGACGATGGCTTCCCGGGTGCCCCCGGACAAGATGCATATGGGCAGGCTGGAGCACCAGGAGAGTCTGGCTCACCCGGAGCCGATGGCTTCCCGGGTCTACCAGGAACGGCCGGCGAAAAGGGTGCTGACGGTTATCCAGGAGCACCAGGACTCCCTGGTCCACATGGAGAGCCTGGAGTTGCCGGAGTGCCTGGAGAAATGGGACTGCTGGGAATTGACGGCAAAAGAGGTAGGACATTAAAAATTTTAACAGTATAGTGGGCAAGATGAGCATGACTATGAGAATTTCTACAGGTGCCGATGGAGCTCCAGGACTACCAGGTCCTCCGGGATTGGATGGAATTCCTGGAGCTGAAGGAGACTGCGGTGATGATGGATATCCTGGACAACCAGGTCTCGATGGAACCCCTGGTTATCCAGGAGAAAGAGGAGCTCCAGGTGGGTTATTGAATTCGACATAGGTTCAGAAAGTCGCACATGACCAGAAGTACGCTAATTTCTTAAGGACCCCCTGGTTACCAAGGTCAGCGAGGAGATGATGGCCTTCCCGGAATTCCTGGAATCCCTGGTTTGAAAGGAGAACGCGGCGAGGACGGACTTCCTGGCTTGCCAGGAGCTGACGGTCTGCCAGGACGACAAGGAGCGCCAGGAGTACCAGGACCAGTGGGATTACGGCAAGAGAGTCCCCCAGGAGAGCCCGGAACACCAGGACGACCAGGAGAGAAAGGCTACCCTGGCCTGCCTGGAGACAATGGTAAGCACCTTGGCTATTTGAAGTTTTGTAGCCCCAACTAGATCTATCTTGTTCCAGGATTGCGCGGACCACCAGGAAAGGCTGGATATCCAGGAGCGCCAGGAGAAGCTGGCCTACCTGGCCTTCCAGGTATCCCTGGACCAAAAGGAGAGGTCGGGCTTCCCGGCCCCGTTGGAAATGCTGGCAGAACCGGTGCGCCTGGAAATCAAGGACCCCCAGGATTCCCTGGCGGACCGGGTGGTTGGGCGCCGTCTCGAGGTTTCACATTTGCGAAGCACTCACAGACAACGCAGGTGAGAGCCGCGCTTCTTGCCGGAGTTCTTAGGCATGTCCAGCGCTTCCGTTGCAGATTCCAACCTGTCCAAATGGAGCAGCGCCGTTGTGGACTGGCTACTCTCTCCTGTACGTGCAGGGAAATGGTCGATCAAGCGGACAGGACCTCGGTGAGAATTCGCTCAGCAGCAGTAGAATCCCGAAAACCATCACATCACCGAGATTGCACGTCTTGCAGGTCAGCCGGGCTCGTGTCTCTCCAGGTTCAACACGATGCCGTTCATGTTCTGCAACCTCAACAGCGTGTGTCATGTGTCGAGCAGGAACGACTACTCATTCTGGCTGAGCACTGAGGAGCCGATGACGCCGATGATGAACCCGGTAAGCGTCGCGCAGCCCGCATCCCCCCGCACTTGGTAACCGCTCGCTTTCCAGGTCTCCGGAACGGCAATCAGGCCATACATCTCTCGCTGTGCTGTCTGTGAGGTGCCGACGCAAATCATCGCCGTTCACTCGCAAGACACGGTCGTTCCGTCATGTCCGACAGGGTGGAGTGGATTGTGGACGGGTTACTCGTTCGTTATGGTACGTCCTATTTTGCTGTTCATATCTGACCGTGTGGATTTGTTTTTTGAGACAGGAGTTAAAAAGACAGGTTGTATTGTATGTCAACGATGGGTACATGCTCAGTTGGACTTATATCGAGAACAGTTCGCGTTAGCAACAAATTTCTATACTTTGCCGTAGGATTTCCTTCAATTTCGAAATAATATGAATGGGACCATGTCCGATAGTGTTCAATCACTGCTTCGCGGAATTTTGTTGACGCCCCAGTTCTTCTGCACGTTACCAGCAAAATCATTCGAATTTCAGGTAAAGTCTGTCTGCAGATCAACAGTGATTTAGGCGTGTTCGAAGCGCACATTTCAAAGAAAAAACAATTGGCACTCCTGGATATTCTTGTTTGACAATTGTCTCTCATGACACTTTGACATTTCTCATTCGCAAACTATTAGGTTGTAAAATAAGTTTCCGCTGTTTTCGCATAGGCATCTTCACAGGCCTCTAATAAATGAATATCGATTTTCGCGCATGTCCAGAAACTGCGTTAAAGGCAGCACTCACGGAAATTTTTGTGTTGAAGATTTCGCGGTATATCGGGGTTTTTAGGGACGATGAACTCATTGACAACGATGACATAGCGTGAAACACGCGAAAAACACAGAAAAAGATGGCGGTATTTCATGTGTGTCCACGGCGCGGACGAGTGTTCCGTGATGGGTCCCGGCACGGAACCCTGCAAATGGTACGAATTTCATAGACACGCCCCCGCTGAACCACATGCACACACCCTGTCAAAGGCGTTAGTTGCCGCGACGGAACCCTAATGTCCAGAGCGGCAGATGTGTCCACGGCAGTATCTTCGCAGGTAGGCGGCCTTTCAAGGTGTTCAACTTACTGTTGCGATTGTCCAGCTGCCGGCTTCCTGGTAAGCGACTCATTTCAGAAGTGAAAATTTCCGTGAGTGCTGCCTTTAAGGAGCATGATTCCGCGAACATGAGACCTATTTTGCGTCTTATTTTGAAGATGTAATTAATTTCGGAGTGAACCCTTCAAGAATGCAAGTTCGGTACTTTCTCTCTCCATTTCATTGTCGAGCAGTCTCAGGCACAGACACGAAACTTGGTAACCCAAAATCTTGATTATGCCGTTTTTCTCGCTGGAGTTGAAGCGAATTAAAGTGGGATTCCCTTCACTGTGTCTACAAACATGAACCGCTTGCGGACATTAATCGGTGGAATTTTGGGACAAGTTTCGTGCGCTCTGTGGAAATCGCACTATTTTGCCATATCGCGCAGGATGCCGTAATTTTGTCAGTCGAACTCTGTGGAAAGACGAAGAGCTCAGAGGAATCTTCAAACGCGCATTACTTAAGTACAGTCTATTAGCTCACAGAGGGCGCCCGATCCGACTTTGTCCGCAACTACGACCTCATCATTTTTCGGCTAACTGATCTATTTTTTGCACTTTTTTGATATGCATATGGTGTGGTTCCTTCCACTCTTATGTTTCCCTACTGCCATTCGCTAAAATATCCTTCCAGACGCATTCTGCGGGCAAAGTCGTAATTGCAGACAAAGTCGGATCAGGCGCCTTCTGTGGCTAATAGACCATAGCATAAATCTAGCTCTAACAGATGCCCGGTTATCAGATCACAAGAATGTCTATTGAGCGAGAACTGATTTGCTGAAATCTTTGACCTCTAGCACTGCTCGACTCTGTTCTTTGCCTCGCAGTCCACGGATTTTTGAAGCAGGGGAGTCGAGCTGCTGCTGTAAACGGCAAAAGACCAGCGATTTGTGGTGATACTTCGATTGGTATCTATTGTTATTTGATTTTTTAAAATTTTTTCATCCAAAACGGCAGCGGAAACTTATGTTACAACCTAATATTCAACTGGGAGGCGAAATTGATCCAGCTCTCACAAATCGGTGGGAATTGATCAGCCAGATTTCCATGTAATTGTCTAGTTCATGAATACGCCATCGATAAGGTGTCAGAATTGGAAAACTCCCGCACTACTACTGCTCTGTTTTTTGACTTCTTCCTAATTCTTGAACATTGTTCGTAGACAAATATGGTTGGTAAGAGGACAAATTTGGACTTCGCTTCCCAGAAATATTCACCTGTCAAGAGAATAGAGGTGGCAACTGGAAAAGGAAAGGGAGTATTTTAATACCCATCCCTTGCTCCTTTCTGCTCCTGCTAAGGTTTCTTTTTACATTTCGTAACACTGACTATTTCTGTCTTTATTAATACCGAGGGCGCGTGTGGCGCAGTGGTAAGAGGCTCGCTGCGCACGCACACGATCGATGGTTCGATCCCGCCCGAGGCCAACCAAGCCTTCCATCCCTCCGGGGTCGGTAAATTGGTACCAGAGGAGTCTGGGAGGATGAAGCACTGACTTGGTACATCGGGTGCCCCCCGCAAGTCATTGTACAGGGCACATACGCATTCAACGCCTCTACGATGCTCAGATGAAGTCGAATGCGTGGCGCATCCCTCGTGACGGGATTGATTAACGCCGATCACTTTATCCTTTATCCTTTATTAATACCGAACATTTTTCACACCCCTTCTGTATTTACGTTCCTATTCAATTTCCTTCTAATAATGTTTCCTTGAAAATATTACGCGCGATGCAACGGTATTTCACACTTTGTACAGAATTTCGCGTAATATTCTGTTGGGCAGAATATTACACGATCAGAACATTATAAACCAGCGCAAATGTACAAGGCTCCATACACATGGAACGCTATCCAAGCAAGCCAGTGATAGCAAACTTGATTGACTATTGAAAAAATCGTCATATCGCACACGTCATGTTATGATGTCATAGAAAGTCAGTAATAGTTCATTAACCAGAGCCTGGATGCATCACCGAGATTACTCACAACGGAGGTGCAACAAGCCAGGCTCGCAGATCGGAATGAAACATATCTTGCTTGAATCTTTGATCGAGATGGTGTCACAGTATATATTTAATTATTGCCCTCGATTCCAAAAAATAGAAATCTTACCACTACCATATGCGTTGCTGCGCCTGTCTGTCAATGGAGGGGTGGGCGAGTAGGGAGGATATTGGGCTGCCAGGCGGTGCTTCGAAGGTCTGAACCTCGTCAAGGGCACCCGCTTTGCATTTTTTATTCTTCCCATGGCATCGAAATCAAATTTAAAAGGATAGAAGACAATACCTGTTCTCACTGACATACCAGCCACGGAATAACTACAGGAGTAATTTACGTTTAATGTAGTGTAGTTATTCCATGGATGCTACGTCAGTAAGTATAGGCATTGTCTTCTGACCCTTGAATTTGATTTCAACAACACAGGAGGAATAAAAAACAAACCCTCACCCCTCTGCCTAACAGTCCGCTATCTTCCGCACTCGGCGACCCCGTCGCTGACAGGGGCGGGAACGCATATCGTGATGTGGTGGGATTTCCATTTTTAGGAGCCGAGGGCAGGAATCAAATGCACACTGTAGCAGCCACTCAAACAAAAATTCAAGCCAGATAGGTCTCATTCCGATCTGCTAGCCGGGCCTGTTGCACCTCCCTTGTCAGGGCAAATGTGTTGACATCCGTGTTAACGATGGATAAATCTGTGGGGTGTTAACACACGTTCACCCTGGGTAATCTCAATGCTGCATGTGGCTGTAGCTCTGCCTGTTGTGGATTCATGAATCCAAGTCCAAAAAGGCAAGGGTAGACTCTAAAACGAATACCTACCTGTCCTTCCAGCACACCGCCGCCGGAGCTGAGGGCACGGGACAATCGCTGCAGTCGCCCGGTTCGTGCATGGAGGAGTTCCGGGCGGTGCCGTTCATCGAGTGTCACGGACGGGGCACCTGCAACTACTACGCCACGAACCACGGATTTTGGCTTGCTATTGTCGACAATGTGAGTTCCGAGCTGATTGTGAGTCGTGAAGGAGGGGGCTTCACTGAAATCCTCCCTTTCAGGACAAGCAGTTCCGCAAGCCGATGTCGCAAACACTCAAAGCGGGAGGCTTGAAGGACCGTGTGTCGCGTTGCCAAGTCTGTCTCAAGAATCGATAATGTCGTCTAGCTCATTATTGATTTTTCTCGTTGATCACTACCATTCATTACCAGTTGGCAAAGCCGAATTATCTCTAAACGTTTAGCTGCTTTCTGATTTCATATCGATGAAGTATACTGCCTTGTCCTAAGGGAATCCGTGGTGCTTTATTATTATTGTGCAGTATTTTTGTGCCAAATTTTATTACTTATTAGTTATATAACATAATAATTCCTGCCATCCGTTCGAGGATCTGTCATTCGCAGCACTTCGAGAGCAAATGCTGCTGTTCGTTATGCAAAATAAACATCGCACAGTGTAACTGTTTCGCTGTCACTATACCCCTGGTTCCGAGATGCAACAGTTAGCAGCTATTTGGCCACAGCTGAATACTATTTACTACACAAAAACTTTCCTCAGTGGGGCTGTAGAGCGCTGTGCCCAGAAGAGGTGCGGGGGGGGGGGGGGTGGGGAGGAAAGGGTCCGAGCTCTGTGATCGGTCAAACATCCAATACGCGAACTGCCTTCCACCACTTCAGCTTTCACGCTCCACACCTCTCCAGATGTTTTTCAGGGCTATTTCGCATTATACGTCCACTTTACTTCAAGACTTCATCAAAACCAGCCAAACCTTGGCATCCCTACTCAAAATACACCGTAGCAAAAACGTCTGGGGATTTCTCTAAGCTGGTCATCCTGGCTGTGCTTCAGTGTATGTGAGAGCACCAGCCATTCACAAATCTTCTCCTCTCCTAGGTTCAAGCTTTGGATGCCACAAATCGAACAGCTAAACAATTGTGTACAAGCAAGTGGACGAAGGGACGTGTTGTCAACAGAATGGACGTATTGGAATAGCTAGCGGCATTAAACTGTTTTCTCCTGTGAAAAACCAAGCTTCCACTCCTTATTCCTGGAGAGTATCCCAACTTGTTCTACAATATTTTACACTTTTTTATATTTTGGTCTCGACAAATGAGGACGTCATGTCAGAAAGAATTAAGCTTTCAAATGAGAGCGAAAGCACACGTATATGAATTTGCTGGTACATATGATTACCATAAGAGATGCTAGCAACCCGAAACTACAGTCACTGTCGGGAGCTGTTCGTTTTCTGCGCAAGCGCCGCTCGCACTGAAAACGCCGCCGTAGTGGCAAATTTGCGTTTTCTTGATGGCTTTTTATTATACTTGGTCTTGGCTATCATGAAAACTAAGTAGATATCAAGAAAAAACTATAGTTCGCTGTTGTTGCAAGGATTCCAGCGCAAGCGACGCGGTTGCGATGCGTGCTTCCTGGGTCCTCGAAAAACGCACTCTCATCGACGTTCACTGCAAGTAGATTGAGAAAAAGACCTAGGAAAAACACAATTCACCATGTAATGCAACATTCATTTCTGAAAAAATGAACAACAGAAGTGGAAGGAAATGTAATAACGGAAAACGACGTAGCAGTTCCAAGAAGGTACGAGTGCAACAGTTACGAAATCGAGATCAAAAGCAAATTGAATATAATCAACTTAGACTTCATGCACGACTGTCATTTAATCTCGGCTTGTTACGAATTCGTGTAAAATCGTTTGTTTAACGATATCCGAGATTGATAAACTTCTTTATTCCTTCTCAGTCAACGTTTCGGCTTAATTCGCCTTCTTCATGGCCTGAAAGGGCTACACAATTCGTGGGCTCTACCAGACCAAGTGCATCAGCAGATCAAGCCAAAAGCTCAACACGTTGTTTTTCAGTGTTTTTTTATCTTATATCTTTTCAATATCTTTTATATATCTTATATATCTTCAATATCTTTTCAATCTCTTTTATCTACTTATTGGAAAACAACATGTTGAGCTTTTGGCTTGATCTGCTGATGTACTTGGCTGGTAGAGTCCACGAATTGTGTAGCCCTTTCAGGCCCTGAGGAAGCGGAGACGTTGGCTGAGAAGGAATAGAGAAGTTTATCAATCTTGGGTATCGTTAACAGAAGACTTTACGCAAATAATTAACTTAATTATTCGTACTCTTTCGGAAATCCATGGAAGGAGAAGTAAAGCAACGCTAATTTGGTGCATCTTATTAAATAAACAAAAATAGTTCACATGGCTAGAGGGTCTCGTCACGAACCGACATCGGCATGACCTCGTCACGGATGGCGCGCCTTAGTTGGTCTATCGGAAGCAGCAGCAGACGGGCGAGGCGCTGGCGGGCCGCCGCCGTGCCGACGCTGGTGATTAGGATCACGTCGTTGCGCCGGTTCTGGTACAGGTTGCGGGTGAAGATCTGCGAGACGCCCGTCCACTCCTGCAAAGCGAAGCTGTCACGGGGAGGGGTTGAGGGGGTGGTGAGGATCGCCGGAGTCACCTGCAGCAGGTCCAGGATTCGATGCGCAGACAGCGGGCTTTCGCCGTAGTTCTGCCGCAACAGGCTGCTCGACACTATGATGGGATCCCTGCGAGAAAAACTGGGTGAGGTACTCCTGGGAGAATGGCGAGCCTTTGTTACCTGGACTCGCTTTCGCTCCAGTCCTGAACTATGTCTCCGACATAAATCGCATCGAAACTCCCAGACACAGCGATATGGTGGTATGTTCGAAACGCCAGCTGAAGCAAAGCAGATTCACTCAGAAATGCGGAAGCTGTGGAACTGGTGTGGCCCTGACCTGATGTAGGGGTTCCCAGATGTGCTGTCGCATGAGAATCGGGTACGGCATTGGTCGCCCGTCCTGCAGACTCAGATCCAACGAGTGGCACATCGAGAACTGTTGGCTGCCGAGATATCGAAGAAAGAGTATCAGCGCCAGCCCACATTCGCTCACACTGTGATTGACCACATCGACAGTTTCGTTCCACATGAACTGAAAGCGGGAAGTAATGACCTTGGACGTTCTAGAGACGAACAAAATTCCCAGGATGCGCGAATGAGTTATGCCATTATGGTGACGTAAACTAGGGAAAGAACTAAACTTCTATGACCTTCTCCAGTTGTAAATTTTGTTGCCGTCGTAACAGGTAAAAGGGTTCAGAAAATGACTCTGCACAGAAAGTTCCATTTTCTCTCGTCTTGAAACCTGGGCATGCTTTGGTTTTGTAATGATTTTCAACTGCTACGCCACACAGGTGGTTATATGAGCAACTTTATTGGCCTTACATTTCGACAATACATCGTCCTCAGAGGCCTGAAAGTGGGTCAACTTTACGCGAGCTCGCACCCTATCCGCTCAAACACTTCCTCTCCCAGTGCTTTAAACTCGTGTTAGCGAGATCATTGTGAGATTCTCATTATAAGATGACAGTTACCAGGTGCTCCACAAATCCTACGGAGATGGTATTCAGCTCTTTCCCAAAGGTATCAGGTTCTCCCGTTTTTTACTAGCAAGGTGTCCATTTACGCGCACACATAGCGGTCGACCAGTCTCTCCAATATACTTCGCATGGCAAGTTTAGCATTTATATGACTCCCATCTTGGCACAATCCGCAGATTTGCCATAAGGACAAATAACACAGTTTTCTGAAGTGAAGGCTCCTGTTTTTTACAGCTTGACCAAAAAACCACAGGTTGTCCAGAGATGGCACGCAATCCATGTAACAAGGAACTTACAAAATTCGACCGATAACCAGCTGTATAAACGGACCAACTGACCGAATATCTTGCTTTCTGAACAAATTCGTGAGCCAGTTGTTGACCAAAAATACCTTTCCCATTTGGCAAACACAGCTCAATTCCTTGAACGACTGCGCAATACTAACTTCTGTCAAAATTGCGTCATGGGATCATTTGATGTAACATCTCTATGTACCAACTGTCACAAACACTGCTGCTCTTCAAGCATTATTTGAAATGCTTGAGCTGCATTGCCGAACCATAGAGATGTATGGAATTAGTCGATAACAGTTTATGACGCTAAGAAGGGAATGTCTTAGCTGCAATATTTTCAAATGGTCAGGAACATACTTCTCTCAACAATGAGATCTTGCAATGTGACAGAGGCTTGCACAAGTACTTGCTATTTGCTTCATGAGCAAAACTGAGCAGCCCGTCCTCTCATGATTTGCAATCATGTACTGCCGGTAATCGATGACTTTTGCTTTGTGACTTCAACGCAATCCGAAATGGATGAATACTTCAGAGTCCTCAATCAACAGTCTCTAAATACACAGCTGAAACTGTCGAGTGGTATGTTCCACGTAAAATGGTGTCACAAGGACAGCTCAAAAAACATAATCGTGCACGCCTCTTCAGCACACCTAGCCGTGAAACGTGCTACTGTTGCCGCAATAGGCTCAGAACGCCTGTCGATGTCTGCAGCGGTGAAGAAGAGCGTCAGCAATCTCTAGAAGGAGTTTCCAATATATTACACGATAATGGTTATCAGACAAGAACAAGAAGATCGAAGAAACTACGCATCGCTCCTCCAAGAGAATCGCGTAGCACTAAGCTCCCATTACGTCTGCGTTTTATTTCCGACAGGATAAGCGCGAGAATCAGACGATATCTAATTCGAGCCCAACTCCAAGATCATGTTGTCTTAGTCAACATTCCTAATGATAACATCAAAAGAAAGAATTCGAGATAGAGAGTTGCGGCAAAAGGCACGTGAGCTGAACCTCAACGAGGGCAAGGGGGAACGTATCTACGTGGTTTGTAGGAACGAAGTGGTGAGAGAGTCTGACATCTCTTTATGCAAGACTGGTGCTCCAAGAAACTTGTAGAAAAGGCTGAGATTTGCGTGAAATGCTTTCTGATGAACACCCGCAGTATTGTAAACAAGTTATATACCTCCACCAATTCATTTCATCGCACAAATCTAAAATAGTGTTAACTACAGAATCATGGTTACAACCTAAAATCTCTGATGGTGAAATTTGTGGTAACTTTCCGTATAATGTTACTAGACAGCATACCCGGCTTCGCTCGGATGTTTTAGAACCCCGGCTTTCTCATATTGATGAGAACAATTGCCATTGCTGATAAAATCATTGCAAATACCCATAATTTTTGTGATGAGCACATTAGCGATGCTCAGGTACATGGCATTCCCCTTCGAGTAAACATCGCGTTGGAGACACGCGCGCGAGCTGATCCATTCCATAGATCAAAATCTCAATCGAAAGGCTACGTGCGAATGGTTTTTAGCGGTTCGGACGTCGCCATTCAACTGAGAATTTGATCTGTGGAATGGATCAGCGCGCGCGTGTCTCCAACGCGAAGTTTACTTCGGAGTGAAAGCCCTGTAACCCTTCCCCTCAATTAATCCCGTAAGCGAAACGTCAGTGTCAGTGAAGTTATTTCGATGACAAATTCGTGGAAAACAGTTGCTATATTCGTGCTTAGATGTTTAACGTGTTCGATTGATCCAGTAAGCACATTTTGCCAATTTTCAGAAACAGGAAAAGAACAGAAGACATTGGTGAACCGATATATTCGTGCAAAACAATTGCCGTATCTGTGTTCAGCGTATTGAAAAATCCCAGTAGACACGTCTCAACCGATCCATGGGCGAAAACAGCGAGCCAAGACAAAAAAGGAGGAGGCGTATGCGTTTTAGTCCATAATTCGATAATTTTTGAAAATGGTAGATTCTCAATGGAAAATATATCATCCGACGTAATTCGATTCGATATATGTATGTCTTCCTGTAGCCGAATAACATCGATTTATCCTCGTGTATCGACCTCCGCATAACTCTTCTAACCAATATGAACTGCTTTTGACATTGCTTTCTGACTTGACGTCATCCTTTCTTTACAAGACAACTCTATCGGGTGATCTCAACCTCTGAATTGATTGGCTGCACAAAAGAGCGGATAATACAGCAGATGAAAAATTTCTTTCCATGTTTGAATCATTATCGTTGGTTCAATTGGTCAATTCTCCCACCAGAAAAAACCAAGTCCTTGATGTTATCCTTTCAAACTCAGAACTTGTTTCGAATATTGCAATTTGTTTGCCTCTCAGTGCTTCGGATCACAATATGGTGTCTTTTTCTCTGAGGATCCCAAAATCCAAACCCGTTTTTACTTACCGTCAAGACTTCAAACACGCCAATATTCGCGCAATTTCCGATGCACCTTTCTCAATTAACTGGTATAATTCTTTCCTCGACTACGTTGATATCAACGATGTTTATAACCGTTTCATTAAAATTATTCGAGAAATTATCGATGTCTTTGTGCCCATACAAAAAGTGAGATCATCATCGTTCAGCTCTTATCCCACGCACATTCGCAACCTACTCGAGCAGAAAGAAAGAATTTTCCGTGCAAATCCCAATCTTTCAAATTCCGATACATACATAAATGCATGTAAGAATCTTGACTACCACATTAAAAAATTCCTGGCTTACAAGTCTAAACGACTCGCTTACTCGAAAAATATGAAAAATCTTTTCACACATACAGAAAGCTGAAGCCTTTGCTAGTTTATTTGTTAGTAGCTTCGTGAATCAGCTGCCCTGAACTCACTAGTTTGACCAAGGGTAGCTTTGAAATACCAACAATTACCCCTTCAGTTGTTTTCAAACAATTACGCACTCTTACAGCCTCCCAACCTGTAACATCTGATGGCCTATCGCAAATATTTTACAGGATGTTTGCAAAACAACTTGCAACACTCCTTGCAATGATTTTTAACATTTCTTTGATGTTAGGCAAAGTGCCACGTGCCTGGAAAGCATCCATAGCGACACCTATTCCAAAATCAACCAGTTCTTCCAACATTTCTAATTATCTCATAATGGGCATCCTTCCTCATTAAAGTCCTAAAAAAATACAAAAAGCATTTAATGAACTGGTCATCTGGAATCAATTGCATTCCTTTTGAACAACATGGGTTTCAATACGGCTCATAAACCTGCACTCAACTCATATATTGTACGAATGTTTGGTCTAATGCCCTTAGTGATGGCAAAAGTATTGTATATATATTTGTATTTAGATCTCAGCAGAGCTTTTGATACCGTCAGCCATGTCGGTCTCCTGAACTAACTTGAGGGCATCGGGCTTAAAAGAAACATCGTAAACTGGTTTCATTCCCACCTTCATAAAAGAATGATGATCCTGCGATATTAGAGCAGTTTTTCTCTCCCTAGACAATGTAGCTCGGAGTACCGCAGGGGGGCGTATTCTCGCCAATTCTCTTTCTTATATTCATGTATGACCCCCCAAATTATCTTAAGACTCCATGCACGACTGTCATTTAATCTCGGCGTGTTACAAAATCGTGTAAAATCTTCTGTTTAACGATACCCGAGATTGATAAACTTCTTTATTCCTTCTCAGCCAACGTTTCGGCTTATTTCGCCTTCTTCAGGGCCTGAAAGATATCTTAAGACTGATATTCGAATCACAATAGCGGCATATGCGGATGCTTAAACTCAGGCAATTCTAGTGGGCCTTCCGCGGGCGCATTCAGGCCCAGCGGCCGGCCCGCGTGCCATACTAGGGGGCGGGGCTTGTCAGCGGGCCTCCCGCGGGCCGTATTTTTTGGTGGGGCTTGTTACCCGGCGGCCCGCGTGCTATATTTACCCTCATTAACCCTTACGGGTAGCTTGCATATCGTTTCACGAATCCTAGCCCTGATTAAGTATATGAGATTTGCCCACGTGAGCGATCTGGGGCCGGCCACAAAACAAGCGCGGGCTGGCTGCCAGAATTGCTTGCGAAGTCTCGGCTTGTTTTACCAATCAAGACAGAGATGAAGTTGAAGAGGCCCTGAACAAATCAGCAGAAAATATGCTAGATTGGGCTAAGAAATGGAACTTGAAAATAAATTTTAGTGAAAGTCATTTTCATCTCAGTCATCTCGTGCGGGACATGTTCTTAAGAGTTACTAATAAAGAGCTCAAGATGGTATGTCCACGCAGATTTAATTACTCAGAAAGGAATCAAAATGGTACATTGTTTATTCAGGAATATTGGTAGTAATGACGTTTCGATTTGAATGAGACTTTACAAAACACTTTTGCTAGCGATTTTGAGTACTGTAGCCTAGTTTAGAGCCTTTCTTTGATTAGAGAAATAGAAAAAAATTGAAAGTCTTCAGGGAACGTTCACCAGAATTCTATACTATCGAAATTCTCCTGATCCATGTTATCTTCAAACCTTATCTACGTACAAAAAGCGCCTACAAAAACTAAATCTTAAATGTTTGTATGACAGAAGAGTAGAAGCCGACTTGATTTTAGCTTTCTAGATTATTAAGAGAGAAGTTCGATTTAAACCCTCTCGTTTCTGGATATTCTGACCATCTTTTGGTGGTTTTTCATTTACAACCCCCAAAATGGGGAATTACAGTCGTACAAGACAACCCAACAATTTTGCTTTTAGAACTGTACATGGGTGCAAAAGCTGCCAGCGACATTCTTATCACTGGAAAACTCTAATCGCTTCAAAAATGCTTCCCGGAAATACTACGAATTATCGGTCTACAGGGAGTTACTTAGGATTTTTAGTCATGTCTTATCGCATTTCATCATCATTTTTTGTAAAAATCTCACACATCTATGCTTACTTTTCACTTCCCCTTACTTCTTCTAGTTTACTGTTGGTGCTGCTTCCTTTACGATCCATCTTGATGCTAGATACACATGTACTTCCGTTTCTAATGGTCCATTTCTGCACTAAGTTTGATCGCCAAAAAATGCATGATCCTTTTATTTCTGCTAATTCGTTCTACAGTTGAGAAAAGAATGACAGGCGTAAAACATAATTCATTCCGATCTCTGTATGATTCGTATCTTATGCCCGATGGCAGGCTTGGCAGAATGCGATTCGATGGATTTCTTCAAATTTTGCCTCGGAGAAGGTAGTTGCTCTCATCTGACATAATTACTGAACGTGGGCAGCCAGTATAGCAGTTGGTCAAACATTCGACATGTTCCTATGACTCTTATGAGAATGAGGACATCTTGCTGGCTAGTGTTGGTATTTGCTCCGAAAACTCTTGGGTCGAAATAAACTCACGTCTTCAGTACAACTAATTAAATTGAAAGATTTGATAACTAGTATACCCAAGTCTATCGCTTATTTATTTCGCCATTTAAGACCATGGCGGCTAAGATTGTGCATGCCTGAAATTCTTTTCTATTCCATTGCTTTGAACATTGGTTTCTTTTTTCTATTTCTTACAGCTAACTACCTAACACATTATTGTATCTGTCATGCAGGTCAGGATGTTGTGAGCAATTCTATTGCGCCTGCGGGCGTAAGGAACAAATAAATGAATAAATAAATAAACGAGATTTCTGCAGATCACTTATGGCTAGCCAGTACGGCCTAATGACCCGCATTAGCTCACCAGGAGCGGTCTGCCATCAGTAGCACAATAATCGGAGCTGAATACCATCTCCGTAGGATTCGTGGAGCATCTGATAGGTGTCATTTTATACTGAGGATCTCACAGTCGTCTCGCTAGCCCGAGTTGAAAGCACTGGGTTGATAGAGAGGAAGTGTTAGTTCGGATAGTTGTAAGTTCGCGTAAACTTGACCCACTTTTAGGCCTCTGAAGACGACGTATTGTCGAACCGAAAGGCCAATAAAGGTGCTCATACAACCGCCTGTGTGGCGCAGCACTTGAAAATCATCATAAAACCCCGCACAGTGTGAGGAAAAAGGCTATGCTTTCAGCCAATAAGAAACTCCCGCAGTCGAATCGAAGCCTTCGCAATGCAGTACACTCTGCTGCGGAGCAGCGCAGTGCACCGCCTGATTAGTGCTCATCCTCTCGCTCCCTCCTCAAAGCTAGCCGCGCTGCGGTAGAGTGTACTCCGTATTGTGATCCTCAAAAGCCGGCGTTCTTTGCTATTTCCAGCAACATGAGTAGTGCGAAACGAAAACTAGACCATTGTTTCTCAGATTTTTTTGTTATGCTTAATGATCTGGCACCCTAGCCTTAGCACTCTCAGCTTCAACTAATGTCAGTGCATTAGGTGGGAACTCTGTATATAGATATGATAGCTTTCTATAGATACATCGTGGCAATCAAAACGCTGTAAAAGTGTGGCGACCATACTTCTACAATCAAGTAAACTTGTTTCTACGTCTCGTAAAAAATTCAACGCGCCCTTGGACGTGGTACACATAGTATCTTTTTTATGCGGGAGACATAAGAACTTGCGAGCAGAGAAGTAACATAAGTGCCGAAGCCGCTGCGATGAAAGAGTTACCTTGTGCGGGAACAACCGGATCCTGTTAGCGTCCGAAACATCCGAGGGAAGTTTAGCCATCCCCAAGCCAAACTGCAGGAAAAGCAGGGCGATATGCTCCATGGTTAGGCGGCAGAAGCGGAAAAGTTCCTAAAATATCCCGATCACGTTATCAATGTCCTCGAGACGTGGAGATGGAAGAGCTCACTGCTGTTAGCCATCGTTTAAGTACGAAAAGCACATACATGAGTCGTGGTCCATAAGCGATGTTGTACCTAGGTTGTTTTTTTTAGCAGAGCATTATAAGCCAAAATTCGATACTGTGTCCGAATTGGTACAGGTGGGCGTGGAGATGGTATCATACCGTTGCACAAATTCGCATTCTTCGCACATGTCCACACAGAACAATTCGTACTCGTCGATGTTTTTCTCGATGTCGCTCTGGATTTCGATCGAGAAGCGATCGGCAAGTGGATGAGTCAAAGGGGCCGAGGTGCCCAGCGTGAGCATCTGCAAGCAGCAGCGTAGAGTCCTGCATGGTTTAGCTCCTATAATCGTAAAAGCATAGAGCAGCTGGAACAAGTGCAGAATGCCTTTACCAGAAAGCTCATGGTACGCATCCTCGGATTTGTCTATGATCAGATTCCCAATGGTAATGAAAGGAATAAAAACTTTTGCCTCAAGAAACTCAGCTTTCGCAGAAAAGTTAATGATCTCCTTCTTTTCCACAAAATTGTTCATGGTGAGTGCGAGCTTAGGCTTGAGGACTTATTTGCATTGCGATCTTCGACGACGCGGGGAGGAGCAGTCAAGCTTCAGCTTAAAACAGCCAGGTTGAATTGTAGACGCTATTTCTTCACTTATAGAACTCTTTCTAAATTTGAGAAACTTCGCAAAAAAAGAACATTACCAATCAGCTACAATGCTTTCAGAAGAATGATTGAGCATTGCCTCAGCCCGTAGAGCCTTGAACGTTCACTTTCAGTTGTTTTATGAATGTACCAGTTATGGCAATCGTTATAGTTGTTGTGTTCTATTTTTCTTTCATTTTGTTTCGTTTTATCCTCACATAAGTGTAAACTTATGTAATAAATATATGTATAGTTGGAAGTGTTGCTAGTCAATGAAACAGAATCTGCACTAAAGCGACGTAACTTGGAAAGAGGATACAGCGATTGAGTTTACCTTACCCTGGCGCTCCATGTGAACGAAGCACGGAAAATTTCAGATCGTAACTCAAGAGTGTTAGCCAGAGAGAGTTGTTAGCCTACTGCTGCTGCGATAACAGCAAGCAGTCGACAACGAAAATGTTGCTACTGGAGCTGAACATCACCCATATGCCCTGTGTCGTTTTCCAATCGGAGCGTCAAATTAGTCATTTGAGAAGATGAGCTGCCATGTTGAAAATGTTTTGATTAACTTTTTGTTGAACTGAACTGCAAACATCAATGCATCGCAGCACCTACAGATCACTCATGACTCGTGGAGCAGCACTGCGAGAAAAGTGGTTGTCGGATCTTGTGCGGTGGATGGGCAGTGATTATGAGTCCTTATATCATTTAGTCATCAGAAGGACTGCATGTAGTTTGTTGTAACCATAAGCTAACGATCGAATGAGATCGTGCGCAGGCATGTGCGGAAGTAAAATTTTAAATCCCGTAAAACGGAAAACGGAAGGCCAGAAATGGGCGGAAAACGGAAAATGTTGCCGAAGCATAGGTTTGTTACCAAAAGTCATCTTCAACATTGTCTTTTCTAGGTTTCTTCTTCAGGAGCATAAGTGGTGAATCTTTCAAGTAGTTGAGTAACTTTAAGTCTATTGATGGTGCTTACTTCAAACGCCTAGAATATAGGTAGATCGAAGAGTATTTCACCTAGTTACGAGAGATTATCAGAGTTGTATTATATAATCAATAAGCATATTTCTCACTGAATGTTTGAGTAGACGAGAAGCAGTGAAGTGTGAAAAGTGCGACTTTTTTGCTTTACTTCGGAGCAGACCTATTCTGCAAAAATTCAGAAAAAAAGGCAACGATGGTAGCTAACGTTTGGAATTTGGGAAGGATCACGTTATTCACAGAGGATCCCGTTGGAACGAGTTAGCGATGGAGGAAGGAGGAGAAGAACGACGTGTGGGGAACGTGAAACACAATATACTTGCACATTTTCGAAAAAAAATTTCAAAAATTCGAATAATCGAATATATTTGAAAACTGATTTTATCGAGTATTCGAATTTCGAGTATATTCGAAAAACCAAAATCTCGAACATACGAATTTTCGAATAAATTCGAAAATTGGTTTTTTCGAATATTCGAATTTCGAATAAATATTCGAATAATTTATTCGAACAAAATATTCGAATGAAAGTGCTAGATTGGAACTTTGAAAGACTTAAAACTCTTGCAATTTGGAACACATTCTGCGCCCCCTTCAAATCTATTGTTGTAACAAACCAGTGAAAAACCTTCGAGCAATCCCATCGAATTAGATTAAAAAACAAAATTTCAAATGACTTCAACTATTCAACTAATCCACGCAAACCTAATCGGAAAGTGAATCGCAAGTCGAACAAAAGAAGAAAATATAGCATCAACAAAGCGACAACAAGGTATAAGGCGCGTTTTTTTTTTCCGTTGCAGTTTTCTCCACCTACAGTGTGCGCCGATAGCGGCGGGTTTTAAAGGCAGGGGTCCACCTCATTTTCGTAGTTCAGCTAACAGCAGATTCTGCATCTACTCGGCGCGATGGTTCCAACGGTATACATAAATTGTCTCAGAATGGTCTACAAACCCGTCTTCCAGGACGGGGTCTGTAACAGTTTGCTAGCCCGAGTTGACGTGTGGAGCCGTTGATCTTATCGATTGGACACGCCAAGACTCGTTGACCGACGCGGCAGCCGTGGCAGGCAGCCAGCACAGCTTGGAGCGATCCGCCTCCGGGCTCCAAATTTTTATCCAGTTCGAGCCTTTCAAAAATGGGGATTTCGTCGCTTCTGTGCCAGTTGATGTACATCCCAGGGACCAACATGATGAGAAGGTCTAGGATATGTTGGTAAATCCAACAGGCAGAACGAGTTGCCCCTCTGCCTTCAAGCGGAATCCGGAAGAGCGCGGCTGACCGCGAAAAACGCTCGCGCTAGGATGCTCGCCGCGACACCAAACTGTAGGGTTTTCTTGATCCATATTTAAGATCAAATATGATTTGAAAAAATATCAATAAAACCCTGATTTGCCACGGTGATTCCAGCACGGGCGACGTGGCCGCGCAAGGTACTTGCTGTGTCTACGAAAAACCCAGCTTACTGTATTTGTCACCTTTTATGAGTCGTACACGATTCGAAAGCGCTATTTTTACTCTAAAAGAGTGTTATAACGGATGCCTTTCAAACCGACAATTTGCTTGAGTTTCAAGACTTCGATATGGAGTATTGCGTCTATGAAAAACATCACTATTGACGCCTGACTCTCCCAGCATTCGATCGAAGCTCGAAAGATCACTAAAACCCCTCAGATGACTTATGCCATGTAAGGAAAACAACTTGTGCTTGAAACGATCATCAGTGGTCCCATACTTCAGAAAATCATATTTTGTCTCGGAGACGCCAACCATCACGATTAGCCAAATTCATTCCAGAAGGCGTGAGAATTGCTTGAGAGAAACTGCGTGATCTAGATGGACATCGCGCTTCTCAAACGTGCTAAAAAATGAATAATTCATCTGGAAAACCGGAAATTGATTTGAAAATCCTGATGATGACTGACTACGTCTGGCCCTACTTTTTCAACACCATCAAAGCTGCACGCCAAGAGCTTTCCCCGGCATTGGACGCCTTTTAGTCCCTATTGAATGTAAAGAGAAAATGACATTTTTTCTCAGCTTGGCATTTTCTTCCTAAGCGTAGAAATTAGGTAAACCAACATTTTTGGGAAATCTCATGTTGACAGAATTGTGGAGGGAGAAAAGCGCCTTTGGATGAGCGCATTGGATCACTAAAACACGTTCGCGCTGTTAGCTTCAGAAAAAATCGACGTGGGACCACTCTGTATGCTCATATATGGCGTGTTCATTCAGTTCGAAACTAGATCAGCAAACAGGGCAAACGTCTCTGAAGTATTTCGTGTGATTCATGTAATTAGGATATCGAATATTCGGGTGACACATTCGTATAATGGGGACATCGAATATTCGAATAATCGAATATATTCGAAAATTGACTTTTTCGAATATTCGAACATCGAATATATTCGAAAAAAGAAAATTTCGAATATTCGCATTTTCGAATGATTTGATTCGAATGATTTATTCGAATGACCGAATAATTATTCGATTCGGTTGCAAGTATAGTACACAAGCACCCCAAACATTGCGCAAGCCATAAGGCGCAAACGGGGCTATTGTGGAGCTGGGAATCATCGTCTGACTAAAACAGTGACAATTGTGATGTATGCTTATGCTTTTGTGAAGTTGAAAGAAAGTCTACATCATGTGTTGCTTCGCAGGACTGCTTGATGCTCTTACCATGGCACATGACAGTTTCATGGGAGCTTTATGTCAGTTCACCCCACATTTCTGTGGAACCCTGTTTTTTTTTTGAGAATTTCGAGGAGAGCAGGGTACTTGTATGGCACATTTGAAAAAATGATGAAGACCAGCAAAATCGGGACGGTACATTTACAATGCAGCTGAGGCAAAAAGTCAAGCAAATTAGTTCGAATTTCGTAAATGGCGTTTGGACGTCAATTTTGGTGCCATTATTGTGAACTCATGTACATTGCGCATTGGAACACATGAACCTCTTCAGGATGGGAAAGTACGCCAAAAACAACGACCCCCCTCCCTCCATAATTTTCCGGGATTTTCTGTTTTCCGGGCCAAAAACCCATAAAACGTAAAACGTAAAACGGAAGGGCAAAATGGGCGGAAAACGGAAGGCGTAAAACGGAAAATGGAAAATTCCGGATCGTGCGACCTACTTCAGCTCAAAAGCGGATATTCCTGCTGGTTTCTTCAAAGAGAGAATCTCATAATTGTTTTCAGAATTTCCATAATGATAGAATCTGCAGGAGTTGCGAAGAATGATGATGGTGGCATATTTGTACGGCTTCAAAACCGTTGAAGAACCCATATTGAAGGATTTTTTGCCAAGAGTTCTCAGAATTCTCGGCGTTTGTGAGAGATGGCTGGTGCCCTTGTCACAGACTAGCTGTAGTTGTTGCGTGTTTTCTGTGATAGTGAGACGCGTTCACTACATTCATTAGGCGGATAATACTGGTGGACCTATGATTGGTAGGGCTCTCGTAGAACGATTTTCCAAGCATTTCACCTTTATCACTGGAATCAGCGCGTTTAGTAGGAATCTGTCAATATCCTACAAGTCAGAGTCAAAAATGAGTAAGACTTCAATATAAAGTTCAGCATTCATTCTTCGTCAATATGAGCGCAATACTTGGCAATGGAAAACACTAAGTGGTAGTACTGTTTCGATCTAGTTCTTTCTGCACTCCAGATGATCGAAAGTCAGATCACGAATTGAAAGCCACTACCTTGTTTCTCTTGTAAGAGCACAGGACATCCCATACGACCCATGGGAAACTCATAGAAGGCGATGAAGGACATAGAAGGCGATGAAGGACGGAACCTTGGTTCCTCCGCGTAGCAAACCTTGTACCTAGAAGGAGAATATGATCAGCAGCATCCCACTTCTTTCAGAACGTAGGTAGTCTTTTTTCTGATCTATGTACCGATTTGGCAACAACGGGAAGAGAAATTCAGGAAACTACATATGTGAAAAGTTAATAACCAGGAATGGAAGAAAACTAGTGCCTGAAGCAGACCCCTAAACACAGTGAAACAAACACACACCACTGGAGCGCCTTCATTTCCATATTTTCATCAGATCGAAGGCTAGCCTTTCCGGAAGGATCGCGCTGATATACGGCAGCTTCGCCTCCGAACTCCTGGAAGGGGTAAATCGTTCGAACAGCTCGCCCACGAACGCATCACCACACAGGGTTTTTTCTACTGGGTGTCACAAATATTCATCAAGCCGTGTATGTCGACCCCATAGCAAGTGAGGCTTAAGGGATAAGAGTGGAAAGCCTTAAGTCCTGTGATGCTCTAGGAACAGGAACACGAACACGAACACTTGGAGCACTTAGAAAAAGCACCTCGAAGAAATAAGCGCGGTACTGATGATAAATTCGTGTGTAGCGTAGCTCCACAATCCTATCCGTGTGGTAGAAGGAGTAGTCGTCTCGCTCCATTGTTGCCAGCCTCTTCAGACTCACTATGTGACCGGACACGATTGAAGCCTCGTCGGAAACACCGTACTCGTCGAGAAGTTGCTGTATAAATCATGAGTGCTACATCTTTTTTCAAACAAACATGTAGAAAACCACACCTGCATTTTTGCAGAGTATTCGTCTCGCGTGCGACGAACTTGTGCTCGCTTAACCTCATCGCCATCGAATGGATCGAAGCCTGGAGGGCATAGCACCTAAAATTCGCACTGCATGTCATAAACCAGGCAATGCAAGTCATTAGCTAGCCAACGTAACGGGATCCACATCATGTTCGAAAATGCTCGTGGTGAGCTCGGCCATATCCAGAACCTCTTCCACTTTCTTTGCCTTCCTTAAGCACCTAATTCAAAGCGCCGATCGTTGCCTCATTAACATCACCGACCTGTATATTTGTCCATTAAGTCTTGGACTGCGGTACATTGGCTTAATGACAGAAAACATGTAGTCCGGCACGATATCGCTCTGTTCATGCACCGTCAGAGGTTCCGCGGGTTCCCCACTTTTCGGAAAATCCACAGCAATCGCGCACTTGCGAGCGATTCCGTTGCAAACATCACTGAAAAAAAACGATAACATGAGTGCAATGGAGTAAGTTGGGAAGGAATCACGTGAGCAGTTTTTAATTTGACACTTGATTGCACCTGATGGAGCGAATGCATCAAAATTTGGAACCTTGTTTTATTCAGATGCCATAATGTTGTGATCTTTGTTCAGTAGCGGGCAAAAAGATATGACCAGCGGCAGCATCAACAAATTGATGTTCTGCTATAACTCTCCCTTCCATTGAGCAATTTAAATGAAATTTCGGTATGCACTAGAGCTCCATGGGGGCTTCCTAACAACAGCTTAGCATGTGTGCAGAGATTCAATTCTAGTCGCGTTACTTGGCCCAAGATTCAACTTCCTCAACTTACATAATTTTTCTTGTCCAATATTCCAATTACATTCCAAACTAGACAGATAACGACGCTCGTTCAACGATCTCATTTATTGCTTCTAAAACCAGTAAGTATTGGATCTTTGGACCATGTAATGGCCGCTGAGGTACGTTTATATTGCACTATAAGAAAATTAATAGCAGACTCAATACTGGAATTTCCAGTATGTTGGTGCTAGAAGGCTTCGTCTGTTACCGAATAATGTCTTGTGTTCTCCGTCAACTTCTGTTTTTTAACACAGACTAAGAAAAATAAATTTCCTTGGACTTTTAGAAGTCAAAGAGATTTGAAATTTTTAGCTTTTCGTTTGCGACAATACCTCCCCACAGACTCAGAATAAAGCTATGAACCAACACATCCATCATGCTTTTCATTTCTGTCTTAGATTATCTCTTAGCTTCTAACAATTTCTCTGCAAGAGGAATTCTCCAGTTAAGGGCATTTTCGAAATTTTGCTCCCTGTTGCCTGTTCTGACTTTTCTGTGACCTACTGTTTTATGAACCTCATTTTCTGCTGGAAAATCTTGGAGTACAAAGGAAACGGATGCTGCAAGGAGCTGACAGAGAAGAGGCCGACGTTCTGCGAAACTTGAGCAGAAGTACCAGAAAAATTGAATTGCTCAGGTTTAAAGGGTATACGGGTCTTGAATTCCTCTCTGTTAGTGGGAGCCGGTTTGGGCAAACTGCACTGATGCCTCATAGATTTTGCGAAGCGCGAAATTTTCTTATAACTAAGCACGAAATTCTCTTATAAAAGTACTACTATTCCTACCTTATGCACCTGGGAAACACCTTGAATATCTTTGGACTCCTGTACTGTACCTGAAGAGCATTGTCTAGTGCACTCATGTGCATGTAAATAAAATAAATACATTCCAGACTGTTGAGAAGAAAGAAGAGTTGGTACAGGTTGAGCACCTACGTACTTGCCTATTACCTCCACCTGAATGCTCTTGCTGGACTTTTCGTTGCTGCTCAAAAGCTACATTTATAATGCATCGAAGTACGATTCGATCGGATAAGAAATGATACGTATCGAACTTTATCCCTCTCTATCCGATGAGGATCCATACATATCTTTTCTCATCCGACCGTATCGGACTCCGATGAGTTGTAACTATAAATGTAGCTAAACGGGAAGACAAAATTAATTGATCAATTTTACTAGCAAAAAAAACCTTTTTCATTATATCTTAAGAATTTTGACGGTGTAATAGTTTTTATTTGAATATGACGCCAAATGGATTTGAGAAGAATGCTACGGCGTACGCGGGAATCGACGCCCACTCGCGGGGCCCGGTGAGTGTGGACAATAATATGCAAGGGTCCTCGATGCTTCGCGAACGGCGGCATCGGGGGACAAGCAGGCGAGTCGTTAAGGATCACAGCGTAGCCAAGACGCGTATTGCGACTTTGAACGTTGGCACGTTGACCTGTCGCTCATATGAGCTAGCAGCAGCACTACAGCGCCGACGAATCGACCTATGCGCTGTGCAGGAGACAAGATGGTCAGGAAGCAAGTCCAAGGAAATTGGATGCGGCTACAAGATCGTTTATAATGGCAGTCCAGGTACAAGGAACGGCGTCGGGGTCATCGTCTCTGAAAGGTTCAGGGATTCCATAGCAGTCGTAGAGCGTTTTGACGACCGTCTTATGAAGATTGTTATCGTCACGCAAGAACGGCGCATTCACTTCTTCTCGGCATATGCCCCACAGACTGGATGCACCGATCGGGTCAAGGATGACTTCTGGGCACTGATTGGTGAGACGACCGCAGCAATACCACCAGAAGACACAATCATCATTGCGGGAGACCTGAATGGCTACGTAGGAGTGACGAAAGACGGCTACAGGTGCCACGGTGGCTTCGGATACGGGGTGCGCAACGACGATGGTGAGCGTATACTCGACTACGCCGAGTCTCACAATCTTGTCATAGCGAACACGAAGTTCCGAAAGCGACCATCCTACCTTGTTACTTTCTAAAGTGGTGGCAACAAGACACAGATCGATTACGTCCTCGTGAGATACCGAGACCAGAAGCTTGTCACGGACGCAAAGTTGTGCCTTACGAGACGGTCACGTCCCAGCATCGACCGCTAATTTGCACGATGAAAATCACTCCGCCAAATCAGAGGCGCGTCGAGCGATGTGGGCCGGCTCGAATCAGGTGGTGGAGACTAAGAGAGACAAGTAGATGTCATCTCCAAGATCAAGTTGCCACCTGTCACGAACGTAGATGAGACATGGCAAGGGGCTACCAATAATATCCTTGCAGCAGCTCGTTCCGAACTTGGCACTACCAAATCAGACCGACGGAAGATCGAAAGAAAGACTTGGCTTTGGATGGAGGAAGTGAGAACGAAAGTCCGCGAAAAGAAGCGTTTGTACCATCTCTTCCTTGACAATAAAACGGCAGGCAACTGTAGCAGTTACAGGAAGGCGAAGAGGGCTGCGAAGAAGGCCGTGGCCGCTGCGAAAGCGGCTCATTACGATGAAGTCTGTAAGAAGTTGGACTCGAAAGACGGTGAGCGCTTTATTTACCGACTTGCGAAGTCACGTCAGCGCCAAGCAGACGAAGTCGAGAAGTTTCACGGCGTTAACGATGAACAAGGCCATCTTCTCATGGACCGCAAGATGGCGACGCAACGATGGAGGGATTATTTTGAGAAAATCACCACGGAAGAATTTGCGCATCCTTCTGTCCCAGAAATCCCGCCCACCTTCGGAAAGATCACCATTGAAACGTATGAAGCTAGGCAAGGCGACTGGTCCAGATGATATGGCAGCGGACGTGTGGAAGGCACAGGGTTGGAGCTCCGCCGAATGGTTGACGAAATTTTTCAACTTGACAATAGCGGAGAAGAAGGTGCCCGAGGACTGGCAACGAAGCATCACCATCCCGATCTGGAAAGGTAAGGGCAGTCCCGCAGATTGCGCGAGCTATAGGCCAATCTGTCTGTTGTCGCATACCATGAAGATCTTCGAGCGTATCATTGATCGCCGGATTCGTGAAATTGTTCAACTATCCCCGAACCAGTGCGGTTTTGTACCCGGATGCGGCACTACCGATGTCATCCATGCTGCCCGTCTGCTGGTGGAGAAGCATCCTCGACCTGGAGAAGGCCTTCGATCGCGTTCCGCACGAAGTAATCTGGTACGCAATGCGGCTTCAAGGCATTCCGGAGGAGCTTCTCAGATGGGTGCAGATGCTTTACGCCGATCATAGGAGTAAAGTGCAGGCGGCAGCCGGCACATCGACAGAGTTCCCCATAACCGTTGGCGTACACCAAGGCTCAGCTCTCTCTCCGCTCCTTTTCATCGTTGTCATGGATGTCGTCACAAAGGACCTTCAAAGACCGGTGCCTTGGACGCTGTTGTAGCCGACGACGTAATGCTAGCATCTGAAGACAAGGGTGAGCTTGAACGGCAGACGCAAGCGTAGAGTGATCGACTGGCACGGTTTGGCCTTCGCCTCAACATTAAGAAGACCGTGTATCTGACCACCGACGAACACGGGCCCGGCACTATTAAAGTTAATGGCATGAATCTCCCGAGAGCCACTGCGTTCAAATACCTCGGTTCAATGATCTCATCGGACGGCAGTCTCGCTCACGCTGCGTGGCTGAGGTGGCGCTCACTGACTGGTGTGCTGTGTGACAAGAGCATCCCAGACCGCCTGAAGTCGAAGATCTACCGAACAGTGGTACGCCCGGTCGCGCTCTATGGTGCCGAATGTTGGCCTGCCACCAAGGAAATGGAGCGCCGAATCAACGTCATGGAAATGAGGATGCTGCGGTGGATGGCTGGCATTACGCAGCTGGATCGCTTCTGCAACCAGGACATACGGCAGCGATTTGGAGTTACTGCGATAGCCGACAAGCTCCGTGAGGCCGTCTGCGATGGTTCGGCCACGTTCTCCGTGCTGATGGCGATAAAGTCTGTAGGATTGGCTTCAATCTAGAAGTACCAGGAAAGCGACCGAAAGGATGACCAAAGCAAAGATGGCTTGACACTCTGCACGCCGACCTTGAGCTGGTTAGGATCCATCCTGACCAGGCGCACGACAGGGCAATATGGCGTCAAAGGATCAGCAAAGCGGACCCCACTACGAAACGGGAAAAACGCTAGGAAGAAAAAGATTGCAATTGTAGGCGTGTTACAGTACACCTGCTGTAATCAGAAGAAGCCTAAGCTAAAGTGTGAATCGAGGTGTTAAATCCATAGTGGCCTTTCCCCCTACCAATGACGAATGTTGAGATGATTCAGTGAGATATCGATATTCGCTCTGCATTTTTCATCGCCGTACAAACAGCGATATCGTGGACAATCAGGAATACCATACTGAAGATGTTAGATTTTGCCGGGAAGGTATATTTTGTAAGAAACAGTGCCTCCGACTATGTATGCATTCACCACTATCGGGTGCGTGACATCTTGAACACCAGTGCTCTACATTCTCCAGAATATAGGGCATGGTTGGGCTACTGCCCCAGATTCACGCGTCGTTGCAAACCCTGGTTGTGGCGGTGGCCTCTTAGCTGCCCCACTGTAATTAGCGGAACAGCCAACGAAAGTAGCCAACGACACCTGAATTTGGGGCAGTGACTTGAGCATGCCCTATATTCTGGAGGATGTAGACACTGGTGTTATTATCGACAGATCGATGATCCTTGTAGCATTCGTGTTTACCGCCGATACTGTACCTCCTGTGGGAGGACAGAGCTGACCCGTCTTGGGCTAGGGATACTTGTTCCTAGTCAGAATGATGCTGTAAGCCCTCGAGGCACTCACTTCTCTCCTTGCTCACTCTCACTTGTACAGTAAACATTCCACTAAACATGTAAATATTCCACTAAACCACCGCCTTAATTGTGCATTCGGACTGCCCATAACATTTAGTGCATCGGTTGAAATAAAGCCATTCCTCCCGCGTCAGAGCATAACAACTTTGGAGCCTGGAGAAGAGACTAGCTCACACCAGAGCAACCAAATCTCCCGTGCCAAAGCGTGCCAACTTTGGGGCCAGGAGTAACGCAGCTCACACCAGAGCAGCAAACAGCTCACACCAGAACAATTTCACGGCCCACCCTAAGTCGCAAGAAGTTAGTACAGTCCATCCTAGGAGCCGAAGTGCTCTAAAATCACGGATCCAATCAAGGATCCAGAATCGATATCAATTCAACCCAGTCTAACTGACACTATAGTTAGCGCTTGTGTGAGCTAATTGCAGCACACATAGTCGTCTCTGAACGACAAATCTCGTGGGAACCTTTCTGAAGTGAGCCAAAAAAGCCATGGCACTTCACTTTCACAGAATTCCCATTGTCCTCAGCGCCAGATCGCTAAGGAAAGTTGTAAATTTCTACAACGAAGGTGCACAAAAAGGAGGATATCGAGCAGACAACGAAGATAGTGAGACCTGTAACTCTACAACAGCGTTACTACAATGTAGCATCCTGCGAATCAAAGAGGTAAGAGAAAACCTCCAGAAACTGTACAGAGAGATAATAGATGAGTACAAAAACTGCAAGGAAAATCGGAGAGAAGGGACATTCTGGCAGAAGTTCACCGAATAGCTGATGAATCTGAGCTACACATATCGATAACGGAAGCAAACGAGCTCATAGCTATTTTAACCACAGAGCTCAGCGAATCTGATATAATTCAAGAAAATATGGAGAATCTCCTAGCATATTCAAAAAGCATGTGCTCCAACAAAGGACGATCCAGGAATCGTTCAAAATATTGCTGAAAACACCGAGCAAAATAGAAATTATGTGTCATTGCCGTCCTTTTCAGAGGCGCCATACTCAAATCAACACAGAGGTAGACCAACGGCAGTTTTCCAAAAAGAGATTCCCGTAAAAAGATACAGTGAAGGCAGATTATGCCAGAAAAACAGCGGCAGGGTCATACAATCTAGAGCAAAGCACCCCAACTATTGACCCTATTACGGTGAAGGATGCATATTTTGCTGCAAGAGTAATCATTCATCCACACGATGCCGCACCGTCAGCGATCAATGCATACGCCGAAAAGCACTTAAAGAACAAAACCGCTGTTAGAAATGTCTCTCACGGACCCATAACAGTTTTGTCTGCTAAAAACGAGACTGTGCACAGTGTGGTCAGAAACATCACGTCATCTTGTGTTTCAAGAAATACAGGCCGCATAGTATTTATGCTAACAAACTACAGCCAAAACACATGCCCTTCAATCAATCAGATCGAGGGAACTACCAAAATTGCGCTAAGAGGTCAAATAGGAGACAATCCGATCGCAGAAAACACACATCAACTAGTGCACAAATGTGCTTCGATACTTCCACAAACTCTACCCGTCGCGTCGAGAGTTCAACAAGCGAACAACTCGTGTTAATGACAGCCGAGGGCAGCGTATCGAATGCAAGAAAGCAACATTACGAGAAATTTTTTTTTCGTTTTGACTCGGGTGCTCAAAGAACGGTTATTGACGAAAAGCTTGTAGAACAATTTAGTCTACCAGAGCATATGACCAAAAAATTTCAGTTTTGAGAATTGGCGGACGTGTTGAAAAGTTCGAAAGCCACATTGTTCCTCTTAAAATCGATACTGCATTTGGAGAAGAGATTGAAATAACCGTGCAAACCAGACCGGTTATTTCAAATGGGTTCTCATCCGTGAGACTCGAACAAGGCGATATCGCCTTTCTAAAAGCCAATGAGATTTTCGTGCAAATGATTTTCAAGGGGGTGTTCTAAAAGCCAATGAGATTTTCGTGGCAAAAGATTTTCAAGGGGATGTTCTTTCCCCGATACTGTTTATCGTCTACACCTTTGAATTGCCCACTTTAATCTCCAATCTGGGACTCAACTGTTGCGCGTTTGCCGATGATATTAAAATATACAAACAGCTCTCAGACGCGAGTGATTGCTTTACATTACAGCGGGGCATTGATGCGGTAGCAGAATGGTCCAAGATCTGGGAACTTCCACTCTCTGATCACAAGAGTAAGGTATTAAGAATTGGTGCCAATTCTCCCGAGTTCGTTTACCATCTGAATGGGGTCGCTATTCAAGTTGTAAATCATATGCGGGATCTTGGATTTCATCTAACCAATAAGCTTGACTTTGAAACTCACTGCGACATAGTTGTAGGAAAGGCGTATGCAATGTTGCACAAATTATTTAGATCACTGACAACCAACAACGTTCAGGTGCTTCTTCAAGCTTACAAGACTTATGTAAGGCAAATTTTAGAATGTGGCACTGTAGTTTTCAGTCCTCATAAGAAGAAACTTATTGAAAAAATTGAAAAAGTTCAAAACTGTTTCACGAGGAAGTTGATAATTAGACAGCTCGGTTTTGTCTATTCAGAGATTCCCAATTCTCTGGAACGAAACTTAAATTTTTCATTGGACACTCTGGCTTTAAGGAGGAAAAGATTTGATTTGATCATGTTTCATAAAATAATTACTGGAACAAGCAGTCTTCCTTCGAGTGTATTCTGCTCGATGCGGTCATCAAATACTAGAGGTCAGGCATTGAAACCAGTCATCCCCAGGGCTAGACATTCTGTTAGATTTAACTTTTTCTTCAATAGAGCGGGATCGCACCTGCCTTCTTGAGAGTACCAAAAGCAACGGCGACATCTCTTTTTATTGTATCTGGTACATTCTTTTTTAAATTTTTTTGCGTTAACTGTGTTGTAGTTTTTTTTTCCATTTCGCCTTGATCGGATTCAATTTTTCCTTTCAGAGGTTTTTTATGTTGTTTATGAGGTGATATTGTCACATGATTCATTCATGTAATAAATATCATGACTTATAATAACGGGCTTAGTCTGTTTTCGTGTCTGTCTGTATGTATGTGTGTCAGACCGTTACGAAATTCTACAATTGGTCAGTGATCGTGATTGTGAGATCATATAAAAGCCTAGGAATGGGTGTGGTATGGTTGAGTGGGGTAGGGATGAGATCGAGGAGAAGGTTGGACAATGTGCAACGGGTCCGTCAATGGAGTCAATACAGAAGGGCTGCGCCGGCGGCCAAAAGTGGGGGGACGGGTCCACCCTGTGATAAGGGTGCGCTGGCGCCCAAAAGTGGGAGACGGGTCCACGCTGTGATAAGGCCCCGCCGGCACTCAAAAGTGGGGGGGTCGGGTCTACTTCTATGATAAGGGTGCGGCGGCGCCCAAAAGTCCCAAAAGTGGGAGAGACGGGTCGACAGCTGTGATAAGGGTGCGCCGGCGCCCAAAAATGGGGGAGACGGGTCGACAGCTGTGATAAGGGTGCGCCGGCGCCCAAAAATGGGGGAGACGGGTCGACAGCTATGATCAGGGTGCGCCGGCGTCCAAAAGTGGAAGAGACGGGTCCACCACTGTGATGAGGGTGCGCCGGCGCGCAGAAGTGGGGGAGACGGGTCCACCACTGTGATAAGGGTGCGCCGGGAGACGGGTCCACCACCGTGATAAGGGTGCGCCGGCGCGCAGAAGTGGGGGAGACGGGTCCACCACTGTGATAAGGGTGCGCCGGCGCGCAGAAGTGGGGGAGACGGGTCCACCACTGTGATAAGGGTGCGTCGGCGCCCAGAAGTGGGGGAGACGGGTCCACCACTGTGATAAGGGTGCGCCGGCGCCCAAAGGTGATGAAACGCATGAAGGTCCAGTGTTGTGATAAGGGTGCCCGCGTCCAGAAAGGGAAGTTCGTCACGGCCTAGGTGAATTTCTTCATGAATGATGCCCTGGCACCCGTTCCGGCTATTCCTTTAACCTATGTGACCTAGGTGCACGTTATTCCGATCCGTATTCCCCTCCTCATTAAGGCAATTTATACTAGCTGCGTGCGTCAGTCGCGCATCAGTCGCACGCATCCATTTGCAAGGAATTTTCCATGAAGACCGGTCAACACGGCATGTACATCCTCAATGAAAAGAATGTGCGGCCGCCGCTAGGCCGTAAACGCGTGCGTCTGAGCTGCGACTGCGATGCGACTGGGTCCTATTCTTCATCATATAGACGCACGCGCGTCAGTCGCACGCACCCAGTATAAATTGCCCTATTCCAGTCCATTTGTATCTGAATCACCCCACCCTTCACTCTGTTTTTATACATGGGCAGACCCTTATCACTTCTGTTACCACAACAACCAGCTAAAGATAGATTATATCAGGAGAGCATTTACACTGAATCGGCCACGTCCAATTAACAACGGCCACTAAGGCCAATCAAAACGAGTTGCTTCTCCCACGTGAAGGAAGGTTACCGCTCACGCGATGGAGAGCTTTTCAAAAGTCGATGGACTTACTCGAGAGGATACAGGATCTACTAAATCTGTCCACCTTTTTTTCTGCATCGTATGCGGAGTATGCGAGCGGAGCGAACATCAGTAGAAGTCTGGAAGTCCGGCGTTAGCCGGGCGGCCAGACTGGTATATATATAAATAGGAAATTACGTGGGAAACATCATATACCAGGTGGTCGGTGGGTTTTGACTATTACCATGACCTTGTTACCGAGGAGGGAGGGCGTTTGGGTCTCGTCGAAAAATGTGCGTGGCTAACGATGTCCCGCGGATATGCAGGTGCTACGCACCTACTGCTGACAGCCACGCACACTCATAAGGAAGGGAGTGATCACTGAGCGTTTGCAGCACTTCTATAACTAGTAACGACGAATAACATCGAAAGTTTCAGTAAATGAAAGCAGGACTTCTTTGATGCTTCAGAGCTGTTAAAATTATGGGTTCGAAATCCAGGATATTGTATGTAGAAGTGATTTTGCCGTAATTCCTCAAAAATCACATCATGTCATGGAATGGACCGAGATTTTGTGACTACAACAATTAACTTCTCCATTAAAAATGAAAATCCAGCAAAATCTTCCGGGAGCACACATCTCAACTCAAACTTTACCCTCAAAATTTTCATTTTTCAAACCTAAACAAAAATTTCATTTGAAATGCTTCTTAGCGTTTATTCATCATTACTGGTAAGAGAGAATGGTCCAAATGCTGAATATCCACCCCCTTCTTCGTGAGTGTGCGTGGCTGTCAACAGAAGCACCGTCGCACCTGCATATTCATGGGGCATCATGTGCCACGCCCCTTTTCCGACGGGACCCAAACGCTACGCCGCTGTTACCGGCAATGGAGCTAAAACCCTGTCCGGATTACACATCGCCGAAACAGTTTTTAGCAACGTAATTCACGGTCGTGGTCTGACGAGCGTAAGTCAGCTCAAATCTGTCACTTACAACCTGACTGCTATCTGTGAGGAAAAAGGAGGACAGATTCTGGAGAAACATCTCTAGCGCAATGAACCAGCATAGTGTAAAAACAGCTATGAATGCTCTGGTGTAATCGTCCACACCTACGGTTTCACAACTGTTCCATTTGCATAGAATGAAATTGTGACTGATTTTGAGCACAACTGCTCAGTGGCCTTAAGGAAGCTACGATCTCCACATTTCTACCCGTCTGGGCTCGACTCCAGCCGCCTCCGTCCTGTATTCCACGTCAAGCCGTCTTCCACGCAGTCCAGCCGCCGTTCGCCTTCTACTCCTGCCTCCTCTCGTCGCCCTTCACGTCCTCGAGCTGTGTTTCGCCGCCGCCTACCTCGGGAAGTCGATCCTCCCCGCACCACGACAACAAGGAAGAAAGCTAAGATCAGTGACATTAATAGTGATAATTCTTGTCGCCCGCCGGCGTACATCGACAGATCGATGTTCCTTGTAGTATTCATTTTTAGCGCCGATACTGTACCTCCTGTGGAGGACACGGAGCTGACCCGTCTCGGGCTAGAGATACTTGTTTCTAGTCAGAATGGTGTTGTAAGCCTTACGAGGCACTCACTTCTCTCCTTGCTCACTCTCAGTTGTACAATAATAAATATTCTACTGAACCACCGACTTAATTGTGCATTCGGACTACACAAAGTCCAAGAGTGAGTCTCAGCGCCCACAACAGGTGTTCAAGATGTCCGCCTCCCACCACTATCTCTTGGCAGGTAAACACCCTTGATGAGTCTTTTTTGTTAACGTTTGCTCACTCTTCTGTGCCAAAAACATACACCGAAGTTATGAAAATGCCGTTATGAATTTGTTATTGGCCGTGATGGCTCAGCAAGCAAGCTTAGAAGTTGGCCGAATCTCACATCCTGGAAATAGGGATCTCAGCAATGTATAACCTTCACTGTGCACACAAGATCTATTGAAAAAAATCTCCTCTTCTGTCACTGACTGAAATGAATTAGTTTGTTAGAAGTTGAGGGTACGGCTGTTGGCAGATTCCACAATGACAATGTCATTGCGCTGCCCAGCCTCGACCGTTTGCGTAGAGCTACTTTATATCAGTAGATACCGAAAAGCTGTTCAATGCGATTTCTGTGATAGATCGCAAGAAATTTAGTATGGTTATTGGGTTGACCAGCGATTGTGTCCCAGTGAAGTGTGTCATAGGTCTGAGAAACTGTGTTTCAGTGGATATGAAAGGGTGCCAAGTGAAATCTCATGAATTTATTCAGCACACGAAATAACTTTTGTACTCAAAGTTACATCTTTTGTGCTCCAGCGACAATCCGCTGCTCCAGTCAAAATCAGAAACGCGGCCCCATACCGAAGTTCAGTCCCGTGGGTGTCTGATAGCAATGGTGAATGTGGCAGCCTAACAGATGTTGCACACAAATATGCCATCTGGCGCAGAGTTGCCTCTTCGAAAATAGCAGCAAAGCTGTGCGCAGCGTAATGTACTGTCTTGTGGACTCCTTTGGTCCTTTTGCTACAGAAGTTACAGACAGCTATCCTCTCCTACTGAGAGTGAGTCACTTTTGGCTTACAAACTTTTGTTCCTTTTTACCATGCTTTTATAGGTGTATACAATAAGCACTTGCTCCTCCTAATCGTGCAAAGCCTATAGGGCATACATTATCCTTCAAGCACATCGTTTCAGCGTTATTCTTGCCTCATTGAGGTGGGTCTCATCACCTTTTAGGCCCTGATCTAATTCTTTCTTTTTTTTACACAAAAGATCTGCATTTTTTGTAGAACTTCGGTGTTGTTGGCACACTGGTGCTGCCCTGGAGGTAGCCCCGGGGGAGATTAGCGAATTGGTTCGTATGATGCGGAAATGCCGATAGGAAATCCCACCGTTAAGGAAAGGACGAGCTACAGGTGCGTGAGCTAACAGAACATGGTAGCACCAGGATGGAGCTAAAGTCATTAAAAGGTTTGCTTATAATTTGATTGACTTTTTGTTCCAAGCTTCCCATGTTTTTAACAGATAATTGGTCTCCGAAAATTAGCATTTAGCAGTCGAGATAATGATCAGGAATAATTCCTTTAGATTTTTTTTCGATGTTATTGATTTATGCAAGTTTGACTAAATCAGGGTTGTTTTATGAAACCAGGTTATGTTCGCTGCGCGGTCCTCCTACTGAAGCTTGTTGGATCTGTTAGATTCGCTGTGCACAATTGTCACCGTAATCATGGTCGTTCATGCAAAGCTTGTCGCAAAGACTATTAGATCTTCGCCGAATGACCACTCATGAGGCTTTTGTGTTTGTTGCTTTTTTCTAATGTGTTTTTAAAGTCCCTTCTTAGCTGCACTTCCTGTACATAAATCTACTTTATGGAATGTAGCAACGCAGTTTAAGATTTCATGATCCTATTCTCGATCATGCTGTTTTAATGGAGCTATTACTTCTTGATCAAATTCTTCTCGCTTGTGCCAATAACATAGTAGCATATAGTACCATACCAGGCGTCATTTACAAGATTCGTTTATATCACTTCTTTTTCTTTTGACTTCAATTCTTTCTATTTCGATTTTGTATTGTTTTTTTTTGCAAAAAAAGGAAATTCTGTTCATCCATGTACAATTCGCAAGGCCTGCATTGAAGGCAGAAATATAGCTCATAGAGTGTGTCTGCAAGTTTGTCTGCAATTGGGGCTGGAGCTTTATGTCGGGAAGATGTCTCTGATGAGTCTCTAGAGGTTATTTATATCGTAAATTGAATGGAGAAAAGATCAGATCGATTGGTCTACGATAAAGCTCGATACAGCAAAAATTCGGGTGTCCCTGTAATTATGAAACGCACTGTATTTGTTCACCAAATTTTCTCTTCATAATTCTGAACATGACCACTTCTCCGAGATAAATGCTGGATAGCTAGTATTTCGTATAATATGTGAGAGATCACTTAATCTTTTGAAGGAAATGTTACGAGAAGAGGCCGCTGTTATCTCTTTAAATTACTGCAGAGGGTCAGATGTGTCAGAAGGAGCAACTTGGTCTACATGAAAGTTCTAGCCTCTTTTCTGTATGTCTAAAAGCGTCTTTTCTGTATGTCTAAATGGATAACCTATCGGGCAGCCCTACCAATACGAGATTGCATGGCGAGATCCACTGCCCTAGTTATAGAAATTTTTTTTGGTTGGTCGGTAGAATCGTGAAGATTTGCCCATCTCTATAATGGAGGTTCACTTCCTGAGCTCACTGAAATTGGGCCAACTTTCTCCAAACATCAGGGCAGAGGCACAAATTGTAACAGGAACGATGTTTAGTAAGTGTTGCATTTAGGCTGTTCTGGCTGCTGTTGGAAAACCCCAGCAAGGCATCACCAACTAGAAACCAACTTTTCCAAGGTGTCAAATTTTATGAATTGCACCAGAATTTGTTTTAGCTATGTAATTTAGACGAAACTATTAAGATATATCCAATCTAAATTACCCGATTTCCGAGAAAATTTCATTGTGGTGCTTTCTGAAGAGATTAGTGTAGGCGGTGTCAGTACTGATGAGTCATTCGGCAATGTTTATGTCCAAAATTAACTTTGCCAGCTTTTTGGATAAATACATATAGCTTCCAAAAATGCAGAGTGATATGTGGCTTTATTGGGTCTAACCTAGCTGCTAACATTTGTGAAGACCGTCTCAGAATTCTTTTCTCTTTCTTCAATTTGTGAAGACCGTCTAATCTAGCTGCTAACATTTGTGAAGACCATCTCAGAATGAGAATATGCTCTTGCTTCTGAGACGTTGCTAACCACTACCTTGTCAATGTTGAGAACTCGTATCTTTCTGGGAGAGCATTCCCAACCGACAGCTTATGCGTGCTTGCAACCAAGTGCATAACCAACACTAAATCGAGCCTTCATTGCACTGGGGGCAGAGAACAGGCCCTACAAGTACAGAAATCTACAAGTTGTTTGTGACCTTCCATGTCAATGAAAATAAAAATAAATAAATAAGAATTCTTTCAAATCTCGAGCTGTTATAAACACTTCAGAAACAAAATGAATACATAAGTTTGCAAACGAAATGTCATGAGAGCACTCGAACCCTGGTCATGCGCGTGGAAGACTACAACGCAGTCCACTCGGCCACTTCCGAAACTTAAGATTGTTACATTGCCACATAGGCAAATCATCGTCTCTGCTCTCAATATAGTACCTTCTTACAACTACCCGGCACTATTCGGCTAGTTCTGCCCTAAAATTTCGAAATAAAATAGTTGGCCCAAACTTCGCCTAGGGGGGTTATTTGAGATGCTGGACACGAATATCGTATCCATTTTGTACCGTAACTCCATTTTTGTAGGGTTACGGTAGGTATACTGTGGATACGGTATCTCAGAGAATCCTCTCAAATTTTGCATAGAGGGGTTGTTTTGGGCGCTGAACATGAATATCGTGATCAGCGCACGAATACTACCCTACCATACCTCTAGGGAAATTAGTATATCTATCCGTTTAGTTTGTTTCGCAGCAGGTTCGAAAGCAGGGGAGATAAAAAGTGTACAGGTGTTGTTCCACCGTACCCGCCACCTCCCTCAGGCAACCGATGAGTCGCCGCCAACTCGCCTGATTCCCTACCCCTGCCGCCGGGAGTCGCCTGACGGCCGCCCATATCAGGTGACCTCACTGGGGGGTTTACTACGGGCTTCTGTTTTCAACAGCGCCTCTTCTGATCTCATTATTATTATTAGCCGCTAAGGTACATGTGTATGTCAGTTCTATGAAATGGCGGATATGTATGCCTTGCATGGAGGATAAAGTTTTTGGCCTAAACCAATCCCGTTCGTTTTATGCTCCACACATTCAGTTTCATCTCATAGTTTTGGAAGTACTGAATGTATATGTGTCCTATACAGCGACTTGTGGGGGCATCCGTTCGATACCTCCTTATTGCCAACCAAATCTGCCATTCTTTCGGGAGTTGGTAAATTGGTAACAGAGGAGTCTGGTAGCTGCTAGGATGAAGCGCTGAAGTGGTACATCGAATGTCCCCCGTAAGTTGTTGTATAGGACACATATACAATCCGTACCTCTGAGATGTTTGGATGAAGTCGAATGCGTGGCGCATCCCACAAACCCGAATTGATTAACGCCGACCACTTTATCACCTATCCTTATGTCTTTCATCGTACTTTTGGACAATTTCCTCTGTTGGAGAACGAAGTCGGTTATCGGTCACTGGAGACCGGTAATGGCTAAAAACTTTCATGAATGAGGACGACACTGGACTGAAATCGTTTTCTGTTCGGGGACTGGTTGTGAACTGTCTGCGAACTATATTTTCTGAGATTCGCATGATTGTCCATTACCAATAAGGAAATGCATTTTTTTCTTTTTTTCGCCATGAAGAAATCCTTTCATGTGCTTTCACATTAAAAAATAGCTTACTCGAACAAGCCTTTCCGATCCGCCAGGATCAAGTGGGCGTTACTCATTCTTCCTATGGAATCTTGCCTGAGGTACTTGAGGAAGAAATCCACCATGTCGTCAGTCTAATTAGCACATATACACTCATCATAGAATGTTGTAGCTGATATAGATTTTAAAAAAATTACCGTAGGCACTGATTCGAAGTCATCGGGTGAACTCTTTGGAAATGTCATCGCCTCCTCGTTGTGGTCGAAGTGAATGTCCGGATCAAATATCACCGAGTACTCATCTCCATCCAGATCACTACCTTAAATGAGAAAACCACTACCTTTGGTAAATGATCCTTCGGATGTATCAATGAAACAGATGATCTAACCAGCCATTTCGTCGGGGTGAGGGCGAGGACCATGTCGGGGAAACACAACGACATCAAAGAGATGCGCGAGTGCTGGCTGATAGACGGCCGTGAACATCCTCACGTCTCCTGCCACATGACACGGGTTTTTTGTAATCATGACCGGACCTGTAGTTAGTCGGAGAATTCAAAGAGGAAGCACTTGCGGTAATAATACCGAACAGACCGGTATAAATTTTCAGCTTTCCGTCAGGTTTCTTTAACGAAACGGAATATTGAATAAACACCTGACCATACTGCAGGAGACCTGTCTCATCAAAAACGCCATACATGGACCGACCCACCGAGTGTGGGAGGAAAATTTTGGCCTTAAGTTATAGTTAAACGACATCCTTGACTCAATCAGATCATATGAAGTTTCTTGCGTTTGCGAAAGAGTAATAAACAACACTTTAGTAAACGTTCGCTCTTACCTTACTCAGATGATTGTTAATATTGTACCTGTAAACAGATACAAGAATCCGACGCAGAAACGGCTCATTGGTAATGCAAATGCCGCATTGTCTGAGCCGCACAAAATTTATCGGAAGGTTAAGACGTAGAGTAAGTTCGTCTCCAGCTACGGTATCATCCAACAGCATCGCTGAAGTATAATGCTGCACTTCTGTCGCAAGAAGGATAACAAATTAGCGTCTACCTCCAAGCTGTGATAACTCTTTCTCAAGGTAGTAGTGCACCTTTCTACATAGCTTTTTGTGCAGCCATTTCGACTGCTTCTGTGTCACCTGCATACAGTGGTACAGTGGAACGGGAGAAAACTTTTGTACTGATGAGGATCAAGAAGATCCAGTCTCACCTGGTCTAAAATCGTGATCAGCGGTCGATTAAGGCAAACGGCCGAAGGCATAGAATATTTCACGACCTACACAGCGCATCAGTAAAATAAGAGTAGAGTAGGTAAGGTCTGTGAACAAACTGCGCAGTTTTGACTCTACCTCAAGTACGTTATTCATATGCTCGTCGCAACGCTCCTTGAATTTCATTTGGCTCCTCCTGAAAAAACTGCATGGTTGTGCATAAAAGTTCGTTTTCGCACCCAAGTTTGGGACCAATATCGGCGGCCCGTTGCGACGAGAACCAGAAAGTTCGAAAAGAATTAGCAACGGAACAGATTGGATAATTCCTGTTCTTTCTATTTTTCGAGACCTTCCTTCACTATTGATGCGTTCCCGAAAAGCTCTCATTCCTCTTTGCCTCCATCTAGTCGTAGGAACGAAAAAGAACTTAGGTATCCTTCTTTCTTTTTTGTTTATTGCAGACTCCCTTTTTCTGACATGGTGGGATGAGAAATTTTTTCACACGCTGAACCATTGGGTTGTCAAATTAGTTCTCAAATTTGTTCTAAACCTTGAGAGCTGGGATCCTTCAGCGGATCACCTACATCTTTGTCGTACATTCGTTGTTCTAACAAGTTTAGCTTAAGAACGGAGCAAGTTAAGATTCTTCAATGAAGAGCGTAGATTTTGATGTCATTGGTACCTCTAAGATGAGGATTTGAGGAATATCAGCTTGAGAGTGGTGGCTTGACGCAGAACATCCCGAGAGAAGATCCAAGCAGGCAACGTCGAACTTGACGAAGCGGATATATGGAGAGATCAAGAAAACCGCTGAACTTTCCGCAAATTTAGTACGATATCATTCATTCCTTTGCGATGTAGAGAGAATAAAGATTATAAAGAGTAAGAGAGGTGAGGTCGAGGACAGCACACCGAGTTACGATGAAGCCCTTTGCATAGCTCTCGCAAACTCAGTGATGCGTTCAAACTATGCGTGCAGGAAGGTGTTGTGATGCTAACCGGTAGTAATCTCTGTCCTTTGATTTTTGGACCTGGGCATTCGCAACAACCTTGTAATAATGCTTCTGCTTCTTCCAGGTTGTAAGGTGGACCTTTTACTAATGGCCTGAAGTTTCGAAACGTTTTCATCGGAACTCTTCACTATCCACAGTGTTTCGTACGTTTGCACCGATGCAGACGGACACTCTTGGTCAATGACTAGATTTCAGCTGACTTTGCAATCCGAACCCGCACAGCACTTAAGCGGCTGCCCAATGCTATGAGTTCCTTCTCAGTAGCACTGCGGTAGAGAGTTGTCTCTTAGATGAAGTTCTGCTATTGCGCGATCAAGGATCTGGGGAACAATTACGAATCCGCCTACTTTTTCCTTCTCTATCTTGTTTCTTTTCCTTACATTCGATTGTGAAGAGTCTGCATCGGTGCGAACATATGAGACGCGGTGAATTCTAAAGGCTTTTGATAAAGCCGAAAAATTGGGGCTGTAATAAACACCCGCCTAATAAACCAAAAGACCTGTTTGCCTTTCATTTATCTCTGTCTGCGTAAGCACCGTTGTACGGTACTCTATTGTTCGAGCACAATCACAGGATGGTAAAAGGTTGGTAAATATTCCGAACCATAACACAAGAGTCGGCTTGTTCGAAACTGACTGTACAGTCTAGGCAATCTGTCTCTGAAGGACGTATATCATGTCCTTGCGATAGAACAGGCCACTGCACGCAATCAAGAGTTATTAACCGAAACATGCAAAGCAACCTATAGGCTATTCATCTGGAGCGCGCACTGCAGATCGAACGTGGCGGCATGGCAAGCGTGGCAGGTTAGCTCTCTATTCGTTAGCAGCAAGTGATCGGCCTCTCATGCCACGCTGACACTTTCGATTGAAACGTGATCTGCAGTGGGGCATCATTATTTTTGTCATACCTTTACCTATAAACACCACTATTTTCAGAATTTTACATGGCCTTTGCAGTAGATGGGACGTCCAAACCCTAAAAGAGCCGCAATTCTTGAGCTCAGCAGTGCAGGACATCCGTCTTCTAAAGGTTTCTTTGCATGTCGAGCATTGTGTTCGGTAAATAACTCCTGATTGAGTGCAGTGGCCTGTCAGATTGCCTAGATTGTATAGTCAGTTTCGAATAAGCCGACTCTTGATGTTATTGTTCGGAATATTTGCCAGCCTTTCATCATCCTGTGATTGTGCTCGAACAACAGAGTACCGTACAGCGGTACTTACGCAGACAGAGATAAGTGAATGGCAAACAGGTGTTTTGGTTCGTTCGTCTCCTGAAAATTCCATGGCAAACCGTCCACTCTGCCATAGAGCGAGGTACGCTTCTCGATCGTGTTTGCCCAAGACGACCGGTCACTGTATCCACTCCTGCTTTAAAGAATATCTTGAGAAAACGGATTACACGCAACCCAGTAAGAAGCATGAGAAGGATGGCCAAGGAGTTGAATGGGTCAGAGAGAACCGTAAGAAAAGTTGTCAAGGGGATGTTCAACATGCATTCCTATAAGCTCCAGATGAGACATAGACTAAACTATGCGCAGAAGAAAGCAAGAGTGAAAAATGTAAAGGCTGCTTGATCGCGCCGTGAATGGGGAGCAGCTGAGGATATCGTTCACGGATGAAAAGCTGTTCACGGTCGAACAGAGCTACAACAGCCAAAACGTTCGAGTGCTCGTCCATACGTCTAACGAAGCTGATGAGGCCGGAAGACTGTTTCCCGAAGCGTGAAGCCTACCTCCGTTATGGGCTGGAGTGTTTGCTACCAGCCAAACTCCTCATATTCGTGGAAAAGGGAGCAAAGATCAACACTGACTTCTACCTGGAGGAAGTGTAGAGGTGGTGTCGCGAGAATCTACTAATGCGAATGAATGGCCGACAAAATTCATCGATCTTAACGTCATAGACTGAGCCATTTTGGAGGAGCCTTGCGCCAAACGAGACGGCAGTGTGGACGCCCTGAAGTCCTCTCTCAAGAAGGCGTGGGGAGAGATTCCCCAAGAGACGCTGCGGGCAGCCGTAGAATCTCACCTGAAGCGTTTGAGGGCAGTGATCAGAGCAAAAGGAGGACACATTGAGCAATTCCCATGTATTTCGATTCAACTGGAGAGGAATAAAGGACTTTCAGAAGAACTCCAGATTTTGTTGATTTTGATAGGAATTACGAGGTAGAAATCTTGTCCCAGTACTTAATTCGCACCCCAGGCTGCGTGAAAAATATTGACCCGCCATAAAAGTATTAGGTGCGTGCAAAAGTTCCGGGGCAGTTGCACCTAATTTTTCAGAACGCCATAACTCAACTCAAAGTCAGCAATTTTGTTCAAAACAAAAAGCATTGGCATCTGCGTAACGTTGCCAATAATGCACAGGAGAGCTTTTTCCAGAAGCTAAAAATCTGACAGGTCTACACTTGTAATAGTGGCACACGTCGTTTTTCAATAGGGTATGTTCATCAAAAGTTTTACAGCGGAGGTAAAGCCAAAGAAGGTTGAAATGGGGGTAGTCTATTAGAGGCGGGTATAAGGAGTAATATAGGTTAGGGTAGAATTTCGGAGCACGAATAACTAATTGTTTATAAGGTTGACACTGCAACGTGCTGGTATGCGTTATCCCACAGCTGGGTCGGACCACACATTTCCGCCTGTGTCGGCCCTATGCTTAGGAGTTTTCCTATGATTACTTTAGGGAAAAGAAACTACTGAAAGGAGATTATTGCGCATTCATTAGATAACAAATTCACTGCAGATGAGTCACGCTGCTGACCATGAAAAGTCAAAAATTTTTTAGAAGAAGGTAGTGATGGTTCGGCCATTTTTTAGGTGGGTGGCAGGAGCCCAGACTTAGGGATGACCTTCTCCTATTGTCGTACCTGACCCTTTCTCTATCAATAATAACAATTCTTCCATGAAACGAATCGTAACGAAATCTGAAGGTCGAATATCTGCAGGCTTGCCAGTGTGGACGCTAATGCTCTTCGCTCAACTCACGCAAAATCCATTTACTCACCTCCACCTTCTTACCGATTTTCTTCAAGTGACGAGACATTGTTGACTGAATTTCCCGTAATATTTTGCGCACTCTGCACAAGGTCCGGTTCAACCTGCTCTTTCCTGGTGCTTTTGCTATGACCAAATCTCTGACCAACTTGTGAAGCATTTTCCAGACTCTCATCTCCGCTCAGAATACCTAGGAATCTTCGAGCACCTGGCATTTTGGAGAACATACTCTCCACAAACGCGTTGCTGGTGCTATGGGTCGCTTCCATTGTTGATCGTCTAGATTTGATTTCATAAAGCGAAATTCCCCGAAATATTGCACAGCTCATAGCATTGGTTTTGCATCCAAAACAGAGCAACGCTGTGACTTAGACCCGAGCCAAAAGTAATATAGGTAGCAGATGTTTTAGGCTACCAGCATACATGAAAACCCTTGCAGGATATCGCAAGCGCAAGGAGCAAAACGACGTTGAATGGTGAAATACCGCCAACTGCCCCGGAACTTTTGCACGCACCTAATAGTACTGCTGCATACGCAGTGGAACTGCAACCGTATAACTTTTACAGCAGTGTGAGGGAGGACCGTACAAATTAGGTTTCTGCAGTTATTGTCCATCGTACCACCTTTGGCTTAGATTACACGACAACTACGGTGCGATAGTTTGACTCCAGTTTGCCGCAAGTGCTGATCAAAAAGTTGTCCCACCTTTCGATTAAGGCTGCGCCCAGCGAATCGGCAGAGCGGTGGAAGGATTGGCATCATTATGAGATGCTGTAGACTGTAGACATGACACCCCATGTGATCAGGCGATCACTATTTGGAGGCTTTTGCGAGGCAGTTCCAAGCGTGAAAACCGTGAAACTCCAAATCAGTGGCTTTTCTGTGAGAAAAATAGTGCGCGAGCAGTAGGGGATCAAAGGCTACAAAATTTGTAAATCAGTTCTTTTTGTGGCTACCAATCTTACGAAAAGTATAACTAGTGGCAATAAATTTTGAACTCATGGCGTGCTAGTAGTGGTGTCTTGGCTCCGAATCTTCGTGATCTTTATCATAGGGCCTGTCCTGTATGAGCGAATTGTAGAGGAAGTTCTGCTTATCTCCAACAACTTGTTGAAAGCAGCTTTGATCAAAGCCTGAGACAAATACTATGATCAGTACTTGAGGTGCACTGGGGTCGGATTCTCATACTGTCTTCGACGTGGCTCCCAAACCAAAGGCTGCCTTATTAAACATCACCGACGAAACATAACTCGTAAAGTTTCCCCCTACATTTATATAGTCTACATGTGTGGTTATATTCTCATTGCGGGCGCTACAGCGCCGTTTTTTGTAGGCGGTCAATACTTTTCACGCACCCTGTTTATCAATTCCTTCAATTCCTCTTAACAAAGCACCGTATAGGCGAAAGTAACAGAAAAACAGATACAGTCTCCAATGATGAAATCGAGGGGTTTAGGCAGTGCTTTCAGAGCTTCGCGGCGGGACCCGCGCCCTCCGCTGGCAGTCTTGAGCCCTCCAGGCGAGATAGTATTGATGATTTGATCTTGCACTATTGACTCACAGGAGACTCCTTCTCCACCGACGGATCACCATCATGGTGTTTACTGAAATGCTGGGCTCCCTCCTCCATCGGTGGATCCGTATTTCGGAGTTTTCCGCGGTACTGGGGGATGTGCTCGAGGTGGGAGAGACGGCTGGTTGTCATCGCCATACCACGGAGATTATCCAGGTCTACTCATGACACCAAAATGACAGCAAGTCCATGTGGCGGAGAACTTCGAATCTTGTTGGAGAAACGAAGGAGACACCAGGTGCCGGCATGATGGTCAGCGGAGACGCTGGTCCCACCATTAGCACCTATCTCACCGACCTCCACTATATCTATACACTTATGACGGAATATTGGCCGACTGTCTATCTCGTCAGCTTCGCATTTTCGGCACTGTCTATAACTGAGCCTCATGACGAAAGCATGCGATCTCGTGGTGGTCCCTCCACGTCTGCGGCAGAATGAACCCGTATACAGGGTCAAGCATGACGACAGGAAAAATCGACTCTCAATACGACTCCCCCCTATTTCCTCGTCCAACCCCTCCTTTTCACGACCCCCTCCCCCCCTCCCCCTTTCCCCCGGCTTCGGCATATTTTCTCTGCACACTGTACACATTTCCAAGGAAGAAGACACAAACCAAACACATCAAAAGCCCAAAATTGGAACTACAACCTTCAAGTCGATATCATCCTTTCTAATCCGATCGGACTAGACAGCCAGCAAGAACGATCCCGTCATGACGTGTCAAAACAAGGTTGATTGGCGGCGCATGCGAGAAGTCGGTTTCAGCGCTGGCATCTAAGCGCCCACGGTTTCGATCCCCGGCGCCTCCAAGAAATTTTTGCATGGGTCGGAACCGGTTCAGAGTTTAGCGTGGAGTAGAAGGGATCGAAAGATTTGAAAACGAAGTGAGGGAAGCGAAATCCATCGATTACACATGCGAGAACTCGCCTGCACGGCCCGCTAGTTTGTGGAAAACTAGGGTGAATTAGATTTTGTACTGAAGTTCTCTGACTCTAAATGCTTTTGAATACATCCATGAAGGACGATCAGCTCTATCGTTTCTCAGAGTTTCAATTTTCTAGAACTTCACATGTTCTTAGGAGCTCGATGGAAAATCGATGGGAAATTTGGCGAATTTCCCATCGATTTCCCGTCTAAATTGCAGGAAAACGGGCGAACTTCGTGTAGCCAGATTTTGTACTCAAATGGAAAATTTCCCTATCTAAAACTCTCAGAAGAAAAGTCTCCGTGATATCTGCAAACTGCTTCTCAGTGATTTCCCAAACAGATTTACTCTATTTTCACCATCTGTTTGAATTGCGAGGTTTTCACTTCTTCAACTCCAACGAAGAGAATTTGCCTTTTACCGGAGTTTCACTACCTTCACGTAACAGAGCTCCAAGAATTCATACTTAATCTCCATTATCGCGCTCCAATGTTTGCTTCTTGTTGATTGAGTCAGATGGGAAATTTTGCCTCGGAGACCCGAAAATTTGAAAAATTTCCCGTCGATCTCCAAAAAAAATGAAACTCTAGAATGTCGGAACTTTGGCAGAAGATAGAGCTGATCGTCCTCTATGGATGTGTTGAAAAGCATCTGCTGATTTCGAGTCAGAGAGATTCAGCACGAGGTCTAAATCACCCTACTTTTCCATGTTCTGACGGGCCTTGCAGGTGAATTCTCGCACGTGCAGTCGATCGGTCTCGCTACCCACACTTCATTTTTTCAACATTTCTACCCTCCTTACCCCACACTTGATTCTGAAGTGATCCCGACCAGTGCAAAAATCTATTGAAGGCGCCAGGAATCGAAACCGTGTGTGCGCTGAAGGCGGTTCCTCTCATACGCTGCCAACCTGTCCTGTTTTGACATGTAATAACATGGTGGTTCACGCTGGTAAGTGCGGGCCGTCATTTGTCATAATATCATAGAACAATCATGAATTTATAGTCTGTCCGAAACGACGAGTCCGCCCACGCACGCGGGGATCGCCGCCACGAAGAAGCTGCCACGTTTGCCAGCACTCCACGTCATCATCTCTAATCTGCGTATCACTTTTCATCGTTATCTTCATGGTATCGACCAATGATTTGGCTGTGACGTGCACGATGTGGCAGCCAACAGCATCCGTTCCAGCAGCCCCGCGTGCGTGGGCGGACTCGTCGTTTCGGACAGATTATACATTCAATGACCAATCCACCCCTCTACTTACCCCATTCCCACCTCTCCAATACGACCCCCCCCCACTGTTCCCAGCCCCCTCCACTACGTCCCCCTCATGGGAAATTCCTATCGGACGCTTGACCCTGCCCGTATATACCAGAAAATGTGTATGCGCTGACCACTGGTTAACATCTGCGAAAACTTTGTGGTGTTATTTCAGCAGTCCTCTGTGGATGTTTCTCTCACCCTGGCTCCCTCTATCGGCTCTGTTTAGAAGGGAGAGCTGCTGCCGACGGTTCTATAAGTTTAGTTGCATGGGTACGGTTTTGCTGCGATTCATTGCTCCGACTACCGACATTTTCCGGCTTGCTGCAATGCAGCCAATTGTGCACGTCACGAAAAATAAGCTTTGGAATTTTTTGGTCTCGAGAAAGAAGATTCCTCAAGGATTCCATAAGTGGCAAAGATGCTCCAGGATCCCTAGAATATTGCCGTGCACATGACGACTCGGATTTATTCAAACAGGACTACTCGAAGTGAGGAGTGGTGGTCACTATCACAAGTGTGTGCCCCCCTTTGCGCCACACACGAGTTTTCTCACTCTCGCCTAGAGAGTTTTGCTTTGAGAATGTCTCATTTAGTTTGTTTCATCTAAATCTATTTGAATTAGCCACTTTTCACAGTTACAGGCTTCAGAATCTCACTTCGGTGGTGTTTCGTACAGTTCGTTGCATTTTAACAGGGCATATCTCATCAGCTCCAAGGCAGCGTGAGCCATCGTGTACAGGCAATATTCTAGGAATCTGGAGCATCTTTGTAACTCATAAGATTCTTGAAATATCTCCTTCCTCCAGGTGAAAAATTCTAAGACATATTTTTCGTGATGTGCACGATTGGCTGCATTGAAGCCATCTGGAATATTTTGGTATTCCGAGGGAGCAATGAACTGCATACCAAAACTGTACACATGTAACTAAACTTACAGGACCGTCATCAGCATCTCTCTCTTCTAAACAGAGCTAATAGAGGGAGCCAGGCTGACAGAAACGTGCATAATGGATCACTGCTGAAATCATCTCACACAGTCATTGCAGATTTCAACCAGTGGTCAGCGCATTTACATTTTCTAGCATGCAAGAATTGACTCTTCTTCTAGGAACCAATTTGTGATCAGATAGCAACTATAGACGTCATTTTGTGAGACATTGTGGATGGTGCCAAATTACAAAGTTCGACCTCTGCGAAGAAAATTATTCTGAAAAAAAAATGAAAAGTTGGTGCAATGAAGAGAGTATTCCTTGTTTCTATCTCACATGAGTATCTACAACCCCCATGAAAATTTGAACCTCCCTTCTCTCTTTTGAATTAAGTTGAAGACGAAAAACCAAAAGTTGCAATCTTTTTGCTCGCTACTGTGGCGACTAGCCCGTGATCACATGCGCTCGCCGTAAGGCTCAGTTATAGACTGTGCCTCGCGAGTGTGCGAAGCTGAGGGGACATTCGGCCAAAGTTTCGTCTCAACCTCTCTGTGAGGTCTTGAGGTCCCACGGGGATTATGCAGCCTGAGGATCCAACTGTTTTTAAGAGGGGCATAATCAAATACACAGGATGAACGAAGGAAGAACGCGTCATCATAAGCTGTTGTGGAATTTTCTCAAACCAGTTGTGCTATTGATCAAACTTTCTAAATATTTCCTAACTCTCTTCTATTACTCCCGAGATTTACAGAGTGCGGGTGCACTGATGACGGACAGATGTACAGTGGTCCCGTAGTTCAGAAAAACATCAGGGTAGGTGTTACCCGATCAACAAAGGGTCCCCGTGGCGCAATAGTGGTGAAATGCCAGGGGAACGAGTCCACGGATGGGGATTGGGTCTGCCCTGGCCCAATAGTGGGGGAAACGCCAGGACACGGGTCCACGGATGGAGAATAGGTCCACCGTGGCACAACAGAGAGGAAAACGCCAAGATGCCCGTCTGCCGGTAGAGTAGGGGCACGCTACGCGCTCATTCGTGTCTCAGTCAACCATCTCTTTTTCCTCCCTGTATACTGAAGCAGAAGCTCATCAGTTGGACTATCTTAGTAACATGAAGCTTGAATCATCTCAGATGATTCCTCGCACAGCATTGGTTAAACTGTATTGTTCACAAGTACTAAAGTATGTGAAAGATACTCCCGTGCAGAGTTGGGGGTGACTGTTCATAACGGGTCCATAGGCATGCTAGAAATGTGACGTAGATCGTTTTTATGTTCCCTGCTTTTTAAATCTGGGCATTTTGATACTATGCCTTGTATGCTGCTGCTAGCTCCAGGTTGTTTGGTGGAACTCGTTTATTAGGGCCTGACGTTTCGACTTAAACGTCTTCTTCGGAGGCCTGAAAGTGGTGTAAAGCTCAATTATGCGTTCTTGGAGACCGAATGTTGCGTCCATCAATGGCTAATGCAACATCATTCCGGATTAACTAGACAGAACCGCCCATAGACAGTAGGCAACTAACCACCGTTTTTGAGTCCATCGTTTTCGCACCGATCAGAAACGCACACCACGGACAAGTGAGTGCGACCCTGCACCCTAGATGGAACGCGGGTTTGGGTATCGTAGTAATCTACAGCTTGCACAGTGATACGAAGGAAGGAAGTCATTGGTAACGGACACGCATTCATTCCGGTTATTCATGCTCGGATTCCTGGCGGAAATCCAGAACCCCTCTAATGCTTTTCGCGCAGTGATGTCTGTCTCATGGATGAGAATCGTGCACATTACGTCAAAGTCATTGCCGTTGTGTCCTTCGTGTCTATGCTTTCCAAGTGCTGCTACAAGGCTCCCTCTTCGTTTACTTGCCAGATGTTCCTTGATACGAATGCTAAGCACACGGCCAGTTTCCCCAATATATAGAGCTCCGCAATTCAAACAAGTTATCTGATGCGGGCAGACAATGCAATCTTTCGATATGCACTCCTTGTCGTAAAGTCTGTTTCTAACCAGCTGCTTTTTGATGTTATCATTAGGTATGTTAACTAAGGTAACATCATTTTGCAGTTGCGCCCGTTTAAGACATCGACGTATGTCTGCAGACATTTCATCTCACATGTGTAAAGCGCTAGATTACAAATGACTTCATGCCGTTCGTGGCACTTTCTGAGGTATAAACTGCCTGATAATGCCCGTTAAGTCCTACATTCCCGTCTACACGTGACAGTACTCGTACGTGCTAGTCCGGCAGTGGAGTGCGGCAATATCAGAACTGGAATAACGAGGTGGCGTAGAGTAGAGGTGGCGCGCAATGTCTGCATTCTTGCTTTTAACAATATCGAGATTCATGCACAGGATGAAGAGATACTCGGCGGGCTACACGCCAAATTTTTCATGGCAGCCTCTTCGCAAGCTCTGATAACGGTGATACTAGAAGTAGAAACGTAAGGTCGCAATAGATGTTCCACTTGAAAAATCTCTACACGTTGCAGCAAAAGTATTGACCGCCTTTTGTGACACATAAATTGTATAGAAAATCGAATTAGGATGGAAGACTAATTGTGACCGTTCTGCTGCCTAGGATCCTGAGAACAATGTAAAACCAAAACACACGTGTATTCAATCCACTTTATCCCTAATTTTACCTGTCGTCAATAGACAAGACGTGAGAAGGCTTCACTACTGCTATGCAAATAGTCATCTCTTGATCCAAAGTTTTTTCTGAGATGTATTGTGGAACAGGAACAATGCTAAGAAATAGCATGTGTTAAGCCTTCCACCAATCCGCTAATGAAAAGTACCAGCTGCTCCTGTCTATGCTATGATTTAACTTTGCTTCCGTATTTGTTAACAGCGCAGAGGAGCTTCGCATCATTTCCTTTGGTTCTAGCGCCAAAATCGCCCATGACCGAAAAACGATATTCAGCAGAAGCGCACTGCCCTTAGGATCCATTACAGGTTTAGAAGTGGGGCGTTCCTTTTCTGAGAAGATTTTTTTCCTGCTTACAAAGTAAAGACAGCCAAAGTGTTTTGCACAAGAAATCATTCAAGAGCCCTCCATTTCCAAATTGGCGACCACCGTACTCCTCCTGTTTCGAACAGTTGTGTTGTACCACATGGGCGCTCTGAGTTAGCAAGCATGTGCTACACCGCACCTCAGTATGGGCTTGCGTGGGGATTGTTTAGAAGGAACAAAGAGTGAAATCGACGACGGTCCCTACGGCGCACCACCTACGTCTTCCCTTGTGTTTTCCTTACAGCTGTTCTCAAGAATGGAGATAAAATTGACCGAACATAGTCTCATATTGTTCGCTATATTGTTTTTAGCTATGAAGAAACTCGTAACATCTATACCAAGTACTGAGGTTTTCACGAGCCTTTTCAAACGCACAATACTTTTGCCGCACCTTGTAGGCGAAGCAGTTGAACACAAAACTCATTATACTGACGTTTCAAAACAAGAAAACATTTCAGCTGTTACTCGTAATGATGTTGTATCATCCTGGCCTTTTACCCTTAAGAAGATACATACATACCAGTGGCGGACGCAGGGGGGGGGCGGGGGGGGGCGCCCCCCCCCCCCCGAGAATGGGTCGCCAAATTTTCGAAATTACTTTACAATACAAATAAAAATCTTGTGTTAGTTTATTTTTAATTGTTTATTTTTATTATTATTTTTAATATATTTTTTATTTATTGTTTATTATTATAATTAATATTATTATTAATTTTATTTTCCGTGTGGGTCCCCAAAACGGCGGAGACCCCACTTTTCTTCCCACGCCCCCCCTCCCGCCCACTTTCTGCGTCCGCCACTGATACATACATACATTTATTACGCTGTTTAAGACAGACGTTGAAAATTGGTTATCATTACAGGAGTAAAAATCCGTATTAACATTCCTTTCAATGCAATCATACAAGTTAAAACTGAAACTGCACCATTACTCTGTTAGAAGGTAGTTATCTTAGGGATGGCAAATCTTCTGAAAGCAGCAAGAGAATTTATGGTAGGTGCCTTTTTGCTCAAAGAGACGTATGCCGTTCCCGCTCGGACTGTGAAACTCTTGGCCCTTATAGAGCTTCGCGGTCGTCTATAAAAGATTTTAAATTCGCTACCCCTGGTTATGGATGTCACTAAAGAAAAGAATATTTTAGCTTTTTCAAAGTCCCATGCGTGTGGTATTTCATAGACCATGCATACATCAAAGAGTTTTCGTCTAGATTCAAGAGAGGGAATACCAAGGTAACGATTCCTTACTGTTGCATGGGGAATGCTTGAGCAAGAAAAAATTCCTTTCCTAATGAGTACCTTTCTATAATAAGATGGTAACCCAGGAGTACAATGCTACAAACCTAAACACAATCTTTGGACCATTTTTTGCCAAATCTAGAGAAGGATCGATTGCCAACACTCCTTTGAAACCCTTGAAGCGAACCTTAAAAAAGCACAATTGAAACGAGCAGTATAGAAGAATGCGAAATCTGGACCTGATAACAACTCGGAACAATGTCAAGTTGGAGCGCCAATGCAACGCGACGAGCCAGAGAAGGCGAAATTCGACCACACCCATCGGAGAAGCAATAAGGCTCATGTGTTTCAGGATGACCGGCACCTCCCTCTACGTCCGCTTCAACACACCATTCATCCATCGTGATGGATACAGTCGGCTGCAAGATAATTGCTATGGAACAAGAGTTATTATTAAAAGAAATAATTTGCCGCTGGTTGCCTAATCGACAGAAGAATGGACTCTCTGCCGCATTACTTTTTTTTTGAGTGCAAAAGACGCTCGGTTTTTATGGTTCATCTGTAAGAAAACAAATGTACGAGTAGGACACGTATACATATATTCTACAGTAGCGCCGCATTGTGTTTAGATTTTTGTGGATGTCGCATGCCGTGAAACTTGTGCCCGAAAATATACAACTATCTTTGAACTTTTCCGACTATACGGAACCCCAGTCTGCTGAGGCGTTCGCTCTATTTTATCTCATTCAAGCGAAACTCTTCAAAATTAGGAACTATACCGAATCCTATGCGTTCAATGTCGCGTGAGTTTGTTGTGCTTCGACTGTATTATTAGCTCAGTACAGTTTACTTGCTCTACTCTCAAGCTTACTATCAGAACTCCAACTGCTCATACATGCCTCACTACGAAACGGATCTCTTCTCGTGGTTCTTTGCTCAAATTAACATAGCTAGTATCTTTCCTATCATTGAGAGAGGAAAATCTTATCGATTTGGGGCATGGCCTGTTTCCTGAGCTCCACTGCTGTGCGTAATCCGTCTACAGTTTTCTGTGAGCTCAACTCTTCTCGAACTCGCTTCTGCCGAAAAATTCATGTCTGAGGTGGTGTCCTATTGGTTTTAAATCCTGCCTAATTTTCGGGCTTCAATCTATTTGAGTCGTTCTCGTTTCCTAGTAAATGACTTTAATCTTATTTTCCACCGGTGGCGCTTCATTAACTGATATGTTCTCTTTCATTTTAAGTCCTCAGACACTGGGCCGGAAATTCCGCAGCAGAATACCGGAATTTCTGCAGGTAACCAGTCGGTTTTTTTGATCAACACACACACACTTTCATATTTCATTTCAATATACAGATAACACGTCCACCTCTCTGCTGTTTGAGTTCAGTGGACTAATGAGATCAAAATCTGCAACGAGCCACAAGAAAAACAAAGACATTGAATAACCATAAATGCTAGTGAAGAGCACTCATCCAAGCCGAAATCAGTTGAGGAGCGACCAATTTAACACATTCGCGACAATGCAGATTTTCTGCTCAGGACCACATTGGACCAAAGCGAGTTTGTTCTTGTTTCTCACCGGAGTAGCGAGAATTAGGGCATATTTGACATGCTGATCACAAATATGCCATCTATTTTACTTGGTAAAGCACTTCTCTAGTGTTACTGTATGTATACTGTAGAAACTGTAGAAAGATTTTTTTCTCTCAGAATTCAACCAAAATTTGCACAGGAGGGTTATTTTACATACAGATTAAGAATATGATATCCATTGTCTACCGTATCGCATCACTGCGGGGTTACTATAATCATACCGTAGGAACTGTGGGAAAGGTTTTGCATCAGAATTCGCCCGAAACTGGGGTTATTTTACACTCTGATCTCGAATATGGCACCTATCTCAAGTATGGATCTCAAATTCGTGTTCAGCATATCAGAATCCCCCACTTGCCAAAGTTTCACTGAATTTGGTGAACAAACTCAATCTGGAATAAGCCTACAGTAACCCTACAGTACTGCGCTACGGTACAAAATGAATGTGAATTTCGTGCTCAGCATGTCAAATAACCCCACTTGCCAAAGTTTCACTGAATTTGGTGAATAAAATGCTTCTACAGTATGCCTACAGTAACCATACGATAACGCAACAGTAGCCTTAGAGTACTGCTCTACAGTGCAGGACTGATGGCGTATTCATGTTCAGCATGTCAAATAACCCCAAAGTTCAAATTTGCTGTAGATGCTGTGAAAAAATACATTAACAGTATCCGCAGTATGACTACAGTAATCCCACAGTATCGCAGTTACGGTACAAAGTGGATGCCATTTCCGCGTCCAGCGGGTAGAATAACCACTAGGGGCAGAATCTGGGAGAGCTCCATCTAAGAAAAAGGAAAACGGATACGACCCACCGGTGGGTCCTATTGTCCTCCACGTAACTTCCCGTACGACCCACCCGGTGGTATTGTCCGTTATGTGTTAAACGGTCACAATCCAGGTACTACGCGCACAAGCCGCTGAGTTCAAAATCCAATTAGTGGACATTGTAGCCTGCACATAAAAACTGTGGGATATGAGAAATTTGTATTTGCCAAGAAACGTGACAGATGAACAGCGAAAAACGACGATTGGGGAAGGTACTGATGAAGAGCCGGAGCAAACACAACTGATGAAGAGCCGGAGCAACGCCAATAAGTCAGTGTGCCACGTCGTTAGATGACGTGTCCTGCTGCGGAATTTCCGGAGTTCGGGACACCTCTTTTTTTCTGGCGGTTTTCCTGCGTTTCTGCTGCGGAAATTCCGGAGCGCTTTTTTTGCTCTGCGTCTCTCTCACTGCGGATCTCTTCCTGCTGCTGTTTTTCCAAAATCCGTTTTATTCTGCTACGGAATTTCCGGAAGGCCCATGTTCTGCTGCGGAACTTCCGGCAGTTTGTCTGAGTCAGTCTTCTTGCTCATTCATCCTTCGATTGGAATGGTTGTTTTATTGTGCTACCTACAGAGGTTCAGTGATTTTTGTGATTTGTACAAGTTTCATGTGAAGTTCTTATTGTAGTCGTTTTAGTAACGGTATTCAGCCCATAAGTAATAAGACCTTCGTTGGCAAATGTAGTAATTTCGTTGGCACGTTTTATCTGAGGTTCTTACTTTCTTACATTTACCTTTTCCATTGATTTTGTATTGTCTACCATTTTGCGTTCATCTTATATGTAGTGGAAGGTTTTTAAAGGATCCAGAATTCTCACGTAAAGCTTAAAGACAGCACTCACAATTTAAAAAATCTCACGTGAAGCGTAAAGTCCGCACTCATCATAAAAACGTCGCTGATTTTCTCATGAAATTCTATTCTGGAGGCTACTCTTATGCCATTGTAGAGGAAAGACCATCAAAAAAGGCAGCGTTTGCGAAAAATACTGAGTTGTATTTTGCCAATACATGTTCATTTGTACGAGATCTATCGCCTGAGATGGGTGCGGTCGCGGAGGTGCGGCAAGGATCACCGCTATAGGGAAATCTTGATCGATCCTGTATCAGCTGAGAAACACAGCCGTACACGATAAGAGAGAATGGGGCGGGGTTGAGCATGATGAGCGCATTTGAACATGCGTACGAGTTTTATTAGGTCGTCAAGTATGAAATGTCCGATTTTATGAGCAGTCAGTTTGACAGTCTCTATCTTCGAAGATTTACTAGATCTCTTCTCATTTTTACTCTTATTAGGAAGGCACATCCTCTTCCTTTCAAAACCACTTCCTGGGTTTTTGATCAGTTTTCGAATTTTTGTTTGAAAGCATTTTTTTGTGGAACTACTCAAGGACGAAAAATCGTGTCATTTTGGAACATAGGTTCCATTTTCCAACCATTAGAGCTGAGAAAGCTGGGAACATCAGGGTAGTGTTAAGGGACATTTGGCTAGTAAATGCACTGAACAGCATTTGCTTAGGAGGTTTCGCTCAGGTGACATGAAACTCCAAAGTGAGCCTTATGATGGACGTGGATATCGATGAGCTGGAAGCCGTAGCCGAAGCGGATAGGAGTCAAACTAGGTCAGCATAAGCAGCAAGGTGTGGCCTTTATAATCCATCAATATTTAGGTGCTCAAGGCAATATGCTCATTAAAAGTGGTTCGGTAAACGAATTTTTCCCAGTTTGACCCTCAAAAATGGGTGCCAATTTTTTACCATTTTTCACAAATCCACGCTGCTTAAGCCAAAGGAGCAGGGATGAGGACCCAACTGACATTCACTGTACTGGGCAAGCCTTGCTCTATTTGACCACAACTCCTTTTAGGGATTAGCTCACTTCTTGCCGGAGAAAACGTACAATTTTCAACATGATGTTGGGAGCGCACTTCGCCACTTGATTGCTACTAGCTTTCTATGTTTCCAAGATGTTGGCGCAATCAAGTTGCAGTTAAGATGGCAAGACTGTGGGGATAGTATAGGAGCATATTCGGATATCTTATACTGCATCTTGCTTTAGTAACAAAACTCGAAATCTTCTCATCCAAAATCGGACATTTCATACTTGACGACCTAATATTACTCGACTGCATCATATGGCGTGATTCCTTTTGCAGAAAACGTTTTTTCAGCGTGAGTGCTGCCTTTAAGGCATGCGGTTGTTATTCTCCGTGTTTCTAGACTAAAGATAGTTTTCAAAGTTTTACACGAGAAAACCTTGTGGATATGCAAGATTTACATGATATGCCTTACTTGAAGTTTTCATTACCTTACAATGCATTCCGCGTTTATACTCTGAATGGTTGATTGAATGAGTGATTGATTTCTATAATATTTGATGTTATCACGCATGCTTAGAGAACCGTATTGTAGCCGTTTTAACACCTATGAATGACAGACGACTTCTAAAATTTTTGCAAAAATTCGTAAGCTCCGCGTGAACTTTCTTGATTAATCAAGATTATTGTTTACTTACAAGCATATTTTGGGTGCTTTTGTTCTAATATTTTACGTTTGTCGTGAACGTTTTTCAGGAAATATCATAATACGTTCTGTGCTTCCCTTGAGTAAAGCATGGCATTGACAAGCTGAATTTTACAGGAACGATCATGGCCGCTGGATCGACCGACACCAGTAGGGCGCTGGTGAGAGGATGACTAAACTACAGTGACGGACGCAAAAGTGCCCTGCAAGTGAGTTGGGGTGGGAAAAAAACTGGTTCCTCCGCCACTTTAACTATCCGGGTGGGAAAATAAAGATACGAAAAGTATACAAGTTTTAATATCAGATGTTTTGATAACAAAACAACTCAAAAAAAATTGTGGAAAAGAAAATAAAAATAGACAGTGGTGAGTTTTTTTCTATTTTATGAATTTTTTTTTTGGAAATTTGGCAATTCCTTCCGGGGTGAAACCTCCTCCTCTCATTGTATTAGGTTGGCCAATAAGCTCGTTCATCTTTTTTTCAAACTGGGATTTGGAATTCGTCCGATTAAGAATCATAAATATTATGAACGATTTCCTAGATGCCCACTTTTCCTCGTTTTCGATCTCATGGGATGCAACTTCCCCCCCCCCCCCGCCCTCTCCCCGAATCGACAAAAACAAACACTCCGACACTTCCTACTGCCCGACTTCAATCGTAGATCAAATGCAGTTTAAGCGGCCAGGGACGGCAAAGACGTGCATGAAGAGGGCTTCGCTGCTGAAGGAGCAATGTGGAAGTATATGTCCGCTTTGTAGAGGTCAACTTTAGCCTGAAGAATGCCCCTCATTCTGAACGCGCAGTTTGTATAACAAAAGGCCGATCATCACCTGGGGTTAGGTTAAGAAAAATCAATATGGAGTCAGCAACACATAAGCTCAACCAAAGTTCGTGAATAAACAGCTAAAGTCTTAATACGAACTGACCCTTCACATTGAAAGCACGTGACTCCTCTGTAAAAAATTCCTCAAAAGGATTATCGCGACGTTGGGATGGAAGGTAACTCTACTTCTGTCGGCTGCTTGGGTCTGGTTCATTCTCCAACCGCTTATTTTGTTCACTTTATTGATCATTTCATGGAGCTCCATCAAAGAGTTGAGGCCGAGGACCACAAACTGAGTTGTCTCAAGCAATGTTGCTCTTCATGGAAGTGAAACTGAGGAGCTGCTCCGTCTCTGGCAGCATAAGTAGAAGAGGAAAGGGGCTATATAAATTACTTGTTGTGACTGACATCTTTTGTGAAGAATTGTGATTTCTATGCATATGGAAAAACGCACGAACTTAGTGCTTTATCTAATGCCTCTCGTTGCTTTATATTTCCCTCAAGTATTTGGCTGACGCATAATTGTCTTTGGTTTTCCTATTTCCTGGAAAAGAAAATGGCAAATATTCAAAGTCTTTTGCAATATTATGACCGCAGAACTCGTGCGAAATTCATGTTGTTTGTTCTCAGAACTTTACCAGCTTTTTCATAACACTATTACCACGCGTCATATGAGATTCAAGACTTGGTAGTAAGTACGACCACAGCTGCATCCCAATGAGCATCAGGGCCCGTATGCATGAACATCCCCACAGGGGAGGGGATCGGCTGTTAACCGTTGCAGCGATCCCCAACGGGGTTCACGCACATCCCCTCCCTAGATCCCTATATGCACGAAGCGAGGGGATCTCTTGAGGGGAGGGATGTACAACCCCTACGAATAGTAGGGGTTCGAGAGGGGGTCACGTTCAGCAGTCACTGTTTCCTTTCAAAACTCTGCATTTTTTTCATTCAACTCTGCATGTAGTTCATCCATTTCAAGTGTCTGCTGTTCCCCTTTTGAGTCTAGTCTACCTGTTGCACCTCTCTTCTTTATAATCGAACTTCATAATTTTAACTTAATTTTATAATTTGAACTTAATAATCAATGCATTCCCTCCTCAATGGCATTTTCAGACGCTATAGGGCAATTTATACTGGATGCGTGCGACTGACGCGCGTGCGTCTATATGATGAAGAATAGGGCCCAGTCGCATAGCAGTCGCATCGCAGTCGCAACTCAGACGCACGCGTTTACGGCCTCGCGGCGGCCGCGCGTTCTTTTCATTGAGGATGTACATGCCGTGTTGACCGGTCTTCATGGAAAATCCTTTGCAAATGGATGCGTGCGACTGATGCGCGACTGACGCACGCAGCTAGTATAAATTACCCTTATATCGATGCTGAGGTCGTGGATGTTGCTGTCTAAGAATGAAATGCGACGAAAGTGACGGAATAGGATCAAAAGTACCACTAACAATCAAGTGAACCGAAAATGTTCGGAAATATGGAAAAAATGACTTCTCATACTTTAGAAACCAAATTATTCCAGCATCAGCGGCATTTTCACACGGTGTTTCGATCGAGCGCGCAATCAGCACGCGCAAGAGATGCATCCCCACCTCTCAAAAAGTTTCACACATAGCACGGAGTCCCGCTGGGGAGGGGAGGGGATCACTTCCGTGGGGTAGCACACCCCTCTCCCCTCCCCAGCGGGGATGTTCATGTATACGGGCCCAGATCAAAGCTGGTGCAGTTCCATTGTGGAAAACAGTGGAATAAATTCATACCTGAGCCTGTGTAAAACATTGCCCCATTCTGCTCATCAGTTTCGGTACGTTCTTACTGCTACTGAAGTCGCCCATCCACTCTCTCATGTCTTCAACGGTCATGGCTTTGTCACCGGTGTGTTGCCTCAGGGTAGATGCGTACATATAGCAGCCATGGTCGCGCATCTGCAACGTGAGAATACTAATACCCGTTATTCAAGAGGCAGTGTTGAAGGAAAATTGGAAATAATCAACTGATGTTTATGTTTAGGTTTACTCAAAGCCATCGAACACTTAGGGAAGAAATGGTAATACCTCGTTACATTGAAACGGAAGCAGTGATTAAAGAACTCCCATTAATATCAATTCACCGCTGCTGTCGTTCGGGCAACTCGACGATGCCTTTCTTAAAAGCGTTGTGTCGTCTCGTTTCGTGAGTACTAGTTGTCAACGAACTCTAGATCTCCTCTCCATGCTGATTCTAGTAATGTACGCCAACACGCACAAAAGTGGGGAAAACTCCATTCACGGACGGCCTGGGCGGAGCGGTCCGAGACTGTGCTGGCTGCCCTCCGCGGCTGCAACGTTGGTCACCACGTCTTGACATGTCTGTTCGATAACATCAATGGCTTCACACTATACTTGCAACAGAATCGAATAAATATTCGGTCATTCGAATGAATTATTCGAATCAGATCATTCGAAATTTCGAATATTCGAAATTTTCCTTTTTTGAATATATTCGAAATTCGAATATTCGAAAAAGTCAGTTTTCGAATATATTCGATTATTCGAACATTCGAAGTCCCCTTCATTCAAATGCGTCACCCGAATATTCGATATTATGTTCATACGAAGTGGTTTAGAGACATTTGCTTTTGTTCGCCTAGTTTTGAACCGAATAGAGGCGCGCTATATACGAATACAGAGTGGTCCCACGACTTGGTTTATAAAATAAAAATAAAGGCAACGACAGAACCAAGATATGCAACGACTTTTAGCCTTCCGTTACGTCCCCAGTGGAGAATTTGAATCTATTAGGCGTCAACACGAGTATGGTAATTCTTTCGATAAATACTCATTGCCGTCTGAAGGCGCTTTTCTTCCTCTACAATTCTGTCATCATGAGGTTTTTCAGAAATGTTGATTCACTTGATTTTCACGTGTAGGAAGAAAAGTGTCGAGCTGGGAGAAATCGGATGGTCGATATCGGAATCTTTTTCCATCCAAAGAGATCAGAAAGCATCAGATGCCGGGAAACGCGTAAGCGCGATGGGATACAAATGTGAAAAGACATTATAAACTTAGCTCTTAGAGTTTGATGATGTTGCCAAAGTGGTAACACACGTTATCAACCGGTAGGATTTTTGGATTGATGCGACTGAATTTTTTTAGTTGAATAATTCCATTTTAATATTATGTTAGATATGTACGAAATCCATCTATCTATAGGCCCATGCAATTCTCTCAAGCAACTCGACTAGTCGAGGTAGTTGGCTTTTCCGGGACAATGAATGGCTTCCTTGATGTTTGAGACCTCTGATGAGCGATTTTTTTTCAGGCACAACTTGTCTTCCCTACATGGCATGCAAAAGTCGCTTGAGGAGTTTTGGTTGGCTCTCGAGCCTTAACTAAATGCTAGGAGAGGCAGATGTCAATAATGTTGCTTTTCATGGACGCAATACTCCATCTTGTCGTCTTGAAAGCTAAGCAAATTGTTAGTATAAAAAAACTGGTTATAACCTTCTTGTGGAGCAGCAAGGCTCTTTCGTTTCTATGTGAAACCGAAAGATGACAAGAAGCGAGCGTCGGTGGCGGTGCGTTCCTTGCGGACACGACAAGCACGCGGACGGCCGCATCGTCCACGCTGGAGTGACAGCTGTAGTGACAAATCAGTATTTTCTTGATAGTTTTGTAATCACATTTGAAGTTAACTATCGAGGAAAATCTAAAGTTTGCTGTGGCGGTGAGGATTTCAGCGCGAGCGTGTCCGCGAAAAACGCCCAACCATCGACGCTCACAGGCGGAGAAAGCGAAAGGCGCAAAGACTTATATTAACACCCGATACTTAGCTTTGCTCTGTTGGTGCTCTAATTTTGCTCTAATTCTCAGTTTTTATCCATATTTTGATTTGGCTTGCGTGGACAAGTTGAAATCACTCGAAATTTTGTTTTTCAAATTTATTCGTGAGACTGACTTGAAAGGTTTTGCTGTTTTTTCTCTACCACAATAAATTTGAAGGCGGCCGCAAAATTTGTTCTGGAGTTTTGACTCTGTTTAAGGTTTCAATCTAGGACCTTTATTCGAACGATTTATTTGAATAACTTATTCGAATAATTATTCGAAATTCGAATATTCGAAAAAGCCGATTTTCGAATATATTCGAAAATTCGAATATTTGAAATTTCCGTCTTTCTAATATATTCGATATTCGAATATTTGAAAAAGTCTGTTTTCGAATATATTCGATTACTCGAATATTCGAAATTTTTCCAAAAATGTGCAAGTATACTTCACACGTCCACTCGGCTATTCAAACTGTTCCGAATCGGCTCCCGAAAGACGTTTAAAAACAGTGCATAAAGGCCGTTTTGTAACATTGTAGGTATGCCATGCCGCTGGATCCAGCGTGTCGAGAGTATTTAGAATCCGCTAAAACCTCAAATAAGAAAACGAGGTGACACACTGCCTTCAAGGCATGGCGCAGCGGGAGAAATGAGCCGCTGCGAGCTGACCTCTCGCCTCGCATTGAACGTCCAGTTTGCCATGTTGCCGCAGCAGCAAAGAATGCCACGAAGCATTCCTTGTCGCAGTCCGCAGTGCGGCCTAGCAAAGTGACGCGCCGCTTCAAAAAGTGTTTAAGGATCATCCTCGCGTGGTTTGCCGCAGCGAGCTCGCACGAGCTCGCACAGCGTTGCCGCGCTCTATGCTTGAGCATATGGCGCGGCGCTGCGCACCAAAACTGTAAAAACCCCCTTACAGAACGTGGTGGGATGACGATCATCTCGAGCGTCTTTTCTGTGTCGGCGCATATTTCGAACTTTTGACCGCAAAAATGATGTTGATGATTTGAGAAAAGATGGTATTCGAAACGTGTAGAGAAAATTACAGTGGACAAGACAGCTGGAAGTGCGCTTTGGCTCTTGTTGACCGTCGACGTAGTGCTTAAAGGCAGAGGTCCACCTCATTTTCGTAGTTCAGCTAACAGCAGATTCTGCATCTACTCGGCGCGATGGTTCCAATGGTATACATAAATTGTCTCAGAATGGTCTATAAACCCGTCTTCCAGGACGGGGTCTGTAACAGTTTGCCAACCCGAGTTGACATGTGAAGCCGTTGATCTTATCGATTGGACACGCCAAGACTCGTTGACCGACGCGGCAGCCGTGGCAGGCAGCCAGCACAGCTTGGAGCGATCCGCCTCCGGGCTCCAAATTTTTATCCACTTCGAGCCTTCCAAAAATGGGGATTTCGTCGCTTCTGTGCCTGTTGATGTACATCCCAGGGATCAACATGATGAGAAGGTCTAGGATATGTTGGTAAATCCAACAGGCAGAACGAGGTGGCCCTCTGCGTTTAAACATCGTTAGCTAGGCGATGCGGGCACCGACTGCCAATGTCGCACCTCCATATAATAGCTTCATAGACGACACGAACACTCTCCTCACTTTTTATCGTGACACAACACTTTTTTGGGTGACGTAACGTTTCGGGACGTCCTTTTCATCAATAGTTTTGCTCGCCCGCTGGGGACTTTGAACCTGTGCGGCAGGGATGAGCGGATTATCCGTACCCATTCATCACCGTTATCCGAACCTTTTGACCCATCTGTTACCCTAACCGTTATCCGGGCTTTTGGTGCCATATGAGGAGGAAGATAGCGACTTCATCTCGCACATTTCCGGCAAAGGAGAGGTTTCATTCCAACAAAAGCCATCGTATCACACGCTCTAGCTCACTTTCCGTCATTTTCACCAGTGGCTAAGAGTCTTGAAGCGATGTAGGGAATGATTATGAGCTGTGCCTCTTCCTCACATGGTTCATTTCGATAATCCATTGAATCTTACTGTTTTATCAACTTTAGAATTCATTGATCAAAAGCTTTGGGAAGCCAATGCGATCAAAATCAGTCAGTAGCGTGAGGTTCATCAGAATTCCGCGAAACATATATGAAGTAAATAGCTAGCCTATATGGTGGCGCCCAAAAATCACTCTGTCGTCAGAAGCGAGACCTTGGAAGGACCAGTCTTCCAAGGTGCTTTGTACTTAAACGTTCTAAATACGTATCATTTTAAGCACCATGTTAAGCGAATAGTGTGTCAGTCAAACTATCCAAGATTCAGATGACACTGGGAGCTGTTGTTCTTATTTCCATAAGCACTAATGGCGAATTTCGATGATTAACGAGTTGAAGGATTTGTGGTAATTTTTTCCCTCGATATCAGACGGTTTACCGCTTCATAGGGGCGCAAAGGTACCCTGGGCGTCGAATTGCGATGCGCAGCGGAGGTGCTTCCTCCAGCAGGGCTGCCTAAGCTGAAGAGTTCGACTTTTCTATTCGAGTGGAACCTAGCTAAGAGTTAACCACCGTCGGTGTCTCCACCGGTACAGTATCACTCGCAAGGTGGCTTCCCTGATCCATTTACGTGGGTGACTACCTGTGGTGATAGCTGAGCTCGCCGTACCAAGGCCGCTCATTAGGATGGAAATTCTACTTTCCCATCCATCATAATTTATGCCTCAGTACCCTGCACACTGCGCTTTTCCATCCTAGACGTCGGAAGGTATGGCAACCGGCCAGAGGCGCCTCTACAAATGCAGACGTCCACGCTCTTTTCAAAGCTTCATGACGCATCAAATTCTACGCGATTGCTCCGCAGGAGACTAGAAGCAAGAAGAAAGATGTTCGACAGAAGCTGAGTGACGGGACACTCGTCATCCGTAGTGAGAAGTTTCCGTCACGAAATGTTGTATGCGTTGGCTGTGTCGTGCACCCATCTATCGTCCATCACGTCGATTCACAACAGAGCCTTTCACCGCGTCTAACAGTTCTCCGTCTTCGCCTTCTTCGTCACAAGACCGTCAGTATCATCAACTCATCATGTTACTCAACAACACTCGCAGCTAATGAGGCGGGGTTGGACAATTTTCACGAGAGGTTCGAAGAAGTCATCCACAACAAAAAGTCCTTTTAAAAATTTGTTGTCGGCGACTTTAACGCCAAACTTGGGAAGGCTGAAGGAGACGAGTACAGGATAGGAAAGTTCGGATTACTAGACCCGAACGAAAACGGGTGTCGTTTCGCTGGGCTACTGTCCGCCGCATGCCTTTTCTATGGAAACTTCATTTTCACGACGAAAGAGCATCGTCAGTGGACATGGGAATCATCCAATGCAACGACTCACACGGAGATCTAAGCATACTTACAAACCAAAAGTGGTATCTATTTGATGCATCAGTTGTACCATTATTCCCCTGCTGATCGGATCACCACCTTGTCCGTGCAAAAGTCCGATTCAGCTGGGAGATGGGAAAGAACATCGGCCACCACGGAGGAGGAAGAAAAGAAGTCATGTACAGCGGCACCGTTCTTGTGGAGTTCCTATCTGAACTAGATTAGCACGTTGTGGAGGACCTAACCGAAGATTATGAGCTACTTCTCCGAACTAAAACTACTTACTAGTCTATGCCGAACGCGCATCAACATCCTGAACGACAACATGTAACGTATTTCAAAGGTCACCAGGGAACCGCTTGGAAAAAGAATGTGTTTGAGACTTGACCCGAGTGCAAATCATACCGAGCAGTTGATTGCGAATGCAAACTGCAGAAGAGCTTCGCAGGAGGATCTCCAAAAACACATGCAAAGAAGCTTCTGGAAGCAGCAGAAGGAAGAGAAAGTCCGATGAAGTGTCGAAGGGACCTCCGCTATTGCGACGCCCCGTTTACCGCACTATTGAATGAAGAGGGAATCGTCACGTCTTTTCGTCGTGAGATGGAATCCATCACGGAGAGGTTCCACGCAAAGCCTTTTCACTCCTCAATGCTCGTGACAAACCCACATATCTCCGCTGGTGATGAACCACATTATTTATCCCCGTGGAAGTCCACGTTGCGATCAGAAGCATGATACTGGGCACAGCTCCAGGACCAGACCTTATATCAGCCGATCTCCTGAGCGCTAAAGAGCACCGACTTTACATAATTCTCCCGGAACATATGTCATCCTACTTTCACAAAGAAAGAATCCCAAAACAGTGGAAAACCCTTTCAAGTGCAACTTTTTTTCAAAAACATATAACTTCGTTTGATCAGAGTGTGACATTTATTATGGTAACGCTCTTGTGGAGAAAAGAAACCTCTATTATTTTGCTGGTATATGAGATTTCCCTTGCAGTTGGCAGTGATGAAATAACTGGAAATGTTCCAGAAACCTCGTTCTCATTTTTTTCAAATTCCCTTGATTTTTCTATAACACTACAAGCAATGCAATCCAAAGCAATGCAGTCTTCTAAATTTTGCGGAGACGGCACGATCTACACTACGTGTGAGCTCTAGTGCAGCGACTTTGCTTCTAAGGAAAAGTAAATGAGTTCTTTTTGAAGCAATTCCTTCGTTATTTCCAGGATTCTTGGTGGATGATTTTGTCCGGGCTACGAAGAGCAGTTTCAACAATACCTATTGCAGTAATTAGCCCTAAAGAGTCGCGAACGGTCTGCTGGAAAAACGTCTTCCGCACTCGAAGTTTTGAACAAAATCTGTTTCCGAGATCTGGGTTGAACTTTGATAACTCAACTGGGAAACGTGTGAGTAGACATCGCATGCTTCAGGAAAATCGTCGTATATCTGCCACTTTCCCCAGCTCCAGAAGCTCCTACTCCGCAGAGAAAAATTCGCCAAACATGACGCTGTGAAAGCGAGGTTCTCGTTGTTCGTGGCTTCGCAGATCCATGAGATATAGGAGAACCATGTCAGGGACCTGCTCATACGATATGGAATGGTCCCTGCTAATAAAAAAAAAGTTTGTTTCGTTCATTAAGATCGTGAAAGAAAAGGAAAGACAAGGCTTGCGTCTCACGAAATTGTGTCATTTGCCCTAATGGAAAAATTGGTGACTGCTCTAAGTCAGGGGTTGTTTACCAAATAGAGTGCGTATCTTGCCATGCCACATACATCGGTGAGACCGGTCGCTCTTTGAGTGTCCGCATAAATGAACATTTGGCTAGCAAAAGACGACAGAGCTTGATAAGTCTACTGGGGAAACATAGAAAGGAAGACCACGAAGGAAATGACTTAAACATAAGGTGCACCATTTTGGCGCTCGAAACTGATATTTCGGCTAGGAAAGCACTTGAGGCGTTATGGATTCTTGTACGTAATCCGGGGTTGAACAGCAGGAATGAGCAGATGTCTATAACTAGTGATCTGATGCCTTTCTTATCATTATGCGAGCTCTGAGATCGTCACGATACTGATGCACGCCTTGTAAGACCAGGGCTGCACAGTGCAGTATTCATTCGCCATCAATTAACAATCATTTGCTGTCGCGGTGGCATTTTTGCTCCACTCTATCGTTGGACACGTGGTGAATTCGAAAGGGTGAAAGGTGAAACCGTCGACTGGATGCTGAGTGTTGTCTAGCTAGGATGAGTCGAATAAGTAGGTGTGAGGAGGTTCATTGGTGGTTTAGAGCGTGAATAGATGAACTTGCACTACTTTCAGGCCTCTGAAGACGAAGTTGAGTCGAAACGTTAGGCCGTAATAAACGTGTCCTTATAACAACCTGAGTGACACAAAAGAATTATCACATTTATCAGAGGAACTTTTCGTAGCACACTGTATTATGTATCCTTCGACAATAATCTCGAATCCTTTTTCAAAATTGGCCAATCTCCGTGATAAGTTATGCCCATTTTTGGTTTTCATATGAAAGATCTAGCTTTCTGTACGTGGTTGATTTGTAAAGCAATGCTTCTTCAGGTAGGTAGCTAGCGGATCAAAATTTGAAAAATTACGGAACCTGGTAAAAGCGGAAACATGGGAGTTTTCCGCTTCGTTCATCATCAAAATGCTACGAGACTTCGCAATCAGACGAGTTAATACTGCAATAGTCGCTTGTCTTTCGTGAAGACTCGGGTCGTGATCTTGACTATCATCATGCACTTATTCATCGCCTGTTTCCTTTCGAAAAACCTTTTTTAGACCATATTATCGTGTTTTCTGCCTAAAATTAGGTGCTCTGAGAGCTTGGGACCATTTGGAAGAATTCCCACAGCATGGTGCTTGGAATACTGAAGGGCTCGTGGCTGTGTGAATCAAGAATAAATCTCAATATTATACTTTGTGCGCATAAGGCGAGGGAAAATCAGGGCGCAGCACCAGGTGGTCATTGACCACCAGGACTTAGTAGCGTCCTGCAGATTCAGGGGGCTTAGCACCAAAGTCCGGGGCGTAGCCGACCGCTAATCGTCTACTGATGTTAGACACAAGCAGATTTCAGAGATGCACGTCTGAAGGATCATCAAAATTGCGGCTGAAGATCACTGTCGTTCAACCAATTGCTACATCCTTACCCTGCACTCTGGTGCGCTCCAATGATAATCAGGTGTTGCTTAACCTGTAGGAGACGTATCATGTTGGGATTTTGACTGTGGATGCGCACTACACCAACAAGTATCCCCCCAAAGTGGCACACTTCGTTTTTGAGAAACCGTCTTCGTTTTTGGAAAAAACCGTCATTAATGGTAAAAAAGTGGCTCTTGACCATTTTTTGACCATTAATGACGGGTTTTTTTTTCAAAAACGAAGACGGTTTCTCAAAAACGAAAGATGCCACTTTGGGGGAGAGTTGATACCACCTAGGTGCTTTTCTTGGAGTTGACAGCGTATCGGAACACTTCCTCAAACGAGAGAACTTTCCTGAGAATGTTCCAGATTTGAGAGAAAAAACCATGCTCCGATGACAATTTCCTGTATCTGACAGGTCCTATAACAAGTTTCAACGAGTTCTAGCGGATCAAGCAGCTCCGTACTGAGATCGGTTTTTCGAAGATTTTAGCTTGAATTTTAGGCTGTCTTCGCTAAATGGTACGCATTTCTTGCTGGAACATCATTCGTCTCACTAACGCTTATTTCAGTCACTTTTTAGTGCTCTCTGCTTTTCCTGAAAGAACCCTAGTGTGTATTTACTTAGTAGCCCATTTCGGAATCCGACTGGACTTAGTACTCCCCAACCGACACTGACCGCCTAGTGCTGCGCCCTGGGGAAAATCCCAAAATAGTTGGGACTCAAAAGTTTCTGACAAATAGAGCAGCGGACGAAGGAAATCTCATCAGAGTCGCTGTTTCTTAATCATCAAACGAAATCTGGGGAGGAACAATACTCGGTTGGGGTTACAATTCCGTTTGGATGCTAAAGTCCGGAAATTTTTAACCGACCAATGGCCAGCAGCTGGACAGTCTGACATACACTTAGGTGAACTCGTGACTGAAATGAAGTTCTTCTCCGCTCTGGGCTTCACTGATTGTTGCGAACATGATGGTTGTACAAGAACCTCTTTCTTGTTCTCATTGTAATAAGTTCTGATGTTCTGACCACGTTATTTTGTTCTTTGGCAAAATTCGAACCTGCGAGTGCCTGTCCGGACAACAGAAGACTCAGCTTTGCGCTACGAGCCCCCAGGGGTATTGATCTCAGCACTCGCACATAAGTACCAAAAGGTGGCATTACTCAGACAAACCCTCGCTGGGCGCGCGCGACAATCTCGCGGGGCGCGCAGGTAAGGCCCCGGCAGAAGCAAAATTGGGGCGCACGCCCAGAGATGACGTCACAACCGGTCAATACCGGATGATGGTCAGGTGCTGAATATTGAGCGACAGGGCCTCACCACATAGATGTACTGATGGTGCATGACTACCTCTACAAAAATGAGCCCTATGACCTCCTCTTCAATGCATGGGGGGTCAGTGGTTGAAAAAGATCAGCTTCACGCCCTCGGAAACCGAACCTGTACGCCGCATTGACCGGCGGAGTCCCACTGATGCTGCTCTGTATTTGTTGCTGGTGAAGATGTATTCTCGCTCTCACCGAGCGATGTTCTCCGCGCGCGTCTTTCCTCGTCTGCGTCCTTCGAAAATCGTCCCTCGTCTGCTCCACGCCCAGCGAAGTTGTGCTCCGGCAGAAGCGAGCGACTTTACCGACCCGCGTCTTCCAAACTGTACTACTTCCTTCTGCTCCGCGCAAACCGAAGCAAGGGTCGCTTCTCGCGGGAACCTCAAACAGGCGCGCGTGAACAGCGAGGGTTTGTCTGAATAAGGTCACAGACAAATGATTGATCGGTTTTGAAGACAGAATTGAGATCGGCGTCGTATGGTGCATAGGGCATTGTAAATCTAGCTATATTACTGACCTGTGCAGCTGTATTCATGCAAGTATCTTAGGAAGGGAGAGTAATATATACTAGTCCCTTGTAAGATGAGCAGATTGACAGTACCTGCGAATTACTCCATGCCAGAAAGTGATAATGACGATTGTTGATTTCAACTCCGTGCGAAAGTGTTCGTTGGACAATATTAGCAACAATAGATGACTGCTCTATAATACAGATATATACAAAAGTAGTACCGTAGCTGGAAATTGTTAAAAAAGTTACGATCATAACAAGGCCCCTGCACAAAATCCTTGACGATTAGTCGAGCACCAGAGTCATCACGGAATACACAGCGCAGTGCATTCTCTTCTCCAAAACGGCGCACCACCCGGTTCGTCATCATTACTTCAGGAGCCATAAATAACGTACGAAGAGGTGTTACCATTACCTGAACAGGAGATACAATACCTGATTTTGTGTTGCTTGTCGCTGTTTCATCAGTTCGGGCAGTGAAGCATTTCTAGCTCCACTCATACTACTCATCTGTACAGGGGGGGCCATAAGTTATTGTACAACGTTTGCTCATTTATTTCTCCACCAGCAACACATGGATTATCCTGCTCTTTTCGCTGCCGAATAGAGCAGGGATCAAAGTATCTTACAGTTAAAACCCGGTTTCCCGGGAGAGTTTTGGTTTGGAGCAGTTGGACTTAGAACAGGTTTTTGAAAAAAGCGGGTTGATGTGGAAATTTTTTACGAAAAATCCACCAAATCTCTAAAGTGGGGTGTACTGCTTAGATGCATCTTAAAGAGCAAAGAATGCTCTTTCTAAAAATATCAAACTGTTTTTGTGGCTGTTTTGCTCGGAAATTGCGGGCAGAGTTAGTGCATTTTGCGGCACCGAAAGTCTGCAATGAATGTTTCCGATAAACTTTTTTCGTTATCTTGGAAGTATCCAGGAGGTTTTTGTGATCAAAAGATAGAGCAAATCCAGCTCTATTAAACAGTGCCTAGTGCGGCAAAAAATATTTTACTACTGCGGAGAAATGGGCCAGCAAACGTTGTACAATAACTTATGGCCCCCCCCCTGTATATATAAAAGTGAAAGTTTGTGTGTGTGTGCGTTTGTGTGTTTGTGTGTATGTTCCTTATAGAAATCGCGGAGGATGAACCGATCCGGACCAAACTTTGCACACAGGCCCATCCGGGGACGACGGAGGTTATAGGCTACTTTGCACCTGGGATTATTGATTGGTTTATCGATTATATCGATTTTATCGATTTTTCACTATTTTTGTCCAGGAGTCGATGATGACATGTCTACTAGGGTTCTTCAATATGCTGAACACGATTACGACAGCCGTTTTGCATGGCGGTATCGATTTATTGATTTTATGGATTTTTTACAACTTTCGCTGGGGGATCGGTGAGGACATGCCCACTGGGGTTTTCGAATGTGCTGAACACAATTATAACAAACGTATTGGATGACGATATCGATTTACTGATTTTATCGTCAGTGAGGACATGTCTACAGGAATTATGCGCTGATCACAAATATGACAACCACTATGCATGGAACATCGAATTGTTGGCTATATCGGATTTTTAATGAAGTGTTTGACTTTTTCCGCCACTTATCAGGGACGAGTAAGGGACGTTACTGAGGTTCTCAAAGATGCTGATCGCAAATATGGCATGATTTTTCCATAAAGTTGTTATCCAAATAACTTCACTATTGCATTTTTCGCCAATATATCGGTTAAATAAGGGTTATTCAGGTCCGTCAGCATGCTGATCATCAAAATGATGGACTTTTTCAATGGATTTACCTGTAGTAGCAGATTTCCTCATCAGTGTGAAATAGCCGGGGTAGTAGAGCACCGAGCAAAGCCGGGCATGCCGTCTAGTAAAAAATATGGGAGGAAAGGAGGGATATGGGTGGAAAAAAGCTATGACCACTCTCTGTTCCCGTGATAGTTAATTTTCAACCATTTCGTTTTCGAAAAATTTTCCTAGTGGAAAATAGGATAGCCGCCAATGTGCGAGTGCTGTCTTAGAACTAGTTTAAAAGACTCTATAAAGGCTGTAAAAGAAGATATATAGGCTCGAGTATGGGCTAGCTGTGGCTCTCGAGATGCTTCACGTTTAAAAATAGCATCATGGCACGATTTGCGGTGGTATCAAAGTTTTTGCGTTGTTGACGGTCGTTTTGTCTGACAATACATTTAACTTGATATATGGGCGTAAATTAGGCAAACTTTGCTTGACCAGGTATTTGACAAACTGCTTTGCTGGACAGTCAAACGAATCCATCCAAATGCATTACCTTCAAAGTTGAAATTGATGGAAGGCAGCACACAAAAAAATTCGTTGCGAAATTTTTGACATTTTAGAAATTTCGCTGAGATTGGCTTTGCAGCATAGGCTCAAGATTTCGGCATTCTCTGGATTAGTTGCTTGTCCCAGCACTTTACAGAATGAGAAAAGTACAAAATTCACATAGTTTTCTCATTATAATCTGTTCATTTAGATGGTGCATCCCACATACCGGTCACCCATGCGGCTATATTGGCATTGGAGCAAGGTGATAGGCTTAAGAGCTACTAGCTGGCTCAATGAAAACGATTGTGGTACGCGTATCACGTCGCTCCACCGGAGGAGCAGTGGCTGACCGGCGTATGGAGTTCACCTTCTGAGAGAACAAACTATTTTTGCGTTACGCCAAGTCAGAAATTGATAGAAATACGAATGATTTGATGAGGTCACCTTACGAACGAGCACGCAGTTTCTCGGTAGTGTTCGTTTTATGTCGCGATATTCGCCATGTTGGTAGCGTTTCATTGCACTCACGCGAATCTGCAACATTGCAAACCACGGATCGACAGCATTTCATCCTATACAAATGGTGTTTTTTTTTCATGCGTCAACTATTCTGATACATTAGGCACGATGAGTGCTCACTCCGAAAATAAAGTTTCATTAATACTATGCTTTGTATGCTGCTGCTGTTTCATTAATTTTGGTACGTTTTGTTACTTGAATTAATGATATCCAAATCCTATGCTAAAAAATTTATTCACAAAAAAATAAATTCAGAAGAACAAAAACCATCTTCAGTTGAACGTTTTTTTACCAATCCGTTGATTTAATAAGTTTATAGAAATTCATTTCATTAAGCAGTTTGGCCAGTAGTTCCAACAAAAATACAGTGCCGGTCAATCAATTTTGCATCACATAAAGTCGCCCCACTGGTCTGCCGCGCTGCAGCATATGCAGTGCGCGACAGATCGGCTGGGCTTTCTGGTTGCTGGTATTGCTCTTTTGCTTATGTTTTCCACAGTTGTTTATTGTGTCGTCCTTTACATTCCGAAAAAAAACATCTTTAGCTAGCTCAAGTCTGATAGCACCAGTTGAAAAGCCCGCAACACTAGGGGCCAATCACCGATAGGGCTTCGACAAAGACTTCACATGAGAATGTTTCATACCATGTACATCTTGTGAAAAGCGCGTAGAAGGTCCATAACTCTTCTCTCATCTATCGCGCAAAGTAGATTCTCAAGTGCTTCCTCGCATGCTCGGCTGCACTCCTAATACACAATGTATAGGTGGAGTTATGATAGAAAATAATGCTTCGGAAACGAAACCTTCATACACCATCGAACTCTGTCGAAGAAAAGGTGGTTGTCCACCTGCTCAGCTTTATTCTGGTTCTTCTTTTGAACTGAAAGAAGCTGGTCGGAAACGGTGGCCCCACGAGAGAGTAATGCCTGCAAATAGTCGAGTGACGTTAATGTGCATTTGGCTAAAACTGTAAGGCAGCACTTTGGTGGCGTAGTCTGCGCGAAAAGAGCCAACAGTCCTGATTTGAGCATCCGGAGCAAGATCACGCCTCGTCGTGAATACAGAACCGAAGAAGATTTTCGAGTTCGATCTCTGCATCAGCCGAGAAATTATGGAGAACAAGTGGTAAGTGGGTAACTGAAAGCGATTCCACTAGAGTCCGTCAATACTCCCACCACCTGCATTCGTTACTTACATCATTTCCATCCTCATTTTTCTTCGGAAGGGTGACGCGGAGATAAAGGCAGTCGGCAAGAGCCTCGCTGGAACAGCCGGTTGATCTCTCATCGCCAGGCCATTTTAACACACGAACCTGCATTTTTATTTGGTAAATAGAGTAGGTATTGAATAATGTAGTTTATCATTTTATATAGACGCGAGTCAATTCAGATTCACACGGTAACAATATCAAAGTATCATGTACTTTCGGTTGTCTATTATGTAGGCAACTACACTGCCGTTACCCGGTCACGGCAATTCGCGACATGTATTCACCAGTGACGTTTGTCACCGACAGCACAAGGTGCAGTTATCGCAGCTGATCAGATTCGCCAAGGACGAGATCACGTTTACACCAAGAGATATGTACGAGACTATACTGATCCAAATCCTCTTGCATGCGCTGTACCACATGGAGAGATTAACTGTGAAAACGTTGATATCGTCGAGATGTGCGCGTGCAAAGTAGCGAAGTAAATCAGCGCTTTAAAGGCAGCAAGAGCCGAATCCTCGACTCCGAGCTGAGGTGCGAGTGGTGAAGTACAGACTCAGCACAATAAATGTGAGACGAACACAAACCATGATGGCTTATCTGCAGAGAAACTGGAGACGTCGTCGCGGTTCGCGCGTGGACGTGTGCTCCGATATCGGGTGCGCGTCAGGGATGAGCGGATTATCCGTATCCGGTTGTCCGTTCTGCCGTCATCCGTAGGTTTTCGCCTATCCGTTATCCGCACCATTATCCGAGCTTTTGGCGCCGGATAACGGTGCGGACAAGGCTGAAAATAGTGGCTCCATTCTGCACGTTCAAAACAGAGGAGAGCCTCCATTTGAAGACGTATTAGAAAGTCTAGTGCGTTTTAGCGCTTTATGTCTATGTCATCAGTGTTTCAGAATCTTGTAGAAAAGTAGGAGAAGGTAATGCGGCTTGTGCCTACCCAAAAAGAAATCCTTTTGCTCATGTTTTCTGCGTCGTAAGACAGAGTGAGGTATTAACCTCCAAGCCATTATTAGTGAAATTATAGGCAACTAGCTGCCGTACCCGGCTTCGCTCGGGTGTTCAATTTCTCCCGGCAATTTGAACCTGATGTCAACACTTGCTGAGCCAAAAATACCTCTCAAAATGTTCATCATTTGGTGATCAGCTTAAGTGACCCTTCTTCACCCTTCCCCCCTCCATCAAAAAATGGGGTGAACTTGCTTGATTGGTGAATAAATCCTTCTAAAATGCTTGCCTTACCCACGTTCAGCTTTTCAGGAAATCCCAGAAGGCACGTTCTCACCAAACCGTGTGCAAGAATGCCGAAAGATCAATAAAGTCAATAAATCGATAATTTGGGGCTAAATGGTTGTCATATTCGAGTTCAGCGTATTGTGATACCCCAGTAGAGATGTCTTTACCACCCCAAGATCAAGAATAGAGAAAAATCAATAAAATCAATAAATCGATAATTTGGGGCTAAATGGTTGTCATATTCGAGTTCAGCGTATTGTGATACCCCAGTAGAGATGTCTTTACCACCCCAAGATCAAGAATAGAGAAAAATCAGTAAAATCAATAAATCGATAATTTGGGGCTAAAGGGTTGTCATATTCGAGTTCAGCGTATTGTGATACCCCAGTAGAGATGTCTTTACAACCCCAAGATCAAGAATAGAGAAAAATCAATAAAATCAATAAATCGATAATTTGGGGCTAAATGGTTGTCATATTCGAGTTCAGCGTATTGTGATACCCCAGTAGAGATGTCTTTACCACCCCATGATCAAGAATAGAGAAAAATCAATAAAATCAATGAATCGATAATTTGGCGCGAAATGGTTGCCATATTCGTGTTCGGCATATTGAGGAACCCCAGTAGGCATGTCCCTGCGACCTTATGAGCAAAAACAGCAAAAAATCAATAAAATCGATAACCCAATCGATAGTCCCGGGTGGAAAGTAGCCTATGACCTCCGCCGTCCCCTGTAGGGGCAGCCTGCAAAATTTCGTCCGGATCGGTTCAACCTCCGCGATTTCTATTCCGAACATACAAACATACAAACAAACAAACAAACAAACAAACAAACACACACACAAACTTTGACTTTTATATACATATACAGACGTTGGTTAATGTTTCACCGTAGGTACAAAGCCGCATTACCTTCTCCTACTTTTCTACAAGATTCTAAAGCACATAGACATAAAGCGCTAAAGCGCGCTAGATTTTCTAATACGTCTTTAAATGGAGGCTCTCCTCTGTTTTCAACGTGCAGAATGAAGCCACTATTTTCAGCCTTGTCCGCACCGTTATCCGGCGCCAAAAGCCCGGATAACGGTGCGGATAACGGATAGGCGAAAGCCTACGGATAACGGCAAAACGGACAACCGGATACGGATAATCCGCTCATCCCTGACGCACACCCGATATCGGAGCACACGTCCACGCGCGAACACGGCCAGGCGTGTTCGCGACGACGTTTCCAGTTTCTCTGCAGGTAAGCCATCATGGTTTGTGTTCGTCTCACTTTTATGATGTACTGAGTCTGTACTTCACCACCCGCATCTCAGCTCGGAGTCGAGGATTTGGCTCTTGCTACCTTTGAGGCGCTGATGGTACAGCACGTAGATGCGGACCAATCGAGTCTCCTTCAACTCACCCATTCCTTGCACTGTTCCATATTGACCACGCGTCTATTTCTGCTGCGACATTGCTGAGTACGTGGCACTGCTTGCCAAACCTTAACCAGGGACACCATTGTCATGGAAATGTAGGTACTATGTAACTGTTATGAAGATGTAGACAATTTGTAATTCATTTTTTCCTGCCCTTACTCATCTGTTATGTTGTTACTCACCTGTTGATTTGTAAGCACTTATCTTACTCATTTACGTGTAACCCGCTGCCTCTTACCATCGTTACGCTGTATTAGTCCCATTTGTGCCGCAGGTCAGCTTAGGCGTCGTCCTGGGGGCGGGGCGCTTGCGCTTAGGCGCAGGTAAGCGGCCCTGCGTGCGCGAGGCATGGTTCTGCAACCGACAACTGCTACAGGAGGACGACAGCCAGCGCGAAGGAAGAACGCAAGAAATTTTTAGTGAAAGCGGCGCTTTGTAGGAACCTGGCCAGGGTCGCGCCGGCTAGGCGCGTGGATTTCGTAAGAGGGACATAGCGCCGACTGACATTAAGCCGCCGCTGACTGACGGCATTTGTTTTGTTGACACCTCGTTATTCCTACTGGTCATTTACTATCTCAGTTCTTTCTCTCGGTCTCCTTCACCAAGGAAGAATTTGTCATATTCACTCATTCTGTTTACTCACCGTAATCGGTATTTGTGACGTATCACGATTCAATAATGCTCGCGTGTTTAATCATCGGGTTTTATTTCCGTGGCTAGTTCGTGACTGATTTGTCGTTCTCATACCAGTGGGGAGTTAAAAGAAACCTTGTGAGACTTACTGTCTAAGGTGTGAACCTTACATGACCGATTGGGATTTCAGGAAGGAGAGCGAGGCTAATAGATGAGTTCGGCAGGGAGACTGTTGAGGTCTCAGACTCAAGAGAAGTTCCAGCCTCCTTAAGCCCTATATCTACCTGTCAGAGAGCTATTTAGAAGGACTAGGTGGAAGAATTTCTGATTCTCGCGCAATAAATCTTTTACATGCATCGAGGATGGAGCTCATTATGACTCTGATTTATTTTTCGCCAGCACTGTTTACGAAGATGGAAGGGAACTGTTGCTGTTAGTGAACATTTTCAAGTGTTATTCTTCTAGTCGCACCACCTCAGATATGCTCCTTTCCTGTGTTATGCACTTACAAATCCTGGTTCATGAACTATTTTCAGCGACGGCTTCATAGATAATTCATGACGACTTCGAGCACTAATCGAGGATTCACTGATAAGAGCGAAAACACTTTTGAGATTGGTGTTGTGGAATTCCAACTCTCTGATGCAAAGGAACTACGAAGCCAGATATCAAGGCAACACAGTAACACCTGAGTTCTAGCGAGGTATTCACGAGAAGTGACAGATTGTCAAAAGCTCGAGAAGCACAAGTTACCGGTAGTTCAAGCGATTTTTCGTCTGCTGGCTCATACATTGGTGCTCGTGATATTTAATACGCTTCAACAACTCTAACAACTCTGTGCAAGGACGTTCACTTTGGTCCAGCCGCGGACACGGCACAGGCCAAGTGGCGGACTAGTTCATCTGTATCCTGCGTTTTCGATCCTCGATTCTCCATGTTCCGCGTTTTCATAATTCAAAGGAAGCAGTCACGGACGCATTCGCTTTACGTCTTTCAGCATACCCCGAGGCTTCAAGGTACGAGAAACTCAGATCCAGTGATGAAATAACACGAAACATACGAGAAATCCACGGAACAGGTCCTGCCAGTGGTGCCTTTAGCCTCTAAGTCGTATTGATTTCATGAGATGCGCCCCTTATCTGTGTTGTGCAGAGCCCGGACGAAGTTGGGTGAAAATAGTTGAGCTCCTTGGTGTTTGATGACGCAGACAGAGAGAAGACTTACGTGCACGGCAGAGTGCGGACGTTACAGGAGGACGCTTCTCATGAAAGCAGTTGTTTTACATGGTTCGTTGATAACTGAGTGTCCCATACCAGATTTAGTCTCGGACGAGAACTCGCTATGTGGGGCGCCCGCGCTGGGGCACTGCTACCCTGGCGGGACCGTCGGGTAGCGCGGGTGGATGCAGTTCTCTTCAACCATTCTCTATGCGGAACGTTTCTGCTACCGTAATTCTGCACCCGTATAGGGTCGTATTGTGAGGAAGCTAGCGGGAACTTATGTTTTCAGGAATGACCGCAGCAGAAAAAATTGTGTTGCGGTCTTGTGCAACTTTGTCTGAGTTTGAGTTTGGTGAAGATATTCTAGTCAGGTTAGATGGAGGAGCCAGTTTCATCAACCTCACTGGGCCGTCGGAATGTGAGGCGGATCACGACTTTCAGTACGGCACCGTAGCATCTTTAAAGGCAGTGTCTCAGCTCAGGTTCGATTTCGAGCATTGGGTATGAGAAGAATCTAGGGGAAGTGCTGATTACAGTGGTGTAGGTATCCCAACTCAAAAGTGCAAAAAACCCCCTTCTTTAACGGTTTCATTCTGGAGCGAACTTCCAGCCGCCGCATCGAAAGCTCATCCACACGGCGACGCGCCGCTATCGATCGGCGCCGCTCCATGCCACTCCATGCCACTCCGCGCCGGCATGCGGCTCCTTGCATTCGACCTCTCATGCATGCAGCTGTGTAACATCTTCGAATTTTCGTCGACTTGGTCCAAGTGTCCTACCATGCTAGCACTCTCGACCTTGGTGCTTGCAAAACATTGTACGTGTACGGACGGTACTATTGCACTTCAGCGGCCCCACTATCCACCCCAAAACTCGAAGTCATGGATTTCTCTGAATACTTGTATAGGCTGTCCGAAACGACGAGTCCGCCCACGTACGCGGGAACCAGAGGCGGCCACGTTTGCCAGCACTCCACGTCATCATCTCCAATCTGCGTATCACGTCTCATCGTTATCTTCATGATATCCACCAATGATTTGGTTGTGACGTATTCAACTTGGCAGCTAACAGCATACGTTCCAGCCGCGCCGCCTCTCGATCCCCGCGTGGGTGGGCGGACTCGCCGTTTCGGACAGACTATATACGGGGGTAATTCGAGGTGCTGATCACGAATATTACATTCATCTGGCATAAGAATATCGATTTTGTTGATTTTATTTTTTTTTGCAAGTTCGACTAGTACCTCGAATCGCTCTGAAAAGTGCATGTAGAGGTTTTTGAAGTTGATGATCATGAATATAACCGCCGTTTTTCGGTTTCGTTGATTTTCTTCAGATTTTTCTCTGTAGGGCGGTGCATGAGAGGTAGAGTTCCCAGCTTTTTTGAAGTTCTCTTAGTTGACCTTTTCTTGCGAGACCTTTATCATATCTGCTACCAGCACCTTCAAAAACCCCGGTATGCAGGTTTTCAGAGAGATTCAAGAGGAGATCAATGTTTGGGAAAAAGTCGATAAAATCAACAGAATCGATACTCTTATGGAAAATGAATGTAATATTCGTGATCAGCACCTCGAATTACCCCTGTATACGAGTATTCAGAGAAATTCATGACTTTGGGTTTGGGGTTGATAGTGGGGCCGCTGAAGTGCAATAGTACCGTCCGTACACGTACAATGTTTTGCAAGCACCAAGGTTATGGTCGAGAGTGCTAGCACGGTAGGATGCTTGGACCAAGTCGACAAGAATGTTACACACATGCACGCATGAGAGGTCGAGTGCATGGAGCCGCATGCCGGCGCGGAGTGGCATGGAGTGGTGCCGATCAATAGCGGTGCGTCGCCGTGTAGATGAGCTTTCGATGCGGCTGCTGAAAGTTCGCTCCAAAATAAAACCGTTGAAGAAGGGGGTTTTTTGCACTTTTAAGTTGGGATACCTACACCATTGTAATCAGCACTTCCCCTAGATTCTTCTCATACCCAATGCTCGAGATTGAACCTGAGCTGAGACACTGCCTTTAAGGACCTAGACTTGATATTCAGAGCTGTTCAGTGAGTGCCTTCCTTCTATTCTCTCCCTTATTCTGTTCTTTAGTTATCTCTGCAGCTAATATTCGCTTCTTTCTTTTACTCGAAAGTTTTAGTTATGCATATTTAATGAAACGTTGAGGTGCGAGTCCATTGCAGACCGTGGAAATAACGACAGCCCTAGGTGAAGAAGTGGAAGAACGAGAGAGCTCTACAGTTGATCGCAACTCTGATGTGAAAACAAAGCCAGACAATAGAATAGCGGAAGTGAGTCCTGGTATCTTCCATGATGAGTTGACATGATTCTGAATTAGAAATGAGTTACACGGCAGTGTTCGGCTAGTTCTGCCCGTTTCTATTTGTTTGCTCAGCTACTTTTATCTTACTGAATGGCCAACTAATGTTTCTGCAAAATATCCAGTGGAAACTTTTGGGCGAATCTCTGAGAAAAGGTGTATTTAAAATTTAGGAGAAGGTAAAAATAGTTTACTTTTCTAGTGAATTCACAAATAGTGGAATTCACAACTGTTATGGGGTGAAGTTCGCGCACGATAGTCACACTGTTTCGCAGGAACAGCATTGGTTGCGAGTGGGACATGCGTATGCGCGGCGGAGTGTTTGGCTAACAAAATTTTATCATAGGGAGAATATTCAAGTTCTAACAAATCAAAATGTTTCAAACGCCCTATGCGCAGTAGTCAACATTGAAGATCCAATGTAATTTGTATGCCAGATTTGATTTTTTTTACTGTCTATACATATTGTACTCATCTGTGCATCGTTTTATCCTCTGCAATATGCTTATTTGAGGTAAAGTGGTAATTTGGGTAATTTGCTCCTATACATCACGGAAGATCTATTCTTTCGATCGTCCAAACTCTGCGATATGATATAAGGGCTATGTACATAGAACAGGTGAGGAAAATCTTTTTCATCCGCTGCATTCAACAGCTCTCTACAAATATGGTGTTTTGAATCATTTCTGAAGACAACGCTAAATAACAAACTGCCGTAGTTCTCTCAGTTGACAATCTGGGGCGAATCCTGAGACGGTCAACAATAAAGACAATATGGGGAGACTAGAGGAAAACTTCTCTACATCTATAAATGTGATGTCTTTTGTGCTGAGTAGTGTAAAACTGTAAAAGATATGCCAGATGCCAACTAGCAATAGGAATAAAACATCTTGCACCATATGGAAGTTCTCGTATCCTCAACCTCGAGCGAGTAAATAGCCCCACATTCGACAGTTTTACACTACTCAGCAACACTACATAAGAAATTATCGACGTAAAAGGCATGAAGACAGACATGTAGCGAAAACGCTCTTTGCGAGAAATCGCGACGCCCGACTTACTCATGCAGCCGCAAGCTTTAGAAGCGGGCCATATACTGGAGTTTGTCACCCGAAGGACTCCTCAGTGTGGTTCCGCTCATTTCAAGTTGCTTTTTTTTGTTACTTTTCTCACGAATGGCTATTTCTGCATGTTGTATGAGTGTGTGACAAACCAAAGCCGGCTTTTTCACAATCTCTTCTATGAATCTAAACTTTTTATACTCAACTGTGATCAACGGTCAATGGTCCATTTTCAATATTCACTTCAATATCTTCGCATATCTGTATATATAAACTAGCTGCCATACCCGGCTTCGCTCGGGTGATACATTACCTACGGCGATTTTTTAATGATTTTTTAATTTAACCAATACAAACGAACACTGTTTGTAAATTTAAAAGCACAGATCAAGCATACATGCATATTCTCTTAAATATCTTCTTGCGTATAAACATGAATACAATACAAATATTTCTAATCACTTGAATTTTTTTGTTTCTTTTTGCACTTTTTTTGTTTTTTCTAAACTTTTCCTTTTTTAGGTTTTTCAATTTTTCTTTTTTTTTTGTTGCTTTTATTTTTTTCCATTTTTTTGGTTTTTTAAGTTCTTAATTTTTTTGGGTTCTAAATGCTCTTTTCTACTTGGAAGTTAGCTACTCCAATACTTACATGCAGTGCAATATAACCGGTGTAAAAATTAATACGACACCCTAACACAATGCATTCGGGTAAACAATATTCCTGGTTTTGCCATCGGGGGCATAAATATATAACCGCTATAACCGTGTTCCGACCCTGGAGCATGCAACGTAAAGTTGACCATGCGAGAAACAGGGAGTTTCCAAGTTGATGCCTGCTACCCGGAGTGACTGCCCTTGAGCTTTGTTTATAGTTATTGCGAATGCAAGTCTCACAGGAAACTGCAGTCGCTTGAAATCAAAGGGCATGTCCGTAGGTATCATTGGAATGCGTGGGATGAAGACATCCTCTCCTTTGGCCTTTCCTGTTAATATTGTAGCCTCGATTACGTTTGGCATGAGGTCTTTAACGCAAAGCCTTGTACCGTTGCATAGTTTCGGTGGGTCCATGTTACGAAGCAGTATTATTGGTAATCCAACCTTTAAAACCAACCTGTGCGGTGGCATGCCTGGCGGTTCCAGAGAGTTCAAGAATTCTGTAGGATAACACACAGCTTGTTCCCTATCTACAACAGTGTCGATGGACTCGTACATTGCCGCAGGACCTGGAAGTTGGTTCTGAATCTCGGTGTTGATTTTGTTCACGCCATCATTCATGGGAGCCAAAAATCGCTCTATCGCAAAGCCATTGATGGTTCCTGAAGTTGTTAGTAATGTCTGGAAGGACTTTGACTATCAATTCTTCAGGTGATTCCGTCAAGTTGCAGAAGTCCGATGGGAAGGAGATCAAGTCATTGTCTGGATCCACAGGGAAGTCGCCGTCACCAAGGCGCAGTAGTTGTTGAGCAAAGCTCTTCGCACTCAAATCGCCCTGCAGATGAACTCTCATATTTGTGGTCAATGTCATTTTCCGAACATGCCTCCAAAGATACGAAGCTTTGAGGCATGCGTTAAGTTCGTCCGCTGGTGTTGCGCGCGGAATAACAGGCAGGGTTTGGCGAAAGTCGCCTGCAAGAACTAATACAGCTCCACCCATGAGACGAATAGTTTCTCTTATATCCTGCAGAGTTCGATCAAGGGCTTCAAGAGCTCTCTTATGTGCCATGGTACACTCATCCCACACAATAACCTTGCACGTTTTGAGCACTTGAGCTTTTCCAGAGCCTTTACTAATATTACAAACTGGATTTTCAAAACGTGCCAGATCCAAAGGTAGCTTCAGTGCTGAATGTGTAGTCCGACCTCCATCTAATAGCGTGGCTGCAATGCCAGACCAAGCAACTGCTACAGCGATTTCGTTCTGTTTTCGAATTTTGGCGAGCGAAAGATTAATAAGAAATGTCTTTCCTGTCCCTCCTGGTGCATCCAGGAAAAACAGTCCACCACTTCCATTCCTTATCATATCCATGATTGCTTCATAGGCTAACCTCTGGTCAGGCACTAAGAGAGGCTCATTATCTTGGACGAATCTCTCCAACTCTTCAGTATTGTAGTTCCTTTCTCGCAGAACTTCGCTCTGCACTAATTCAACTCCAGTGCGAGATGGTCCGTGCAGGCCAAGTTCCGAGAGCGTCTTACCGCTGATGGATATACACTTGTCTTCAAGCAGAATAAGAGCCTGATTGAAAATCTCAGCGCAAAAGTTCACTTCGGATTAGTTCTACGCTGCTCCCTCAGAATATTTTCACTGAAACTTTCTTTATACTTTTCCCAGAGACTTTGCGGGTTCGATGGAGCACAACTTGTTAATATAATTGCGAACAGACTTTGCAATTGAGAAGGGAAGCAGGTCAGACATGCTTCAGCCAATGTGGTGTCCCAGTGTTGGTCGTCTTCAAGCAGGCCACGTCTTTGACATGCTTTCCTATAAGTTGCGCAGACTTCGCCATCCACAGTCTTCAGGTCTGTGAACGAAGTTGGTCCCCGAGCTATGTGAAGTAATAGTCTCAGGAAGTAGCATTCGTCGTTGTTCGGGTGAACTGAGAACACTGAGGTGCACAACAGGTGGATAACGTTCGTGGATTGGAAAAGATAGAATGTGCCACACTCCTTCGTTAGTGCTTGCGTATCTCCCCATCAAATACTGCATGATCTCATCAAGTGCACCGTTTTCATTTTCTAATCGAAAGACAGCCATATCGCTGCCTTTGTTGACGTATTTGCAAATGTATTTGATGAACTTTACTGAGTTGCAGTATTCAACGTTGATGTGGGCCTCAAACATTTTTGAAAGCAATTGACTGTAAGGCACCACTCGCCTATTGTCCACCTCAATTTCTGTCTGCTGATTATTTTCTCTTATTTTCAGAATTGCAGTGAATTCTCCTTCTTCTGGCCTTCTTCTTCTATACAGAATCTCTGCGGATATGATGCTGTCGATTTGAGTCGGATGGATCTTATCCTTAAGCCATATTAGAAAGTGGGCGTGAGGGAGACCTCTTTTCTGCCACTCGACTGAATATAGCCAACATCGAGTTTCTCCATAAATATGACTCTTGGTTATAACATCCATGAACTTCGTGAGTTTTTGTTTAAAAACTCTCACAATCAAATCATGGCGATCAGATGGGGATTGGCCTCCCAGAAGTTCTTCTCTGATTTCAGTCCATTCTGGATTGCACGTGAACGTTATGAATAGGTCTGGACGGCCACAGGTGCCAACATATAGCATCGCATCTTGAGCGTATTCGTGCATATGTCGTGGGCTACCTGTGAACGTCGCTGGTAATATGACCAACCGCCCAACATCCGTGGAATTGCCATCATTCGCTACAGCATCCCGCAAGGGGATGCAATCGTCTACTCGCAGCTTTCTCTGGTTGAGGCGGATGAAGAGAAGACGCTCACTCTCTATTTTGGCATACATGTCGACAATGAACTGATGGAAAAGCTGGCGGCACTTCAAAAGGTGTTGAGATGATGCATCTCTTATCATAATTCGGCTTGCATAAAAGCCTTTAGCCGAGATTTTCCTGCTGGTCAGACTGCCTGTCCTGGGATCAGTTTGTTTTAGATTGAAGTGATACCCATCTTCACCTTCCCAAAATATCACAGGGTATTGAAGAGCGTCGTATGATCGGTGTGTCTCCGAAATACGTTGCAGTGTGTCGTTCCTTTCTGAATAATTATGTCGCGTCTATCGACGTCTTCACCAACTATCACTACTGCAACTTCGTTTACCGTAGGCGCGTTGAAACGACGCTCATGCTCGCCCGTTGGTCTCTTGTCAGCTCGGATGACGACCTTGTACTCGTCTGTTGGCATTCTTTCCAGAGCTGTTTTGAACAATTTCACCAAGTTGTTATGCTGGTGGAACATCCTCTGCAGATCCAGGACAATGTTCCTTCTTGTGCCGCTGATATTTTCACAACGTTGATCAGCTTGCTGCTTTTCATCGCCCGTGAAATAGATCTGTGCTGGTATTCATGAACGTCGGCGGGAAGGTTTTAGCCTACCCGCCGGGTGGACGAGTTTCGCGGGTAGAAAATTGGTATTCATGAAACCGGCGGGTAACTTCTCGGTCTACCCGGCGGGTGGACGGGAAGGTTCCCGCTTACCCGACCCTCTAGACCTCGGGAAGCTCTACCCGTCAATGGATTTCCGCGATACTTTTTTATTATTATTGCATGTTATTAATGAATTTTTACGTAGTAATGCCTTCTTGAGATTGAGAAGAGTTTTGTGCTTTTTCCTACCTAGCTAATTGAATGCTACCTCCATTCCGCGCTTATTTGTCTTCATATGGAAACAATATTTCTTCTTATTTTCAGATATGGTGTAATTTGATTTGAAGTTTTGATTTTGAAAAAAACGGCGGGGTAATGATTTCCAAAAGCCACTGTCTCCCTGACTGACATTATTAAAATCCACCGTATGCGCGCACATTACTGGAAGCTGAGTGGACCGTATCCCTCCTGGCGCTGAAGCAACGGTTTCTTTTCATTATTATTCTACTACTCTGCCCTTATATTCTTCTACCACTCACTAGTACTCAAATACTAGTCACTATAAAAACAAATGGTGGCGAGGAGCAATGTACAACACCACGCAGTGCAAGAAGCCAACAATGGTCCTGCAAGAAAGACGAGGTATTCAAAAAACAAACAGAATGAGAAGAATCGATTCCGCGAAGAAAAAAACAAGAGCACTACAAAAAACAACGATATATGCGTTTTTAAGAATGAAAAACAGAAACAGAGCAAGTAATAGAGATACCTCATGGCTTACTAGTAAGAAACTCACATGGAAACCCGCTCCTAGAAAGAAAAATCAGAGAAACCTACGCTTCCCCGACAAATTCTTCAAAAAGTACGTTCGAAAACATTCATTTCGCACAACTCATCTCGAAAACTCGGCCGTGTCTGCGAATCTAATCGATGCGTCGCGGTCTTCCCGCTTCCTGGTGGTTCATGAATACAATTTTTACCCGTACGGGTAACTAGGAAGGTTCCCGCCGGGAACTAGCTGCAGCGGGTACCCGTCACGCCCCTTCCCGTACCCGCACGTTCATGAATACCAGCACTGGAGGAATCTTGGATTCTCGTTGGGAAGGGGAAGCAGGGATTCAACTCTATGGTAAATCTGCCCCCTCACTTTGAAGGTGGGTATAAAACCGGGTTCCTGGACAGTGGCAATTGTACCGAAGGACGTCATCTGGAAAAAGGAGTTGTATTTTCTTATGTTCTGCAGGAAAAGTTTCGATACCGCCGTAGTTCCAGACATGTATGAACGGAGAGGTTCAGGTGGAGGGTTTAAAGGAGGTAGCTTAACTTTTCCTCCTGAGCAGCACATTCTAGGAGGCTCACCTCTGAACTTCCTCGCCTGGCAATGAGGGCAGATAACATCCATTTCCCAATTACAACCTTTGGATGTTCTCGGTAATTGTAATTGGGATCGTATCGGAACGCCGCCAACCGTAAGTCAGCTCGCCTGGACGCTTGTCTTGAATTTTGGCGTTGCACGCGCTCGTTCTGGAGTCGATTTTCGCGTTGCTCACGTGTTTCAGCAGCTCTCGATGCAGCAGCTCTTTGTTGTTGTTCGTCGAGCCTGGAGCTGCGCCGTTTAGATGTTTCAGTGGCCCTCAACTCGGCCATTCTTAGTCGATTTTCCTCGAGCCTGGAATCGCGCTCTCCGGGTGTTTCAGTGGTCCTCGACTCAGCCATTCTCAGCCGGTTTTCCTCGAGTCTGGTGTCGCGCTGTTCGGATGTTTCAGCGGCCCTCGACTCAGCCATTCTTAGCCGGTTTTCCTCGAGTCTGGTGCCTCGCTGCCAAGGTGTTTCAATAGCTCTCAATTCAGCCGTTCTTCCTCGTTGTTCTTCGAGCCTGGAATCGCGCTGTTGGGATGTTTCAGCGGCCCTAGACTCAGCCATTCTTAGCCGGTTTTCCTCGAGCCTGGTGTCACGCGGTCCGGATGTTTCAGCGGCCCTCGACTCAGCCATTCTTAGCCGGTTTTCCTCGAGTCTGGTGCCCCGCTGTCCAGGTGTCTCAATAGCTCTCAATTCAGCTGTTCTTCCTCGTTGTTCTTCGAGCCTGGAATCGCGCTGTTGGGATGTTTCAGCGGCCCTCGACTCAGCCATTTTTAATCGGTTTTGCTCAAGTCGAGCATCCCGCTGCTCCGTTGTTTCCGCAGCTCGTGATTCTCTCATTTGCTTCGCCTTTTGGTCCACCCTGCTTAGAGAAGCTTGCTTCTTAGGGGGCATTTTGGTTGAAATTACAACTCACTTTCACTTTAAGCACACGTAACTTTCAGGGCTTGGAAGGTTGATCAATGCGCTGAACACGAATATGACAACCATTTCGCGCCAATTTATCGATTTATTGATTTTATTGATTTTTCGCTCTTCTTGACCAGCGACTAGCGAGAACATGCCTACTGGGGCATCTCAATGAGCTGAACACGAATATGACAACCATTTTGCGCAATTTTATCGATTTTTTGATTTTATTGATTTTTCGCTATTCTTGATCATGGGGTGGTGAAGACATGTCTACTGGAGTATCTCAATGCGCTGAACACGAATACGACAACCATTTTGCGCGAAATATTCATTACCATTTTTGCACGAAGTATTGATTTATTGATTTTATCGATTTTTCCCCACTTTCGCTCGGGGACGGACAAAGACATGTCTTCTTGGGTTTCTCAATACGCGGAATAGGAATATGACAAACATTTCGCATGAAAGGTCGGTTTTTCGATTTTATTGATTTTTGACTCCTTCGCCCAATGGAGCAGTGAAGACATCTCTCCTGGGGTTCCTCGATATGCTGAGTATGAATATGACAACTACTTTGCACGAATACGTCGATTCAATGTCACCGAAATAGCTTTGCTAACTTTCCGCCCACAAGTCGATGGGAAACGTCACCTGGGCTTCGCTAACATGCTGATCACCAAAATTATGGAGATTTTAATGAATTTGTCGATGATAGTACTTGGCCTCAGCAGTATGATGTAGCCAAGGTAATAAAACACCCGAGCGAAGCCGGGTACGGCATCTAGTTGTTATATATTATCGTGCAAAAGCTACGCACTTGCCAAATCCGTAGAAAATTAGCAAAGAAGCAAAACAAATCATTAAATGGCTAAAATATGAAATCTTTCTCATGAATTGAGTATGAGTATGACAAGTTCGTTCTCCATCGTAGGGCGTATTCGTATTATGGCGTCCTCCACACTGTTGGACCACGGTGGGCCTGTCTTCCACCGGTGGACCCGTATATCTTCACTGTTGAGCCACAGCGGACCCATTGAGCGTCAGCTGAACCGTATCCTGGCATTCTTCACAGCCGAGGGAGGGAGCCCGCATTCTGGCGTCTTCTCACTGTTGGGCCGCGGCGGACCCTTTCTTCATCAGTGGACTCTTATCCTGGCGTCTCCCACACTATTGGGCCACGGTGGACCCGTTCTCCGTCGGCGGAACCGTATCCTGGTATTCTCTGCACCACTGTTCTACGGCGGGCCCTTGCTCCATTGGAGGACCCATATGCTGGTGTTCCCCGCACACGGCCACGACGACCTGTTCTCCGCCGGCGGATCCGTGTCCTGGCGTTCCCCACACCACTGGGCCACGGCAGGGCTTCCCCCCTTTGGTGGACCCGTATCCTGGCGTTCCCCACACTAGACATTTGACCCGACCGAGTCAAATCGAGTCGAGTTTCGAATAAATCGACTTTCGAGTGACTCGAAATATCGACTATTCGAAAAAGGCCAAAAATCGAGTTATTCGAAATGTCGACTATTCGTAAAGGACAGTTATTCGACTATTCGTCGAATAACTCGACATTTTTATTGACCCTTTAAACTGGCCAACTTGAACGTTAAAGCAGGCATGAAAGCAGTAGTCCATCCATTCTAATGTGTATGTATTTAAACAATTTCCATCAAAGTAATTAAAGTTAAAACATACCAACATACCAATAGTAAGAAGGAATACAAATGAATCTATGTATGCAAATTAAACTCGTCGTTTCTGCCTAGATAAAATGAAACTGCTCAATACGCACAAACAAACGACTGATCTGCTCGACTGGCATGTACTTGTAAAGTGGACATTAGTGACGGTGCGCCTTCCGCGGCCTCGAGAATGACGCCGCGCAACCGCGCCGCGTGTATCGGGATTAGTGTCGTCCACCGCCGGAATGCTATTCCTACGGGCCTTTCTTCCCGATTCGGTCGAAAATGCATAAAACGGGTAGAGAAGCTGCTAGAAATAGCATGATAGCAGCAGAAGACATCGATTATGGCGCGCGGCGCGGTTGCGCAGCGCCCTTCTCGAGGCCGCGGATGGACCACCGCCATTGACGTGCTTGCCGCTCACTATGATTCGGAGTGAAACATTCATCAAGAAATGACTTGAACAGCTATTCTTGGAGGTGTGTTTGGAAAATACCTTCGCGGTGATTTTAAACCGAAGACGACTCGAAGACAGTAGAAGACATTGGTCCCTTGGCTTCCAGCTACGGCAAAACAAAACCATACCAATCAATATATAACGAACGGAAAAACTTACATTCAGAAATCGTGGCCTAGGGCGCCTTAGCCACTGCGCGCTTTTTTGCTGCGGAGCGCACACTTAAGCGAGGGAGCGAGGCGTTTTTTGTTTCCGTCCTTAATTTTGGTTTTTGGTATGTGCTTTTATTGTTTCTGACATTGTTATTGTTCTTATTGTTAGTGTTATTGTTATTGTTGTTACCACGGTTTTTGTTCTTGTTATGATTGTTGCTGTTGTTTTTATTGCTTTCGTTTTCTTAGGGTAGTCTTCTTCTTCAGTCTTCTTTCTTTCTTCTCATTTCTTTTCGACTTCTTTCTTCTTCTCCCTCTTCTCCTTCTTTTCTCTTTCTTTCACTTCCTCCACTCTTTCCTTCCTTCTTTCCTTTCTTCTTCTTCTTCTTCTTCTTTTTCTTCTTCTTCTTTTTCTTCTTCTTCTTCTTCTTCTTCTTCAGTTCGTAGAGTTATGAGACGATTTTTCGCAATGACTTGTTCCAGATGTGAAGAAGAAGTACTGCGGATATTAACTCTCAGAAAAACCTAAGTTCAACTGGTCCACTTCGTGAAAATACATTGAATGCTCAGAAAAACTGTACGAACTTAATTGCCCAACCTAATAGTTTACTCAGCTGTTCTATACTCCCTAACATTACTATCACTGTGCTGTTTAGGCGATGCTCTTTGCTGGTTTGTTTCACATGATCTTGTTCTTGTTCCAATATCAACCTTATCCCTCGTATTCGGCATCAATTCATAATTAGTGGTTTGCTTTAGATCTGATTTTGGTGCGGAAAGTGGACACGAACACATAAAGCCCCGAGCAGCATTCATGGGTTCAACCTGGGCAGCTGCATAGTTGGAGTGTCAGGGCTGGCCATGCCGTTTGTTTTTCAACAGGTTGGTTCCCTACCCAATATTGAAATATATCGTCTGTCCGAAACGACGAGTCCGCCCACGCACGTGAGGATCGAGAGGGAGCCACCCTTGCCAGAATTCCACATCATCATCTAATCTGCGAATGACGTTTCATCGTTATCTTCGTAGTATCGACCAATGGTTTGGCTGTGACGTGTTTGACTTGGCAGCTAACAGCATACGTCCCAACCACGTAGCCCCGGCGCGGGCGGCCTCGTCGTTTCGCATAGACGATACTCTTCCTGGGAAATGTTCCTCATTGTCATTTTATTTTTCTCTACTTTTCCTCTTGCTTTCCGGTTGTTTTTAATACGGTTGTTTTCTAATTTTGTAGAAATACAAAGTTTTTCTGTTGTTTTTGTTATAATCCCAACCCTTATGGGTGAGGGTTCTGCCCATTCTCCTCGAAATTTCAGGTGATCGTTTATGGAGCAACCAGGGATTAGACCGAAGCAACCGGGTTAGGGTTCACGAACGCGTAACCAAGCGAAACCAGGCTAGCAAACCAACTTTCCCCTCCTGTGTCTTCTAGCTTCACGTAATTTGTATAGTAACCAATCACGCTGATCATCGTTGTTTTGCTTCGTCATCGTTTCATGAATTTCAGCCCAGGGGTTAAGATTCATGAAATATTGACCACGCAAACCAGCGATGATTAACACGATTGGTTATCCTAGACTAGACTATGTAATGATAGGAGAGGCAGGTCGTAAAGGTTGGTTTGCTGACCTGATTTTGCTCATTTATGCGTTCATGAATCCTAGCCCTGAAGAGGAAAGGTTTTATTTTTGAGAGCGTTCTTATATGACGGAACCGAATTTCATTCTGGAATGTTGCAATTTCGACTTTTTTCTTTTTGTCATTTATACAAACCACCTGCAAGCTTAATTCATTTTTGATAAAGAAAAGAAGAAAGAAGAAAGCAGGGGTAGAACGCGATCTTTTCCAAATTTGAATCAAAGAAAAGAAGATGGGGAAGTACATCACAGTATTAGTAAGATCTGCGACAGTTCTTGTTAAGTATTTGATGTTTTCTTGTTTTGAATAGCTAAAGTGGTAAAATTTCATAGGCTTGCGCCACGGATAACCATCGCGTTGTTTCAGTTCCAAAGTTCATGTGGATATGATTTTCGAGCGGGTTGACGCAAAACGCTTGAAAATCAGTGCTGGATGTTCAAATGTAATGCAGGTATTCCATGTTACTACTGGTTTCTTCGCGAGTTACTTCCTCCTTCAAAGTACCCGATAGGATTAGAGTATTTTCCGCAAGTCATTGGTTCTAGAAAACCGCTCAAAAGGTTGATGAGTTGTGCAACATTCTTGACGGTCTAATTAGAAAAGAAACGGAACTTAGGCATATAAGCGGAAGAGGGAGATTAGTATGAACATGATATTCTCATATTTTCCTTTCCTTTCTGTTTTTTTTTCGCTGCTTTTTCGGTAATTTCTCTTCGTTGCATTTTCAAAAAAAAAAACCTTCAGGTATGCGAAGAACGTGGCGCAGAAAAGGTGGCAAGGATGAAAATTCAAGAAGAAGATGAATCCAAGGAAGGTGATTACTCCATAGAAGGGAAACTGCTGGGAAACGGAGAAAAAGTCGAAACATGAGGAGACTGCGAAGAATGCTGAGAATGTTCTCGTGTCTCCGGAATTGGATTCTTCATTCTGTTTAAATTCGTTTGTATTAGTTAAGTTTCTAACTCATACAAATTAGACATATTTCGTTAGTTATTCGTTGCAGTTGAGGAGCTCGTCGCGTCGCACAACTATTCCAAGGAGGGGATCCTCCGACTTGAGGAGGTCGCAGGGAATTCACTTCTCATAACTATTCCAAGGAGGGGATCCTCCAAGTTGAGTTGCTCGAAGGGAACCCGCTTCTCATAACTACTTCAAGAAGAGAATACTCCAAGTTAAGGAGCTCGGAGGGAACCCGCCTCTGTCGTAGGGAACCCGCGTCCTTTGGGGATTTCGAGGAGAGATGCTCCAAGTTGAGGAGGTCGAAAGGAATTCTCTCAGCGTAACAACTTCGAGAAGGGGATCCTCCGAGTTGAGGAGCTCGTAAGGGACCCGCGTCTCGCAACTATTCCAAGGAGGGGATCCTCCGACTCGAGGAGGTCGTAGGGAACCCACATCGCTTGGGAATTTCGAGGAGAGGATCCTCCGAGTTGAGGAGCTCGGAAGGAACCTGCTTCTCATAACTGTTCGAAGAAAGGGATCCTCCAAGTTGAGGAGCTCGTAGGGAACCCGCGTCGCTTGGGGATTTCGAGAAAAGGATCCTCCGAATTGAAGAGCTCGTAGGGAACCCGCGTCGCTTGGGAATTTCGAGGGGGGTCCGCCGTGTTCAGCAGCTCGGAGGGAACCCGTGTCTTATAATTTCATCAAGGAGAGGATCCCCCGAGTTGAGGAGCTCGTAGGGAACTCGCGTCGCTTGTGGATTTCGAGGAGGGGATCCTCCGAGTTGAAGAGGTTCTAGGGAATTCACTTCTCATAACTGCTTTAAGGAGAGGATCGCCCAAGTTGAGGAGCTTGGAGGACACCCTCGTCTTACAACTACATCAAGGAGAGGATCCTCCGAATTGAAGAGGTCGTAGGGAATTCACTTCTCATAACTACTTCAAAGAGGGGATTCTCCGAGTTGAGGAGTTCGTAGGGAACCCGCGTCGCTTGGAAATTCCGAGGAAGGGATCCTACGAGTTGAAAAGGCTGGAGGGAACCCGCGTCGCTTGGGGATTTTAGGGAGGGTATCCTCCGAGTTGAGGAGCTCATAGGGAACCCGCGTCCCTTGGAAATTACGAGAAGGGGATCCTCCGAGTTGAAGAGCTTGGAGGGAACCCTCGTCTTATAACTACATCGAGGAGAGGATCCTCTGACTTGAAGAGGTCCTAGGGAATTCACTTCTCATAACTCTTCAAGGAGGGGATCCTCCGAGTTGAGGAGGTCGTAGGAAACCCGCTTCTCATAACTACTTCAAGGAGGGGATCCTTCAGGTTGAGGAGGTCGTAGGGATCCGCGTCTCATAACTATTCCAAGGAGGGGATCCTCAAAGTTGAGTAGCTCGGAGGGAACTCGCGTCTCATAACTATTCCAAGGAGAGGATCCTCCGACTTGAGGAGGTCGTGGGGAACCCGCGTCCCTTGGGGATTTCGAGGAGGGGATTCTCCGAGTTGAAAAGGCCCGCGTCGCTTGGAAGTAAAAGGAAAGATCTTCTGAGTTCAAGGGAACCCGCGTTGGAGGGGAACTTCAAGGATGGGTTTCTCTGGGTTGGGAAGATCGGATGGAACCCGTGCTGGAGGAATGGAGTCCTTCGAGTTGGGAAGATTGACAGGATTCGTAGTTGCTGGGGAACACACTCCGCATGAGAAATTTAGAGAGAGGCTGCCCTGAGTTGGGACGGCCGGAGGAATCCCTACGTCTCGTGGGGATTTCGAGGAGAAATAGTGACAGAAGCATATGAATTTATTTACTAATAATCCATAACCCAAGAACAATAATCCCACTGTTACGAGACAGCTATGAGGGGTTCCGAGGTAATGCGAGTAAAGAAATACGTCGCTCAGTGCAGAGGTGCACTCCGGATGCGAGGTGAAGAAGTTCTCATGCATCGCCTTCAATTGCTTAAAAAATTCAGAGGGGTCAGATGGTAGTTTACAACTTGGTTAGTAGTCGCATGTCAAACTGGAGAGTGACGCTGTCATTTGAAGTACTTATTTTGAGTTGACTGTAGTGAACTCCTCATGCCACCGTTGAATTTTTGATTATTAGCAGGAGAGGTGATCTTAGGATTTGGAGATTTTCCCTGAATGATTTTGACGCATCAGGTAAAGTGTGAAGCCGGAGTGTGCAACCAAGCCGAAGTAAGTTGGAGCGAACATTTTCTTCTAAGGAGAAAAATTCAGAGACTACTGATTACTTTCTGTAATGCAACTATGCTTACATTAGCGTTTGGATTGATCAAACGGTGAACTTGCGACGTGTTGTGATAAAATATTGGCCTTTGAAGAGAACAAGACCATCAGGTCTACTCAAGAAACGCAACAACTTTATCTCTCCGTAATTTTCATAGCAGTTGAACGGCCTCGATGGTTAAGGCCTTTTTTACAACATATGTTAGATTGAAGAAAGGGCGTGGATAAACAGTTTACTGGAGTCGGATTTCGGTGTTTAACTGCTGCACCGACAGGACGGAAGGTATGATTAGACTGTGGATTTCGGATTTGGATAGTGGTGTTGGTGAACAACAAAAGTAGAATTTGCGGAATTAGGGCAAGGAAGGCGAGGGTGGGATGGTACGTGAAACATGTAGAAGTAATCCATGTCTGATGGTCCATACAGAAACTGAGTCAAGTGTTCACTTTTTCGAGAAATGAGCTTTGTACAGAACTTGTGCACATCGCTAAGGTTGCTAAGGATAATGTACTCAAAGTCGGCTGGTGCACTGTTTTGGAAAGTAGAAAACTTTTCAATGATTTGCTGGTATATCACGGACGACTTCCTCGCAGAGATCCGTAGTACTACAGCTAATATACTTCTTGAATTGGGTTTCGAGATGTGTGGGATTCTCCGTTTTTCTGTTGTTTTTGACTTCCGGTTTAATTTTGATGCTCCCTTGATTTGCCCGAGGAAACGGGAAGTTTTGAAAAGCTCGTATAGGGTAGAAGCCGATGTTATAATTGGGGTATGCTATTTGGGTGCGTCCGCTTCGAGTTGTAATATGTGCAATTTAGTAAAGAACACTGTACCAATCTACTGCACACTTTGAAGACATGCCCGTCGGCGTGTTGACGGAAAGTAGCGGAGGTGAGGTGTTAGCATTAGTTTGTAATCTGTTCAAAAATTCTGAGCTTTTACATTTATTGGAGCACTGCGCACTGTCTAATAACGCTCTGTGAAACAGTTGTTGCACCCGAGCAGTGAAAGAAATTCTTTCTGACAGAAGTTTGAGAGTAATGGAGGTCAAAGACTTAGTTGATGAATCCGGAAGGCCATTACTGAGTGGTTCTTTCTGACGTGGCATTCTACACGCATGAGGCGCAGATCTCTCGAACAGCTTTGGCCCCTTTTATTTCGTGATAAATTTATTAAGAAGAAGATGTAAGGATACTATTTTCTACCAAGTGAATGCTTCTTTTCTGATCTGTAATGCCTGATTAGATTGATTTTCACATGGAAAGAGTGGGGAGGGGAAATGCATTGGAACTGTATAGAATATTCTGCATTAAATTTACGGAAAGAAGGTCCAAAACATAGCTTTAGGAAAAGCACGCAAACTTATTCTTGCAGCCAGTAGTTTTACATGAACCTCAAGTGGCTGCCACATCCACACTTTCTAGCGTCCCGTAGGGGTGCTAGTTAAGATACAAAAGCACTAGTGATTCTTTCTTCGTTGTTTCTTTATTGTCTGTGTTGAATGTGTTTTTTGTCTGAAAAACTCAAATCGGAGTTCTTCTCTTCACGTGTTTATCATTAGGTTTATTCATGGCATATAGTGAGGTGTCTGTATCGTACTGCTTCGCAACACGATACTAGGTTCTGGTTTGCAAATAGGAACTAAGTGTCAAAACACAAAGAAAGTGGAAACTACCAGTTACACAGTATGGACGTATTGTGGATAGCGAATCGGAGAACTCTGACAAATTCAGTGAAGATGACGATTCAGTTTTGGAACTGGATGAAGAAGGAGATTCGGAACCAGATCTGGACCCTATTCTTGATGACTACAGTAATTTTAACTAAGACTGCATTTATGGAATCTCGCCTGTCATCATACTGGTCACTTCCTTATTCTTGAAAAATGGATCATCATTATCAGCACTTCTGAGATCTCAATGATTTTCATGTCACACTCTTGCTTTTATTTTCGCAATGTGCTCTTTCTCATTACAACCAAAGTTATTGATTGATGTTAGAAATCATTGTGTTTTCTGATGTTCTAAATAAAGTTTGAAATCAAATTGCTAACTTGTTGTTAGTATGTTACTTCATAGTTAGTACTGCTGACTCGAAAAAATGTCGATACGAATATTCGAAATCGACTATTCGAAAAAGTCTAAAAATCGAGTTATTCGAAATATCGACTGTTCGAAAAAGGCCAAAAATCGAGTTATTCGAAATGTCGACTATTCGAAAAACCTCAAAAATCGAATTATTCGAAATGTCGACGATTCGAAAAAATCCCATCGAGTCAAACGTCTACCCCACACCATTGGGCCACGGCGGGGCCTTCCTCCTTTGGTGGTTTTATATCCTGGCGTTTTCCACATCATTTGGCCACGGAGGCCCTTCTTCCAGGTGAGGGCCCGCAGGTAATTTTGTCAACATTAGCTGTGCAATGTAGAGCATGGTTGATCTTACAGAAAACCTACTTATTACAAACTATACTTGTGACCGAATCGAATATATTCGAAGAAATGTTCGAGTATTCGAATATTCGAATAATTCATTTATTCGGTTTTTCGAGAAGAGAGCAAATTCGAACAATTCATTCATTCGGCAATCTTGAAATGTGGATTATTCGAACAATTCATTCATTCGGGTTTCTCAAAACATAGGTTATTCGAATAATTCGTTCATTCGACTGAGAGAAACGGTGTTATTTGAACTTTGAACTATTATGGTGTCGAGAACGTGCAGCGCGTTGCAGTACCATCCATCTCAGGCAAATAGCCTATCATAACGTGATATGCCTCAAGGCTGAGCTTTACCAGAGCAAGTTATGGAGGTTGTTTATGGCGGTAAAGCACGCCTACCAGGATAAATATAGAAGATTTGGACGTAAAAAATAGATGGAAGAAGTCTACGATGACTCAACCACCGAGGATGAACACTCCAGCTCTGGAGAGGAAGTGGAAGAAGACTTTTGAGAAATCAAAGGACAGACGAAATGGAAATTATTTTAGGCATGTATATTTATATAGTCAGATCTCCTGAGATTTCTATGTGTAGGCAAATATAAGGAAAATGTGAGAATTTAATACTCTCATGATGGTTATTTGTTAAATGCAATGCCAATAAAATTTGAAAAAAAAAAGCGAATGTTCGAATCGAATATATTCATTCATTCGGTCTCCCGGAATATCCCTCTATTCGAACTATTCATTCATTCGGGCAGCCAAAAATACTTGATATTCGAATAATTCGTTCATTCGCATATTGCGAAAACTGCGATATTCGAATTATTCATATTTCGAATAATTGAAATTGGGCAATGTTCGAATAATTCGAAAGTTCGAATAATTGAAAAATCATCGAATATTCCCAAGTATATTACAAACCATGGTAGTAACTTCAAGTAGGAAGTCTGATTTTAATGAAAAAGATTTGAGTATTGTTCCTCAGACAAGATGTGGGCTTCTTTAACATCATTTTGAAAACCAAAACATTTTCCTAGCAAAAAGTTAGCTAATTGCGGAAAGGTTCTGCGTTCAAGAAGATCGACATCTTTGGTCAGTTCAGTGAATGGCAGTTGGATTCCCATCCAAGCATCTTTGTTTTCAGCAGCGTGATATTGCTACAAGTCTTCAAAAACTCGCGCTATATTTCACCAAGAAGAAATCCCTCAGACCACATCATTGTTCCGTGTTTTTACTAGCCAATCCTTCTTAAGACATTTTCTCCGTTATTTTTGGAGGCTCGTGATGGAACCTATATTCGAAAATAACACAATTTTTCGGCCTTTGACTATTTTCACAAATGTTGCTTCCAAACAAAGATATGGAAGCCGATAAATAACCTAGGAAGTTAAGAAAAGGAGGACGTGCCTTCATACGGAAAGAAAAAATGAGAAGAGCTTGAAGTTTTTTCAAAGTTTTTAAAGGTTCAAAATTCAAATCAAACTTCAATATCGATTATCAAACTGATCACTTGGAAAAATCCGACATCTCAATTTTGACCACCTAATATAAGCTGTTTTGTCACCTTAGAATGCTGAATACGAACATCTCACCACATTTCAGAACTGAAAACACACTCGCCTGTGGTGGATATTTCAGCCTCAAATAGAGAGTGTTGTTATGTGAATCACCAACGTCAACTGTTATCTAAACGCATATCATTGTTGTAGGACAGCAAGCTTGAACCTCCTTCACAAACACACATACCTGCACGATGGCAGCGTATGGCAGAGTGATTTTATAAGCCGCAAATCGAAGACCATCCATTTTCTCTTCTGAAATTGGAGGCAATAGAAGACTCGGTGAAATGAAACCTTCCTTTAGTAAGATGATTATGATTAAGATAAGATCACCGCGTTCGCACAGGCGCACGGCAAAGAAGAGCGTCAGATATCTTCGATCATGTTCGAAGTGGGCGAATGACAGAAATGATTGGCCTCCTGAGCAAGGAAAAAAACAGAGTTCAGAAAAAATCTCTAGATCATAAGATTTGCAGGTTGGACAGTTCTCCACTAGAAATGCTATGGTTGCTCCACTTGACAGTGTGATCAAAACCCTTGGATAAGGGCATCGAAACCTGTTCAGAGACCTTCGAGCATATGTGCCCTGCCCCCCCCCCCCCCCATATGTGGCACATTTGTAGACCCAAACAGGCATATGTGTCCGCATTAGGGTACAGAAGAGTTTTAGCAACGTCTGTGGGTGTTCAATACTCGCCAAGTCCTGAATTTCGTTGGCGGCTTTACAGAAACCCACCCGCTTCCGTTAGTGGAACCAGGGTCAAGCGTGTGTCGATAAATTATCAAGGGGGGGGGGTTGGTGGGTAAAGAGTGGGCGGGTCGTAAGGGGGGGGGGGTCGTGGTCGGGAGGGGGGTGCCTTAGTGTGGAATAGGAGGTGGAAAAAAAAGGTAGAAAAAACGGAAAAAGTGGGACACTGAACTATCCATACAAAAAATTGGTTATGACGTGATTAAACGACTTTAACAGTATGATTTGAATAGTGAAAAGTGGGGGGGGGGGGGTTATAGGCTAAAATTTTCGCAAGTCCATACTGAAAGTTTTACCCAGTCCTGCAGGCAGGTAAAAAGTCATTTTATGCACCCTACCCAACAGTGCTTTGCCCCAAGTTTCAGTTCTCCAGCTTAAAAAGGAAAGATTCAGCACGGGAATTACGGAAATGAGGTTTCGTCGATAAAGATGGCCCTTTTTCCATGTTTTTATCGACGGAGTTGAATCGCAATGGGAGCAGCTGCGGAAAAACGAGCTGTACAGCTTGAAAGCGCAAACTTTCGACTATTAAAAACCTGAAAAAAAATTGGGACCTCAACGTGCCAGACCTTCTGATATTCGTGTCCGACTACAACCATGTCTCTGAACGAGTCAAAATTTTAGGCTGAAATTTTCGCACGGCCGTACTGAAAGTCCCACCCAGTCCTCCACCCCTATAAACAGTTATTTCGTGCTTTATGGTCGATCATCTCGAATCTACTACAAGCGCGTGCCATTTTACGCCATGCAAAAATTCTAGCCTCGGAGGGGATCGAACCCTTGACCATGTCGATGATGTGTATGGTTGTTATTCGTGACGAATACGAAGGTATTTCGTTTAAAAACTCTGTACGGACGCTTTCAGACTGAAATTCGCTCACCGCACATGCTTTAACCCTCAGCAAAAATTTTAGCCTCGTTAGGGATCGAACCCTTCACCATGTAGATGATGTATGTAGATGTTTTTTCTTGATGTGTTCGAGCCTCATTAGTTACGTAAGCAACATTGCATAGTTAGTGCACGCTTTTTGTCCACCGCGTACATTTCAACGTTTTCCAAAAAACTTCCAAACAACTAGTTAGATACAAAAGAGCCTCTTTCTCCTTCTTATGCTCTGGCCCCACCACACCTCTCGCAGTACGAACACCTGAAATGGGATATCTAAATATCTAAATTCTGCAAGCATAGAAGGAAATTTGTGTGCAAAGGGGGGGGGGTCGTATTTTTGGTGGCTCAAAGGGGGGGGGGTCATATGGGGGTCGACTTTTTACTATCATCACGCTTGACCCTGAGTGGAACACGATCGGCGTCCTTGCTAGGGCTTATCCATCGATGTATGCGGGTTTTTTTCCCGCGGTTGATCAATCGTATTCCGGGAACTATGTTGACGCTTTTGGTCAAACTCACCTGCCACCGTTGCTGAAATCTGACTGATACCCTCCCTACATCCTTGTTCTCTCCGCTTTCACTAGGTTACTGGAGCCCGTCTCAGAAAATTTTGGGCACATGTTTCAACGCCCGTGGTAAAAATATTTTCGACAGGAGCAAAAATTCTAGACCAACGACACTTTGCATTGCGAAGGGAGCGCAGAATCATCTGGAGGGTGACCCAGAAGTCCTTGGCAAGTGTTCGTTTTTGAACAACAGCGTCTGCTTTTTAGTAATTTCTTTTGAAACATTTATTGTTAAGTTGCTAAATGTATTCCATGGTAGCGTTACCCTATAAAGGATAGCGTGTTCGGCGTTGATCAATTCCTTTTGTGGGATGCGTCGCGCATGCGACTATCTGGTCAGTGCTTTATCCTCCCAGACTCTACTGATACCAATTTACCGACCCCAGGGAGATGGAAGGATGCTTGATTGGCTCCGGGCGGGACCGAACCAATGAACTCGTGCGTACGCAGCGCGCCTCTTGCCACTGTGCCACACGCTCACTACAGTGAGAAAATTTTTTACTGAATTGCAATGTTGTCTCACCGCGTCGTTGTGGTCTAAACCTTTGAAGTGATTTGGCTCGACTTCGTCTTGAATAAGGCAATAATTTCTCTTCTTTGCTAGCCTCCAAACATTGCGTATATCTAGCAGTTCGCAATGAGCGAATGATCAGCATGGTTTTTTATTTATCTTTTATTTCTGAATGCTTGATGTGACCTATACATTGGACCAAATATATACCGAAAAATTTTTTTACTTTCATTGACAATCCAGTGAACAATGTTAACATGCAAATAATTGAAAATGAGACAAGTCTTCAAGCATTTCTTTGCTCTCATACAGCACTGCGTTGGTCCTTAGTGTTAAAACGTCCGAATTTTTCATTTATTTGAAGCATTCGATATTCGAGAGCTAAAACAATCGCTTTGGAACAAGTGGAAAATTCAAATGTTCCAACATTGCGCACCAATACAATACTGTACGGAATAGGAAATCAGCTTTTGGGCTTTCTCATACCTTAATGAATGTTTCTAGATGTTTCGATTGTTTCATAAATGATTAGTTAGAATAAAAAAATTATTCGGTTTTTTTCGGTCCAATGTATAGTGTGAATACAGGGTAAAAATGAGTATAAATCTTCAAAAATCTACTAACCAGTGATTCCGTTGTTGCCCCTCGTATTCCTCCTCCTCCCTGCACCCCCCCCCCCGCCCCGAGTATGGGTCGCCACATTTTCGAAATTACTTTCCAACACAAAATCTCTAATAAATCCTACTCTATAATAAAGCGCTAGGACATATAGTGCGTGTCAAAACTTTACGCCCACCCTAAAAATTCGTCGTTTTGGGCAAGGATCAAGCTTTCTCGAGTAATGGCGTTCACTATCGTTTTCAGCGTGCTTGAAAACCCCAGAAACTTTTCACCAAGTCTTTTCTAGGTGATCCTCTAATTTTTTATTAGTTTTTGAAACGAAAATGCCGCGGTTCAAAACTTTACGCCCACCCTTGAAAATGTTGGTTACGGAGGAGAGGAGTTGCGAATAAGCAGGGAAATGATACGAACTGATGTAGTAGCGCTCAAGAAGACTTTAGGTAACCTTATGGAGCAGTCAAAATCAATGCCGAAGATATTTTACCTGTCACTGACTGAGCAAACTCTCCCCCGAACGTGTGAACAGAACAAAATTTTTTAAAGACTTTGGGTGGTCGCAGACACTTAGCTGATATTTCCATGAATAATCTTAATACGTATAGATGGAAAAGGAAACGCTAGGATACATTTCAAGGTTGACACGTCGGCCATATCATCAGTCTGGTCCTCTTCGTCCACGGTGTCGGCCGAGAAAATCACCATTAAATTCCCGCTAACTGTTTTCAAATCGACCAGTCTCTTCGCATATAGTGTTTCCTTTTCCATCTATACGTATTACGATTATTCATGGAAATATCAGCTAAGTGTCTGCGACCACCCAAAGTCTTTAAAAAATTTTGTTCTGTTCACACTTGTTCGGGGGAGAGTTTGCTCAGTCAGTGACAGGTAAAATACCTTCGGCATTGATTTTGACTGCTCCATAAGGTTACCTAAAGTCTTCTTGAGCGCTATTACATCAGTTCGTATCATTTCCCTGCTTATTCGCAACTCCTCTCCTCCGTAACCAACATTTTCAAGGGTGGGCGTAAAGTTTTGAACCGCGGCATTTTCGTTTCAAAAACTAATAAAAAATTAGAGGATCACCTAGAAAAGACTTGGTGAGAAGTTTCTGGGGTTTTCAAGCACGCTGAAAACGATAGTGTACGCCATTACTCGAGAAAGCTTGATCCTTGCCCAAAACGACGAATTTTTAGTGTGGGCGTAAAGTTTTGACACGCACTGTTATCCTACTCTATAATAAAGCGCTAGGACATATTACGAAATATGCCTGTCTGTCGCCGGATGACTCATCGCCTCAGGGAGTCAGAGAGACGGCAATTTTTTCCATTTTCGAATAGAATTCTCGGTGATTAAGGCAGAGATTCACAGAAATAAGATAGGGGAAGATCAAAGAGGGTTCTCCACACCCACTGGAAAGACTATTTCGCAATTCATCAAGAATGAAAAGTCGATGGCGTTGTGGTTGCATGCCCGCGTTTAAGATTGTTGAACTGCAAGCACAAACAGGTCAAGACAACCCCCACCTCCTTGATGTCTTTACTTCTAATAACGTTTTCAGAATCATATTTCTCCATGAAACATCATTCGCACTACATTAAAGCTAACAAAATAGGCACGCGCGATTCAAAACAAAAGAGGCTCATATAGGTCAGCTAAACCCTTCAAAACGTAGTACTTGCCTGAAAGTTCGGGAAAACAGTGTATGTGGAAAGGCCACAAAAGGGTGAAGAATATCGTTAGAGGGTGTTGAAGCAAGACCGAACGGTTAGCTGCTGCAGCTGAACCACTCGTACAGCCTGCCAGGATAGGTTTTTCTTTCACAGTTTTTGACGCCTCCCCCCCCCTACACCCTTTGGCAGATTCACTTCTCTAGATACAAGTACGGACTAGAAGATAACGGGTCGAAAAGTGTTTTGAGGCAGCACAGGAATTTTCCAGAAAACCTTCGAAAACAGCGAGTCGAATGACTACTTCACAGTTCTAAAAAGAAGAATCGGTCAAAAATATTTACTGGAGGAGAAAATCTGAAATGTTCTGGGAAAACAGAAAGGGTCACCTAAGAATTGAATTTATTTCATTTCATTCAGCCGGGAAAGGAAACACTATCCCCACTAATTTGACGAAAAAAATTAATGAAGCAGATTCGCAGAAAATACTGTCATCCGCTAAGCGCGGCGCTTCGTGTGGTTTTTAGAGAGTGATTCTTAAAGTATATATATATATATATATATATACATATATATATATATATACCATGTATATAAACCTCGTTTACACGAAGAAAGCAGGCTTATCTAGCATTGGTTTTTTTTTGCGTTGTATGACAGTGGGCGGAATATCTTAGCACAAATTTAGCAGCAGCGATGATTGTTACGTAAATAATAAAGATTTGCATGCTAGTACAATTTTCTACTATATTCATTCCTGTATGCTTCTATATATGTTAAAAATATGCGAACCTCTTATAAAAAGACTTTTTCAAATTATATTGTAGTTGTTCGTCATGGTTTGTGACAATGAGCTGGTTTTTCTCAAATATGGTTGTTCGAAGAGCCTGATTTCTTTGATTTCACTTTTCACCGGACAACTCGTCAACACTAAAACTTTGAACTGTCTAAAAACCACAGATTTTATGCTTACAGTGGGTAAAATCTGCAGGTGCAATCAATGTGGCGAGGAGAGTGGGATGTTGTCAAAATTAAAGAATCGAGATTTGTGCCTGGTCACTGCCTTCAAAACTTTCCCACTGCATTGCCAAATTTTCAATCCATGCTCCAAGTACGTACCGGCCACTTTCAACTGCGACGCCAAATCCGTTTGTTTTGTGAATGTCGGCTCTCCAAATCGTGCAAAGCAACTCGTGAAAAAACTTATAACAGGACTTAGACTTGCCAGGAAGAATTATCGTTTAAAAATTGCAACCTGTTCGAGATTTCGTTGTAGTTGGTGACGTAGTCACCCCGAACGAAAAAGATTCCGGGATTCGGCATATTACCAATCGCCATACTTGTTAACGTAACATTGTTATGCTGAGGCCTACAAATAGTGTGTGTGCTCAGTCAATCGCAGCAGATTTCTGTTGAGAAAGTTCGATAAACCTGCCTCACTTCACCAAAGATCACTTTAATCTCAGGAAACTCAGCCAGTATTTGATCGTGGAAGCCTCCGCCAACAAAGTAACAGAGCCTTTCCACAAAGTGAACAATCATTTCGTCGCTACAATTCATGACAGTAAAAAAATCATGGGACAAGCTCCATCAGAGAAGAACTTACTGTTCTTCGTCGCTTGCAGGAGTCAGCGTGATGAAGTACCAATACTCGCTGGCTTGCTCTTCATACTCGGCACGCGGCGTGGGATCAACTCTCTTTAGCTCAAATCGATTGCACCCACTCTGGAAACAGTATTTCCATCTGTGAAATATTCACTGATGTGAAGAAGCAATACCTGAAGCAGCACACGCGCTAGAATTCCCCTGGCTAACGCCGTCGGACCCATGTGGGCTGGCATAACGAATTTTATGGATAACTCAAGATCACCTTTTCTGGAAATGATTGCAAATCAAAAAGCCTCCTAGATAGGATTTGTTGAGTTGTGGGAAAGCTGTGATAAATTTAATATATTCTGAAAGGGCTTGTAATACTGAAAGTTTTTTCTTGCACATTCTGATGACTGTGCAGTAGAAACGCAGCACAAGCACCGTAATAGCAGGTAGTGGAGGTAGTGCACCCCTAGCGATGTTTTCAGGTTTTGTTTCTGAGCTCAACGCCCCTTCTGGGAGTGTCCTCCCATGTTCGCCTTACCCTCACCTGCCGCCACCCTTCCCTATATTGCTGTTACAAGGAGGGAACTTTCAGCGGCAGTTAAGAGGGGATTTCCAGCAACGAGGATCAGGCGAATGCGGCCACTCCTGAGAGTAAGTTTGATTTTAACGTTTAACGTTGCTCTAATTACATTCCCATGGCACAGTTACCAGAATACGAAACAAGTGCCGTATGCTCAGATGTTTTGTGACCCCATTCCTTTTTTGTGTTCCTAGATTTTCTGTCCTAAACAAAGCGTTGGTGTATAAGACCTTGTTGATAGGGATTTAACGATATTCTAATGCGGAAAATTGGAGCACTGCAACGGAAAAGCCTTCCACTGAATCCAGATTACATCGTAGTTCACGACTACAACCAATTTCCCTTGTTGATAGGGATTTAACGATATTCTAATGTACATATTCCTGTTCACTTTACTACTTTGTGCTGATGTTCTTGAGATCATGGTAATAAATCGTCGTAATATTAGGATGGTAAGAAAGTCTTGAGCCGGTTTGGACTTTTTCTGCGCTTTATTTTATTACTCAGCCCACAGTGGAATTTGCTCAACAATACATATAATAGCCACAGTTAGTCACTGCTGTGTCCCACCTAATGGGCCGGTCAGCGTTCCCCTTCTCCCAGAACTGGGAAGATTGGAAGCCAAAGAAATCGCTGACCTCCGTGCCAACATGGTCAACTTTGGTGAATTTTTTCCTAGCCAGGAATGCCTCGAGTTGATGAAATAAGTGACGGTCAGAAGTGGCAACGTCAGGAGAATACGGTAAGTGGGGAAGCGTGTCCCAAACCCAGCTCCCCCTATTTTTCAGGGGTCCCTTAAGCAAAATAGGGCCTAGAGTCACCATGGCGTAGGTGTACAAAAAACTCATCTTGGCCGTTTTTCTCAAACAGCATCCGCGATTCCGGAACTGATTGGCGTATATGTTACTGATGGCCTTGTATGTTTGCGGGAGCAGCTTACAATACGACATTCCTGGCGAATTCCAGAGGTAGCAAAGAAAACACTTGTTTGGGTGGGGATGCGATTTGGTGGATCTTCTGCTCGACGGAGCCACATAGCAAGATGTATGTTAGAATCGTAGAGGACACAACTCTCATCTCCAGTAATGAGTTATTCCAGAAACTCCTTTCGGTGTGGTCAATGAAGGAAAAACTGATCTTGGGTAGGAGGACCTCTTTTGGAATTGACGTCGTAATTAAAGTTAGGGAAGCCAATTCGGCTATATATGGCTATTATGGAGAAGCCCCGAGTTTGGTCTACGATTACCACATGGTAGGGCATGGGTACCGATCAATAATCAAAAGTTCTGGAACTTTCAAAAAAAAACGGCTCAAGACTTTCTTACCACCCTAATATCAATTCTGTTGAAAAGGACGAGACAGAGAGAGAGAGATTATCGTAAAAATTGCATTCAAGTCTACACCTTGCAATGGAATCATCTCAAGCCTGCTACACCATACATGATTCACTCGTCACAGCGCATTAACACCCCTGCTCCATTGAAATACCCACCGTCGATACTCCGTAGTTTTCGTGTGAGCTTCATTGCAAACATAAGAAGGAGTTGACACAGAAGCTGTTGATTCTATAGTTCCAGATAGCGAATTTGCGGCACCTATATTTTAAGGTGTATGCATCCTCTGCTTGAATGTTTCTTATTGTTGCACGTGAAAGTCATATCCAGATGTGACAATGGCCTTCCTAACAACTAGCTCGAAGTGCCACACCTTTTTAAAGGATAAATGGAATTTTGGTATCTTTGGTGTTAGAGTAAGTCCTTGTTTTTTTTAGATGCAGTTTTTTTTCTCTATCTTTCAACATATGCCTTATATGATGCAAAAAACACCTCTCTTCTTTTAGAAGAGTGTTGTAGTCGCTTCTTTTTGAACCGGAAATTTAGTTAAGTTTCAATCCTATGAAATGGGGTTCTTTTTGGTTTTAAATACAAAGAGGACTTGGTGTTTTTCTCGACTCGGCGTTTTCCTTCTTGAACCCAGAAATCAGTCAAATCAGTATTTCTACGATGACAGGATACGTCCAGGGAATGGCAGCTAGCGCTATCAGCTGAAAAAAACCTTGAACTTGAGAATTGGAAGTACACAAGTAAAATCAGTCTATCATATGGACACCAACACATTTCAAACCATTAGCTCTATTAGGGAACTTGAATCATTGTACAGTGTGGTCCAAAATCACGGAAACACGCTAAAAGGTTCATATCTAACGTTGGAAAACGAGTTGGCAATTTTGTTTCTAGTACGATATTTTTCACTCTACAGTGAACAAAATCTACCATCATATCTCACGATTTCTCCTAGCACCGGCGAGAAAACACATGAAGAATTCGAACTAGGCGCCTGCTGTGGCGCGGAAGTGCAGTCTTCCTAGATAATCTGCCCTTTCTCAAAGCGTTTGCTCCAAGGATTAAACGATTTTTATGAGGGTGAAGTCAGTTTCTGTCCTCAAATGAATATCATAACGAGAAATCTGCTCGAATGAGTACCGAAAATAAGATTTATAAGGAAGCGGACATGACTTCCTGTGCAGAAACAGAGCAAAGAGTACTTTAGTGCTGTTTCTGGTTTACTTTAATGCTGTTTCTGGTTCTATAGTAATGATGCGGGAAAATTCGCACCATTGCTTCTTTCGTGACTAAAAAAGCGTATGGACCTTCGTTAACACTAGATAAATTAGGGGAAATTTCGTTAATCTTATCTTCGATCCGTCATTTTCGATGTTACTCCATTTATTCGCTTCCGATGAACCGATTATCTGGGTGAATGCATGAATATCTTTATTTTTGCCGGCTGATGAAATACAAAATTCGAAAGAATAACTTATTCGTATACGAGGAAATTGATCATTTATTTATTATAGAATCTCCCCATGCCTCCGAGCTCTGCAGCACCGGACGAATGTGAGAGTTGGAAACAGATATGTCCCAAAAAATCAAGATTCCACACCCACCATCACAAGAATGACGTGAAGTGACGTCGGTGTATGAGTCTGATCCTTCCGAAACCAAATCCGGCAGGGAGGAAGGGACGGATGTCTTACTTTGTGACGCTTAAATGAGACACTTTGCTGTTTCTCTTTCAAGAAGCTAATCAAAGAAGTTTCTGTTCGGATAAATTTTCAACACGACGTACCACCTGAACTGACCTTTTGATCGCAGATCATCGAACTGGCTACCATCCCTTTCGAAATATTTCACTGACCCGAGACTAGAACCTCCACAAGGTAGGGAGTGGTAAGAGGATGAGCCACTGTTACCGGCGTTTTGCTGTTTGAATCCTTCTAGGGACAAAGATTATGAAACCAAATGAAAATTTCTACCTTTGCTTTAACAAAACGGGATCCAGGTGACTCTGGGACATCCTCATATATTGAACTCCCTTCAGAAGGACACTCGGTTGCTAGCGACTTGTTCGCTGAGCACTCTTTCGCCTCATCTGTTTCGTGACGATGAAGCGCGTCTTGAGCCCTTTGTAGCTTAACAGCTATATACTGAAAATTCAGTGTGTATGTGCACCGTCATGCAGACCTGTAGTATGTCTATTTTGCCACAGAAGATGTGACACAATTACTGGATTCATTGCTTGATACGTCTAACAAGACTGAACAGTGTTAGAAAACGGGAGGCGTTCCTTCTTTACATATACAGGGTGCGCCATAAGTTCTTGCTCACCATATTTGGTACACCACAGCAGCAGAATTCAACGCAATGGCATGATCTCTACGGCAGCACCAAATAGTGACTCACATAACCTAGCAGGTCGGAAATATGGCGCCAGTTGCTTTCGTAATAGCTCAAAGTCGAGTGGGAGACACGGAGCAACGATGCCATCTTGGAACTGGAGCCACTTTTCAGGACAAGGCTGTTCTATTCTCATCAGAAAAATGGTTTAGATATAAAGAGCACTGAAGAATTCTGCGGTGAGAACGGAATTCCTTTTTCTCTCTTCAAGAATTCCATCATGATTTCGAGAAGATGCCCGGTTAGACCAATTTTTCTTAGATTTTTGTGGTTCACAACATCGACGTCACGCTCAGTCTTATCTGATCATCATTTTAGGTGAGAAGAGACCTTGCTGCATCAAATTCATATTGCATAGCCCAAATGGGGCGTTTCACAAAACTCAAAATTTGCTAATGGAACAACTGCGTGCCCTGGAGTGGTGCACGGAAGAAGTCCTGTGCTGAGATGCCCTCATGCAGCACTAATCTGAATCCGATGGACTGCTGCATGCTAACGATGTTAAAGGGCAAATCAAGAGCTACCTTATACGAATGTTTGAGCTCGTATCATGAAGCTGAGGAAAAGCTTTGGAAGTATTCATACATGAAATACCATTGTGCCGCACAGGATGCGCCTCCCACTCAATTTTGAGCTGTTGCAAAAGCAGATGCTGACAAATTCCCGATTTTATAGGTTATTTAAGTCGCTATTGAGTTGGCTTAGAGTGGCCATGAAGGTCATGCCATTAAGTTGAAGTCCGCTCTTGTGGTGTTACTAAATATAGTGTGCAAGAACTTATGGCACACCCTGTAGATACTAAGATAATTGCAAGTTAGTTCTATGCATATTACACCTGTCCGTCCAAAATTAAGCCTGCAGCTCGGTCGATATCCCCATCCGATTCAATATATGCCCAGCAAAGCTCTTCGCTTGAAACCTTCGGAAACAGGCACTACAAAGCACAAAAGACAATCACCAATTACAATTCGATTAAAAATCAAATTAACTATCCATAACCACCTTCAAATATTTAACAGTGGCTTCGTAATCCATGACTAGGCCAGGCTTTATGGTTGTGTTAAACAAGTAGTTTTTGGAATTTTTATATGATGCTTGTCGAGGCTGAAAAACATAGATTTTGCTATACAAACAACAGAAGTCTGTTGTGTGTCAACTTGTTGTAAGTCCTATATTTGCGAAGGAGATCCCGCACGCCCTCAGCACGCACTTTACCACATCCAACACGCTCTGACTGTCTGCGCTTCCATGCCTTTAACTGACATCCTATAGTGGCAAAGACTTTTCCATCCCACCGCCTCTCCCGTAATTGAGCATTCCTGTGTCCACCACTCTTTTTCTTCTCCATATTTTCTCTCTTATTCATATTCATATTCATATTCATTCATCTCTTATCTTATTCATGTTCTTCTATTTTCCTGTTACCATTTTGGGCTTGCCTTTGAGATGCGGTTGAAAATGCCTCAGTTCTGATGAGCCGAAGAGGTGCATGTCCACTGGCGGGGCGGGCAAATCCACACAGGTTCACTCCTCCCAAGAAAAATTTCAATGAGTGAGGCGTTAGATCTCTCCTTGTAATATTGTGTTGGCCAGACCTTTGCCTAGTAGATTATCTCTTCGAGCTTGCGGTGAATCCAGTTTTCGACTAGAAAATTCATGCGAATCAATGTGTACTGGAAAATGACCTTCCGCACTTCGTTGACTCCTGTGATTTAGGCTTTTCTCCTTACATAAGTTTCACTGCACTGCTAAAATGTGCAGGAAATGCTGATCATAATGCTTTTTATTCTAAGGGAAAATCCCAAGCTTGAGCTGAATTACGCACCTTGGAATGCGCACCTTCAAAACGGCCATTATTTATGGGACAACCTAATACAAGGAGTGCGAGTGCACTAATGACGGATTGGTTTGTCGAGGCTCCATAGTTGAGAAAAAACACTAAAACACCAGGATATCGGTCCACTGATGGAGAATGGGTCTGCTCTGGCCCAATATTGGGGAAGCGCCAGAATAAATTTTTGAAATTTCTTTATAAAGCAAATAAAAATCCGACATTTGTCCATTTTTGAAGGTTTATTTTTATTAGTACTTTTGATCAACTCCTTTGAATTATTTATTATTACAATAATATTTTCACTAATTTTATTTTCCATCTGGATCTGTTGATGATTTATACATCATCAACCTTATATTTCTTATAACTTTAAGGATCAAAGATCAACTGTATGTTTACCCATAAGGTATTTCTCACCAGAGGTTGTACTCATATATCTAATCACTCAACTTGGAGTGACAATTGAGCAGTCGGGGTCGACCCTTAGCGCGGCACCCCTTTGTATCGTTATATCCATTGGCAATTTAGCCACAGCAGTTCCTTATCGGGTCAACCCCGCCCATTTTTGTGTGCATAAAAGGGCGCCCGAATGTATATTGTACTCGTCTATTCTGTGTGCAAGGGCAATAAATCTACGCCCAACATCGTCTACCCACACATCACTTGGTCGCATCCAAATTGGTGCATCGGCCAGTGATCCTACCCTTGGCTTCTCTTGCGCGTCCTTGTTCAAGGAACCAGAGAGCCGAGGCAAGTCCCGCGTGGCAGCACACTCCACCTCTGTCTTAGTACCTCTCTTGCGAGTCCTTTCTCAAGGAACCAGAGAGCGGAAAAGACTGCGTGGTTTAGCGCACTGTTCAGAGAGTCTCTTCCTAAGAGACTTGAGCCAGTTGAACAGTGTGCACTGCAACCAGACGAGTAACCAATAACTCGTCTTGATTCTAACTCGAGCAGTTCAGCCTAAAGAACTCTTGAGTCTTATAACAACACAGCGTCTCAGCGCTGGTTGTTTAGTTAGGTTCGGCTTCAACTGCCAACCTATCAAAGCCACAAAATTTTGAAAACTCTCCCGAGCGTCCTTTTTTAAGGAACCGGAGAGTGGAAGAAATTTTGCCAGGCTCATCCAACTGTCAGAGAGTCTCCCCCGAGACTTGAGCAAGTAGACAGTTGGATAACAAGTCGAGTAAATCAGAACTCGGTTTGCTCATAACTCGGGCAGGTAATCAAAACCTCTCGAGTTTTGAAAAAACAGTACAGCGCCCAAGCTTGCTGTTTTATAGACAGAGGTCCGGCACTCCAATTGCCAGCTTCTGTTCTACAACCGTCTTTGCGCACAGCAGAGCTCGGTTTCTGGTGAGGTCCCAGCCACCTCCACCAGAGGAAAACAGCGAAGCGTTCACAACGCGCTTGCTGTTCATCTAGCTGAGGTTAGGCACGCCAATTGTCAGCCTCACTAGGAACAACCGACTTTGCACACAGCAAAGCACGGCTCCTGACAAGGTCCACGCCACCTTGTCCAGGGAAAAGCAACACAGCGTTCGGGCCTACTAAGGCACGCTTGTTGCTCAATAGCACAGTTCGCGCTCAATCAATAGCCGAACTTGCTAGTAAACCAGAGTGCCTGCACCGAGCAGACACATTAACTGGTTGTGGTCCAAGCACACTTGGTACCACCTGAAGGTTAATACTGCATCGAAGCCAAACAGGCCAGCGTATTAGCCCAGCATCTGAAGTCAGCTTCACAGCCGGCTCAGTAAAGGTTGCGACACTAGCTTCGCTAACCTCACACAACCTACAGAAAGCGACCAAGCTCTCTGTAGCAGTCAACAAATACTTAGCAGAAGCCAAAAAAAAAATGGCGGAACTGCAAGTATTCAAGGCAAAGATTAACAACGCCTGCGCACTCATCAAGACAGTAGAGGCTGACATCAAACGCCTCGATGAGCCATTCACCTTCCCTGAAGGAAGACCCGAATGTGAACAATATGTGAGGACAAAGATGGGAGAAATGGCACACCTCCTAAATGCCTTGCAGAACGCAGTAAAAATGCAAGAGGCACAGATCAATGCGGCACTAAACCATATTGCCGGACGACACGACCAAAAGGAAAGAGAAAAGTTGATGACAGAGTTGAACAAGCACCTGGAAGTCGAGTCACATCAACTGGAATTCACCGCAGCACAGTGGCAAAACAAAATACAGTTCAGACAACATGAACTGAAAGAACAGTCAAGTGTTTTGCAAAGTACGGCTCCGAGTATTTCCAGCAATGACTTTGAGGGGGCTGCAAACGGCAGGAGCGAAAGGTCAATCAAGATCAGGAGGCCGATGCTGGAGATACCATCATTTTCCGGCAACATCAGAGAGTTCAACAGCTTTTGGGCAGTGTTTGAGTCTCTCATCCACAATGATGATGAACTATCTGATATCGACAAGTTCTTGTTCCTCAAACAAGCTTTGAAAGGGAGAGCGGCTGTCACTATAAGCTGCATCCCAGTGGTTGGAGACAGATACCATGCAGCTGTCAACATCCTGAAGAAACAATTCGACCGTTCGGCAAACATGGCCGATATCATAATAAATGAAATCGAACGGCTTCAGCGAGCTTCGGAAAGCCCTCGAAGTTGCCGTGAAACTTTCGAGGCGATCAATTCAAGGATCATCCACCTGGAACAAACGGGAATGAAGATGAATGCAGACAGAGTCTGGCGCCGCATGATTCTATTGAAGTTTCCTGAGTTCATCTGCACCACACTGATCCGAAAGGAAACGGAATGCGACCACTGTTTCGATGTCAGTGAAATCATGAACACCATCGACAACGTCGTCGCTCTGCGAGAAACCACTGCTCTCACGACAGAGACTCTATTTCCGGAGAACAATCACCGAAACAGCCTACCCAAACAAAGCACCAACAGAACGAAGTTCGGAGATGAAAGGATCACGCCAAGGAGACAGAAAGGGCTGTGCTTGTGCGGGCAACAGCACTCACCACATAGCTGCCCAAAGTATACAACTCCACAGGCGCGCCGATTTGAAGTACGAAAACAGAAGGCATGCTGGAGATGTTTCGCAAAGAATCACCAATCCAAGGATTGCACCGTGATGGGGTTGTGCCCCAGATGCAACGAAGGACACCACTCATCACTGTGTTTGTCGGAAACAAAAAGGCAAGACACAGGATATCTTACCCTTCCCAGACAACCAGGAAGGAACGTCCAACTGCCACCAGCGGCTCGTACACAACAGCCGCCAGTCAATGGAGTCAACCGCAATCACCGCCATCAAGGTGACAACAGAAATGTCCAGCCATGCATAACCAGCAGAATGGACGCCAGATACCCACACTGGACAACACCACATCGATCACCAATCAGTTTGTCCTACAAATCGCGACCGCGATGATATTCAATGAAGCTGAGTGGGACTACCAACCAGTCACACTACTCCTCGACTCTGGAGCTCAAAAAAGCTTCATCAAATCCGGAGTCAGCGAAGAGCTCAAGCTCAGGATCACCGGATCCACGTCATTCACCACCTCTGGAATGGGTGAATTACAAGAAACCTTCAATTCCAATGAAGTACAAGTCACTCTGAAGGGCCTCTACAGTCCTAAGAAGTTGAAGAAACTGTCAGTGCACACGAAGCAAAAACTAACGACATCCGTGACCACGGCAGAGCTATCAGAAGCGGACCTCAACTTCATATCGAGCTCTAACGTTTCCGTCGCTCAACAGACACTTGCAAGGACAAATGTCTCACCAGACTTGCTCATTGGGCAAGACCTTCTCAGTACTATCATAGACCATGGTAGTCCTGTGCTTACGCTTCCTTCAGGGCTCATCCTAACACCGACCGTCTTCGGGTACACCATCTCTGGAACCAGCCTGACGAAAGCGAAGGCTAGCGCTGAAGTTCATGGAAGCGCATTAGTGATTGCCAGCCCCGCCGTTTCTTCACGGGAAGATTATAAACAGAACATCAAGAACCTGTACGAACTGGAATCACTTGGACTGAAGACGGAGAATGATCCTGACGAAGCCTCCATCATCAAGTTCATGGATGACTACAGGAAGACGATTCAAATAAAGGAAGGCATGATTACAGCCGGCTTTCCCTTTAATGAAAGCGTCGACAAACTGAAGGATAACTTCAACATCGCATTTCGCCGCTTACAAGCTCTCCTTCGCACACTACGCGACGACAAGGAAAAGCTTCGTATTTACGATGACACGTTCCAAACGTACATCAAGGAAGGGATTATAGAGGAGTGCGCGTTCAACCCAACAGGAGTAACAGCATTCTATCTCCCTCATCGACACGTGTGGACACCTGGGAAGAGCACCGAGCTACGAGTTGTATTTGACGCATCATCTCATGGAAGGAACGAACTCAGTCTCAATGATGTCATATACGAAGGCCACGCTCTCACCCCATTGATCCACGAAGTTCTCTTGCAGTTCTGTACGCATAAGAACACAATGGTCGCCGACATCCAGAAAGCCTTCCTACAGATAAGGCTTCCGGATCACCACCGTGATGCGACAAGATTTTTATAGATTAAAGATCTAGACTCTCCAGCAGAATGTGACAACGTCAAGTACTACCGCTTCTGCAGAGTCCCATTCGGAATAAATGCAAGTCCAGCTATTCTGAATCAATCCATTCTCAAGCATATCGAGCAGGAAAACAGTCCTATAGGGAAAGAACTGTCCAAATCCCTATACGTGGACAACATTCTCCTCGAAGGAGAAACTTCTGACGACTTGATCAGGAAATACACTGCCTCTAAACAGGTATTCTCTTCAATCGGAATGAACCTGCGTGATTACCTGTCCAACTCTTCAACAGTCAACGAGAGCATCAAAGAGTCGGACAGAGCAAAAGACAAGGAGATCAAAGTGCTCGGACTCAGTTGGAACTCAATCGACGACACCCTCTCCTTTGCATGCACTGACAAGACGCAGAAGAAGATCTCCAAAGGGACGATGCTCAGTCAGATAAACGGATTCTGCTTTGATCCACTGGGACTACTTACTCCCCTCATTGTACCAGCCAAGGTGTTCCTACAGGACATTCATAAAATGAAGCTGGGATGGGACACGCCTCTGCCAGACAAAGCAAGCCAACAATGGAACTCAATTAGAAGCAACATTATCGGCTTCAGAAAATCAATCCCAAGGAAGGCATTGGAGAAAGATCCGAAAGCTGAGCATACCCTGTCTATTTTTGTCGACAGTTCCAAAAGAGCATATGCATGTAGCCTCTATGTCACAACAACTGCAGAAGATGGAGAAGTGGATACGCAACTCTTCACAGCAAAATCAAAGGTGGCACCGTTAAAAAAGGAACAGACCATTCCAAGACTAGAGCTACTATCAATCTTCTTTGGATTAAGCGTCGCGGAATCGACCATATCGAAGAGCGGTGTCAAGTTCGTGAGAGTGAATGTATTCAGCGATTCTACAATTGCATTGTCATGGGTACACACCAGCAAAAAACTCCCTCCAACAGACACGGCACTGGTTCAGAAGATCGGTTTCGCAACAGAGAGGATACAAACATCAAGTCCAGTCATGTTCTACCACGTTCCGACGGACGAGAACGCTGCAGATTGTGTGACAAGGGGAGTCGCCAAGCAAGAATTTGCTGAATCCAATTGGTGGACAGGACCGAAGTGGCTCAATTATCCATGCGAAACCTGGCCAGTAACTCACATCAATAACCTGGACCGAAACACTTTTGAAGACGTCGAAACACTCGCTGTCCAGAGTACCGAGCAAGAGAAAGCAGATGCTATCTGGCCCGTAGAAAGAATCAGCAACTACTCCAAGCTAAGAAGGATAGTCGCCTACTCTCTCCGCTTCATCCGCCATTCAAGCAAGAACACGCGTCTACAGCTTCTGGACAGTGGCGTTCAAACATTGACGCCAAATGCATCGGAGATCGAGCTCGCAGAAAAGTGCATAATAAAGCAGGAACAGAATATCCATGGTACATCCGCTGCTATCCAGAACAAGCACTTCAACGTAGGATACGACAATGAAGGCATCTTGAAAAGGTTCGGAAGGATCCAGCACGCCGATGTGCTCAAGGACGTAGCCAGCCCGATGTATATACCTCGACAAAGCATTCTCGGAACAAGAATCGCAGAGAATATACACAGAAGCATGGCGCATTGTGGGAGCAACCAACTTGTCTGTGAACTCCGCCAACGATTCTGGATTCCTAAGGATAAAGCACTCTGCAAGAAGACTGTGCGAAACTGTGTGACGTGCAAGAAATTCAATTCTGCACCATTCAGCTATCCAGATATGGGCCCGCTCCCCAAAGAACGGGTCAGACAAGCTCCACCATTCTCTCACACGGGAGTCGACTACATGGGTCCCATAGTCATCCGATTGACAACTGGCGAAGATGAGAAACGCTATGTCGCATTGTACACCTGTCTGGTCACTCGACTAGTACACCTTGAAGTAGCCGCAGATCTGTCAGCGAAAAGCTTTCTGCTCACCTTCAAGAGATTCATCGCACGGCGAGGAGTGCCACAAAGAATCATCAGCGACAACGGAACCAACTTCCGACTAAGCGAATCCATCCTGAGCAATAATCTGCACGAGAATGAAGAAGAAGATGTTCCACTATTCCTCGCCGAACACCGGATCGCCTGGCACTTCATACCCCCAGCATCACCATGGATGGGAGGAGTATGGGAAAGGATGGTCGGCATAGTGAAAAGAGCTCTTCAAAAAACCATAGGAAGGCGAAAATTGTCATCTGAGCTGCTTCACACCACATTATGCGAAATCGAAAGCATCGTGAACTCAAGACCATTGACTAGCATGGGAGACCAAGATTCTCCTTGTCAATTCTTGCGACCGGTAGACTTCATCTACAAGGACGTGCGCCTCGGAATCACACAACTCACGCCGTCGGACGATGATGATGATGATCCTGACTACCGAATCACTCCGGAGTTGTCATTTCAAAAGGAAGCGCGGATCGCTCTCTCCGAGACCGAAAAGCTCACGAAGAAGTTCTGGACCATTTGGAAGCACGACTACCTTCTAGAACTGCGAGACCGTCACCATCCGTTCGAAAGAAGGAAGAAGTCGACAAATCGTGATCCACAAGTCGGAGACATTGTACTTCTAGACGAACAGTCTCAACTTAGTCGAGGTCAATGGCCAATGGCGGTCATACTCGAGCTCATCACAAGCAGAGATGGCGAAATCAGGAGTGTGATTCTTCGAACCAGCACAGGCCGAGAAATCCAAAGACCGCTCAATCGCATTGTTCCATTGGAAATTCGATCCTCTGCAGATGATGACGAAGAAACAGATGCCACATCAACCAGCAAAGGAGGGATGTTGTCCAAGGTCAAGAAGATTCTCAAGAGGAAACCTTCCAACGAGATCGCACAAACAAGGAAGCAACCTCCGAGGGCCGCCAAAAAGCCAGTAGACTATGGAGCGACTAGTACATCTGTCACTGCTCGCGGCTCCACGAAATCTCTCACCAGCTCAGTCATGATCACTTTGTGCATGATAGCCATGATTTTCAACAACACGGTTTCGGCAGCCGTACTATCATGCTCGAAGCTGGGAGTTAACATCAATGCTAGTGTAGCGACACCATCGCAGCTGTGCATCAACTACAAAGACTGCGGGATGGTTCCTCCAAAGGCAGGGCCAACAGAAGTCGCCCTTCCCTTCAAATATCGGATAGCTGAGCACAAAGTTCAGTGGCGAACGATCACAAACACAGTCCAGCACATGGAAACGATCATCTGCCCGCCAGTCGACATCTGCAGCACGATCACTTGCACATTCTGCGCGGAATTCTTCGGGAATCCCCAATGCGCACCGGAACTTGTGACCTTGATCGCTGCACTCTTTCTCTACATCATCATCTCCCTCACCTGGCTTCTGTGCTACATCGGATTTCGAGCAAAACTTCTACTCGGTCCCTGTCGAAGCAAAGGAATGCAGGAAGATGAACAAGTTCAACAAGTGGAACGTATAGAGCTAAAAGGACCTGTGGAAATTTGTGTGCGCTCTCATCCTATGCAATCAAGGATCATAACATTCACAGCCGTCATGATGTGCTGTTTCCAGCTAGCAAGCACATGTCAGTACACTCATACGCTGACATCCAACAACACTCTGTGTACCAGAAGGGATGGAATCCTCAGCTGCCGTTACATCATGGAAGAACAGGATCACGCTGAGCGAACACCGCCCTCACGCCTGCTTCAGGATTCGCCACGACAACAAAACGATAGGCAGCTTGGAAGTGCAACTCCAACACGTCATACTCCAGTGCAATCCTGAATGTTCTGTTCTTCACAAGAGATGCCAGCATGATAACAGAATCAGCCAAACGATGTCACTTTGCTGGTTCTTGCTCATCAGACACGTGCGCACACACAAGCACAAGATCATATGTTCCGGAGCTACATAACACATATGAGTTTCCCGGAACTTCACGATGTACATCATCATGTGGAAGCGTTGGATGCGGATGTCTGCTACCCATACCAGGATGCCTTTTCTCTCGTTCCTTTGCCAAGCCGCGAAATGAGAAAGTGTACCAGATTTTCAATTGCCCCACATGGGAAGAATCGGCAATCATGAAATACACTTACATCAGTGCGAAAGGAGAACGAGAAAACAAAATCGTAAGGATTGGGGCTCAAGGCGCCACTCACGAGGAAAAGGATGGGAATATCACGCTGGAGTTCATAACAACGCCAGCTGTTCCACTTCTAAGCACGGTATTCCTGCAAGCGGTAAATACCAGAAACCGGGAAACCTCCACAGTCGACAAAAATGACGTATTTGCTCTGAGATGTCCAACGATGGAAAGTGCGCGAAACCTTTCCCTCTGCCACATTGAAGACACGTGCGAATGTTTTCCCACTGATACAGAAGCCAACTGTCGGTGCAGAAACACGAACATAACGGAGAAGATCAGTTCGATGGACAGCAGACTACCATTATCCACACCCGTCGTTCAACTGCAACAAGCAAGTGGAACAATACTTGCGGTCAGTCACAAATCCGTCGTAGATTTGATCATAACGACAACTGGAGAATGGAATGCGGCAAATATCGTCAACGATGAGGACTGTGAAATCACCGCTTCACCCGTTAGTGGATGCTACAACTGCATAACTGGAGCCCAATTGACTTTCTCTTGCCATTCGAAATATCCAACAATGGCGGAAATCGTGTGCACCGATAACATGTTCGCAGCACTATGCGACAGATTCACAGCACAGACTGTAGCAACTTTACACTCAACTGCCGCAAACTTCGTCGACCAATGCAAAGTCAGATGTGGCAGAAGTGTGAACGCTTTCAACATTACTGGCACGTTGGCATACCATCCCCACATGGAAGTGGTGCGGTTCTTCAACGACACCGAAGAAGCGTCATATGTCAACATGTACAACTACCCGGATATTGGACACATCATCAGCGTCGCGCTATCGTCATGGAAGACGATCGTCGTAGCTGTTGTGGCACTCGTAGTGCTAATAGGCATCACAGCCCTTTGTCTCCCGAGAATAATCGGGAAATTTTTTTGTTGTTTTGAATTGTTAATAATTTCTTTCTAGTGAGATGTGTCCAAAAATATGATAATTGTATTTGCAAGAAATTTGTATGTGAAAATGTGATATATGTACTTTGCCTATGTTTACGGTGAAACGTTGTAAGTTTTTATAGGCTTTCATGAATTATCGTCAACATGTTAACGAAAGTATTTATATTTGCTGTTTTTTTTTCTCATCTTGTTGTGTCATTGTCATCCTGACAATTTTCCTCGTTGGCCCGGAGTGTTGATGATTTATACATCATCAACCTTATATTTCTTATAACTTTAAGGATCAAAGATCAACTGTATGTTTACCCATAAGGTATTTCTCACCAGAGGTTGTACTCATATATCTAATCACTCAACTTGGAGTGACAATTGAGCAGTCGGGGTCGACCCTTAGCGCGGCACCCCTTTGTATCGTTATATCCATTGGCAATTTAGCCACAGCAGTTCCTTATCGGGTCAACCCCGCCCACTTCTGTGTGCATAAAAGGGGCGCCCGAATGTATATTGTACTCGTCTATTCTGTGTGCAAGGGCAATAAATCTACGCCCAACATCGTCTACCCACACATCACTTGGTCGCATCCAAAGGATCCCCAAAGCGGCGGAGACCACGTTTTTTTCCCACGCCCCCCCCCCTCTCCCGCCCACTTTCTGCGCCCGTCACTGGGTGCACGAATGGAGAATGGGTTTGCTGGATTGTACAAAATTGTGGAGAAAACGTCAGGATACGGGTCCACGGGTGGAAAATGGTCTGCCGTCCCCACTAGTGTGGAAAAAGGTGATTATTCGCTCAACATTTGTTACATTGAGTTGTACATAGGTTTTGAGGCAATCTAGAAGGTGCTTCTGCGCAGAGTTGGGGGTGGCTGGTCATAACGAGTCCATAGGCGTTGAATGAATGTAGTGTCAAAAAAAAAGTAGGTATCAGGTTGGTGCGAAATTAATTGCCGTTTTCGGGTATGCACAATAAACTTTCTTCCTCTGTAGAATTTGCGCAACTTCAAGCCAACTTGTGTGACTTTCTGAAAGGGCTTTTCCTCCTCTTTCAAAATCCTCATAAATATTCTGGCTAGCTCTTTTCAGAAGTTTTGGTGGAGCCGCGAACAAAGGATAAGCCGACGCGATTCTCGGTTGACGATGGTCAATGACTCCAAAATCCATGATTCTGTAACGGAGGTGTCCGGTAATCTTGCATTTGTTTTAGCTCGGAATTGTCTTCCCAATGGGTACTAAACTATAGGTTTGCGAGGTTTTCTTCCTGAGATTTTAAACTCAAATGTATTCACGATTGTGGGCGCGGGATGTCGCTAGATGATCAGGTGTTGTGAAAAAAAATCCGTGGAATCCAAACCTGATCTTACCATGCAGACGATGAGGGCAGTAATGGACGTTCACTATACTACAGTTTCAAAACATCTGACTTCATTCAACAGGGTAAGAAAGGTGCAGACGTGAACACCACATGATCTGACTGATGACCAGCATCTCACCTAGTGTGACATCTTTTCTAACTTAATTTCTCGTTTGAAAACGACTCATTTCTGGATCATTAATTATTGTGGATGAAGCTCAGCATCTGTGCGATAACAACAAATGATAATCCTCTAGGGAGGTTGTGTCAGGAGTTTGGTGGTGCTGTAAGGGTGTGATTAACTGCATTTTTCTTCAACACTGTCAATCATTGACAACAAACAACAAATGATAATCCCCCTAGGGATGTTGTGTCAGGAGTTTGGTGGTGCTTCTGATTAACTGCATCCTTCTTCAACCCTGTCAGTCATTGACAACAGAGTCCTAGTATTGTAATTTCGAGTTGAGGTCCAATAATCTGCAGTAGATGTGGTTGGCAGTGATGAACAGACAGGATCAGGATTTCCCCTACTCAAGGGTAGGGTTAGCTGTCACTCAAAAATTCACCCAGCAAAAACTGGAGAAGTAAGGCATCGAGTTTCTCATTTATTTTTCTGGTTCCTCAGACCTTTCCCTTACTGTATATCACTTTTCCCGGGTCCCAGATGCAAATCTGCGACAGCAGCAGACTGCTGATCTAGAGCATGCTAAAATTGCTTTCCAAAAGTTTTTAGGTTTTTGCGATCTTAGTTCTCATTGTAGAGGCATGCCGTTTTCATGTTAGGAAAGATTTAGCGAATTAAACGGGCATCAAACTAATGAAGAACGATGTGTTTAAGCCAAGTTATAATACTTTGAAATGGAGTGTTCGTTTCGGCAATTAATTCCGCACCAACCTGATGGTATGATATCATTGTATCGGAAAATATTTTCTATGTAGATGTGTGACTAAGAAGATAAGAATCACGAGAATTGTGGACGGCCGATGTCGGCGAGGCCGCCAGTCTCGTAGTATATACGCAATTTACAAGGAGAATTCCGTATTTGAGCTCTGCTAATTATCAGTTTTGCTCAGCGGGGGCGCCGCCCCCCCCCCCCCGAGAATGGGTCGGCAAATTTTTGAAATTACTTTACAATGGATATAAAAATCTTGTATTAGCTTATTTTTATTAGTTTATTTTTATTATTATTTTTAATACAATTTTTGTTAATTATTTATTATTATGATTAAGGTTTTTATATTTTCCGTCTGGGTCCTCAAAACGGCGGAGATCCCCCTTTTTTTCCCACCCCCCCCCCTTCCCGCCCACTTTCTGCATCCGCCACTGTAGTGAGTTTATGTAGAGAAAAGCGATCAGGAGATAATGAGAAAGTGGAACAAAGGACCCTGACGACCTTCGATTAACCCACGGGAGCACCTCGATTAATCCCCGGAAGCACCCCGGTTAGCCCCTGGAAAATCCCTGGAAATCCCTTAGTTTCCCCACGGTGATTGCCCAGTTTCTCTACGGAAATCCCACAGTTTCCTCAAGGAAATCCCCCAGGTTCCCCTCGTGGGTCCCCCAGTTAGCCCATGGTGGCCCCACGAATAGTCCGCGTTGGCCCCACTGTTTCCCCATGGTTGACGTGCGGATAACGGTGGGCCCACCGTGGTACGAAAGTTCAGAGTACTCTGTTTGCGTGGAATAGCCTCCTGGCATAGTAGCAATTGTGCGAAGAATTTCTGGTGCTGAACGATTTCAACGACAGCGTCGCTGTGTAGTATGCCATAAGCTTTATTTCTAGTGCATCGGAGTCCGACCCGGTCGGATAACGATACGTATCGATTGTCGGATAACAATGATCGATAAGTATCTTTAGTTAGGGCTGTGGCATATTACACAGCGACCCTGTCCCTGCGACAGAGTCGCTGCGACCGCTCATCACCACAAGCGTTTCACTATTGCTCCTACGCTGATGTTCATTGACGATACATTTGGCGAGGTTTGTTTGGCAACCTCGCAGACGAGTTTGCCAACTACTTAGGCAAACGAAGACCGTCAAATGTGTTGCCAAACAAGAAGTCCCGTAAAATGTATCGCCACGCAAAACTCGTCAAATGTATCGCCACACGAATCTGCCAATTGTATCGTCAAACAAAAGGGTTATCAATTTTTTTTCATTTTCAAAATTCAAAAAGCAAAGATTTCGATATCATCAGGAATCGTGCCATGATACTAATCTTAAAAGTCGCTGCTTTACCAGCTGAGCCATCCAGATCGACACCGCCGATGGTTAAGCCTCCAACTAAGAATGAAATGAATACCTTATCAGAACACCCGTAAAATGTATCGTCATGCAAACCTTGCCATTTGTATCGCCAAGCAAAGCTCGTCAAATGTATCGCCAACAGATTCTCTTGCCTTTGGAACGCCAAACACCCGTAAAATATATCGTCAACAGATCCTCTTCCCAAATGTATCGCCAAACAGGCTCTTCACTCATTCTCCCGTAAATCATATTGCCAAGCAAGATTTTATCCCGTAAAATGTATTGCCAAACACATTCTCTTGCCCAATTTATCGGCAATGAACATCAGAGTATACCAGCACGGTATTCCACGCAAGCTGTGTGATAAGATATGAGAACTTGTAACATTTTGTTCTCATCATTGATGCACGCATCCATTTGCGAAGGGCTTCCCATTAAGGGCTTTTTACAGTTTTGACGCGCCCCGCCGCGCCCTATGCTTAAGCATAGCCAGCGTCAACAAGTGCGAGGTCGCGCGAGCTCGCAGCGTCATCTGCCTCAAGAAGGTGCTTTCACAGTTTTTGTTGCGGAGCGTCATTTTGTGAGCTCGCACGGCGAGCTGCATCAAGAAATGCTCGGGGGCATTCTTTACCGCTGCGTCAAAGCGGCAGGTCGAACGTTCTGTGCTGCTGCATGAGTTATGACTGTACACATTGGTTCTTTTTTTTGTTTTCTTCTATTTTTAAGGTGACTTCCTCCATAGAACTTGTGCAGACAACTATCCGAGTCTGGGAACAGATGTGTCCCTTTATATACGTAAAGAACTTTAATTTCCTCTTCTTAACTCCGCACCGACCTATCCCTGAGGACAGATGAACGACAGAAGTCCGTAATTGAATCACGGAGCATCAAACCACGCTCCCGCTCCCTCTTGGTTGTTTTCATGCTCAGGAGCAGCAAAGCTCGACGTCGTCGCAGACATTACAGGCTGCTATGCCATGAAAGTGTTAATAACACTTTTTCCATGATCCGATGTTCGTTCTGATACTGGATGGTGCCCTGGTGGCGGTGATGATTTGCTGTAAATGACCTACCAAAACGCCTATACAAGCAAGTGCAGTCGGTTCTGCTTCTTCTGTGCACTTGGAGCTGAGCACGTACGAACTTCTTGCAGCACGGTCCAACCACGAATGCGTAATCGAAGAAGAGTGATTCTCGATTAGCGGACGAAGACGTGGTATCGTGTTGATACTTATTTCTAAGCGTAAACTCATGAACAGAACATGTTCGTCAATCTCAACTCTCAGACACTCACAGTGGGCGAGAGGAATTCAGTCTTATTAGCTGACATGGTTATGGCGCCAATTGCCGTCTGGGATACTCTAACTCGGGGAACCTAGGAACCGTGTCTCAGATATTCGATGAGTTCTCCAATCCACCGATATCGGCTCTCCTCGGTCGATATTTGACAGAGAGCTGATTTCACAATCTAGTACTATCCTCTCATTGTGAGGAGAAAGGGCCCCTATAATCCCCTTGGCACTTTAGCCAAGGGGATTATAGGGGCCCTTTCTCCTCACAATGAGAGGATAGTACTGCTGAACTATAGGGTGGAATGTCGTATAGAGAAGGATGAGGGGGGGGGGGCAGGTCCGCGAACCAGGCTGGCTGCAGGGGCTGCTGCTGCCAGCCAGCCGGCCGTGGACAGCCCGGCCTAGCACGAAAACACACAATATGCAATAGTGATGTAAGTCGATTTCGCACCCAAATGCAACATCTTTCCACGACAATTACATGACACAAGTGCTCCGACTCGCCTCCGCCGAGTCTCGCACTTCATCCGTTTTGGAAAGTGAAGGTAACTGAGTAGCAAGGTCCCGCTTCGCGGGACCTTGCTACTCAGTTACCTTCACTTTCCAAAACGGATGAAGTATACAGTTGCGAGGCTCGACGTAGGCGAGTCGGAGCACTTGTTGTATATAATTGAAATGTTTGCATCAGTCTTTCGTTAAATGTGTCCAGATGATTCACTCAGAATCGATCGAAACATAGCTTTTTGGCTGAAACTTTACGTAGGGGGATTATTCGAGGTGCTGAACACGAATATCATACCAATTTTGCACGGTAACCCCATTTTCGAATGGTTACGGTAGATGTAGTAGATGTACTGTAAGTATGGTACCTCAGGGAACCCTTTCAAATTTTGCGTAGTGGGGTTTTTTTTTTGACATTGATCACGAAAACCACCATTATTTTGCACGCCCCCTCAGTTTTAGACCCGAAATCGGCATTTACTCTCAATTTCCTACCGTACACCTACCGTAACCTATGCAAAAATGGGGTTAAGGTACAAAATGGATACGATATTCGTGCTCAGCACCTCAAACAACCCCTCCCCCATGCAGAGTCTCAGCCAAAAAAAATCTTTGGAGATTTTGGGGCCAGCGAAGTTGAATAGTGCCGCGATTATTCGTCCTTTCACAGAAAGAAGTTAAGAGGTATGCTTGTGCACTATAACGCATGTTTGGTAAACTGAACTTGGCCGCGTTTGCTATAGCAAGCTGGTATATATGGGTGTATTAAAACTGTGTTGTTTTGATAATCGCGACGTCTTGCATAGGAAAATCAATTCCCCACTCAAGCCCTTCCAAAACTCTTGATTGCACACGGAGAGACCCCCAAGGATTCAGCCAGTGAGCACAACTCTTCTTTGTTTTTCTCGTTGTAGACGAAAGATTCGCACATGAAACCTATGCCGTTCGACTCAGAATTGTGCCCTGCAAAAATCATTGTCATTCATGCGAAGCGCGCACACAAACAGATGAGTTTTACTATATAGTGATGGGGTAGGGGGCCAAAAATGGAAAAAATCGATTTCTTGAAAAACGGTAAAAGACCCTGACGTTGCACTGGAGGGCACAATTCTGAGGCGAATGGAATAGGTTTCATGTGTGTTTGTCCTCTGGATCGTGAGATATAAGCGATTACAGACAAACACACAAACAGATGAGTTTTACTATATATATATAAGATATATATCATATATAATATATATATATATATATATACTTACTTTGATACTTTGATGGTCCATCCTCACTGCTGGGTTGGTCTTCTCAGTGTGGACCACATTCGCTCCAGGTTCTCCTGTCTCGGGCCGCTCTCATCCAGTTCGTCAGTTCTCTTTGTTTAAACGACCTGGAAAATGTATCAGACCAGCGCGTGAAGGGTCGGCCGAGGGGTCTTTTGACGTTCAAGGGAGTCCAGAGAGTTGATCTCGTGCTCCATCTGTCGTCAGTTCGGCGCATCACGTGTCCTGCCCACCGATGCTTTGCGGATGCCATGTAGTCTGTCAGGTCCTTGATCTTCGATTCCTTCCTCAAGTCTTTGCTACTGAGGCCGCATTTCCATTGCTTCCATCTATTCGTTCCCAGAAGACATCTTTCCAAGGCCCTGTGTGTCGTTCTCATAGCCAAGGAGATGTTTCTGTTGTCCGTCCATGTTTCAGTAGCATAACACAGTGCCGGAAGTACCGTAGAATCAAATAGGTGAGCTCGCAGCTTCGAGTCCCTGATTTGACTTGTCGTTTCTCGAATCGTGTCCATGGCTGCCCACGCCGCTTTTCTTCTTCGCCCAATTTCGCCTGTCAAGTCGTTCGTCATATTTACTTCACGTCCCAGGTAAACGTAGCTGTCTACTTTCCTCAAGATAATTCCATCCAGCTGTACTATTCCGTTGTCACACCACTGATTTGCCATCATCTGTGTCTTCTTCATATTCATTTCCAGCCCGATGCTCTTGCTCACTTCGTTCAGCTCGTTTAGCAGCTGGTTCATCTCTGATGTGTTGTTGCTAACAAGAACCACGTCGTCTGCGAATCGTAGGTTTGAGAGCTTCTTTCCGTCGATCGTGATACCTTTGTCTTCCCAGTTCAGTCGAGACATAGCATACTGGAGGGCTGACGTGAACAGTTTTGGCGATATTGTGTCACCTTGTCGGACACCTTTTCCGATCGGAATGCGTAGTTTTTTGTCAAACAACTGGATTGTCGTCGTTGTTCCGACATTGCACTGCTCAAGAATGTTCACGTAAGCTGGATCTACTCCTGCATGTATGAGCGCATTCAAGACTGCATTCGTTTCGACGGAGTCGAATGCTTTTCTGTAGTCGACGAATGTGAGGATCAGAGGCATCGTGTATTCCCTGCATCTCTCAATCAGCTGGACGATAGTGTGAATGTGGTCCATACAGCAAAAGCCTTTTCTGAAACCTGCCTGTTCTATTGGCTGGTACTCATCAAGAGTGGTTTCAAGCCGGTTCAGAATGATCTTCGTAAACAGTTTGTACGGTATAGACAACAAAGCAATAGGGCGGTAGTTTTCGATATCTTCTTTGTCACCTTTTTTGAAGATCAACACTGTCTTGGAGCTCTTCCACTGATGGGAATGATGCCAGCTTCGAGATAGGAGGTAAAGTGATCTGCTAAGAGTTTATGCATTGTATATCCTCCGACTCTAAGCAAGTCCGCTGTAATGCCATCGGGTCCTGGGGCCGTCCCCTTTCTCAGCGAATGAATTGCAATTCTCACTTCCGAGACCAGAATGGGTGGTGGCTTTTCTTCTGTGGGGGATGGGCGTCTTGGGACAACCGTTGTTGAGCGGTACAGATTTGTATAAAAGTCCGTTACAATGCGTTCCATGTCCGTCCTCGTCGTTTTGGGTATTCCCTGTTTGTCTTTCAGGCACGTGGTCACAGCAGAATAGTCCGAGAGTTCTTGTCGGCATCGTTTCAGGCTTTTCCTCTGAGCGGCTGTCGAAAGTAGCTTATTTTTGCGGTGCTCTCTAAGGGATTCCTTCATGGCCGCGCGACAGGCTTTATTGATGACAACTTTCTCCAAATGCGTCGCTACCTGATCTCTTTTGACTTCACCTCTACGGCGCAGCAATCGTTTGGCCTTTGGGTTAAGCCTTCTCCTCTCTGTTTGTAGTTCATCATAGCTGCTTTGGCACAAAATATCAGCCCTTTTGCTAATTCTTCATAGTCTTCTGTGGGATCTTCCTCCTTTTTCCAGTTGTATGCATTCATGGCCTTCTGCGGTTCGGATTCATCATACTCAGGAGAGCGTATAGGTGGCCCACGATGTGTGTCTCTTTTGAATATGCGATCACTGAGTCGTATCTTGGCCCGTAGCAGTCTGTGGTCGGATCCGGTGTCAAAAGAGGGTACTACTGAAGTGTCCATCAGGCTCCATCTTCGGTTCGTGAGGATGTGGTCTAGCTCTGAATGAGTTTGTCCGTTAGGACTTTCCCAGGTCCACCGTCTGTGTTGAGGCTTCTCGAAGATGGAGTTTCCATGAAACAGGTTGCAACAAGACATCAGATCTAATAGACGAAAGCCATTGTCGTTCCTAGCTTCATTTCCGTGTCGACCTAGTCTCCAGTTTCCGTCGCTTCCATTTCCTACAAGGGCGTTGAAATCCCCGCATATGTATTTGTAGTATGACTTTTCCTTCTTAACTACTGCTTCCAGCTCAGAGTAGAAGTTGTCTTTGTCCTCTTCGCTGGCAACAGAGTTAGGAGCGTAGCAGTTTACAATGGTGATGGTCGCTTTCTTCGTCGTTCGTAATCGTAGCACAGCAATACGCGGACTCAGAATTTCGTGCGAATGAATGCTGGGCTGTACTCTTGGGTGGATCAAGAAACCGACCCCCCCCCCAACGTTCTTCGCATCAATCTTTTGCCCCATTATAATCAGTTCTCCGCTTTCCATTCTTCTTGCATACGGGGTTTTCGTTTTCGTCTCTTGCAGACATATGACATCGTACCTGAGCCTCTTAGATATGTGGAGAAGAGTTCTCAAGTCTGCGTCGGATGCGGCTGACCGGCAATTGTATGTGCAGATGTCCAAGCATTGTCCAAATCGTTTATCGGGATTTCCAGTGGCGCCCCGTCCCTTTCCTCTTCCGTCCTCGGCAGGGGCATCTCCGGGCGCCGTGGGAGAGCATGTCCGATTTCGGGCCGGTTTTCTCTCTGTTGCGAATGTCGTGGCTTTTCTGGTGGCCTGGTTACCCCTGGAGTGCCTTGCCGGAGCTATCCAAGGGCCGCCCGTTCACGCACTACAAGTAGTGCGGTTCTGAACTGCGTGGCCGTTTGTGCCGTTGGCCATCTCCCAGAGATGAACTCTGGTAGATGTTCACCCCTTCACCGCGATGAGGTGGCACATGAAGGGGTATATATATATATATTATATGTATTATATATATAATATATATATATCGAGCCAGACCCGTGTGCCACGTTACCTCCGGGCTAGGTAAACTCTGAAAAAAAAAACTACCCCGAGCCAGAGCGCCGCTTCGCGGAGCTCTGACTCGGACCCGTGTGCCACGTTACCTCCGGGCTAGGTAAACTCTGAAAAAAAAGCTACCCCGAGCCAGAGCGCCGCTTCGCGGAGCTCTGACTCGGACCCGTGTGCCACGTTACCTCCGGGCTAGGTAAACTCTGAAAAAAAAACTACCCCGAGCCAGAGCGCCGCTTCGCGGAGCTCTGACTCGGACCCGTGTGCCACGTTACCTCCGGGCTAGGTAAACTCTGAAAAAAAAAACTACCCCGAGCCAGAGCGCCGCTTCGCGGGGCTAGGTAAACTTTGAAAAAAAAAACTACCCCGAGCCAGAGCGCCACCAGAGAGGAGATGCAGCTGTAGGTTCAACTCGACGTATTGCCAACTCGTGTTGCGTTGCTGACCCTTATTTATAATATCAATGTAGAATTATTGGACCATTTTCAATCTTCGAAACGCCCAAAATATTGGACATATATTGGGCAATAAGTTCGTGCGGTTTTTCCACGGGATTTAATACCACTGCCTTTCGGAAACATTAGCCGCAACAACAGGTTTATAAAGTACCCTTCCTCCTCTAAGAACAACAATGAAGTGCACAGTAGTTTTATCAAAATGTTCAGAATGCCAAGCAGCCTCTTCTAAATATTACAATGTCATAGGAAACCCTGAGTTATCTATAAAACCGATGCTAACACCTAAACCTTACAAAAGAAGTTATATGTTGTGTAAAACAAATATGGTATTCGTGCAAAACAACATGGATCATTCTTTTTCCCAAGTTTTGTCTGTATTGTCCTAAAAATCGATGTGATGAAGTAAAGGGCTCGATCTGCAATAGATCGTCATCATATCCTCGAGATGTTTCGACAAGGTCAGTGAGATGTCTTCGGGATAATTATTGCCTCAATTAGGCAGTAGCTGGTTCAGAGAGTCAACAAAAGTGGCAGATTGAACGATAACAACAAGAACAACTTTTGAGAATGCTTCGAGAGAACTGCTCTCAACGATTGATTTCTAGTCATTGCACTATGCTTGAGTGTTTGTGGTGGGAAATGCGCTTGATCGAAAAAACAAAATCTGAATCTGATCTTCATATTCGATATGAATTCCCTAGTCTAAACAAGACGCTTCCCTGACATAAATTAAGTAAGAAGCTTAAAGGCAGCACTCACGGAAATTTTCACTTCTGAAATGAAGCGCTTACCAAGTAGCCGGCCGCTGGACAATCGCAACAGTAAGTTGAACACCTTGAATGGCCACCTACCTGCGAAGATACTGCCGTGGACACGTATGCCGCTCTGGCCATTAGGGTTCCCTCGCGCCAACTAACGCCTTTGACAGGGTGTGTGCATGTGGTTCAGCGGGGGCGTGTCTATGAAATTCGTACCATTTGCAGGGTTCCGTGCCGGGACCCTTCACGGAACACTCGTCCGCGCCGTGGACACACATGAAATACCGCCATCATTTTCTGTGTTTTTCGCGTGTTTCACGCTATGTCATCGTTATCAATGAGTTCATCGTCCCTAAAAACCCCGATATACCGCGGAATCTTCAACACAAAAATTTCCGTGAGTGCTGCCTTTAAAGGCAGCACTCACGGAAATTTTCACTTCTGAAATGGGTCGCTTACCATGTAGCCGGCCGCTCGACAATCGCAACAGTAAGTTGAACACATTGAATGGCCACCTACCTGCGAAGATACTGCCGTGGACACATATGCCGCTCTGGACATTAGGGTTCCATCACGCCAACTAACGCCTTTGACAGGGTGTTTGCATGTGGTTCAGCGGGGGCGTGTCTATGAAATTCGTACCATTTGCAGGGTTCCGTGCCGGGACCCATCACGGAACACTCGTCCGCGCTGTGGACACACATGAAATAAAGCCATATTTTTTTTGTGTTTTTCGCGTGTTTCACGCTACGTCATCGTTGTCAATGAGTTCATCGTCCCTAAAAACCCCGATATACCGTGGAATCTTCAACACAAAAATTTCCGTGAGTGCTGCCTTTAAGCAAGGAGTTTTCCTGACATAAATTGACCTTTCGTATAGGATGATGAACAACATTGTTGTAAGTTCGCTTTCCTTGATGACGTATATTACAGGATGGCTGCAATACCTACATGTCGTCCGCGACAACTGGTCCCAGTTGTCCTCAGCAGCTGCCCTTACTAACTCTGGAGAACGCAGACTGCTAGAGCAACGGTTGTCAATGTTGCGGAGGTGCGAGTGAGGTGCGAGATCTTCGCACCTCATGCAATTAATGTCCAACCGCAAATAACGCTCCACACCCCGGTCCTCATGATTGCGCGTTGAATAATGCACCCGTTCTGCAGCTACACCCAACACATCAAAGAGTACGGTTTTTGAAAGAGGCAGCAGATTTAATCTGCTCTGTCACCGACCTGCAACCCAGTGCGTCATTTCACCAGTAATTTTGTTTATGACTTCAATTTCTCCATTATTTAAGTTTCCTCAAGCTTGACCTGGGTTTCGAAGGTTAAGTTTTTGTTATTCTTCCTAGAAAGCACAGTTTTAAAACACATCGGATGTTCCATGTGCTCTAGAGCTCCTCACCCTCTTACTCCCTTGTCTTTCTATGTTTGTATATATATGTTTGTTAAATACCTCTTTATGCCCTTACTGACTGTTGGTGCAAGGGTTTCTAGTCAAACCATTACGTCTTTTGGGCTGTGTTCGTGTTGCACAGTTATCAGTTGTCAGTTGCTGGTCTGAGAATCGCACATCGTCTCCTTATTGACAGTAGACTTTTTTTTGCGTGCTTCAATGACGTTTACCGGCACTATTCGCCTAGTTCTGCCTCAAAATTTTTGATGAAAAAATTTCCGCCCAAACTTTGTTTACAGGGGTTATTTGAGGTGCTGAACACGAATATCGTATCCATTTTGTACCGTAACTCCATTTTTGTAGGATTACGATAGGTATATCGAGGGTACGGTATCTCACAGAATTCTCTCAGATTTTGCGTGGAGAGGTTCTTTTAGGATGATCATGATCACGAATATCAACTTTATTTTGCATGCACGCCTCATTTTCTTCCCGAAATCGACATTTTGTCCCAATTTCCTACCGCGAAACTTACCGTATCTCTATGAAAATGAGGTTGCGATACAAAACGGAAGCGATATTCGTGATCAGCGCCCAAAACAACGCCTCTATGCAAAATTTGAAAGGATTCTGCGAGATACCGTGTCCACAGTATAACTATCGTAACCCTACGAAAACTGAGTTACGGTACAAAATGGATACGATATTCGTGTTCAGTACCTCAAATGATCCCAGTAGGCGAAATTTGGGCGAAAATTTTCACTTCGACATTTTGAGGCAGAACTAGCTGAATAGTGCCACGTTACCTTCTCTGCTCTAGCAAACCCTGGACACATTTCGAAATTCATTTAGTTGTCAGTTAACTTCAGTAGACGTGGTTGGCACATTTTAATTTCGCGTGTTAGCCTGTTCCAACTAATATACTTGTTTTATTTTCTTTTTTTGGAAAGTTGCACTGAAATATCAAAGCAAGGAATACATTCCTCGCTTTATTGGTGTTCCCCAATACGCTAAACACGAATATAATAACAATTTTGCGCAGAATATCGAATTATTGGTATGATTTTTCGCCATTTTCGTCCACGGGCCAGTGAAGACGTGTCTACTGGGATTTTCCATTGCACTGTACACCAATATGACAACTATTCCCCATATATCGACTCAGTAACTTCTTTTGCTCTTTCCCCGCTTTTGGAAAGGGCGTAAGAATGTGTTGACTGGACCAATCGAAAACGCTAAACCATAAGTACGAATATGGCAGCCGCTTTCCATGAATTTGACACTGAAATAACATTACTAACTTTTCGCTTACGGGTCGGTGGAAGAGGGTTACATGAGCCTGCTAATATGTTTACCACCAAAATTATATTCATCCGCAATGAATTTGTCGGCACTGGCAATTGTCCTCATTGATATGAAATTGCCGGGGTAGTAAAACACCCGAGCGAAGCCGGGTATGCCGTCTAGTACTGAATAGAATGTATGAGTATAGAGAGTGGTCCCACGTCGTTTTTTTTTAATCTGGCAGCACGCAACGCCTTTTAGTCATCCACTACGCTCATCAAAAAGCGCTTTTCTCCCTATACAATTATGACATCATGAGATTCTCCAAAAATGTTGGTTTACTTAATTTCTTGCTTAGGAAAAAAATGCCAAGCTGAGAAAAATGCCATTTTCTCTTTACCATCAGTAGGGGCTAGAATGCATTCAGTGCTGGGCGAATGCCTATCTCAATATTGCATCTAAGAAGCGGGATGTCCATCTGGATTATGCAATTTTTCCTCTGCAATTCTTAAGCAATCCTCACACCTTCACGTAACAATTTTGTCGGATCGTGATGGTTGGCTTCTCCGGGACAAAATATGTATGTCTGTGTTGAAGTTATGAGACTGATGATGGGCGATCATTTCAATCACAACTTGTCTTCCTCACATAGCATAAGCATTCGCTGTTCTTGTAGAGCAAGAATAGCGCTTTTGAATCATGTACATACGACTCAGAGCTGCTAAAAAGTGACAAATACAGTAGGCTGCGTTCTTCGCGGACACGGCAGCAAGTGGCGGGGCCACGTCGCAAGCGCTGGAATCGCCGCCATAGTGGCAGATCAGGGTTTTCCTGATAGTTTTAAAATCACATTTGATGTTGAATATGTATCAAGAAAACTTTATAGTTTGCTGTAGCGGCGAGGATCTCTGTGCGAGCGTTTTTTTTTTCGCGCTTCCAGATTCTGCGAAAAACGCACCACTATTTATAAGTGCGATAGTCGGAGCCGAGGCTCTCGCCCCCTTCACTTCAGACAGGGGTCCTGCAGACCCCCTTCTCTACAGCGAAGGGGTGGAGACCGGGGTGAAACCCCGGTAAAAAATTAATTTCGGGTGATGGAAACGATGAAAGAAATGAGAAGAAAGACGCAAATGAGGGGAAGACGAAGTAACAGAAGGCAATATCAGGATGTTAGACGAAAACATATTATTAGGGACAATTAATGAGACAATTAAACATTTAATGAAGGATTATAATAAATGTGTGTGCAGTGTGAGTCGGCCGGAACGAATGTCTCATAGGTTACGAAATTCGAGTTAGACTACTGAATTGGACGGATTGCAAGGGGTTGAAGGAATAAGGAATAACACAGCTCTGAGTGAAAATCTCCATAGGGTGAAGGATATCCTTAGATAGCTGAAACCTAGGAGATGAAGAAGGCACCCTGTTTGCTAGAACAAGTCAAAATTTGCGGAACCGTTTGCATTTTTCGAAAGCAATACTTTTCGTGGCAGTTTCAGTTCTATGACTAATAAAAGTATTAATCATAGGTGCGATAGTCCGAGCCAAGGCTCAGACCCCTTTCACTTTGGGAGGGGGCCAATAGACCCCCTTCACCAAACCAGTTACAGAAAACAAGGAAGTGAAGAAATCAAAAGTTTAGTAAAGTGAAACAGAACAAATTCAATGATAGAGGATCGATTCTTTTGCTGTCCATGTGAATAAAGGAGTCAGGAATCGAAATGACGTTAGTGTTGAATGGAGCGCGCAATGTGACCATTGCCGCAGAAAGGGAAAATGACTAGCGAATTTCTATGTGAAGGATAAAGAATTAGATATGAGTGAAGGGTATCTAATTGAAGCTTAAACCTAGTAGAGTTTACATGTTAGAAGTGGGAAGCGATAGATAGTATGTTTGCGGAGAAATTTTTGAACACATGAGGGTATGAAAAACATAGCATGTATGTTTCTAAGATCATTATGGAAAAGTTCGTGAACTAACCGGAAAGAGGATAGTCCTCCACAATTTGCAAAGATTTTCTCTTCATTTTCGTGTATGAGTTGTGATAGTTAGTGTAAGATGAGCAGGCAAAAAAGTGGTACCAACAGGACTGTCGAAAACTCTACAAATTAGGTGTTTTTCAAAGAATTTCGTTTTGTGTTTCCGAGAAAGTGGTAAGCATTTACATGTATACATACTAGAAAGGATGCGCTTTCCGCCCATATACAAATGGAAGGGGGAAACCCTTTTCTGGTTGAAAAATAGGGTGGGTGAGCCGAAACAACGGGGCATTCTCGTGCCCGTTGTTAGACAAATGGCGAGATAGTGCGATGAGGGAAGAGAGGCGCGCGCATGGGGTGAGAATGGCTTCAGAAACATTCTCACCCCCCTTCACAGAAAACGGCACGCAACCACATGAAACGAGATGTGGTTTATCAGTTAGGGAATTGGAGGAGGAGAACATAGGTACCCTTCACTCCTAGGTTTCATTTCCGAATAAAGCTGTAATAAGCAAAAATAGCTCAAAAGCAGGTGTAATTTCAGGGTCAAATTTTTGTATGTAGGAGAGAAGAAATGTTGTGCATTTGTGTATGTATGAGTGGACCATATCATGAAGGTGTGCTGAGGACTATCTTCATTCATGTAATCAATGACTGTTTCCTCATTTGAAAGCAGTATCCTAGAGCATCCGCAGCACGATAGCGATGACTCATCGCTATCGTACGGTTTCATGAAACTGTTGAACGGTGTGTTTGCAGAAATATATTGCGAGATTTGCTCAGTTTCCATGGCATTTGAAGACATGTTGGGTATTACATCAATGGATATGGCATTGACACTTACCTACCAATTCCACAACTCTTATTAAAAGGAAGCAGAAAGCCCCCCCCCCCCCGGTCGACACCCTTCACTTTTTGTCTGGTAACCCCCTTCACTTTGGCAGGGGCGTTCTCACCCCTATCGCACCTATGGTATTAATAGAGAGTGAATCAAAAATGGGACAGTCCTAGGAAGAAGAGGAGGAAAAACTGTATAATGTGAAACCAACTGCAAATTCTCTAGTGAATATCTTACGGGAACCAAGTTGAGGTTTTTGAGACCGACGCAAATAGCGAGAAACAGTAGGTTTTTCGCAATTTTCTCTTCAACCACTGAACCAAGTGAGACGATCAAGACATGATAGTGAAATAGAAGAAATTCTCTATCGATCCGTATATGATACTAGCTGCCGTACCCGGCTTCGCTCGGGTGTTTTATTACCTTGGCTACATCATACTGCTGAGGCCAATTATAATCATCGACAAATTCATTAAAATCTCCATAATTTCGGTGATCAGCATATTAGCGAAGCCCAGGTGACGTTTCCCATGGACTTGTGGGCGAAAAGTTAGCAAAGCTATTTCGGTGACATTGAATCGACGTATTCGTACAAAGTGGCTGTCATATTCATACTCAGCATATCGAGGAACCCTAGGAGTGATGTCTTCACCGCTCCATTGGGCGGAAGAGCCAAAAATCAATAAAATCGAAAAACCGATATTTCATACAAAGTGTTTGTCATATTCCTCTTCAGCGTATTGAGGAACCCAAGAAGACATGTCTTTGTCCGTCCCCGAGCGAAAATGGGGAAAAATCGATAAATCGATATTTCGTGCAAAATGGTTGTCATTCTTATTCAGCGTATTGAAGAACCCCAGTAGACATGTCTTTACCACCCCATGATCAAGAATAGCAAAAAATCAATAAAACCAATGAATCGATAATTTGGCGCAAAATGGTTGTCATATTCGTGTTCAGCGCAATGAGATACCCCAGTAGGCATGTTCTCGCTAGTCCCTGGTCAAGAAGAATGAAAAATCAATAAAATCAATAGATCGATAAATTGGCGCAAAATGCTTGTCATATTCGTCTTCAGCGCATTGAGATACCCCAGTAGGCATGTTCTCGCTAGTCCCTGGTCAAGAAGAGCGAAAAATCAATAGAATCAATAAATCGATAGAATGGCGCAAAATGCTTGTCATATTCGTGTTCAGCGCATTGATGTACCCCAGCAGGCATGTTCTCGCTAGTCCCTGGTCAAGAAGAGCGATAAATCAATAAAATCGATATAATCGATAAACCAGTCGATAATCACAGGTGCAAAGTAGCCTATAACCTCCGCCGGTCAGTGGTGAGTCTATCTGCAAAATTTGGTCCCGATCGGTTCATCCTCCGCGATTTCTATTCGGAACACACAAACACACACAAACAAACTTTCGTTTTTATATATACAGATGATGGGTAAAGATCTGTCCTGCGCTGTGCAGGAGGGGATGGAGCCAAAACCAGTACATTGGCTCCGGCCAAAAGCGAGACAGTGCAATGAGGAAGGAGGGCGCAGAGCGAGAACCGGAGCCGTCGTTAAGAGGCCGGCTCCGGTACCCTTCATCCTTAGCGGGAACGACTAACAACGTCTTCCCAGAAGAAGTGACAAGTGATATAGGTGTAATTTCGCAAAAAATGGTCACTATGTACTCTTCATTAATATGTCCACGTTTCAAATAAGGAAGTTATAAGGGAAAACAGCCGTTTTTTGGCACTTTTCAGAATGATCAAAAGGGAAGGGGTTGCCGTGGGTGAATTATAGAGTATCGGACACGAGGAGGTAGGATATGAAGTGCTGATATTCCTCGGACCCTCCCATTTTGGAAAGAACCGCAATTTGAATGTTTTTTCATGTTGAAATTAGTGCCAGATTTTCCTCGTCCAGGCGATGAGTCATCGTGCCGCCGCCGCCAGTTAGCTGGAGATGAAAGGGTATACCTGAGCTTGCCTAAATAGATGAACGCAAACGGCAACTGAATTATAAATAACACCTACGTTTGTACTGTGACGACCTCCACCCCCCCCCCCCCACCTTTCCATGACAGCCGGCGCTAAGAAAGCTGCCGCTACCCCCTCTCCCCCACCTCGGAGTCCATGACCCCTTCACTTTTGGCACCTCTGACAGGCCTCAGACCCCTCAAACCCCCTTCATTTTTTATTCAGACCCCCGGCTCCCCCCTATCGCACCTATGCCACTATTTAACTGTAGACGGAGAAAACTGCAATTGAAAAAAAAACGCACTCAATAGTCCGCTTTCGTTTCGTTGCGCTCTAATTTTTTTCTATTTTTCAACATTCAATCACTTTTTGATTGGGTTTGCGTGGATTAGTTGAAATCACTTAAAATTTTGTTTCTTAAACTCAGCACTCACGGAAGTTCTCATTTCTGAATGGAGTTTCTTACCTTGTTCCCGGCTGCTGGACGATTACAATCGTATGTAAGTTGGACACAGAACAGCCGCCAACCTGCGAAGATGCTGCCGCGGACACATCTACCAACCTGGACAGAAGGATGTCACTGCGCCAGCTAACACAGTTGACCAGATGTGCGCATATGGTTTAGCGCAGTGAGCGATGTGGAATGGTGAGCTAATTTTCAGGGTCTCATGGTGGGACTAATCACAGAACAGTCGTCCGAGCTTTGGACGAATAGGAAATATCGTCACCATTTTTTGCGTTGCCCGCTTTCTTGCACCACTTCTTCGTTCTCGATGAGTTTCCCATCCTTGGAAACCCCGATAAACCGCAAAATCTCTAACATAGAAATTTCCGTGAGTGCTGCCTTTAAACTAATTCGCTAGGATTGCTCGAAGGTTTTTTGCTGGTTTTTAGACAATAAATTCGAAAGGGTCCGCAAAATGTGTTCTAGACTGCTAGAGTTTTGAGGCTATTGAAGTTCCAAGTTTCAAGGCGTTCATTCGAATAATTTATTCGAATAAATTATTCGAATAGTTATTCGAAATTCGACTGTTTGAAAAAACCATTTTTCGAATATATTCGAAAATTCGAAAACGAAAAAGTCGAATTTCGGATATATTCGATTATTCGAGTATTCGAAATTTTTTCGGAAATGTGCAAGTATAGTGTGCACGTTATTTGAAGCCGTGCAAAAATTTTAGCCCCGAAGGGGATCGAACCCTTGACTATGTAGATAACGTATGTCGATATTCTTCATGGCAAATTTAAAGCAAATCGCTTGAGTGAGTCTGAACTCACGCTTTCAGAGCGATGTTCGCCAACCGCGTACATTTCAACTTTTTGCGAAAGTTCTGGATAGAGAGCGGATCGAACCCTTGACGGTGACGCGGTGGTTACTCCTTCTGCTGTTATAACGTTCGAATTCGGAGTCGAGTAGTGTCTGTATTTTCGTTCTCATTTCTCATCTCATTTGAAATTTGTGTACGAAAGCGGCGGGGGTCGTATGGTGGTCGACCTTCTATCATCATCACGCTTGACCCTACATCAGATACGTGCTGAGGGTGCGGCAAGGTTTTCCAACATGGCAATGCTCATTCATTCGATAACAGCTATCGCTGAAAAGTTCATTTTGATGTGCAATCTCAACTCTTCATCTCCACTTTTTCCAGCTTTCTAGCAAAGAAACCCGTAGGCTCTAGTACCAAATGTGGCCTCCTAAATATTGTTTTTTGACAGTTCTTCCCAATTTCAAGCATATCGTTGGAGTAGGACCGGATTCTGTTGATATCCCCATATCCGTCATGAACTGAAACATTGCCCAGTTGCCCTTCAATGAGAACTCACTCTGATGTTCATTGGCGATACATTTGGCAAGAAAATGTGTTTGGCCACACATTTTATGGGTGCCTGGCGATATAAAAGGCAAAAGAATCTGTGGCAATACATTTGACGAGGTTTGCTTGGCGATACAAACGACAACGTTTGTATGGCGATACATTTTCCGTTCTGATAGGGCGTTCATTTCATTCTTTGTTGGAGGCTTAACCATCGGTGGTGTCGACCCGGATGGCTCACCTGGTAAGGCAGCGGTCTCCGAAGATTGGTATCATGGCGCGGAATTTTTGCGCGGTTGAGAATTCTTTTGTTTGACTGTACAATTGACAGGGTTTGTTTGGCGATGCAAATGGCAAGCTTTGCGTGACGATACATTTGACGAGTTTTGTTTGGCAATACATTTTGCGAGAATTCTTGTTTGGCAATGTGTTTGACGGGCTTCGTTTGCCTAGGTAGCTGGCAAGCTCGTCTGTGACGTTGCCAAACAAACCTCGCCAAATGTATCGCTAATGAACATCAGAGCATGAACACTCACCACTGCTCCAAGGATGGTAGAATGAAAGTGAAGATTAGGGAAGATGAAGTTGTTGATTAATGACATATACACGTGTTATCACGGTCCCGGCGGACAGCAGCACGTCGGGGGGCATGAGCAGCACGTTCTGCCAAACCGGAACGTCGATACACGTTCCCCCAATTCAAAAAGTGGGCGGAGCGACGTGGGTTCGACATGCGGTACGATTGTCTGAGTACTTTCGAGAGCTGAAGCCTTCGTTTTCTCAGACATTCGGGCGTTTGGAGCGCCGGTGAACCCGCCCATTTTGGCAGATGCAGGCTTTCGGCAGGTAGTCGCGGTTGGGGCAGGAATACTTGCTGAAGGTGCAGATGGAGTAGAAAAACCTGTTGTGAGAGCGCATGAGGTATGGTATGTGCAGGTTAACCTGCACACTGTTTTTTTTCTCCATTGCCACGTGGCAGCCGAAGTGTATATAAGCCGGCAAACGGCCGTGAAAGCTTAGTATGGTCTCCGCTGTGGCGGAGACTAGACGAGTCCTACGGGACTTGTCTGACCAACTGAGGCCCAGTTGAAACCAGGGTCGAGCGTGCGATGGTAATTTACCAAGGAGGGTCGCCTGGGGGGAGGGGGGAGGGGTTGCCTGAACAGGATATTATGATAACAGCAAGGTAGAGGAGTTCGCTTTTTATCAGCGGGCTCCAAGTTCGACTCCTCGCAAAGGTGATAGTGTTGCAAACCCTTCAACATGCTCGTTTTCTTTTAGTACCGTGAATGACATGTGTAAAATCTTCGTTGAACACTTTCTACTTAAGCTTGGACGCTTTATTTGGCTGTAAATCGACTCCTAGGGTCCAATAAATATGTAGCTCAAAATGCAATTCCGTGGATGGTGTCCTAGGACCTCTGAAACATCACATGGTGTTCCGAAGCTGTGGAGGCCGTTTCCCAGAATCAAACCTTATGATGATGCAAAATCTCACCGCTTCTCGTTCATTGGAATTTTTTTTGTAGCGATAAGACCACATAAGACATAGCCGCAAAATTTGTTAAATTTGAGGTGTTTGACACTCAATAACTGACAAAATTAGAAGGTCATGTAAAATATGACCACATGTTTAAGAAAGAGCAAATCTTCTTGTTTCGTAAAGCATTGGAGCTGTTCCCTCACGCAGAGCAATCATAAAGTTATTGGCCTCAGATTAACACCACATTCTTAAACTTGCCAAAAATCAGGTTTTTCTTCTTTATTCAGCGTACATTTGGAAATTGACAAAACCTTGAGAATGATTCTGAAAGTGGAAGTCAATCTCTATATTCATGTAAAATTTCAGCCCTCAAATTTACCTTGGAGGAGTTTTATTCCGTTGGTAAACAGATGGTAAACCGTTGGTAAAAATGGCAATTTTCCCAGCTTTTTACCAACGAATTTCCACCCAAATTTGACCCTAATAGACCAAATTTCTTGAGAAAAGAAGACGTGCTCCAGAAAGCGCAAATCTTTCTGATAGCAGAACGACTTAAGCCATTTTCCCACTTCACGTGCCAATCCTTTTAAAATTCGTGACAAACAACCATACATCTCACGTGTACGATTTTAAATCTGAGTGAAAGAACAGCACTCACGCGCTACTTTCACAGCTCAAAAAAAGGGTCTGACAATTTGTTTTTGTTTATACACATAGATACTTGACGTCCGACTGCTCCACATGCACTTTCCATTTTGCAAAAATTAGTCTCCGGCTGGGATCGAACCCTGGACCTATTTGAACATGGATGCGACTTCTTCGTCACTCCGGTTGCTTATCATAAGGGTGTAGGTGTGCGACATAGACATGCGCGACAATTACTGGCTGTTCCATTGATAAAACTTGAAGCTCAAAAGTAAAAATTACAGACTGAAGAGTGAAAAATTAATCTTAAAAATTAATTGAATCCAAAAATTATCTTCCGGATATTTGGAAGTTGTCGGATTACAATAACTGAAAGCGTAAAAAAATCAAACTTTCTGGAGGTGGTCGCATCTTTCCCGTCTACAGGGGGGGGGGGTCGCTTCGGGGTCGAATTTTTACCAATACCAAGCTTGACCCTGGTTGAAACTATGGCCTAGTAGACCATTTGGCCAGGTAAGATGTGTGGGATGCCGTCGCGAGCCGACGCGGCGCGGACGAGAAAATCCGTCTCGTCGCAGATCTTTGGCTCGTCGACCGCTGGCGTAGGGAGCACATACGTGGCCGGCGAACTCATTTTTGTATTATTCTTGTAGTCAACGGTTGCAATAGAACATGACCTGCCTTAATCCTTTTATCCCCGTAGCAGGTTCACAGCGGGTCAAATGCAGGATAAGGCGCATCTAACGGCGGAATAGGCGCGTCAACTCCGCCTACTTTTGCGTTTGTCCCGCAGGTGTCATGCCGCGAGAAACGGTGTAGGCCGGCGCTCTAAACGCCCGAATATCTGAGTTAGCATTTCGGTTTTTTTTTCTAGAAACATTGAAGAAAAGAAAACGAAAAAATTCAGAAATTCAGTTTCGGTTCAAAGCTAAAATATGCGATTCATAAACACAAATTTTGTTACCCACACCTCTCGTCTAGCTGGTGTTGCGATTATTCCTGACAACCTTCTGATACACAAGCTCAGCCCAACTGCAATAGAAGCTGAGCGGTAATTTCAATGGGACTTTTTGTGGTGGTTTGCTGGAATGCGAGAGTGGACCAAAATTTAGGAAATTTTGTGGGATAGGAACAGCTTGTATTAGGTTTGCGGGAAAGTCCTGTCTGAAATTTTGATCTCTTTGCGTTTTTATCACAACTTTATCCAACAATTTTTTCGACCAATAATATGTATAATAGTTATAGTTAGCAGCGACCACTACTTACTAGATTCCTAACACTGATTTCATCTCTCAAGAACTTGGGTTTCCGTGAGCCAAAGGGCTCCTAATTTTACATTATTTATTTTGGAAAATTCTTTCTTCGTCAGTAATTTCCGAGAAGGGAGATTCTGAGAGATTGGGAGCACATTACAAGACAGCAACAAATACCTTTTTTTTTTTGAAGGAGTACTAAAGTTTTCTCAAAATTGCTGTCAGTTCATTCCCTTAGAGTGTTTTCCGGGAAAATCACTTCAACGTCACTTTGGTTTTTCGTACAGTACACATGAGAGGGATCTATAAGGACATGAATTTCATTCATGACGACATCGCCATAGACTCATAAATAATTCTGAAACCTATTTCACAGCTATTTCGGAGGCTTGGCAACATCCCGTAATTTCATCAGTATAAATTGGCGGTGAATTCTGTTGTAGGTCTGCATCACAGAATGGTGCAACCCATCAGTGACTTAGAAGCTCTTTGGAATTGGGAGCACCAAAGAGTGGGCAGTATGGCAGCAAGGCGGTTGACAAATTTCAGGTAAGCTTAGCTATTCGTGTTTTCATGTTGGCACCGATATATATTACTAATCGAAGGAGGCGTCAATTTTTCTGCACTGGCTTCGTTTCTACGCCAAGCGTAGTTTTAGTAAACACCTACGAGGGTGGGTTTCAAGAAGTTTTCGAAATGATCACCAAAGAGCCATGTTTTCCATTTATTTCTATGCCTTTATCCAGAGAAATTCTTTCCATGGATTGATGATAAATATCAATTCGATCTGCCAAAGCCTGCTAGACCCATCGCCCATATTTCCTACCCTAATCTTCCTAGCTTTGATAAGCGAGGATTGCAGCACACAGGCAAACCGTTGACCATGTGCAGGGCGCTGAAAAAAGGTCACTACATCAGAAACCGTGGATAAATTCCTCGATGTGGATTTCGCGGACAGGAGACTTTCAGCACCTCAAGACAAATTGTGGTTCATGTTTACAGAATAAATTCATTCCAAAAAAATCTTCCCGAAAAATGTGTGTCGCATTTGCTAAATTCCGAGCAAGAGCACGTTCCGAAGTGCACCCCAGCAAAAAGTTTTAAATTTCTCGTTTGGAGAGAAAAGTGTCTGAAACCCAAAACTCGAACTAGAAATGAAGCCCAGGTTCAGCACTATAGTATGCCTAAGGAAATATAGGCAAAACAGTGTTTTAGATCTTATGGAATGGTTCCGAAGAAGAGAGTGACTGCCTATTGTAGTGGAATAGTGCTGGCTTTTGCCTCTCAGAGGGATTTTACTGTCAGAAAAGCCATTAATAGCTAATAAAGATGAGTATTTCTTGAAGCAGGAGGAATGCCAGTTCACTGGAAATGCCTGGATAAGGAGTAGAAAAAAAAAGCGTTGTACCTCTGCACCGGTATGACCGCACATTCAAATGCTACCGCTAGTAAGTCGTGAAAATAAAGATGAAAGATCTCCCTCATCCACTGATTCTTTAGCAGTACCTTCCAGCTCCTCTACCTTTTCTCAGAGCTCAGAGCCTTTCTGTCCAGAAAGAAGTTCGAATCGATTGAGCAGTTATTCTTGGCCGTGTGAGATTGTTTTGAGGATCTCGAAGAAATCCTCCGCAGGGAAAGAATCAAAAGCAGGACAGATATTTAAACAAGTGTTCTGAGCTTCGACAAGGATGAGCTAAAAAATAACTTGAGAGCTGAACTCAGGTTCTGTTCTCTTATCATTCCGGAAAGATTTGAATCCATCCTCGTAGTTTGAGATTTTAGCCCCACTTGGAGTCGTATCCGCTCAGGTCCCAGCAATGATTAGCTCCAGCCTAGGCATGCCTTCACATTATGTCGTTGCGTCAAGCGCTCCATGCGTCCACTGTTGGATTTAGGAAGGTATCGCACATAAAGTGTGTGCGGTCAATCTCTGTAAAAAGAAAGGGTGTGGTGAAAAATAGAGAAAAATTAAGGACGGTGGCTTGACTTTGGCCGACGGCGAAAAAATCGAAAAAAATTAGAAATTTAATACTATTAGAAGTACTTTTTCCACTTCCTTCAGCATTGTCCTGAATACATTTGCAACCATTCAGGGATAAACTCGCTGAAAAACAGCCGGAAATACTGGTCTGTCATGATATGAAAGGAGGATATCTCGACGAAGAAAGGTGGAGATCTTTTTACTTATTCACCTTACTAGTTGCTTGATGTTAAAAATGGCTTGTCAAACCGGTTGAAATGTAGGCTTGAAACACATATTAGATGTGTAAATTGTCTCGACTCAAGCCAAGATAATTTTCATACATGAACAGCCTTCAAGACCCATGAAATAGGCGTAACCAAAGAATATTTCGCGTGCAGATATTGTTTTAGTGATCTTGTCAATGTATTATATTTCCAAAGGTTTTCCAAGGGTTCCAATAAAATGGGTAGTGTGGGTACGGTTCCGCCACGCCTGCAGCACAACTTGCGAAAAGTGAATAAAATCAATAGATCGATAAACCCGCACTGCGAATTGACCGTCAAATTCGTGATCAGCGTAGTGGATTACCCCAGTATGCCCACTTCAACCCGGATCGGAGCTAAACTGAGGAAAATCGATAAAATCGATCAGTAAATTGATATCTGAATTGATAATATCCGAACACGAGTATCCTAGCCTATCCGCAGAATTTGGAGAAGGTCCCATGTTTTCAAGCTCCTTTCTTCGTCACCTCGCTCATAGATGCCTTCTCGTCGTTTGATTTTGGCGCCACGTGCGCTGGCTAGATTTTTGGAAAAAAAATTGCACATAGATTCATTCAAGCCTTCCGCTACAAGTTCTACTGAGAACAGTTTAGTGTGAGATTGCAGTTTTCGGCCTCACACTTTAAATAAATTGATTAGGTTCTACAGATAAATAAAGTTATCACTTGCAATATGTATCGCAAATATGTATGTGTAAAAGAAAATATTATTTATTGTGCTTGTTTCAGTGAAAAGGGTGTTTTCCTCACACCTGCATCAGAAAATCCGTATGTTTTTCTGAATTGGTGGAACATAGACATATTCTGCTATTTTTCTCACAACTTCGTGACTATCCCTCCAACTGGTTACACGAATGTGGCGCATGACCACGGTTGGTTCCTTTTCTTTCGGGCCAGTTCATAATTCATGTAGCGCAGAGATCGTGCGAACGTTTGCTGCCTATTGTACATGCTACAGTCACCGCTATTCGTGAAAAAATTGTCCACGCGATCTCACCTATGAACTCAAACGGTGCAATCTACAATTTCACAGATGAGATAAGGGAAGTTCATACTACTTGCGCACGTCGGACGCGCGCATCGATTTGCGAAGGATTTCGGATGAAGACCGGTCAACGCGGCATACAGAACCTCAGTGAAGAGGACGCGCCGCCGCAAAGGCGTGCGTCCGGGATGAGAAATTGAGGACCCTATTCCTCATCATATAGACTGCATGGGTCGAGCGTCAGTCGCACGTATCCGGTATAAATTGCGCTATGGTGGTTCATAGCACCGTTCGTGATGAGCATTCGGGATGGTTCGGCTCCGTTTCGATGCTGGCTTTCAGTAATGAGTGATATCGTTACATCATGCATGTGTTCTACAATGATTTTGTCCTCACTCAATTTGCTGACACTTCTGGAATGCATAGTAAGCGAGGGTACGATGTTCTTTTTTGTTCATAACATGTGTACATAGAGTCCTTAAAAAGCTGATCATTTCTCAAGTGGTTGGCTGACGCTACCTTACGACCCATGCAGTTGCTGGTGAATGGCATTGGCCACTTGCCACGGTTCGATCGAACTGACATAGTTGGCGGAGTACGGACTTTCATTGCATCAATTATCTGTACATATCTTTGGCCTCTTCCAAACGAAGAATGGCTTAATTTATAGTCATGGACAAGGTATCTGTTCTGGTGGTCATGTTTTTGTCTGGATATCGATCGATGTGTTTTAACGCCTGCCTTACTGCAGCGAATAAGTAAACAAAAATTTTCACAAGAAGCAAATTGCATCCACAGGTTCATGCATAGGTATTCAAAAGTTGGCACCGCTTCATGAACAATTGAGATGTTTTGCCCATCCTGAATACTTTCTACAGTACTTCTCTCTGGATTTTGTATTTCGGCAATCCCCTGTCAAGAGTATGCGTCCTCATCCTAACGTCTAGAGAAGCGTTGGAGGAAATCGAAGCCTATTCGATTCGGTTGGCAGCCTTGCCCACTTTCCCACATTTCTGCTGTTACTGTTCATGGAATCCTCAAGATTGAAGCATCACTCATGCTCATTTTGGTGCCGTACCACTGTTGCAGACCGATATCATCATCTAGGTTACTTTTTAGCGAACGAAGTATCAGGTTCTAAAAAAATAAACAAGCATGGTTCTGGGCTGATGCTGAGTTCCACTGCAATCTTTTCTACAATATTTTCCAGTAGATCAGCTTCAATCACCCTTTTTAGGGCTTTCACGATTTATTCATCTTTAAGCCTTCCACCTCTGAAAGCAAGCTCTCACCTAGATCCATTGCCAGATTCTTTTCAAACGCGAAGTTTACAATCGTTGGTCAAAATTGAACTCCAAAATTCACTCGAAATTTCGAGATTACGTATTGTTCATGTTGCGGCATAACTTCTTACCGGAAGCGCGTTGTAGTAAACTGTGGAACAAGGTTTCTTAAAATGTTCTAGATGAAATTTTGAAGGAAGCAGGGCTGCTCCCTAGTGCCCTTTCATTTGGTTTGGTCATTTCGGAGCATGATGATGACCAATGCGACCTGTTTAGGCTGCCTTGTTTTGGGAACGTTCATCACAGAATGGAAAGGAGGAGCAAAATTATGCGAGCGATTCCTCGCTTCGGAAGGCAGTGTACGGAGAACCGTCCAGTCGTTGGTCGCTATTGCGCGTCACTATAACTTCGATGGATATCTGATTAACATAGAAAACGAGATTATGGTAAGACTGGTGAACTTAGTAATATAAGGAGGATACTTAGGGAGTCCGGCCATTGTGGCGAGATGCATAGGTGCGATAGTCGGAGCCAAGGCTCTCTCCCCCTTCACTTCAAGCAGGGGTCCGGCAGACCCCCTTCATTTAGACGAAGGGGGGGGGACAAAACCCCGGTGGAAAAAATTAATAAGATTATTTTTTTGGGGTGATGGAAACGGTGAAGGAAATGAGAAGAAGAAGGATGCAAATGAGGGGAAGACGAAGTAACAGAAGGCAATATCAGGAAGTTAGACGGAAACATCCTTATCAGGGAATGTTGATAAACATTTAATGAAGGATTATAATAAATGTGTGTGCGGTGTGAGTCAGTCGGACCGAATGTCTCATAGGTTACGAAATTCGAGTTAGAGTACTGAATTGAACGGATTGCAAGGGGTTGAAGGAACTAGGAATAACACGGCTGTGAGTGAAAATTTCCGTAGGGTGAAGGGTATCCTTGGATAGCTGAAGCCTAGGAGATGAAGAAGGCACCCTGTTTGCCTAGAATAAGTCAAAACTTGCGGAACCGTTTGCATTTTTCGAAAGCAATACTTTTCGTGGCACTTTCAGTTCTATGGCTAATAAAAGTATTAATAGGAAGTGAATCAAAAATGGGACAGTCCTGGGAAGAAGAGGAAGAAAAACCGTATAATGTGAAATCAATTGCAAATCCTCTAGTGAATATCTTACGGGAACCAAGATGAGGTTTTTGAGACCGACGAAAATAGCGAGAAACAGTAGGTTTTTCGCAAATTTCTCTTCGACCACAAAACCAAATGAGACGACCAGAACATGATAGTGAAGTAGAAGAAATTCTCTATCGATCTGTATATGATATGATGGGTAGAATTCTGTCCTGCGCTGTGCAGGGGAGGATGGAGCCAAAACCAGTACATTGGCTCCGGTCGAAAGCGAGACAGTGCAATGAGGGACGAGGGCGCAGAGCGAGAACCGGAGCCATCCTCAAGAGGTCGACTCCGGTACCCTTCACTTTTAGCGGGAACGACTTACAACAACTTTCCAGAAGAAGTGACGAGTGAAATAGGTGTAATTTCACAAAAAGTGGTCACTATGTACCCTTCACTAACATGTCCACGTTTCAAATAAGGAAGTTATAAGGGAAAATAGCCTATTTTGGCACTTTTCAGTATGATCAAAAGGGAAAGGGTTGCCGTGGGTGAATTATAGGGTATTGGGTACCGGGAGGTAGGATGTGAAGTGCTGATATCCCTCGGACCCTCCCATTTTGGAAATAATAGCAATTTGAGTGTTTTTTATGTTGAAATTAGTGCCAGATTTTCCTCAACGAGGAGATGACTCATCGCGCCACCGCCGTCACTTCGCTGCGGATGGATGGGGTACCTGATATCTGAGCTTGCATAAATACCTACGTCTGTAATGTGACGACCCCCCCCCCCCCGGTCATCGCCTTTTTGTGACAGTCAGCGCTAAGAAGGCTGCCGCTACCCCCTCCCCCACCTCGGGGTCCATGACCCCTTCACTTTTGGCACCGCTGACAGGCCTCAGACCCCTCAAACCCCCTTCACTTCACAGACCCCCGGCTCCCCCCTATCGCACCTATGGCGAGATGTACGCCATCAAGTACAGGAGGCCCCAAATGTCCGCAATCAGGAGGAGCGTGGCCACGACGCGGCTCTAGGCAGAGACACAGGCGCTCTGCATGCTGCCACCGGTAGTCTGCAGAGTCAGAGAAACCAGGGGAGCATAGAGAGCGCCTGTGTCTGATCAAGGAGCCGCACCGTGGCCACGCCTCTCCTGACTGCGGACATTTGGAGCTTCATGTAGTTTGTAACGGTGGCCTCGAATACATTTCCTTTATCTGTGACGGCCTTCGTGAAGTGTTGCGAGGTATTATGCCAGGGTCCGGATGCACAATTGAAATTACCCGTGGTAACCATGGTAACGCACCCAGATTTACCCTTCACCCACCAGTGTGTTTATCCTTAATGTTACCTTTTGCCAGCTGCTACCAATGGGTATGAGATTACCCATCTTTTCAATAATGTATCCGGTGATAGCTACAATACTTCGTTACGCTTTACAAACACTCTCCGATCTGCAACTTCGACCCTATTTATGATATAGCGGCAAAATTACGGCGCACGAAACACATTCTGCTAAGGGATCCCGCGAAACTATTAGGTTGTAGGGAAAGTTCTCACGGTTTTTTGGAACAGTAAGTTTTCTTGTCTTTTCAAAAGCAGGAAAGCACATTAAGAAATGTATGAATAATCACCACGTCCTACCACTCTTCGCCTATTTTCGGAAAGCCTTTCGACGCCGTTGGCCTAGAACTGTTCTGGCATTGACACAGAAAAGTTGCCCAACCAGTGATCCAGGTCATGTTCATTATCGAATGCTTTACCTTGTATGGCGTTAGAGAGGGACAGGAGAAGGTGGTTATCTTTCGACGCAATGTAAGGGCAGTACGATGGGTAAGTCAGCACTTTCCATCCGAAGTCCAATGGCTTCTGGCGAGTCACTCTTATAAAGAGCGGGCTAGCATTGTCGTGCAGTAATTGGGACGTGCCGTAATTCGGACCTTTTGCTGCGATTTTTGTGGAGTTCTTATCCAGCTGCTGATAGCACAGATCTAGCATGAGGCAGTAACGTATAGTGGATGATGCCTTTGCTGTTACACCAAGCAGTGACCACAACCTTCAGAGGCTGTTCACCTGACTTCGGCTGCGGCTTAGGCTGCTCATCCTTGTCAACGCAGTGTCGGCGGTGCTTATTGTTGACGCACAGGCTCTACTTCTTATCTCCTGTAAAGATGGACATCAGCCAGTTTTCAATGCTCCTGTACCACAGCAATTCAGTAGCCACCTCTCCATTTCCTGGAGAACGCACCCGGTCAGATCATGATCACTCACTGTGATAATTTTTTCGCCTGCCGAACTAACGCAGGTGATTGGAGATGGTGTTAAAGTGAACACCCAATACTTGTGTCACACCACACCTAGTTTGCCATGGATCTGAATCCACCCAGCTGTCGCAGTCAATCATTGTCGATTCCGGATGCGCGTTCTGACAGTGCGGAAACATTGAGTTTGAAGACGGCAACATAAAGGCAACTGGACTAATCTTGTGCAATGCCTCCGGATGTTGTATCGCCCCCGAATACAGCGGTAATACGGCGACTGGATGCGATTGCTGATTCACCAGATTTGAAGCCTATACTGCTTTGAAAATTCCATATTCTCGGGATTGCGCACTTGTCAGGTAATGGTTATAATAAATTTGCACATACTTGACCTCCTTATATATACAAAAAACAGGTTGCAGCAATTCAGCATGGGATTGAAAAAGGCACTTTTTCGAAAACCGCGAGAACTTTCCCTACAACCCTAATATAAAGATCCAGGGAAGTTTTGGAATTTTTAATTAATACCAGTCAGTTCATCAATATAAAGGCCGGAATCATGCCACATAGCTGTTCGCAGGTACGGATAGGGAAAACAGGCACAACATCTGCAACAAAATACATTTGACAGTTACCTCATGTTATGAACGGCAGGACTGTCCAAGTATCCTTCCCTAGTAAAGAAAACCAATTGAGTTGTAATGGAGAGTTGGCAACAATTTCTGATGCAGCCCGAGCAACTTCTCAATCTGCAACTATTTCTTCGTCTACTGACAGAGATGATGCGCACGTCAGCTACGTTTTCTCGTGTGTTATGGTATGATTCTGTGACTGCGACGGGCAAGCTTAGTTGGCAGAACGAGCTCAATGAACTGAACAGGTGGAAGTTTTGGAATGATAGGGCTAGTATGTATTATATTATATATTATATATATAGGGAAAGTAAATCGTTGTTGTACTTCTCGCATGGAGGACAGCGCCACATCACCCGTTAACCCAAGCATTGATTTTGTGTCGGATAAAGTGTATCAGAGCTAAGCAGTGATGTGGCGCTGCTCTCAAGACTAGGGGTGCAATCACAATTGACATTCATTTCAGTGGTCTCAGTTTTCTTCTGAGAACTTACACACGTGGGTTTTGAGAAAGCTGATATGGTTTTGGATGCGACTAAGTGATGGGGTGGACGAGAAGGGAAACAGGGGTTTATTCCCTGCACATCGAATAGACGAGCAGACGAGTACAATATACATTCGAGGGCCCCTCTTACGCACACAGAAATGGGCGGAGCTGACCTGATAAGGAACTGTTGTGGCTAAAGTGCCAATGGATACAACGAGACAAAGGGGTGCCGCTCTAAGGGTCCACCCCGACTGCTCAATTGTCACTCCAAGTTGAGTGATTACATACATGAGCACGAGTACTGGTAGTAAATAACTAGAGGCTAATCATATAGTTGATCTTTGGATCTAGAAGATATAAGGAATATATGGTTGATGATCTATAAATCATCAACACTGGTCCTCATCAAGCGCACTTTATGCTATATGCTCACTTAAACGATTAGTCGCCGATGAAGCGTAAGAAGGGGTAGGCATAGAATTGAATTTGATTACTCTGGCAAAGAGATGATAATATTGTAGATGTCCATGATGTTTTGAACTAAGGTGATCCTGTTTATTTGGAATTAAGGACACTTACCTCGAATCCTTTCTGAGTTTCTGCTGAGCATCGTTACCAAAGAAATTATCGACGTTCTCTGCAGTGCAAAGTTCATTAAAGGCTACGTATGCAGCAGGGATGAGCGGATTATCTGTATCCGGTTATCCGTTTTGCCGTTATCCGTAGGTTTTGGCCTATCCGTTATCTGCACCGTTATCCGGGCATTGGGCGCCGGATAACGGTGCGGACAAGACCAAAAATGGTGGCTTCATTTTGCACGTTCAAAACTGAGGAGTGCCTCCATTTGAAGAAGTGTGTATTACTCAATCTAGCGCGTTTTAGTGTTTTACGTCATCAGTGCTTTAGAATCTCGTAGAAAGTATGAGAAGATAATGCGTACTTGTCCAAAAAAATTCTCTTGCTCACGTTTTTTCGATCATCCGACAAAGTGAGTTAACAACTCCGAAACCATCATTTGTGAAATTATCGATAACATTGGTTAATGTGTGAACATTAAGAACGTTGAAACTTCAACGTCCAGATATTTTACCATCTATCTGAACGTTGAAATTAGTGACCTAGCAGCTCCTGGATGCCCCTTCTTCGCAAGGTTCATTTCGAATATTCATTGCACCCTACTGTTTCTATCAATTTTCAAATCTGTTAATCAGATATCGTTTGAGGGTGAATACACTCATAATAGTCAGTCAGTACGAAGAGATTTATCAGAACTCCACAAACGATATATGAAGCAAAGCCGCAGACCCATCCATCCTTCCCCCCTTCCCTCACCCACTCCCAAAACAAAACCTTGGAAGGACCAACCTTCGAAGACTTCACTTTGTACAGAAAAAAGGCACATCTTATTATACCTCTCATTTTAAGCAGCCATGTAGTATGCCGGTTAAATTAACAGGTATCCAGATTTTACACGAAGCTGTTGTTCTTATGGCAAACTCTAGTGACTATACTTATATCTCTTCATAATTACACCATGCTCAGTGTCCTGCTCAGAATGGCGAGATTTGATGAGTAACAAGATGAAGAATATGTGGCAATTCTTTTCCACAATATTCACATCGCACACTATGTCACTTTCTATCATTTTCAATATTGTAGAAGGTGGTGCCTTGTAGCACATGCAGGTGCCTTACAGCAGACGACGTATCCGTTATCCGGTCATTTTTGGCCTACCCGTTATCCGCACCGTTATCCGGGTCATGGAAAATCTCGTATCCGCTCATCCCTGGTATGCAGCTGTGACTGCTTTTTTCGCTCCAAGTTTGCGCATGGGCGTTAACTGGGGTGTAAAGTTGTACCGATGACGAAGTCAACATCGATTTCGTGTCCTATTCACAATGTTATGCTTGTACCGTAGGTAGGAAAAATGTCCCATTTCAATTCACCGAAGAACGTCCACAACTTCTTAGCAATGGAGTTTATCGGAAAAAGAGGAGAGGTCGCCGTCCTCAACTTAACATTATGAGACCTAGTTAATATTATGAGACATATTTCATCTCCAAATGCTATGGACCACACAGTATCCTTTCACTGGGAGCATTCGCATCTTATTAGTTGCTCTGCCAAGGAAATATGAATTGGTTTCGGCAAAATGTAGAAGGGCATTTGTGCTTATATACAGAATGGCTGTCACGTATGAATCTCTAAATATTCTCACCTGTTACTCTAAAAAAGCAAGGTATTGCGACGTCTTACTTACTACGTGTTCCATACTAGCATTAGCCATCACAACATAAACGTGCTGCTTGAAGGTGACTCTCGGCCTTGGTGCAGCACCTCTCTCCTGAAACTTCAGTTGGCCGTGAGGGTCTGCTGTCGCTCTTGCTCCACTCCAGGGCTGTGCGTTACTAACTTAACGAATTAACGCATGAACGCCTAACGGCCATTTTTGGCCTAACGTACCGAATTAATGAATTAACGAAAACCCCCAAAAATCCGTTAGGATCCACTTCGTTAGTAGGCCAAATAATATCTGAAATGCTTACTCTTCTCGCTCCGTACAACTTTCTCACAATACACAGTAGATCATACACATAATCAGTGAAATATTATCCGCAATAAGGCACCCAAGCTATGGCGGTGATTAGAGCTGTACTACAATTATTGAGGGTAAATATACTAATGGGAACTTTCATAAATCTGGCAACTATTTTAGGAAGAGGGTGAATACCTCGCGCAGAGGTCGTTATTCCCTATTGGTCATTATTCTCTATTTGCAGGAGCAATATTACCACCTCGAAATTCCCTCATATCAAAATGTTGGCATATAAATGGCTTTCCGAAAAGTTAACTGAGTTCGAGAACCTCTTCTCAACAGCAGGCTCCATTACGTTGAATATAAGAACCAATTTGACTGTAGAAAACTTAATAAAACTGCTCTTTTCGCACCATAACATATTTATACTAGGATTCCGAGGTAAGCATGAGCGCCTTGTCCTCTGAATCTCTCACTTTCTCTTATGAAACCTATGATCTTGAAGGCAGTACCCACCATAGCTCTCGTAGATTTTGAGTGTCTAGGTCCCTGAACAATAACCCTAAAAAATCTACGAAACTTGCACCGTCGTAGACATCAACATTGTCGAGATGTAGAAGCGTAGATAGATATCCGTCTATCCCTAGATGAGTTGTTGCGTGAAAGTCGATCGGTTATTCTGTTTGCTACCATTGTCTTTCTCTTTGATAAAGCTCGTTTTCAATACCGATTTCCACCCAACACACCTAACTATACCCATTACAACTAGGCCACTCTTTTCTGAAGGACCGAAACGGGTGCTTTCAGCCTCGCGTTTTCCGCAACTTTGGAGAAAATGGATCAGTATATTAGTGTTCATCGTCGCAGGAAACCAAGAATTACAGCTAAATCTTGATGACCAAATTTTACATAGGTGTCGCCTTTAAGAATCCTCATCTATTCCTATTGCCAAAGATTTATTATGAAAATTGTGAAGCAAAATTACCCAACTGTTGACCAAAAGAATCACTTTCATGTCTTTTCTGATCAAAATTTTCAAAAATCCGTCTTCTAACGAATTAACGATTAACGCGTAACGGCCATTTTTGGCCTAACGTAACGAATCAACGGATTAACGAAATCTGAAATTTTCCTAACGCACAGCCGTGCTCCACTCCCTCTCGTACGCTATCTTGGAGGTGCTTACGTTTTGGTGACTAGTAGCAGACACCTTGTTCTCTGAGAAATTCCGAACAAGGTATCCAAGTGGGTAGAGATCATGAGGTAGGTGGACCATATATCTTATCCTGACTGATAGAAAAAGCCAGAGTCACAGAGGCGAAAGTGAATTCTGTGGCCAGACTAGGGCTTCAATTTCGTAGTGGGGTGAATCACTGTGTGCAGCTGTTTACTGGTTCGTAGGAGTACATGTCGTAATATGACTCCCTGATGAAGACGACGTCAATTTTCGCCAATTTTATCACGAGAAACAGCTAAGTAGACTTATCTGAAATCAATTCAGCCCAATCCACGGAAGGCTAGACAAAAAGAGCTCATTCGTCCATACCTCACTTCTTCACCATACTATGATACAATGATAATAGTTATGTAGATTCTCACCGATCTCATGCAGCCCCAACCGTAAAAACATTTCTGTCTGTAGAAACTAGGTTGAGGAGGCGGCCACGAAGATTTCTTTCGAAAAATTTTTTGCCTAATCCAAATGCTCCCTCTTCACGCAATCTGACAGTATGCTGCCTCAAAATAGTCGGCAACTGCGCAATACTAGCTGAAGTTTCGCGATTTTCCAAACAGTGTCCCTGGAGACATTCGGTTGGAAGCTACGTGATCCAATACGATCGGATTGTCACTGGCGATACTCTTGTCGATGATGCGATGTCAATGTGAGGTGTGAAAGGATCAAGGTCTCTCTGGTTTCTGGAGTAGGACTGCATAGCCTCTCTCCCTTTGCTGCCCAAGAATATTCTTGACTGTTAGTGCAGGGAGATCGGGCGTTTAGTGAATTCAGTAACATGGAGTGTGCAATCGCTGAGGTCAGTGACGACAGATACGATGGCGAAATTTTCCCATAACTTCTGAACGAGCTCGAGGATGCAGACGAAGATTCTCGAGCTATTTATAGAAGCCACTCGCTCGTACCATCATGAAGGGCAGATGACAACTACTTCCTTGTTTCCTTTCTAGCATTTGAAAAACGCGATCCATACTCAATAGCCACTCTGTATTGTTTTGGAAAAAGGGTAAAATCGACACTTCCTCACCAAGGGCTCATCGTATTCGCAACCATTACACGCAAGTGCACGTGTGCGTGCAGTTTTTTTTTTTCAGAAAAATGTCGGATGCGTCAGTTTTTTTTTTTGCGATGCAATAAATTGTTTTCTAGGATTTGGTACGATAATTGTGACGGGATTTATTTGAACTACGGCTGGGACGACGAGATGCTCCTTAGCAGCGCTGACTTCGGCGCACTTAACAAGATCTTTGTAGGAATCGATGTCTTTGCCAGAGGATGCATCGGTTCGTAATATAGAATTTCTCAATTTTCTATCTTTAAGCTTATGAAGTGCAATTAGCTGCACCGGGAGTCAGAGATATCAAGAAACGAATCCGTCTTTTCTAAAACATTCCAAAGAATTTTGCATATCATATCATCGCTCGGTTGAACACCTAAGATTTGGGAGTGCACTTGGCCTTCGTTTTATTTTGTTGTGTTTCCGGATTACTACGACCAAAAATCTAAGACAGAGTAGTGGTATTGTACGTTTACTCATTTATTTCTGGCGAGAACTGACAAGTGCTCTCTTCATTTGGAAGTATCGTAATGGTTTCTATTTATTTGAAGGAGGTTGGGACTGCTATAGATCGTTTGCAAAGGCGAACCTAATGCGGATGTCTATTGCATTATTCGCCCCGGGTTGGATTTCTGAAAAATTCCCTGGTGCGGATCCGATAGAGTACGGGCTGAGGTACACCTATCTTACTTATTTATCTAAACTCTGCCGAGCACATGACAGTGCTTTTTATAGATTCTGGAAGAAACTTGCTCTGTATACGCCTGCTCGACCAATCCTCCAACTACCAGTTTCCACGAACTTTTGTGCTGGATTCACCAGAGACGCTGAAGGATATGTACAGTCAACATGAAGAATCCTTGCAGTTGCAGAAGGTGAGAAAGGAGAAGCACATAAAGGCACAGCAATTTGGATCAGGACAGGTGATCGGCTGCAGCGGCAAAGTTCTGAAGGTGTTCCCATCCTCACTGCATCTGCAAGGATCCTTCATGTTGACCATGTTGCCACAAAATGCGAACACACGATGGAAAGGAAATTTTTGGTTCAGAGGTTCCGTCTCGATTCAATCTCTCTGCAACCTCATTTTTCTCAGTCTCTCATACAACCCATTCCTTTGAAGGATGGAGGAGTACTCCTACGAAAAAGCAGTTGCACGAGGTATGTTTTCTAGGTAACGAGAAACTAATTCTGGACCACTTTCACACATTCAGACTTTTTTGCTTCGATGTGCCCTGCTTAAGATGCAGGATAACTGCTCATGCGTCACGAGATGTTAAGATTATCGTGAACGACACTGTTAAAGACGGAACAAGAGACGGAACTATGTTTACGGTGATTATTCATGGGCCCTTCCATCTTCGCTCTCTCCATGTATCCACCGATAACATGGCGGATTGCCAACTTTTTGACGTAACCGTTGAAGAAATATTTAATGAACAATAGCAAATAAATATGACTTCGGCCTAGTTCGTCGGATCAACAGCGAAGAACGGCTTTGAGTCCCTGAAATAAGAAAAGGCAACTCCGTTATACGCTCTCTTCAATGAAAATATACAGAGTGGGGAACAAGCAAAAAAGATTATTCTAAGAATCAAAGAAGCCGCAGTAGCTGTGGAGAGCCGCAAGTGCATTGATCCGAATTCTACGGTGTACAGGGTGGAATTAAATTGTGGTGAAAACCTTGGAACGCTCTATTATAGCAGTGCTCTAGAGACAAGTTACGTCTGGTTCAGAACTCGGACAAGAATATATATTTCATTGAGTGGTCATCCAATTGCATAACAATTTTCAGTAGGGTTAGTATGTTCTAGTGATATCCGTGGCATAGGCATACTCTGAACCTCTCCCAAATTTGGGTTAATGGGAAAAGCGCTTCAAAAAATAGGGGATGAGTTGAACTGGAACTACTTGCGCGCCGTGGTCAACCTCCTCACTCAGCATCCTGTGTGAAGTTGATGGAGTATATCCCGAGATGCGTTGCATTTCGTTCAACCGGTGGTAGTCAGAAGAAATTTTACGACATTGTTCTTAATTACACTTTGTTCTGTGAGCCATATTCTTTGTTATAGTATTTTCCGACTACCCTGTGATTGCAAGTTTACACTCGTGCACAGTAATACATTGTGTGGGTGATCCCCATGTATCTTCTTTTCTGCCCGACGTTCTTCAGATAAAATGTCAAAGCTGTGTGATTTGAACAGGTAATTGGTTGGTGTTGTAGAATTAGTCGGTATCCATCATTAAACGGCGGCTATCTAACAATCAGATTTCACAAATTCTGGATGTGTTTGCCTAAAGCGATGAGGTTTCACATGGAGTATATGCGCTACCTTTGATAGCCAGTTGATATGGCATAGAACACCCCTGCTGTTGTTAAGTGTAGGCAACCCTACAAATTCAAAAACAATACCTATTAAGCAGAGTATGACAGACGTGACAAACGTTTGCAGGTCTGCGATTTGGTCCACTGGGAACAGTATGCTGTACACATGATGAGCAAAATATTTTACAACAGTGTAAACACCTGAAAGAAAATGTTGCGGAGGGAGTACACGCTACAAGGAGAGAGTACAGAAAGCGTACCTCGGTCGCGGTTTAATTTTCACGACGGAAACTCCGCAACCAGAACAATTTTCAACATCTTCTTCCCATTGCCACCGCACTTCCTGCGAAATAGTAAACATATGAAAAACGCTGCTAAATTCGGTATACATAAGTCATACGTATACGCGTAGGATGTGTGGAAAATCCACTACGAAGACACACCTGCTCTGACTGCCTAATCTTTTCGAGCTGAATCTGCAAACTCTGTGAAAGCTGTACGAAATCCTTCTGGACAGCTTCAGACGTATCCAGCTCACTTTGCAACGAGGCGCAACGCGCCTTGTAATTCTGTGCGGTCATCTCCACTGCAGCACGTTCACTTTGAACCTTAAGTGTCCGCAGATAAATGCAAAATTTTTTGTGTACTGATATATATTCATTGTCGTGAGGCGGAAGAATCTACGTAGAAAAACGCGGAGATGTCGCTAAAAATTACGTGACTTCATTCTTGTGAAGCTAGATGAATAAAAATGTGCTATCCAGTTTGAGTATGCTAATAGCTGCAAACATTTACTGTTTTGCTTTATTCCAGCACAGCAAAAATAGGTACTGGTAATATTTACTGCACTGCTGAGGGAAAAAACTGTATTGGTACTATTTACTGCACTGCTGAAAAAGAAAAAAACTTACTATTAGGTTGTGGGGAAAGTTCTCGCGATTTTTGGAACATTACAGTGACTTGACTCTTTAAAAATAGGAAAGCACATTGAGAAATGAATAAATTACCATCACTTCCTCTCACTCTTTGCCTATTTTCGGGAAGCCTTTCGATGCCTCCGGCATAGGACTGCTCTGGCATTGACTCAAGAAAGTTGTTCAATCAGCAATCCAAGTCATCTTCATCATCGAACGCTTTTGACTGCATGTCTTTTGAAAGCGACAGTAAAAGGTGATAATCTATTGGTGCAAGGTCAGGGCTCTACGATGGGTGAAGCAGCCTTTCCCATCCAACGTCCACTAGCTAGCTTCTGGCGAGTCACTCTTGCAATGTTCGGACAAGCATCGTCGTGCAGGAGTTGGATCGTGCCGCAATTCGAACCCTTCTCTGCGATTTTTGCGACTGATCTGTCCAGCTGTAGAGAGTACAGGTTCGCCGCGAGGGCAATGTCACGTGGCATCTTGTAGTAGATGATGCCTCTGCTGTCACACCAAACACAGACCATGACCTTCATCCAGTGATGGCTTGGCTTCGGCCGTGGCTCAGGCTGTTCACCCTTGTCAACTCAGTGTCGACGGCGCTTGACGTTAACGTACAGACACTACTTCTCACCCTCTGTAAAGATGGGCTCCAGCCAATTCTTCACGCGGGCAACACAGTAGACACCTCTGCACGTCGCTGGAGATCGTCTTTGGTCAGACCACTATCACTCACAGTGCTAATTTCTATATCCTGCCCAACTCACGCAGACAATCGGTGATAGTTGCAAAATGAACATCCAAGATTTTTGCCATTTCACGCATAGTTTGCCATGGATCTGAATCTACTACCTGCCCCAATCGATCACTATCGGCTCCAGAAGCGTGTACCGACTATGTGGAAACATAGAGGTTCGAGTCGCTAACACGAAGGCTTCTTAACTAATCCTGTGGAGTGAGTTCCGACACCGTACCTTCCCAAATACAACGTTGATATAACGACTGGATGTGGTTGCTGATTCACCAGTCGAATAATATAAGGTCGCAAATGTACTGCTTTCAAAGTTCCATCTTTCTGCAAGGGATTGTGCAGGAGTTTGCAGGTAATGATAATAATAAACTTGCACTTACCTAGCCTCCTTATATATACAAAAGACAAGGTGCTGCAAGGCAGTGTGGAGTTTAAAAAAGCACTTTGAAACTTTCCCTACAACCTAATATTTACTGCACTGCTGAGAAAAAAAAAACTATTACAGACTACAGTACATAATTTTAAAAAATTAAGGATCGGATTACAGTACATAATTACTCTACTTCATCGAAGAAACGGACTTGAAAGAAAACGGAGAGAAAACAGAGTCGTTACGCGCAATCGGCGGAAAATTTTCGCGCGCGCCCAACCTGCGGCGCGGCCCTCTTGCGGCGGCGGTCCCCCGTCCTCGCTCTACTGTTCAGGGGCGCCGTTCGTCAGATTTTCGGCACAGGTGAATTCTCTTTCGTTTTTTCTTTAATTAGAGCTTATTTGAAGGTCCACGGATCTCCCTCCTACGAGGGATCCCAGCCGATTTGCTGCGAGGCTACGTGGTGCGACCCCAGGTGGCGGATAGGGGGTTTACCGCGGACCAAAAGCAGCCATGCGCTTGCCCTGCGACGCGGGTAGATCTAGGGGATGGACTCCTTAGTTCGACAGTGCTGGATTCGATTCATGCGGCCGGCATATGAGTGTGAACATGCACTCACGCGCGTGGGTGTGTGCAAATGCTTTGTGCGGGCTGTATCCTGCAGTTCGGATTTGGCCAAAAGCTCGCACTCTAACGACTGGGAAGCGCATGAGAGGCGAGTAGGGGCCGCCTCTAACAAATAAGTCCCTTGTCCACGGGGGGAATTCCTTCTCCCCGTAAACCGAATGCCGGCGACAGGCCGCAGTGACAGGCCGGCTGACGAACACCCCATGTCACATCACATGGATCATGACGCCAAATGGATTTGAGAAGAATGCTACGGCGTACGCGGGAATCGACGCCCACTCGCGGGGCCCGGTGAGTGTGGACAATAATATGCGAGGGTCCTCGCTGCTTCGCGAACGGCGGCATCGAGGGGCAAGCAGGCGAGTCGTTAGGGATCACAGCGTAGCCAATACGCGTATTGCGACTTTGAACGTTGGCACGTTGACGGGTCGCTCATATGAGCTAGCAGCAGCACTACAGCGCCGACGAATCGACCTATGCGCTGTGCAGGAGACAAGATGGTCAGTAAGCAAATCCAAGGACATCGGATGCGGCTACAAGATCGTCTATAATGGCAGTCCAGGTACAAGGAACGGCGTCGGGGTCATCGTCTCTGAAAGGTTCAGGGATTCCATAGCAGTCGTAGAGCGTTTTGACGACCGTCTTATGAAGATTGTTATTGTCACGCAAGAACGGCGCATTCACTTCTTCTCGGCATATGCCCCACAGACTGGATGCACCGATCGGGTCAAGGATGACTTCTGGGCACTGATTGGTGAGACGACCGCAGCAATACCACCAGAAGACACGATCATCATTGCGGGAGACCTGAATGGCCACGTAGGAGTGACGAAAGACGGCTACAGGTGCCACGGTGGCTTCGGATACGGGGTGCGCAATGACGATGGTGAGCGTATACTCGACTATGCCGAGTCTCACAATCTTGTCATAGCGAACACGAAGTTCCGAAAGCGACCATCCCACCTTGTTACTTTCTACAGTGGTGGCAACGAGACACAGATCGATTACGTCCTCGTGAGGTACCGAGACCAGAAGCTTGTCACGGACGCAAAAGTTGTGCCTTACGAGACGGTCACGTCCCAGCATCGACCGCTAATCTGCACGATGAAAATCACTCCGCCAAATCAGAGGCGCGTCGAGCGATGTGGGTCGGCTCGAATCAGGTGGTGGAGACTAAGAGAGAGACAAGTAGATGTCATCTCCAAGATCAAGTTGCCACCTGTCACGAACGTAGATGAGACATGGCAAGGGGCTACCAATAATATCCTTGCAGCAGCTCGTTCCGAACTAGGCACTACCAAACCAGACCTACGGAAGATCGAAAGAAAGACTTGGCTTTGGACGGAGGAAGTGAGAACGAAAGTCCGCGAAAAGAAGCGTTTGTACCATCTCTTCCTTGACAATAAAACCGCAGACAACTGGAGCAGTTATAGGGAGGCGAAGAGGGCTGCGAAGAAGGCCGTGGCCGCTGCGAAAGCGGCTCATTACGATGAAGTCTGTAAGAAGTTGGACTCGAAAGACGGTGAGCGCTTTATTTACCGATTGGCGAAGTCGCGTCAGCGCCAAGCAGACGATATCGAGAAGTTTCACGGCGTTAACGATGAACAAGGCCATCTTCTCATGGACCGCAAGATGGCGACGCAACGATGGAGGGATTATTTTGAGAAAGTCTCCACGGAAGAATTTGCCATCCTTCTGTCCCAGAAATCCCGCCCACATTCGGACCGGTACAGCCGATCACCATCGAAAAGACCATGTTTGCATTGAAACGTATGAAGCTAGGCAAAGCGACTGGTCCAGATGATATGGCAGCGGAAGTGTGGAAGGCACGGGGTTGGAGCTCCGCCGAATGGTTGACGAAATTTTTCAACTTGGCAATAGCGGAGAAGAAGGTGCCCGAGGACTGGCAACATCCCGATCTGGAAAGGTAAGGGCAGTCCCGCAGATTGCGCGAACTATAGGCCAATCCGTCTGTTGTCGCACACCATGAAGATCGTCGAGCGTATCATTGATCGCCGGATTCGTGAAATTGTTCAACTATCCCCGAACAGTGCGGTTTTGTACCCGGATGCGGCACTACCGATGCCATCCATGCTGCCCGTCTCCTGATGGAGAAGCATCAGTGAGAAGAAACGGCCACTGCACCTAGCGTTCCTCGACCTGGAGAAGGCCTTCGATCGCGTTCCGCACGAAGTGATCTGGTACGCAATGCGGCTTCAAGGCATTCCGGAGGAGCTTCTCAGATGTGTGCAGATGCTTTACGCCGATCATAGGAGTAAAGTGCAGGCGGCAGCCGGCACATCGACAGAGTTTCCCATAACCGTTGGCGTACACCAAGGCTCAGCTCTCTCTCCGCTCCTTTTCATCGTTGTCATGGATGCCCTCACAAAGGACCTTCAAAGACCGGTGCCTTGAACGCTGTTGTATGCCGACGACGTAATGCTAGCATCTGAAGGCAAGGGTGAGCTTGAACGGCAGACGCAAGCGTGGAGTGACCGACTGGCACGGTTTGGCCTTCGCCTCAAAATTAAGAAGACCGTGTATCTGACCACCGACGAACACGAGCCCGGCACTATTAAAGTTAATGGCATGAATTTCCCGAGAGCCACTGCGTTCAAATACCTCGGTTCAATGGTCTCATCGGACGGCAGTCTCGCTCATGAGATGATCGCACGCGTTAACGCTGCGTGGCTGAAGTGGCGCTCACTGACTGGTGTGCTGTGCGACAAGAGCATCCCAGACCGCCTGAAGTCGAAGATCTACCGAACAGTGGTACGCCCGGTCGCGCTCTATGGTGCCGAATGTTGGCCTGCCACCAAGGAAATGGAGCGCCGAATCAACGTCATGGAAATGAGAATGCTGCGGTGGATGGGTGGCATTACGCAGCTGGATCGCTCCTGCAACCAGGACATACGGCAGCGATTTGGAGTTGCTGCGATAGCCGACAAACTCCGTGAGGCGCGTCTGCGATGGTTCGGCCACGTTCTCCGTGCTGATGGCGATAAAGTCTGTAGGATTGGCTTCAACCTAGAAGTACCAGGAAAGCTACCGAAAGGACGACCAAAGCAAAGATGGCTTGGCACTCTGCACGCCGACCTCAAGCTGGTCAGGATCCATCCCGACCAGGCGCACGACAGGGCAATATGGCGCCAAAGGATCGGCAAAGCGGACCCCGCTACGAAACCGGAAAAACGCTAGGAAGAAGAAGAAGAGCTTATTTGAAGGTGTGAGGCCTGTGGCTGACCTATATCGACCGGACGGCCCCGCATGCCTCATATTTTGTGCGTTTTCCCTATGCATGCCCCAAATGCTTGTTTTTATGGTTCTTATGGGTTTTTTTCGCTTGTTTTTGGCCCCGCGGAAGGCCGCTTATCCCAGGTAGCCTCTTACTTGAAGAAAACTAGGACCCGGGAACGTAGTAGCTGATAGTGGGGCCATTTGTTTCGTTCAGATTTCCCCGCGCATGTCCCAAATTGTCAAAAAAAAATGGCCTAGTTATCAGCTACTACGTCCTCGGGTCCTCTTTCCTACAAGGAAGAGGCCACCTGAGACGAGCAGCCTTCCACGAGGCCAAAAACAAACAAAAAAAACCATAAAAACAATAAAAACAAGCATTTGGGGCATGTATGGGGAAAACGTGCAAAATATTAGGCTGTTGCGAAATTAATTGCCAAAATGGACCCTTCAGTTCAAAGTGTTGTAACTCGGCTCGAACACCATTTTTTTCATCAATTTGGGAACCGTTCAATTTGATAGATCCTCCACGACAATATAGCAAGGATTTCACACATCTATAACAAAAACTGAGATCACAAGAATCCGCAAACCTTTGAAAGGCGATTTCAGCATGCTCAAGATCAGCAATCTGCTGCTGTCGCAGGATTGTATCTGGAGCTCGGAAAATGATATAAGGTAGGGTAATGGTCTGAGAAATGAGGGCATCTAGTGAGAACCTCGATGCTTTACTGCATCAGTTTTTGCCGGGTGAGTTCTAGAATGTGTGGCTTAACGCTACCCTGGAGCAGGGGAAAATCAGCATTTGTTCAACACTGCCAACCGCCTCTATAGAAGTAGGAAATCGTCTCCCGTACCTATTCGCATTTCTTGTTGTCGTAAAGAAACCGAGTTTCATGCACAGTAATTACATGGTCTAGAAATCAGTCGTTCTGGGACGAAAAAAATTGAGCTAGAAAGATGTCACATCAGGTAGGACGCTTGTAATCAGTCAGATCGTGTGGTGTTCACGCGCACACCTTTTGTACCCTGTAAATTGAAGTCAGAGGTATTGAAACTGTAGTATAGTGAGCGTCCATCCCTGCTCTTATCATCCAGATGGTAAGATCCGGTTTAGGCTCCACGGCTGTCCTCATCGTCTAGCGACATTCCGCGACCACGACCATGGTTGCATTTGAGTTTAAAATCGTAGGAAAAGAACTTCGCCCAAACCTACCTCACTGTTACTTGGGAAGGCGATTTCAAGCCAAAACAAAAGCAAGATTACCGCCTACCATCGACAAAGGGTGATGGCGTTTGAAATGATCAACCATAATCACCCGAAAATCGCTTCGGCTCATCATTTGTTCGCGATTTCATAAAAACCCTTAGGAAGGAGCTAGCCAGAATGTTCGAGCAGCATTCGAGAGAGGAAGAACAGCTCTATAGGAGGGTAACATAGGCTAAAGTTGCTCAATTTGGGCAGAAGAGGAAGTCTGGTTGAGCATACCCCGAAACGGCAATTATTTTCGCAACAACCTGATATGAGGCATGCGGAGCCGTCCGGTCGATATCGGTCAGCCGCAGGCCTCAATATTAAAATAAACTCCAACTAAGACTGCGTTCATACTCGACCGACGGTGAGGGCGGTTGGTGAATATAAGATGCATATTGACAGGCGGGACAGACGGAGCGGTCGGAATTTCCTCCGCTTGGGTGTTCAGACTTCGGTCGCTTTCACAGCGGAAAAATACGCTAACCAAACATTTCATTAATGTAAACATGGAAGTGGGTGTAATGATCCAAGTGCTTATTGACCAGTCTATCATGAAGCTAGGTTAAAAACAGCTAACCATTCATTCGCAGCTGACAGCGTCAGGCATAGTGGTGAGCTTATTCCGACCGCCTTTCCCTTATGAAAAGCAGGCGGTGAAAAAACTCTTATAAGCACTATAGAGTTTTTTCGACGCCCATAGCAATTAACAAACATTCCTGAATTGCTGGTTCCGTAACTGTCGCCGGGAACTGTCCAGATTTGGAGCCACAGTACCGAAACTCTTTAAGGGAGAACAATGTAGCGATCTTGCTTCATCAAATCTGTTTCCGATCGGATATTTGCCGGTGACCTTAACTTTCATTATCTTCAGAAAATAATGGAGGATGACTTGTTTGTGGATGCCATTGATTTTTTGCAAGCTTCACTGACAGTTTTGATGCTTGCAATGGAAATAGAACGTGACGTGCGAGAATACGTCCGCTCTGAACACGTAGATTTCTTGGAAACCAGATTTCGAACGTTCGATGAATACATGGTTTCCATGAATCCAGAGTCATTTCTCATGTACACCATTCATATTCAAAAGCCCGGTGGTCCGTTTGATGGGGTGGGGAGGGTTTCACGAAGTGTTTGTTAGGCCGTATGTATTTGAGCGTCATTCGTTCTTCAATATGCACGTGCGCCGCTTTTGTCGACTGGAGCGCGTTTTCCCACTGCCACCGTAATCCTCGGACATTTCGTCTCATATATAGCGATAGAGCTTCCATCTAGGTCTCAAACTTAAGATACATGCTACACATACGGTTTGGACTGGGTGGGCAAGATTTTGACCGGACCTTGCCTTTAAGCTTCTGTTAACAACCATAAAACTATTGAGCTTGAGAGACTCACCCTACGCTCTGAAGTTTCAGCAAGAGAATGAACTCCAACCGGTATGTGAGAAAACAGATATGACTGTATACTTATGCATGGAAGTGTAGGTTTGCTTTAACTGGTTAACAGCATAACAGGCCGCTCCACTAATCACTGCAGCGTTAGAATTTCCGACGGGATGAGCGTATTTTTGCTCGCCGAAAAAACACCGTCGGTAACGACCGATTTCTCACCGCCTAGTATGAACGCAGTCTAAAGAGAAAATGGAAGAAAATCACTCACCTTGCCAAAAATCTGACGAATGGCGCCCTCGAACAGGACGGGGGACCGCCGCCACAAGAGAGCCGCGCCGCGCACGCGCCGCAGGCTGGGCGCGCTCGAAGATTTTCCGCCGATTGCGCGTAACGACTATACCCTGCAGTTCACGATGACTAAGTTACAATTTATTCAGATGTAAAATATTCATCTCGTTTGACTCCAAATTCACAACTCCGTCTAAAACTGAGACGTCAAACCAACCGCCAACTAAAATCGACATCTCAACTTCCAGTACTTTCTGAAAGCAACTGGACCCGCCCCACTCTCAATGCAAAGAGCGCTGGTCGCTTTGCAATACATCGAAGATCGTTTCTAGACTGAATTAAAAGTCAGCCACCATGGAGTTCCTTTCCACCTATGCAGATACGGAAATTGCTCCGTATTTTAATGAGAGGCACAACAAATGGTCAGCACACCTGCTTCACTTGTGCTTCCAGTTCGGCTACTGTGTTCTGTAGATCTCGTATTTGTCTCGAGTGGGACTCACTAGACATAGCAGCAGCGTCAGCAGATGAGAGCTAGAATCATAGATGGTGCCATTCAATTATCCGTAACAACAGGTACTAAGAGGCATTACACAAAATAGGTCTTCATTTAAAACAAGAAAGGAGTACTATTTTCTACATTTTCGATAGAACAACTCATATCTGTTATTATTAGGTCGTTAAGTATGAAATGTCCGATTTTGGATGAGAAGATTTCGAGTTTTGTTTCTAAAGCAAGTTGCAGTATAAGATATCCGAATATGCTCCTATACTATCCCCACAGCCTTGCCATCTTAGCTGCAGCTTGAATGTGCCAACAGCTTGGAAATATGGAAAGCTAGCAGCAATAAAGTGGTGAAGAGCGTTTCCAACATCATGTTGAAAATTGAACATTTTCTCCAGCAAGAAGTGAGCTAATCCCTGAAAGGAGTTGTGGTCAAATAGAGCAAGGTTTGTCCAATACAGTGAGTGGCAGGTGGGTCCTCACCCCTGCTCCTCCGGCTTAAGAAGCATGGATTTGTGAAAAATGGTCAAAAACTGGCACATATTTTTTAGGGTCAAACTGGGAAAAATTCGTTTACCGAACCACTTTTAATGGTCATATTGCCTTGAGTACCTAAAAATTAATGGATTATAAAGGTCACACCTTGCTGCTTATGCTGACCTAGTTTAACTCCTTCGGCTACGGCTTCCAGCTCATCGATATCCAGGTCCATCATAAGGCTCACTTCGGAGCTTCATGTCACCTGAGCGGAACTTCACAAGCAAACGCTGTTCAGTGCATTTACTAGCCAAATGTCCCTTAACACTACCATGATGTTCCCAGCTTTCTAAGCTCTGATGTCTGGAAAATGGAACCTATGTTCCAAAACGACACGATTTTTCGTCTTTGAGTAGTTCTACAAAAAACCCTTTCAGACAAAAATTCGGAAACTGATCAAAAATCCAGGAAACAATTTTGAAAGCAAGAGGATGTATCTTCATAATGAAAACAAAGGTGAGAAGAGATCTAGCAAATCTTCGAAGACAGAGACTGTCAAACTGACCGCTCATAAAATCGAACATTTCATACTTGACGACCTAATACTATCCGAAGAAACACGTTCATTGCATTTTTGTGAAATTCATTCCACGGTGTACCTGCAGTGACTGATTCTTCACATTGACTGACCATCAACAATTTCACATGAAATTACACATTAAGACCGCTGTACCGCCATGATCTACGTAGGAATTTTTTGATATTAGAGAAAAAACATTCCAGAGGTAATGATAAAGGGCACGTTGCATTTCTCACACTGACGGCCGTCTGGTTAGAGGTGCGAGCAAAGTGTGAAGCTACTTAGGCAAGAGCTAGTAGCAGGTCTGCCGGAACGCACTGATTGATCCCAAGGTAATTTCCATCACTTGTCGCTCTGCCACTTGCGACCGTCGCGGCGCACCGAACAACTCCATGCGGCAATTTTCCAATGACAAAAACAGCAGCAGAGTCATGATATTTAAATGCAGCGCCACCTTTTTTTTATACATTGGTTTTCTCCTTTTTATTTTTATACTTTTTTCCTACATTCAATTTCAAAATTCCAATGAAAATATCACTGTTGCCACCTCTTCCTTCAAGCAGGTGAAAACCAGGGGGCTCTTTTCAACATAGCCTATTTACTATGTCGTCCATCGCGAGGTATAAGGTAGAAAATGCCTTCCAGGCATGCACTCTGCCTACAGGCATACCCCGGAAATACAAAATCATTAGAATCGATTCACCATTCGATCACTTCTACGGAAACTACAACCTGAATGCTTTGTAGTAGTAAACTTCATGCTTCCTTGTGGCATTTCATGAGGGGTGCGATTCATTAACGCTGACCAGGTTAGCGCGCTAGCCGCTGGCTAGTAAACCAGCTGGCTAGCGTGACCACAGGGCAGACGCAACCTGCGATGCATTAGCGTGCACGCGGGTTAAGGTTGTTAGCCAGTCAGCAGCCCCTCAATAACTGCATATTGACTCGCCATATTTCTGTAGAATCACTTTTTTTTTCATATTTTATTACAGGGTGCGTCAAAATTATTGACGCACCTAAAATGAGTCTGTAGAAAAGAAAAGATGCAAAAACATTCCAAACAAGCATATGCAGAATAACGTCCAAGTCTTGGCGATCCGAATAAATGCACTCTTGTTCACGGCAAGCTCCTTCCTTGCTGAAGCAGTCACAGAGACGACGAGGGATCGCAGTGCCTCTGCGCCGCAACTAACTCAGGTCAACTTTGTCCCAGATCTTGAACAGATAAGCCTTTGGGAGCTTGGTGTTTCTGTGGATTATAGCGCAGCTCTTGCTCTCTAACATATCGGTATGGGGTCATCCGTAGACTGGAAATCGGTCCACAAGGAAGCCTATTCTCCGCCAAATTGAAGTGCCTCAAGTAGATTTTTGAAACTGGACCCGTACCACTTTTGTTTTATGAGCGACAGCCAAGCCCTGCCAAAGTACCTATGAATTCATCTTGTGATGAGAAGTAAGATAAGCGAGAAAATGTGCCCTTAGACGATTACTTGAATGAGAAACAAGAAAACGAAAAAATTTTCTATAGTAAAACATAGATACCTTTCTCTGGCTGGGACACGACTAGACTTGCGAACAAGGACATGATTTCATGAGGTACTTGGAGAGCAAGACCTGCCCTACTTCCCTTAAGAGTGTCGTTTTCCTAAAGCTTACCATCTTTATAATATGGAAGAATAATTGACGAACTTCAGTTGCGGCGCATCGGCGATTTTCTCTACCGACATGTTCGTGGCTGCTTTTACAAGGAGAGAGCGCTCTCCGAACAGGAGTGGATTTTTTGTATTCGCTGAGACATGACCTTCATTTTGGATATGCATATATAGTGGTTTTTAGGATGTTGTCCTTTTTACAGCACAACTTCAGTGCGTCAATATTTATGACGCACCCTGTACATAGTTTCATAATTAGTACCTAAATATTACATACTTAGTAATAGTACATAGTCGTTGAAACTTCTGTATTGGAGTGGGACACTTACAGTGCATTTTACGTGGGAATATTCGACTATTTAAAATACACTTGAATTCGTCAAATGATTCAAAAACCAAGAACTTTCGACTATTTCAAATATCAATAATTTCTAAAATACCCAATTTTTTCAATTGCTCGAATAATACACTTTATTAAACGTATGTGTGAACAAATTTTCCGATATTGGACCTTCGGTTGCACGAATGAATGAACAGATCAAAAAAGCAACTTTATTTTGTGGACGTCAACAGTTATTTCAGATTCTACAACCCCCTTCATTATCGTAAATTTATGGGAATTTAATTTGGACCGACGCCACACCTGGGGTGCGATTCATTAACGCGTAACCTTTGGCTACGGCCTGGTTTGAGGCCAGTGTGGCGCTAGCTGCGATTCACGGGCGCGGGGGTTGGTCACCGCCAGGTCACCCACGGGCCAATTCCAACCTAACGTCTGAAGGTCCGGCTAGCAATTGGTTAGGCAGTTAGCGATCGGAAAATTGCTTAGAATATTGCTCTATTTTGATTTAATTTATTTATTTATTTATTTCATGCACTCAATTGGTGCTCCATTACAAAGACAATAAATGCGGCAGGCCAGCTTGGCTATCCAGGTTACCCACTGACTGAATGCATGTGCACATAGCTGCATATGCAGCCCAGTATCCATGCCCTGCCCTTAAGTAATAGGACCTGTAAGAGAAAGTACCTGGTAGACATACTGCTTGAAGCCTTCGGGGATTACCACTAAAGACAGGCGATTGGCACTGGGGAATGCCACTACTCATGCAGTGGTAAGCGATGAGCAGTCTAGGGGTGAATTTTCGGAAGTTAGGTATCCACCGCCCTAACAATTCACCCTTCGATACACCTGTTACTCTCTGGTTAACACAGTATCAACAATGTTGCCAAGCAGTAGAAAGTGGAAGTATAAGCTACCATGAACTAAATTTTGGGTCCCAGGTTAAGGGCAAAGCTAGATCAGCAGCCTAAAATTTAATGTAGCAAAAAAACTAGTGGGTCACCAAGGTTCCAACTGGCTTACCATAGAATGTCGATAAATGCATAACTGTTCAACATAAGGAATACAACAAAACAAAAACAGGAGTTAGTAGGTGCCAACATAGGTCTGAATGTTAGGATAACGTAAAAAGAAATCTCAACACATCAAGATTGCGAAAGGATAGAATCAGGGGAGGTACGAGTTGAGATCGCCATAACCTGCAAGTAGATCCAGGAGGTCATAACTCTTAATAGCATTCTTAAATGGAATACTTCCCTTACACGATAAAAGTTCACGCGGTAAGCACTGCAGCATTTTTGCTGAACGAACGAAGAACTCGTGATTCATCAACGAGGAGAATTTAGAACGGCTTCTGATATTGTGATAATGAACTGAAAATCCACAAACCCTACCATGACTAGGTTTGAAAACCCAGTACTTTGAAGGTCTCAGCTTAGTTTCACCTTTATAAATTCGAAATGCCAGAACTAGATCGTGGATCAGCCTACGGTAAGCGAGGCTCCGGAGACCAAGTGTAAGCAGCCGTTCCTCATAGCTAGGAAGTAACTGAGGGTAGTCAGGGTTGGGATATGCACGATAAAACAGCAATTTCGTAAACACTCTTTGAACTTTTTCTACGGCTCTTATTTCTTTCTTAAGATGTGGATTCCAAACCTGACACCCATATTCCACAAGAGGTAACACATATGTTTTGTATAGTTTGATGAGTATCGTCGGGTCAGTGATTTTAGTGCTACGAAATATGACATGAAGGGTAGTGAAGGCCCGAGAGATGGTCATCGAAACATGTAGGTTTGGCTTCAGGTTATTCTGAATAAGCACACCTAAGTCTTTTAAGGAAGATTTATTCATCAAAAGGAAATCACCATGCTTATAAGACACTGCGTCTCCCTCTCCAAGGTGGAACACGAAACTTTTATTAACATTTACGCTGATATCCCACTCCTTGCACCAGTTAACCATGCAATCGATGGACCTTTGCAAAGAATCTCTAACTACTTCTCGATCAGTAGATTTATAGATTCCGTACACCTTAATATCATCGGCATACATGGCAACGTGGACCATGGGGTGTGTCTTCAGGAGATCAGGCAACTCGCTCGTATAAATCACAAAAAGCAAAGGGGAAAGAACTCCTCCCTGAGGGAGGCCACTTAGACATGGAAACCGGTCAGAATGACTACTACCTACCCGAACAGTCATGAATCTCGATTGCAAGTAGGATGTAAACCAAGCCAGAAGTGTGCCCCTTATTCCACATCTTTCCAACTTAATTAGAAGTTTTTCATGACTTATGCGGTCGAAAGCTTTAGTTAGGTCGAAATATATCACATCTACACTGTATCCTCCAGCAACGGCCTCAGTCCAGTCATGTATGCAATCCAGTAATTGTGTGACCGTAGACGCTCCTCTAACAAATCCATGCTGTTCGGGTGGAATTATTTTAAAGCGATTAATTGATTGCCACTAGCTCATAACTGCTTTCCGAGCTTAATGGCATTTTCGGCTTCACAATTTTTTGTCTAAAACTGGCTTAAATTTTTCATGAACTAAACCAACTGAAAGCACGCAGTGATCTCATAGTTAGTAAATTTAGGGCGGGAAATTTTTGAATTTTTCTAAAACTGTGAGTAAAAGTAAAAACTTCAGATAAAACTCATAATATTAAAAATGTGATGAAGTCGTTAGCAATAAAAATCCAGAAATTTGAAACTTAACTAGAAACCAGGATACTATTGTGATGAGATCTAAAAAGGAAATGTATTACAGGAGGTCAGGTGTGGCGTCGAAGTAAGGTTCATATTAAATTTTCGAACATTTACGATAAGGAAGGGGGTTGTAAAGTCTGAAATAACTGTTGATGTTCACAAAATAAAGGTGGTTTTTTGAACCGTTCATTCATTCGTGCAACCGAAGGTCCAATATTCGAATAATCTGTTCACACATACGTTTAAAAAAGTGTATTATTCGAGCGATTGAAAAAATGGAATATTTTAGAAATTATTAATATTTGAAATAGTCGGAAGTTCTTGGTTATTGAATCATTGACGAATTCAATTGTATTTTAAATAGTCCCTCGCAAAATGCACATTGAGTGTCTCGTTCCAATACAGAGGTTTCAATGACTATGTACTATCACTAAGTGTGTAATATTTAGGTACTGTCTTTTTCACGAATTTTGCCACTTGGTCGGCTGCCAAGATGAGGTAAGTCTCCCCACGTTGTTATAGGCGAAACATGTTTTGGCGCGCTTTCAGCTATCGATCGTCGACTGAAAGCGAGAAATTTCATAATTTGGCGTGTGATAAAATGTGCCCTGTGTAGTTAAACAAAACACGTTGAATTGCTCTGATTTTTGGAATAGACAGTACTATTTATGAAACTATGTAATGAAATATGGAAAAAAAGTGATTCTACAGAAATATGGCGAGTCAGCATGCGGTTATTGAGGGGCTGCTGGCTGGTTAACAACCTTAACCCGCGTGCACGCTAATGCATCGCAGGTTAGGTCTGCCCTGTGGTTACACTAGCCAGCTGGTTTACTAGCCAGCGGCTAGTGCGCTAACCTGGTCAGCGTTGATGAATCGCACCCCTGACCTCCTGCAATACATTTCCTTTTTAGATATCAGCACACTAGTTAAGTTTCAAATGCCTGGATTTTTATTGCCAGCGACTTCATCAAATTTCCAGTACTATGAGTTTTACCTAAAGTTTTCACTTTTACTCACAGTTTAAAAAAATTCGAAAATCTCCGCCTTAAATTTACTAATTATGAGATCACTGCGTGCTTTCAGTTAGTTTTATTCGTAAAAAATTTCATTTTCACGAAAAGCCAGTTTTAGACAAAAATTGTGTAGCAGAAAATGGCATTAGGCTAGGAAAGCAGTTATAAGCTAGTGGCAATCAATTAAATCGAAATAGAGCAATTTTCTTAGCAATTTTCCGATAGCTAACTGCCTAACCAATTGCTAGCCGGACCTTCAGACGTTAGGTTGGAATTGGCCCGTCGGTGACCTGCCGGTGACCAACCCGCGCGCTCGTGAATCGCAGCTAGCGCCACCCCGGCCTCAAACCAGGCCGTAGCCAAAGGTTACGCGTTAATGAATCGCACCCGAGAAGTATAAATTACGAAAAAATTTTAAATGAAGAACTACTAGACAAGTGGTATGACAGTGGATCGCACTCCGATACAATAGTTTCCCTCTGTTTGGCCCTGTTTTGGTTGATATAATCTTTATTTTTCGAGCGTTGCAATTTCTCTGATTCCTCTATGATCAGTCAGGCGGATTCGCTTGGTTTGATTCCAGCCCCTGCCAAAGGCCATCACACTTGGCTTGCACCTTTAATGAGCCGAGGTGACAAACGCTACTCAGCCAATGATAAATGAGGAAAACTGGTAACTTTGACGTTATATTGCTTAACAGATCGTTAACCGAAAGGTAAAGGTCGATATAACGCTGGACAAAATTAACTTACTTTACTTGCTGCGATGCCCAATTGTGTTTGAAGATGATTGACCTGAGCGAGAAGATCACGCTCCATAGCTAACTTTGCATTTCGCTCCTCTCCAATTTGCTCTCTGAAATGTTTGAGTAGCCTGCTGATTCTTTCACGTGACCGCGATTGAACTATTAGCCTGATAAACTGAAAATGTGCGTTTTAACAAAGTATTTTCTGAGAACTGCACTGCAGCAACTCCTCAATCCAAAGTTCTACCAGGATTACCATCAATGAACGCTTCCACATCTTCCACTTACAAGGGAAGTGTACGAACTTAAGCTGCGCTATCGGAACGAGACATATATGGTTGGAAAGCTTATCTCAAATGATGTTACAGATTATATTTGAAATTTGCTAAATGGTTAATACAAGCTCAAAATTCCATTTCCTGCCATATTGACATATACCTCCCTCAATCATGACTTGGCAGCTGGGTAGCCGAGTGGATAGTGATGCTGACACATAGGATGGAGGTCAAGGGTTTGCATCCTGTCCCCCACTAAAGTTTTGCAAACTTTAATAGCTAACTTGACTCTTTGACAGAGTGCGGAACTTTTCAGGAGATAAATGAGCAATAGCTACGAGTGCTGCTTTGAAAATAATGGAAAATTGCTCTATACTGGGTGTTAATGCAATGTCGCTGCAAAGGGCATTTTCCAACGCCTGTTCAAGTTTGTTTACCTCCTGATCTTTGCAGTGAATGTTCCTCCAGCGATTGCAACTGTGTTTCGTTTATTGTTTGTCCCCACTGCCTGTTACTGTTTTGAACACTTCATTGTTGATGTTCATCGCTGCGGTTAGTAAAAAAAAAATTCTTCTACCAGATTGCACCTGTTTTGTTCAGGCCATAAAAGTGACCAATTATAGAAAGAATTGGGACAAGCCTTTATCAAACAGCGTAGTAGGCTTCATACAGAGGAAGTCTCCCTGTAGCTTTCATAACATCAATATTCAGCAATCTCCTGAACAGCTCCTCACCCTGTCAAAGGTCAGCAATTGAAGTTTGCAAAACAAAATTGGGGACAGGATGCAAACCTTCGACTTTCATCCTATAAGTCAGCATCACTACCCACTCGGCTATCCAACTGCCAAGCCATGATTGAGGGAGGTATATGTCAATATGGCAGGAAATAGAATTTTGAGCTTGTATTAACCATTTAGCAAATTTCAAATATAATCTGTAACATCATTTGAGATAGGCTTTCCAACCATATATGTCTCGTTCCGAAAGCGCAGCTTAAGTTCGTGCACTTCCTTTGTTAGAGGCTGTCTGCTGGATTAACAACTATTAGTATTCGAAGAAACTTTGTGTGCTGATATCACGACCCAATGGAGTGAAAACGAGTATGGTGTGGTGCAAACCAAGAGACCGTCGGTGGATGGCGAAGTTAAGAGCAACGGATCTAACGCCATAGCAGGTGTACGGCAGCGTCCAAAAGTGGGGGAACGCTAGGGGTTGGGTCAAATGCTATGGTAAGATGCTTCAGCACCCAGTGAATGGAGATAATATAGGATGAAGTGGTCAGTGTTAATCAATTTGGGGATGCGCCACGCATTCGATTTCATCTGAACAACATAGAGGCATTGAATGCGTATGTGCCTTGTACAGTGACTTGCGGGGGGCATACGATGTACCAAGTCATTGCTTCGTACTCCTCTGGTACCACTTTACCGACCCCGGAGGGGAGGCTTGGTTGCCTTCAAGCGGGATCGGATCATCAATCGTGGGAACGAACAGCAGGCCTCTTACCACTGCTCTACTCCCGACGGGAAATGTGCTACGTATTCGATTTCGTTGATTTGGATCTCCCTAGTGTTTTTTTCGTTCATCCCACTTCTGCCGGCAAAGACCCAACATCCTTTTTCCCTTTATATGTAAACGCAGGTTGGGCCTTATCACGCCGATTACAGCAACTAGTGCATACAAAATTGGCGGCGGATATTAGACTAAATAGGTTCAATTGCTCACACCTGCTTTGGTCAACTGAACAACATAACAGGTCCTGGCTGCGAGCCGAAAATGCACGGAGATCCACTTCGGCGGGCAGCAGCTGTGCGATGACAGCAAATGGGGTAATGGTACGAGAATGTCTCTGTTTCATCTGCTTGATTCCGGCTAAACGTAAGCGAAGCATGCGAGCGAAACGAATATCAACTAAAGCCCGGGAGGCCGGCGCCAGCAGAACGACCGCATGGGTTAGGCAATAACTCAGATATTCGGGCGTTTGGAGCACCGGTGAACTCGCCCATTTCTGGCCAATGCAGGCTTCCGGCAGGTAGTCGCGGGTGGGGCAGGAATACTTGCCGGATGGAGCAGAAAAACCTGCTGTGAGCGCGCACGAGGCAGAGTATATGCAAGTTAACCTGCACCCTGTTTTTTTTTTCTCCATTGCCAGGTGGCAGCCGAAGTGTACATAAGCCGGCAGCCGGCTGTGAAAGCTTAGTCTGGTTTCCGCTGTGGCGGAGACTAGACGAGTCCTACGGGACTTGCCTGGCCAACTGAGGCTCGGTTGAAACTGTGGCCCAGTGTACCATTTGGCCAGACCAGAATCGTGGGATGCGGTCGCGTGCCGATGCGGCGCGGACGAGAAAATCCGTCTCGTCGCAGATATCCGGCTCGTCGAGCGCTGGCGCAAGGAGAACATAGTGCCCGGCAAACTCATTTTTGTATTATTTTTGTGGTCAACGGTTGCAATAGAACATGACCTGCCTTAATCCTTCTATCCCCGTAGCAGGATCATAGCACGTCAAATCTGTATATGTAAAAGTGAAAGTGTGTGTGTGTGTGTGTGTGTGTGTGTGTGTGTGTGTGTGTGTGTGTGTGTGTGTGTGTGTGTGTTTGTGTGTGTGTGTGTGTTTGTGTTTGTGTGTGTGTTTGTGTGTTCCGAATAGAAATCGCGGAGGATGAACCGATCGGGACCAAATTTTGCAGGTAGGCTCTCCACTGGCCGACGGAGGTTATAGGCTACTTTGCACCTGGGATTATCGATTGGTTTATCGATTATATCGATTTTATTGATTTTTTGCTCTTCTTGACCAGGGACTAGCGAGAACATGCCTACTGGGGTACCTCAATGCGCTGGACACAAATATGACAACCATTTTGTGCCATTTTATCGATTTATTGATTTTATTGATTTTTCGCTATTCTTGATCATGGGGTGGTAAAACATGTCTATTGGGGTTCCTCAATACGCTGAATAAGAATGACAACCATTTTGTGCCAATTTATCGATTTATTGATTTTTCGCTATTCTTGATCATGGGGTGGTAAAACATGTCTACTGGGGTTCCTCAATACGCTGAATAAGAATGACAACCACTTTGCACGAAATATTGATTTATTGATTTTATCGATTTTTCCCCATTTTCGCTCGGGGACGGACAAAGACATGTCTTCTTGGGTTTCTCAATACGCTGAATAGGAATATGACAAACATTTTGCATGAAATATCGGTTTTTCGATTTTATTGATTTTTGGCTCTTCCGCCCAATGGAGCGGGGACACCGTCTACAAGTCGATGGGAAGCGTTATTCGCCTACAAGTCGATGGGAAACGTGATGGAGATTTTAATGAATTTGTCGATGATAGTAGTTGGCCTCAGCAGTATGATGTAGCCAAGGTAATAAAACACCCGAGCGAAGCCGGGTACGGCAGCTAGTGCAGGATAAGGCGCAACTAACGGCGGAATAGGCACGCCAGCTCCGCCCACTCTTGCGTCTGTCCCGCAGGTGTCATGCCGCGAGACGGTCGGTGTGGGCCGGCGCTCCAAACGCCCGAATGTTTGAGAGATGATGAGAGACAAACCCGGAGATGTACAAAAACAGATTTTTCTCATGAAAACAATAGTGACTGCTATATCCCAATACGCCGACTGGGAGCGACGAGCTATCCAAGGGCGATCTGAAGATGAATTTTATCCTTCCCCTAGTTCAAGTAATCAAAAAATGTCGCAACGGAAAGACAAAGACAACTACTCCGCAACCACTAATCATTTGAAAATACTGACCACATGCAGTGACTTACAGGGATTAAATATGCCAACACTACTGATAACACCTCTTACCTCAACAAAGCGACTTCGTCTCGCAACTCATTCTGTTCATGTTGTCGAGCAGATTTCAATTCTATCAACTCTTCTCTCATCTGCAGACAGAGAAATTGCAGCTGATCCGCACTTTGTGGGAGATCAATTGGCTCCGCCCTCATCTCAGTAGCAGTTGCACGATTTGAACCAAGGAGTTCCTTCAGAACGAGAGTGTTTACATGATGCACAGCAAAACTGTAGGATACACAATTATGAATTACCTGGTATTTGGTCGTCAGCTTCTTGATATCAGACTCCAACATGGAGCAAATATCATTAACTTCCTGGAGCTGCTTCTCACACTTTTCCTTTTCCTTTTTGTGATTACGTGAAAGTTCTTTTATACGTTCTTCTAGTGCAGAGTTACCGGAGATAGCTGTTTTGAGGTCGTCGTTAAACTGTGCGGAGAGCTGAAACAATTCTTGACCGCTTTCAGGAACTCACACACTGTATGCACACATCCCATATTTATAAGTTCAAACATAACTTCTAGAGAAGTGATTGTTTAACAGCGGACGATCTTTGGGCGCAATTATGAAACAATGAAAAAAATGAGCAGAACTGCTGTGAGATCATTATGAAAAATTACCTCAATCATCTTTTTCTCAACGTCCTGTCTATATTTTCGTTCTTGCGATAATTCGCTCTCATAACGTTCCGCTAAAGACTTCACTGCTTTGAGCTGGTCTCGCAATTTCCTTTCATTCTCCTGAAAAATGTGTTAACCGTTCAATGAGAAAAATATGACAATGAAACATGGAGTGCTTCTCGCGACAGAAGCAGTCTCCTATCCCGAGGCTGTTAAATGACACTGCACAAGGAGCTGAACTTTGTTCTTCAAATTCTCAGCTCACCCTTTACGAGATCCCCCGATGATATAAGCTAGCTGACAGGATTTATAAGGAAGAGAGCATACGATTGTCACGTGCGTTACATATGTATACATACATGTATAAATGTAAATGAATATATTTCAAGAATATTTCACGATGAGACGGTGGACACAATTGTTTACGTTTCGTTCGGCAACTTTCAGATGCAATCCGAAGTTTGTTGAGCAACGGCTACAGACATTTGCCATATTCGCGCAGGATTAAACCATTATGTGTTTTTCAACTTTGGAAAGAACAGTTAAGGGTGTTTCGCAAGTAGGGATGTATCATCGCCAACGATAAAAAAAAAGCTGTGATTTTCGGACCGCCCACAACCAATAGGTATATATCAAAAATGAAGACAGAGAAGATTCCGCCGTCAGGGGGCCGAGTGCTACAGTAACCCGAAACCTGCGAATCTAAGCCGAATTGGCGCCGGAGCGCGCTATTTCACCCAGTTGACATTTCTGCATTTGGGCAACTGCAATGTTAGCTCAAGTTAAGCCGTCTTGTGGGATTTTAGCGGCAACAAACACATTGATGGGGGTTCTAGCTGCAGTACAGCTAGATCGGAGAGTTTAGAAAAGTGCTAAACTGCTCAATTCACATGCTGTCTACTAGAATCGTTCTGCGATCGTCTTTCTTTCGCAGAACGAGGTAGTGATATCATGCATGTTTTTTCTCTGCTTTGCTGAAATAGTGTTCTTCTATTACCTTGATTCAGTTGAGAATAGTTCGTGTGTTGCTATTTTTGGAAAGGACCACCTAAGTTCAACCATCATTTTTGTAGGACTCTTCCGACAAGAGCGTTGAGCTGGCTCCCTCCTGTGCTAGATACGACACTTTTATCGGAACAGAACCCTGCCATGGTATATTTGTTCCAAAATTATGAAGGTTGAAGATTTCGAGAACTATGAAAGTTGCAGATCTTGAAGATTTCAAAAACGAATTTCTGCTTTGCTATTGGGTTAGATATGAGAAGCTAACTTCATGTTTCCGGTCTTCATGCAATTCTTACAACTTCACCAAAAAATTAGAAAGGCACCTTCTTCGTATATAAACACTCCGTGCAAGGAGAACTTTTAAATGTGCTTTCGTAAGGTTATAGCAATCATTATTTTAGTCGCAGAGTGGTTCTCCAAAATGGCGCCTCTACGAGCATCTCTTCAACCAACATAATTATGACAAAATACGCATCGAAGGCATGAAGTCAACATCGATTGAAAACAGAAGGGTCAGCCATCCCGAAATTAAAGGCATACACTCATGCACGAACTATGGTAGAAAGTATGAAGTGAAGGATTCATTGAAGAAACACAGGAAGCAATGCCATCCATGAGAGCATCATGACTTGGTAAAGTGCCCAAGCTGTGAAGTAAACCTACGCGACATTAGTGCACTCGTATTCCATCGTGCTGGGAACCATTTTGGCGAATCTGATGAATTTCCTATAGAAGAGCAATCCTTCCAAAACATGGAAAGTTTCGAGATTAGGAAGATTTCTTCCATTTTCATTCATACAAAGGTAATAGTATTCTCTAGCTACTCTTTGAAATGAGATTCCTTACTTAGCCTTTGTTTATGATTCTATGTTCTATTATCCTATGTTGATGATCCTATGCTCTATTACTGAGGAATACAAATTTCTGTTACTCCTTAATGAGTACGCTCCTTCATTTCTAAGTGCATGACAGTCCAGTAGGTCACTCAGTCGTTTGAGGGCTTGGAGCTGAACTCTTTTTATCTGGACAGAAGAGAAGTGTATAATTTGCACACAGTTGTTTTGGGTGTATGAGCCATGAACTCCTCCGAATACCTAGATTGTACCAAAAATGTTTGAGAATACGTGTAATGGGCCGAAACCCCAGAAAAATGGCTCAACTGTTAGTTCACAAATCGTACTGAAAAGAACTCATCCAAGATGAAAACAGCTTAGTGATGGCAGAGATCAATATTCACAACCTTCCAGACACTGCGCGCACGCACCGCTAAGTTCGCATTTCTACCGATGGAGTACATAGACTGTAGCATTTCCTCGAAAAATATGTCAAGATCCTGCTCTAGTTTGCGAAAGGTGACTTCTGCATTCGGAATTTGTGACTTTGATATGCTTCACTCAATAGACCATATATCCTATACGCGAATGACGTACCGGTTTGAAATTTCTCTCACACAAATGCCTTGGTTCTTGTTCCTCACTTGTTTTACAAGCGTCAAAATAGCTGCAAATATCGTAAAAGCGGGTGCACGAACACGAGAAATCGCTTTGATTAGTGACTCTCGTTTTGGTAGGTTATGCCCGTCTGGTAGTATCCCTGGTATAGCCGCACGCGACGCACATTTCGTACGACGCCTAAATACGGTAAGACTGTCCTCCCCTGACCCTCCGGAACCTTTCATCTTGTCAGCTGGAGCTAAAACTCCAGTTGCTCAAACGCAGGACCGTCAACTGTGTGAAATAGCGCGCTCCGGCGCCAATTTGGCTTAGATTTGCAGGTCTCGGGTTACTGTAGCACTCGGTCCCCTGACGGCGGAATCTTCTCTGTAAAATGAAGTCGCTAATCGGCGATGCTAGAAGCTATACTCCACAACGAGTATAGTGTCAGTCTGTAAGCCGTCCTACCAGGATACACACGCTGGTGGTAAGTGCCCGATAATCGCATACTATCGGTCCAGTCAAGTCCTACATTCAACACTCACGTACTCCTCCTAAAAAAGCACGCAAACTGCGACACCTTTGTCGGAATGCTGGACACTGAGCATAAATTTGCCTGCAAAAAATGGAAGGAATAATGAGGGTACCTGAATTAACGTCAAGTTAACTTCGTAATTCTGGCACATTTCACATGTTAAAGCAGAGTTCGGTGATAGCGGAGCTGATCGCACCTCAGAGACATCATCCTAAACGATAATGAATTGAGTTGCCTTGGCGGATAAAAATACGCCAGAAGAATGTTTGCATACAGTCCTGTAGGTCAGGAGGGAAGGATCTCCGCAACGCTTGTGCTCCCCCACGTCATTATCTCTAACAAGAAGATCATTAATCAACATGTTAGACATAATTGCGTACCACGGTCGAACGTTGTCTTCAGTCATCTCTAACATGTCGACCCATGATCTGCTTGCTGGAGATAACGACGCGGAGCGACGTGGAGGATTCCCGCGTCGCGAAGATCCTTCCCTCCTGATCTACAGGACTGTACCTGTACCTGCTCAGCCACAGTAGCGATTAGTTCGGTGTTAGACGATCCTTCGTTCATGTACACTCGTAGACCAAAAAAGAGACCTTCACCCTCCTAAACATGGAAAATCACCTGAAGATGGATTATAATACCATCAATACGTTTAGAAACGTTCACACGCAGAACAAAAATCATAGACAGTTTCATAAATGAAGATTTGTGGAAAGATATAATTCAAAAAAAAAAAAAACGCGGGAAAATGTGCACAATGGCATGGTCCACCGAGCCAATCGAATACAAAGTACAACATGCTGTTTGTTCTCGTTAAATTCATAGATGTTCTTCCGAAAATATGCCTTTGATTCTCACGAGAACTGTTCCCCATAGGTTTTAGTGCGATTATCACAATCATTCTGAGAAAAAAAAACTTTGGTTGCAGCAGAAACCTGCCTCTCTACATTCCTTTCTATTTCACTGTCGAAGCTAGCTCAACCAGGGATGGCAACCCGCCTTAGACTTAGGTTATTGCTCAGACTTAGGCTTTTAAGGTGAAGCTTATGACCTTTTATACAGTCCCCCCCCCCCCACTCTATTTTCTCCCTGTCGTCGCTGCGCAATGCAAGCAGCTGTATACGCGGCATCGAGTTTCTACAGAGATAATCCATGATTCTTTGCGCTCGTTTCAGATTTGAGATGCGCTGACAATGCGCATTTCAGCTCGAAACCGAGAATTTCGATGGGTGCGGCGTTCGAGTTTTCGTAAACCTTTTCTTGGTTTTTTTAACACATTCGCGACAATGTTCTCAACCGGTTGACACGCATGGTGTGATGCGTGGTACCGCGTGCTCAACCAGGGGAGCATGCTCTTTTCAGAGCTATATTTTTGTGAAGCAGTCACAATTAGCAAGATCCTATGCAGTAGTGTACTATTAGGTTGGTGCAAAAATAATGCGCGTTTTCATGCCTTTGATTCCGAACCTCATAACTCCTTTCAAAATTGATCTTTTTCAAAAGGCTTAAAACTATTGTAATCCGCAAATCGTTAGCAATAAGATAGATGTTCTCCGACTACCGTGCAATTCTGCCAGAACCTTCTAGAATCGCCGAAGTTCCGGAGAACAATTTTAGTATCACTTTAGTCTTCGAGAAAATTCTCCCGGAAGAAGTCGTCCAGGTTCTCGGGGAAGTGGTAGTCGCTGAGCGAGAAGCTTGTTGATTATGATGTAGAAGTGCGAGCGTCCTAGCCCAGTTGCTTCAGCTAGTGGAGCATGTGTCGTGCAAGGTGTGCCTAGACGGTGCTGTGTAGGAGTGTAGAATTCATTTTACTGACAATGAGCAACGCTGGGCTCATACAGTGAAGTTTCTATTTTATTTCATTTACATCTTGAGAGTACTTCCCAGATGGGAAAGAATCAATGAGCTGCAATGAGCAATTTGTGCAGCAGGTCACCACAAAGTCGCCGTAAACTTATTTTGGTGTTGCTTCGGTTTCTGGGAGTGTTTCGGTGCATCTTCCTCGTCCAACTGTTGCGCAAGGCAACTCATCTTGTCGAAGAGGGTCTATACTTCATATTTTATTACTAAGCGACCGACTGTTTGATCGCGATTCTTTCACTACAAAGGCGCGAAGCAGACCTTTCAACGAGGATCAATGTGGTACTCGTTCAGTATGCGCGACATCAACTCGTCCAGCCTTTTCATCCTCCCATTTTTACAGAAGGGGGGATGGTCTGGCAACAATTACCGGCGATGTTCTGCGAAACCAAATATGTTGTTTTGGATGGGCGCTCTTTGATAATTGTCATCAGATGGGGATCGCAAACTCCAGTAAGACCAAGACGACATTCCTCACTTTCGAGGCAAGGCACAGCAAGCCGAAAAATCCGGAAGCACCTCTACGGAATGCATTCGCTCACACTCCCTTCGCCAAAACTATGGCGATATTCCGAGCGATTCCTGCTGCGATGCCGTCGAGTATCAGCTCGCTGAAGTGAATTTGGCAAAAAACTTGTTTTGGCGCCCTTTGTTCCACAACTAAAAACTCACCAAAAACATGAACTTCGCTCAAAATGCATGAGATATTTGGAAAGGCCATGAAATTTGCTACAAAAGCATGTGCAACTTCTCATACCGATGATAAGAAACACTGGAAGTTTTCAGCAGCGAAGATGAAGCAATGAAAAACGCGCATTATTTTTGCACCAACCTAATAATAAACATTCAAGCGTTCTACACACGAGGTGGGCACGGTAGACATTCTCTCAAACAGTTTTACAACGTGGTTAAAACGAACAACTAGAAGGACGATAAATATGGAAAAGAATGTTCAGTCAGTATCAAATGAATAGACGACAAATATTTGGGAACACTCTTGACGACCACAAAAGAGAAAACCATCGGTCAAAGATTTGCGCATATTCGAAGTATTTATGCGGCAGAGGGAAAATTCCGGAAGGCGGACAAGACTTATTACATACGCAGCGACGCGACCGCGCCGCACGCTTGTGCTCCTTAGATCCAGGTTGTTCCGCTGATTCGACGCACTAGTTGACATCGGTCACCAGCTCGTTACAGCTTATAGACTCCAAGAACATTCATCTGTTCCACTTAAGCTTACAAAACTTCCTTGTTTTATTGCAGCACTGCTCGGCCCCTTGAAAGCTGCAGCCGCGACGCGCCCATGAATGGACCAGTCACAGTGCAGCAGCGGAACTCTTGTCACACAGCCGAAAATTCCAACCACATGGGAACATGTGCTCAAGCGGTTGAGCATGGAACCTACGCGCGTTCAAACGCGCGTGTCTCACGTGTCACACCACGCGTAAAAAGCGTAAGTTCGCGAAGGTGCTGAAGGCAGCACTCAAGGGAATTTCTAGGTTGAAGATTTCACGGTACATCGGGCTTTTTAGTGACGATGAACAATGAAGAAGCGGGAAACACGCGAAAAGCACAGAAAATAATGGGAGTATTTGGTGTGTCCACAGCTCGGGCGAGTGTTCCGTGATGGGTCCCGTCACGAAACCGTGCAAATGGTTCCATAAATCAGCCTCCGCTAAACCACATGCGCCCACCCTGTCAACGGCGTTAGCTGGCGCGAAGAAACTCTTTTGCTCACCGCAGCAGATGTGTCCACGGCAGTATCTTCGCAGGTAGGCGGCCATCCGCGGTGTTCAACTTACTGTTGCGATTGTCCAGCGACCCTCTACATGGTAAGCGACTCATTTTAACGTGAGAATTTCCGTGAGTGCTGCCTTTAAGTTGATTTGGTGCGGACAAACATCTCAATGATCAGCAGTAAGCAAGAAAACGTAGGTCGTGTTCTTGGAAATAAACTATGAACTATGCGACTTCATGAATACCCTCCCGAAAGGTTGGTTTGCAAACCAGTTTAGCTACCCAATTTCCGTGAAACAAGAGATCTTAGACTCCAAACCTCCAGAACAAATGGAATATTACGTTATTAGAGATAGAAACTATCACTGGAGAAGATGGCAAATGGAAGGAGTAAGAGGGTTCATGGATGAGACGCAAAGGGCAAATCGGGAAATCACATCACTCAGACATCACAACATGAAGTAAGCAATTCATATACGAGAAACTTACTATTACTGCTAACCCTGCATATCATTGTAGTCGAAGTGATGTCAGCCGACGAAAGACCAGAATTTTAGAAGGCATTAACTCTCAGAATGGCAAACTGAGACTCTACCCTCTCAACTATATTTTCATGTATGCTTCACCGTTCCGTGTTCTTTCTCCATCTCAGACAATGGAACGGGCTGACCGCGGTACCATGATATGCGGAACGGGCTGACCGCGCACAGAAAGCTGGCTGACCGCGGTCTTTACTCATAAGTTTGACTGACCGCGGTCCTTCGTCGAAAATTTGGCTGACCGCGGTACTGTCCGCGGTCAGCCAAATTCGGCCCGTAGAACCCGCACAATGTACGATGCAACCTTTGTGAACATAGTGACGGTGATAAGTAGGATGTATATGAAGCGGCAATCCTTCTCTGGAAATGCCGAAGAAGTTAAGGAGTAACCTATTTTTTGCTGAAGAGTGGAACCCACCCCCGATTCGGTGGGGGGATGGGTGCCACTCTCTAGATATTTTTGGAGTGAAGCTCTCATCAAGAGAGCTTAGTAATTAATATTATGCACTTTATAAACTGCTACAGTTATGCACTTTGTAAACGGCTACAAAAGGAGAAAGTTTTAAGCACATAATCTGAAGAATACGAATAAATCCTGGTGATGTTGGCCTTTCTATTTCTCGAAATTGTTTGTACTGCGCAATTTGCAACGATAAATGGGGAGATTTTTTGGCGAATGTTGAATTTGATCGCAAAAATATCGTCCACACATCATCAGTAACTATTACTGCCGTTATGAGCACGCCACGACATCACTTCGACGGGCTGACCGCGGATCTTTCGCGGGCTGACCGCGCACCGATATCTGGCCGACCGCGCTTAATTATTTGGCTGACCGCGGAGTTGGCTACGGTCCGCCAAATATTGGTACCGCGGTCAGCCCGATCCATTGTCTGAGCAACCAGTACATCTCTTATCCTTTGATTAATCTCCGAAGTGGGATTGCAAGATAAGAGGCATAAGCCCACAATTGATAGCGATCATGAAACATTTACAGGCCTTATGCTTTGATGAAGCTTTATCTTGGATTCACTGCCACTTTTGTTTCTAATTTCGTCGAAGAAAAAAAGAGGGAGAGACGTGAGGCGACACACTGAAACCATAAGGAAAGGAAAAATAAAACTTCATGGTCTGAACTTCGCGTCCATTGAATCGACAATGATCGACAATGGATTTTTGTCTCGTATCTTATGCAAACACTGTTAGTAACGAAACAAGACGAGTCAGCTGCCCTGGTTCGACCAAAAAATATGGAACAGTGACGCAAATTTGCAAGTACTATGCAGTAAATTATTTACTTCGGGGACTTAGCAATATTTCAGATATGTCAGCCGGATTTTCGCGGCTTCCGAGGGCTTTCTGGTCGTCACTAACGAACTGGACCTTAAACTAACTAAAAATGGTGCGCAAATTGGTAACTCGAAATTCAATGCAGCGAGCAACTGTGTTGAAAACCGACCGCTTCGACCAGCACCTGTGAATCCGTGGTTGCACTGAGGACACCGCATTTTACGTCCGAAACGCAGTTCCACGATGAACTGCAGCGCACGTTTTGTCGCGTGGGCTTGTCTTTCGCCTCCGTCTTATCCTAAATGTATCGTTGTCCTGCATTCGTTTGTCCTTGCGGCTTTCTTCATGCTAACAAACACAGGGCTTTTCCTTACCACTTGTTTGTGAAACTTGGTGGCTTGCGAGTACTTGGTTATAGGCGTTTCACAGCGAGATGTTAGCTGTAGTAGGCTCGTGCTCGGTGTCTTGTGCGTTACATCTTTCATTCGGAGCTGTTTGGGGCAATACTCAAGCATGTATGCTGAATCTTATAGGGTGTGAAACCACTAATTGTACGCCTTCAAAGCGCTGATGATTCACTGCAAGGTGACTTTGTTGAAGCGAACGGAAACAGTGGCGTTTGTTTCGATTTCTTGCTTTGTGCCGTAGTGGTGGCACTTGCTATCTGGTGGTTGCGATGGGTATGGCGTTATTCATGCTTGACATGTGGAAAAATTGGCGGACCTCTCCAAAACTTCACAAGGTTTTCGCACTGTCCCGGAGCGGAAACGCAGTTTGTTCACACGGCAATTACAAAAGCAAAATCAGGAGCATTTCTTGAAGGCAGTGTCTCAGCTCAGGTTCGATTTCGAGCATTGGGTATGAGAAGAATCTAGGGAAGGTGCTGATTACAAAGGTGTAGGAATCCCTGCTGAAAAGTGCAAAAAACCCTCTTCTTTAACGGTATCATTTTGGAGCAAACTTCCAGCCGCCGCATCGAAAGCTCGTCCACACGGCGAGGCGCCGGTATCTATCGCGCCACTCCATGCCACTCCACGCCGGCATGAGGCTCCTTGCATTCGACCTCTCATGCGTGCAGCTGTGTATCATCCTCGCATTCTCGTTGACTTGGTCCAAGCATCCTACTGTGCTAGCACTCTCGACCATAACCTTGACGCTTGCAAAACATTGTACGGCACTATTGGGCACTATTCCACTTGTTCTGCCTCAAAATCTCAAAATCAAAAATTCCACTGAAACTTCATTCAGGGGCGTTATTTAACATGCTGATCAAGGATACGACACTCACTTTGTGCCGTACCATGTGGGTAAGGTTATGGTCGGGTTCGGGTAAATACCGTATCTCACAGAATCATCTGAATTTTTGTCTAAGGGGGCATACTCGTTTAGTTCCGCAACCCTATTTGGGGTAGCGTTACGGTAGGGTTAGGGTAAGTACAGTCCATAGGAAGACCTCAAGTTGCTTTCAACTTGCAAAATCAATGTGATATTCGTGCCAAGTACCTCCCGTAGATAAAAATCCAGGTGATTCCGTGAGATGACTTGCTTACCCTAACCCTACCGTGACCCTACCCAAATGGCGTTACGGCACAAAATGAGTGTGATATTCGTGATCAGCATGTCAAATCACCCCCTACCACTAGACGAAGTTTCAGAGAAATTTTTGATTTTGAGATTTTGGAGCAGAAAAGTGGAACAGTGTCCACTAAAGTTTTAACTGAATCGAATAAAATTCGAATATTCGAAAACTCGGGGGTACCGAAAAATTCGAAAATTCGAATGTTGAAAAATTCGATGACCTCGCAATATTCGAAAATTCGAACATTCGAAAATCCGAGGGTCCGGGATTATTCGAAAGTTCGAATATTCGGAAATTTTAGGCCGAAAATTCGAGTATTTAGAATTGTTTTGTTTCGCAACTGTTATTTGAGTCCCATTTTAGGGTAATTTATACCAGCTGCGTGCGTCAGTCGCGCATCAGTCGCACGCATCCATTTGGAAGGGATTTTGCATGAAGACCGGTCAACACGGCATGTACATCCTCAATGAAGAGAACGCGCGGCCGCCGCGAAGCCGTGAACGCGTACGTCTGAGCTGCGACTGCGATGCGACTGCTATGCGACTGGGCTCTATTCTTCATCATATAGACGCACGCGCGTCAGTCGCACGCATCCAGTATAAATTGCCCTTTTCTCGCTGAAGAACCATTCCAATTGAAACCCGGTCCAATTTCTCATTCCAATCTCAATTTTCCCAAAAACCTGCTCTATCTTTGCACGCTTTCTAAAGGTGCCAACCGCATTTGAAATGTACGTTGTTGGCGACGACGATATTCCCGGCAAAACCTACGTTGAACGTACTTTTCTACACTTGAGAAGCTAGCAGTTTCAACTAAACTTCTGATTATCCAAGCCGTTCCTCCAGAACTATGTAAGTGAACTGCAAACTGTAATAATAAATTTTACACAGCATTCTCCCCTATATTTAGCCGATTTCCAACTACTACTTCATTGAAACTCTTCCTAAGTACATAATCGTTAGTTGTGGAATTCAGAGATCACACAAAATCTTGAGATCCTCCTATTAACCTTTCTGCACAAACATACTCCGATTTCTTGTTAAAGAAGTTCTGTTGGTTTTGACATCCAACAAGCATGCAGTTGGACCTGATAAACCGAAGTAATAATGAGGAACGGGGTAACACGCAGTGTTTTTTTTATATCGCTGACGCTTTTTTTTTGTTGATAGTTGGAAGCTCATTCATGCTCAATGTAACTGAGTCACTGCACCCAACATTATTCTTATCACGTCACTACCCCTACATTCACTACCATGGCTCGTTTTGTTAAACTACAGCACAGAGATATTAAAGCGAAAGCTTTTTTTCACGAACGAAGGGTTTCATCCACTTTACGATCCTTTAATGATGGTTACAGACCTCAAGTGACATAGGCGTTCTTAAGCTTAGGACTTTCAAGTCCTAAAACCGATAAGGGACCAACTGCACAGCAGCACAAGCTTCCACTCATGAGAAAGTTGTGAGAAATTCGAAAACGACAAATGAAACTTACTACCCAAAAAGTTTCATGCCTATTATGATTGGGAAACATATCGCCTTGTTCGCCTACATGCATGGGTACAAAATGTTTTTACCAAATGGAATGTTATTCAGATAAATATTCGAACATTCGAATATTCGAAAGTTCGCATATTCGAAAATTCGGTGCTTCGCGAAAATTCGAATATTAAAAAATTCGGGGATCCCTAGAAATTCTAAAATTCGAGTATTCGAATATTCGATGGGTTCAGAAAATTCGAAAGCTCGAACATTCGAAAATTCAATGGTTCGCAAAAAATTCGGAAATTCGAATATTCGAAAAGTATTTTCGAATGTAAAACTCTAGTGTGCGCTATTGTACTTACTTCAGCGGCTCCACTATCGACCCCAAACTCGAAGTCATGGATTTCTCCCAAAACTTGCATACCGGGGTAATTCGAGGTGCTAATCACGAATATCACATCCATTTCGCATGATAGTATCGATTTTCTCATTTTATCGATTTTTTTTTCTGCAAGTTCGACTCGAATCGCTCTGAAAAAGTGCGTGTGGAGGTTTTTGAAGTTGATGTTCACGAATATAATCGTCGTTTTGCAATATAATCTCGGTTTCGTTGATTTTCTTCAGGCTTTTCTCCGTAGGGAAGTGTAGTTTCAGACTTTACTGAAGTTTTCCGTACTTAGTTGACCTTTACTGAAGTTTTCCGTACTTAGTTGACCTTTTCTTGTGAAACCTTTTCATATCTGCGCCTCCAAAAACCCCGTATGCAAGTTTTCAGAAAGATCCAAGAGAAGGTCAGTGCCTGGAAAAAATCGATAAAATCAGTAAAATTGGTAATATCATGCGAAATAAATGTGATATTCGTGATTAGCACCTCGAATTACTCCGGTTTGCAAGTTCTGGAAGAATTCCATGACTTTGTATTGGGGTCGATAGTGGGCCGTTGAAGTACAATAGTACCTTCGAGGACGTTACACAGCTGCATGCACGAGAGGTGGAATGCAAGGAGCCTCATGCCGGCGTGGAGTGGCATGGAGTGGTGCCGATCGATAACGGCGCGTTGCTGTGTGGACGAGCTTTTGATGCGGCGGCTGGAAGTTTGCTCCAAAATGATACCGTTAAAGAAGAGGGTTTTTTGCACTTTTCAGTAGGGATTCCTACACCTTTGTAATCAGCACCTTCCCTAGATTCTTCTCATACCCAATGCTCGAAATCGAACCTGAGCTGAGACACTGCCTTTAAGGGGTTTTTTAAGGTTTTGGCAAGTTGCGACGTGGCGCGAGAAGTCACTCGCTGCGAGCTGACTTCTCGTCTTTCAACTCGCGTTGGGGTTGCGGCAAACGACGCGGTTTGCCGCAATTAAAGGGGTTTTCGCAGTTTTGACGAGCGCCGCGCCCTGTGCTTAAAGGCAGCAGGAGCCGAAATCCTCGACTCCGAGCTGAGCTGTGGGTGATGAAGTACAGACTCAGCACATCATAAATGTGAAACGAACACAGACAATGATGGCTTACCTGCAGAGAAAATGAAACATTCGTCGCGAACACGCCTGGCCGTGTTCGCGCGCGGACGAGTTTTTCCCGGCGCAAAAGCCATTGCGGTGCGTGGTTTGGCGCAAAGGGAAAACGAAATGCATTCAGTTCATAGGGTTTCATGGCGGAACTCGGCCAAAACCACGCGCTGCAATGGCTTTCGCGCCGGGGAAAACTCGTCCGCGCGCGAACACGGCCAGGCGTGTTCGCGAGGAATGTTCCATTTTCTCTGCAGGTAAGCCATCATTGTCTGTGTTCGTTTCACATTTATGATGTGCTGAGTCTGTACTTCATCACCTACAGCTCAGCTCGGAGTCGAGGATTTCGGCTCCAGCTGCCTTTAAGCAGACGCAGCGTCATCGCAGTGCGAGCTCACAAGGATATCTGCCACAAGTGGGGTCCTTTCACACTTTTTGCCGCGGCGCGTAAGTTTGCGAGCTCGCCCTGCGGGCTGCGGCATGGAATGCTTCGTAGCATTCTTTGCTGCTGCGGCAACGCGGCAAGCTGGAAGTTCATTGCGAGGCGAAAAGTGAGCTCACAGCGGTCCACTTCTTGCGCCGTGCCGCGCCGCACAATGCTGAAAACTGTGAAAACCCCTTTAAAGGGAAGTTTAAAACAAGGAAATCAAAGTTCTTTTCGTATATAAAGGGCCACACATCTGTTACCAGACTCGGACCGTTGTCTGCACAAGTTCTGTGAGGGAAGTCACTCTGAAAAAAAAAGAAAAGAAAAAAGAATCAATATATACAATCAGAGCATTCCTTGACGCAGCTCGCACTGCGAGCTCGCAAAATGACGCTCCGCGTCAAAAACTGTGAAAGCGCCCACCTTGCAGCAGAGGACGCTGCAGCTCGCACTGCGTTGACGCTGCTCATGCTTAAACAGAGGGCGCGGCGCGTCAAAACTGTAAAAACCCCTTTACCTGCCAGGATTTCCCTTCTTCCTCCCTATTTTGTATTGTGTATCGACTGGTCAGCTTTTCCGCCCAGCAAGCATGAATAATGCCTAAAGTTCTTCATATCGTTGGTGTCTAAGTGGCAGGCGAAATTCCATGTTTTCTGCTTATCCAAATTGTGTGACTAAGACCGGCTCATAGCACTAGATAAATTTTTTAATTTACTTTTCAATTTGTTCAATCAATCTGAAATCGGGGGTTTTAGTTGAACACCAATCAGTACAGCATGGTAATACTAGTGTTCAACTAAAACCCCGATTTCGCGTGAGAGCTGCCAACTAAACACACTCCAGAATGGCTGCGTGCATTTGCAGACCGTGCGTCTACCGTAACCGACGCTTAAATCAAATATTGCTGGGGGTTCAAACGACCAGGTGGGTTTTTGAGCACTTGTTCTGGCAAATTTTGAGTGCTTTATGGAAATTTTAGGTCCATAGTTACATTTAATCTGTCATTCGAGCAGATGTGTAGGTAATTAGCATTGGTTCTGTTCACAGTTGAGTTTTTAAAAGGGAGCTCGTCATACACTACACTGTCATCCTTTTCATCCTTTTGGAGGCGAATAAAGACCTCATACACTATTTTCTAACCTTTATCGTACTTCATGTGCACGTCGGTATTCCCTCACTCCCTCCAATATTTTTTCGTCCTTTGAACTAATGTTAGCTTCTTAACGTTACGTAGTCTTCGCGATAACCAGTAGAGCTAACTCTCACAGGTTTGCCTGGTCCCAAGGTGGCTGACTATTTATACGAAAAGTAATTAGTGGGGTTTGGCTAGCAGCTCGTTCGCATATGGTTGAGAGCTCCCACATAATGCTCGATAATTAAGATTCTCCCGGGCTCGCACTGAATATGATCGACCAATTCCTTGAAATATTACCAAATATACTCGTACTCGTATCTAAATCTACTCTGAACTTCCTGCCCGCGGTGGATCCGCGGTACGCCCGAGGTGGATCCGCGGTTCGCCACCGCGGGCATGTGCGGCTCCACCGCGGATGTACTGCGGCTCCACCGCGGGTATGTGCGGCTCCACCGCGGGCATATGCGGACCCACCGCGGGCATGTGCGGGTCCACCGCGGGAACATGCATTTTCAAGGAACTGGTTATTTTCTTCTAAAAATGGTCCTGTATCGAAGACCCTGTCGTGAGGAGGAGGAGGCAAATCCACGATGGCACTGATATTTCATCCTGAAAGCGTTTTTACACCACTGGATTCGAACCCACGTACCTTTTCGAACTCATGTTTCCAAGTCCGCTCTCTTATCCACTCATCCATGCGTGCATCGCGCTTGGAGGTTTTGTTGGCATTGATGACGCAACCAGCTCTACTGCGGGTCCACCGCGGGCAGGTGCGGGTCCACCGTGTGACATGTGCGGGTCCACCGCGGATAGCAATGTTACTGCGGGTCCACCGCGGGCATGTGCGGATACACCGCGGGCACGTGCGGGCATAGCGCGGGAGTGACGTCACTCCCGGTTGTCCACCGTGGGCATGTGCGGATTTATCGCGGGCAACGGCGGATCCACCGCGGATCGACCTCGTACTGCGGGTCCACCGCGGGCAGAAAGTTCAGAGTACAACCAGCTGCGAAAGGCGCGCCCCATGGCCCAATGCCAATGCGGCGCCAAATTTGAAAATGCGCACCAAATTGCACATGATGAATGTGCTGACAACGGGTATACAGTGTATTTCTGAATTGTGGATTTAGATTTTGTTGTGAGACATGCAGTCTCACTCAAGACACCTCCCAACGATAGGTTCAATAGGAAGCACTAGTGGAGGAAGAGGAGGAACGCTTCTCAAGGGACTATTTTAGGTACGGCAGTGTATCTGCGGTTACAAATATGTTATATGGGTTTGGTTTTCACTCTGTAGCAATTAATTATGTAGAGCCTATGAAATGAATTCCCTCTCTACTTCGCTGCACAGAATTGCTTATTGTCATTCTGTCAATATGTTGCCACCAGTTCTATCCTGACCAGCGTAGTCCCGCTCTGTTTTAATTAGAAAATGCCCCGACGTAGAAAAATTTGCCTGAGAAGGAAGAATCCCCCACAAGTAGCGTTTAGCATTTTGCAAGAACGCCAACTAAGTGACTTCTTAGCGGTCCCATTATCAAGAACGAAATATTCCTGTAGGCAAGATGTTTCCTGTCTTCAAGCAGTCGAGACGCTGAATACTCAGGAGTTTGTTTGTTGAAAACTGAAACCTAGATAGAACAAAGCCTGAGAGGGATATCCCAATCACAGAGTGCACCCGCAATTGTATCTTACAAGACTATGTACTTATTCCTTTCTGCTCAGGTATTCCATTTAGCTGGACATTAAATGCTCCCCAACTACCGTGTCGATGGAACAGAGTCAGCAAGTGAGGTAGTTCAACAATCAGATGTTTAATACAACTGTTGAGAACATGAGAGCTGAGTTTCGCAGTGGGCTGCGTGACAAGAGGTACGCTACCGGTCTGTGATTGGTCGATTCATGTGCGCGTCGCGGCTGCGGCTTTCTAGGATACGAGCTGTTCTGCATGGATATGGACAAATTTTTTGAGCTTGAGTGGGACAGATGTGTGTTATCGGAACCCACAAACTGTTAAAAGATGGCCATTGATGTCATTCAGTGCGTCGGAGTTGGAGAAACAGCCTGAACTTGGAAAGCGTACGCGTGCAGCGCCGTCGCATCGCGGCGTACGTCTTGACCGCCACCCTTCGCAATGGGGATGATAGTTTCGGTGTAAGATAGAGGTGTAATCGGGATGACCACTCCTTATTTCATACCATTGCTGAATTCTGTGATTTTCATTGCTGCCTATTATGATTGCTAACGGAATAAAATTAATGCGAATATCTTAATCACTAAAACTCGACTTCTCCCAGTTCTGATCACAAAATAACCTTCCGAATCGTAACAACTTCAAAATATCACGAACGTGCGAACTGTAAGTCTATCTGGAAGAAGCTGTAGGAAATCTAATCAATAGCTGGAACAAATTATTTGAGCAGCCAATTCACTGCTCTTCTAAGAATCAATCCGGAGAGGCGTCTTTTTGCTGGCCTTTGTGAAATTTCTATTGTTGGTCAACCAGCGCAATGTCCATCAGTAGTTCAAAAATACATTGATTTTGAACACCTAACACATCCTTCCCACGAGATTTAAGTGGCTTTCATACATTTGCCGCGGCGGCAGTCGCCCATGGTTAAAGGCAGCAGGAGCTGAAATCCTCGACTTCGAGCTGAGCTGTGGGTGATGAAGTACAGACTTAGCACATCATAAATGTGAAACTAACACAGACAATGATGGCTTACCTGCACAGAAAATGGAACATTCGTCGCGAACACGCCTGGCCGTGTTCGCGCGCGGACGAGTTTTCCCCGGCGCAAAAGCCATTGCGGTGCGTGGTTTGGCGCAGAGGGAAAGCGAAATGCATTCAATTCACAGGGTTTCATGGCGGGACTCGGCCAAAACCACGCGCCGCAATGGCTTTCGCGCCGGGGAAAACTCGTCCGCGCACGAACACGGCCAGGCGTGTTCGCGACGAATGTTCCACTTTCTCTGCAGGTAAGCCATCATTGTCTGTGTTCGTTTCACATTTATGATGTGCTGAGTCTGTACTTCACCACCCGCAGCTCAGCTCAGAGTCGAGAATTTCAGCTCCTGCTGCCTTTAAGCATAGGCCGGCGACGTCGCGGCGGCGGCGCCGCGGCGACGTCGCCGCGACAAGAGCTTGTTTACTTTTTTGCCGCAGCGCCGCCCGGCGACGTCGCCCAGCGGCAAGCGGCAAGGAATGGTCGAGGGGGTATTTTGTCGCTGGGCGACGTTTGTGTGAAAGCGCGGCATGCCGCTCGGCGGCAACTTTTGCCGCGCACCCACTTTTGCCGCGGCGGCGGCACCGCCGCCGCGGCAAATGTATGAAAGCCCCTTTAGTGTGTCACATTTGGCGCCGCATTGGCATTGGTCCATGGGGCGCGCCTTTCGCAGCCGGTTGTAGATTTAGATACGAGTATATCGACGTCCACAATGACATCTTAACTTTTCCATTTGATAGGTGATGGAAGGTGTTCGTCTATCATCGATGCGTAGCAAGGTATTCCTCGCGGAGAGACTTTATACTGGTACAATTTTACGTAGTTTTTGCGGTGCAGTTACTCGATTAATTGTCAGCCTTGCGATTCATTAAAGGTACTGTCACCTCTTCTGGAGGGAAGAAAACACTGACTTCCGAGAAAATACCGCACACTTTCTATATACATATGTATATCACCCTCTTCTACGATCAGCATATCATAAGAAGGCAACATCAGAAAGAAGTTACCGAAAATCTTTCCGGAAAGGAAATCGGTCGAAATTTTGTACGAAACGTGCTTCACGTGTTAGCCTCGCTGCTTGATAATCCCCTACAACAGCTCCAGCATGCTCAGCGAAAGCGATGACTTCCTCAACCTCATCGGGATAAGGATGCTCCTATCTATTATTGTATTAGATTTTATTCGAAGGGAAGTTCTCCGAGTAACACATCGGTCTTGGACTTGCTCTAATCGAGAAGCCACTGTCTCCCTGACTGATATTATTCAATCCACCGTACGCGTGAGCGTTGCTGAACCCTGGCTGGCCGGCATCACCTCTGGCGTGAAGACAATGGCTTCTCTTCACTAGAGTTTTGATACTGTGCCATAATATTGTTCTACCACCCATTAGTTTCAACAACTACGCACACTACTACTACTTTTCCACCCCAGTAACATCAAAATCAAAAAATTTTCTGGGGTTTTGTCTAATAGTTATTTGATGCACTGATCACGGAAATTATGTTCATTTTGTACGATGAGGTCATTTTGTACATTTACGGCATGGTCGCTGTTACAAAGCGGCAAACAGTGTTAATTTTGTAGGGAAATGGAGTGTTTTGCTAAATAAAGTTGTTTATCGTGACAATCAAGTCAAATAAACCCACTGTTTCAAAGGAGTTCCTGAACTGTCGTTCTACCGTACAGCTATCGCAACTCTACAAATACGGTAGTACGCAATAAAATAGGTATGATTTTTGTGGTGTGCATATCAAATAACCTGCTGAGCCAATGTGTGACGAAAATAGTGATTTTGTTGGTTTGGGAGGGGGGGGGGGGGTGGGGGGCAGAGCTAGCCGTACAGTGCCTAGCAGTTGATAAGCAGCACGATAAACTCAGATATTAGAACTGAATCGGCGCCACTCTATCTCAAACATTCATCAAGAGGGCCCACAAATGAGTCAAATTGTCGCAGAAACTAGAGAAAAGCTGAAAATCCCTGCAATATCCACCAGCCGCAGCACCCAGCTTGCCGCCGCGCCGTGTGAGTGGTGCGGCGCGTCATTCCGTCGGAATACTGATCGTGATTGACGTCCCCTGTATGCGTTTCACTTTCAGGACCTCGTACATTTTCATATGATGGGCATGACGTGATCTAACATTAAAGTGCTGAATATTTTTGTGAGATTTTGCAATCGAGAAAATAGTAATTCTAATGATGCCGCTTAGGTAGATAGCCTAGTCGGCCCCGGAATGTTAACTTACATGGAAATCTCATAACTCTTAAGGATTCCATTAGGATTTGTTAAGATTCTGCTTGATAAAGCTGATCGACTGTAGGGTAGCCCAACATAGGATGTCTTTGAATTCAATATTATTCCATTTTGACAGGTTTTTTCCACATCAGATTCCCTATTAATCTTATTTTTTCTCTGAGTGGTCTCTTTTCCCCAATTTGTATACTTTTTGTTTACAATATAATCTCAAAAGTGGCGATTTGTTTTTCCTCACTCGTTTTCATGATGTGCACTATTGGCATGAGGCTAACAGACCACAGGTGTTGCTCAAATAGACCTCTTCACACGCAAAATTCTTGCGTAACATGATCCGCAAAGACATGATGAAAAGAAGAACTCTTTGCTGAATTGAAATCTCATTTAATTCAGACATGTCGTAGAGATCTGTCCTGGAGAGTCGCGGTTTCGGCATACATAGAAGCGTTTTCTGTAGAGGGTCGCAGTTGATCGCAAAAATAACATATAGGAAACTCCATACGTACGTGGACAAGAGTCGGGATCGCGGCGCGGCTTTCATGGACAGAGACGCAGGCGCACACTATGCTGAGCTCCCGTGAGTCTGCCCAAGAGAGCCGCGCCACGGTCCTGACTCTTGACTGCGTCCGTTTGGAGTTCTCTGTATATACTCGCATGCAGGAAGATTATTGCTAGCCAATACACATATTTTCTTAGTGGAATCTCGTGGATTTTTTTTTTAAAATTTACCCGAAAACACAGATAGGTCATGTGCTTTTTCGCTCATTTCTCAGACACGTTTGGATTTCTTCCCCATGCCTGAGACGACAGGGACAACTCATAAGTACTCATCTGTTTCACGTAGGCGGTGTTGTATAAAAGTTATGTCTCTTCGTTATCTAATCATACCCGCCAGCGCCAAAAAACAGTTGTATCGCATACGCGGACTATCGGCAGATATTTTGGTGAAGTAATCGCGGCGTGGTATGGTAGGTCGAAAAATACATTTTGAGCGGCTAGATTTGCGAAATTGCACACTGTGCACTATCCCCAGGCTTCGCCAGTTCAGAATGAATAAAAATGAACTGGCGATGTAAGAGATAAGGATCGTGGAGATGATACGTATCGATTGCCATGTTACATCGCCATGGATCGCTGCCAAGCGGAGCTCATCACCCGTGCTATCATTTCTCCAACGTCTGAAGCCTCCTCATCCACTTTATTCATGTGGCGATCGCGACGACAACCGGCTATAGTGACGATCGCGACGATTGCTGGCGAAGTCTGGGGATACTCTAAGCTGCGCTTTAGCTCACCCTTATGGTTCGCAACAAAGGCTGATAAAACTAAATTTCCGCAAAATTACAGCACAGCACGATTACGATTCAAAAAAGTTTGGAGGAGGTTAACTAGCAGCAAAAAGTTTCTTCCCTTTTTTGAGTTTTCCGTTGTTTCGTGAAAAACTGACTCTCTCTCTCTCTCTCTCTCTCTCTCTCTATATATATATATATATATATATATATATATATATATATATATATATATATATATACCTGTATATATATATAGTGGACGGCAGTGGCGTTGGCCCATCTGCGGCCTCGAGAAGGACGTCGCGCAACCGCGCCGCGCGTGCCGTAACTGATGTTTTCTGCTGCTGTTGTGCTATTTCTAGCAGCTTTTCCACCCAATTTCAAGGACTTTTGACCAAATCGGTAAGAAAAAAGCTTAGGAATAGCATTCCGGTGGCAGACGACACCGATCCCAGCGCGCGCGGTGCGGTTGCGCGGCGTCCTTCTCGAGGCCGCAGATGGGCCACCACCATTGCCGTCCACTGTATATCGTTGCGGCTAAACTGTGCCAACGCGGCGTCCTTTGGATGAGTATCCAGAATGCGCGCATTTGCGGACACGCCTCCAAATGTTTCATCGCATACGCAGCGCTAGTCGAGTGGTAGTTGGAGACAGAGCGCTGTAAATTACGGGCTGGTATGAACTCACTGCTGCCTAACGCCCGTCCGGCCCACCCTTATTCCAAGTGTAGATACTAGGCAGTTATCTGGATGTCGCGCAATTCCACCTGGGTTTGTATTGCCTTCCGTCTTCTCCAAACAATTATTTCTGATTTATATATTCACTAGCTGCCGTACCCGGCTTCGCTCGGGTGTATTATTACCTTGGCTACATCATACTGCTGAGGCCAACTACTATCATCGACAAATTCATTAAAATCTCCATCACGTTTCCCATCGACTTGTAGACGGTGTCCCCGCTCCATTGGGCGGAAGAGCCAGAAATCAATAAAATCGAAAAACCGATATTTCATGCAAAATGTTTGTCATATTCCTATTCAGCGTATTGAGAAACCCAAGAAGACATGTCTTTGTCCGTCCCCGAGCGAAAATGGGGAAAAATCGATAAAATCAATAAATCAATATTTCGTGCAAAATGGTTGTCATTCTTATTCAGCGTATTGAGGAACCCCAGTAGACATATTTTACCACCCCATAATCAAGAGTAGCGAAAAATCAATAAAATCAATAAATCGATAAATTGGCGCAAATGGTTGTCATATTCGTGTTCGGCGCATTGAGGTACCCCAGCAGACATGTCTTTACCACCCCATGACCAAGAATAGCGAAAAATCAATTAAATCAATAAATCGATAAATTGGCACAAAATGGTTGTCATATTTGTGTTCAGCGCATTGAGCTACTCCAGCAGGCATGTTTTCGCTAGTCCCTGGTCAAGAAGAGCAAAAAATCAATAAAATCGATATAATCGATAAACCAATCGATAATCCCAGGTGCAAAGTAGCCTATAACCTCCGCCGGCCAGTGGAGAGCCTACCTGCAAAATTTGGTCCCGATCGGCTCATCCTCCGCGATTTCTATTCGGAACACACAAACACACACACAAACTTTCACTTTTATATATACAGATTAACTTGCAAAACATCTTCATATTAAAGGCAAGGTCCGGTCAAAATCTTGCCTACCCAGGTTTTTTGGTCTCTGGAGTCCAGACCATGTGTGTAGTTCGTATCTCAAGTTTGAGACCTGGTTATAAGCTCCATCGCTGGATATGGGACAAAACGCCTGAGGATTACGGCATCCATGGGAAAACGCGCTCCAACCGACAAAGGCTGCACGAGTGCACAATGAACGATGGACGCTCAGATGCATACAGTCTATCCGAACCGACGAGCCCCCTCAGCCGGCGGGAAATCTCGTGGCGGCGCAACGGCGGCGCGGCCGTCTTGGCAGCGTACGTCGAATTGATCAGCTGTTGAGATCAACGCCGCAACGCTCAATCGGCAAAAACGTGGGTTTTTCTTTGTTTTTCTCCACTGTTACAGTTTTTTTTTTTTGAATATATCACCATATATCAGGCCGCTGCTTGTCTGAGACCGTTTTGAACGTTTCTTTTTTATTTGAATGGGTGTGTGTTTTTTTGTAGTTTCTGCTATGGCCAAGGAAAAAACGACGAAAAAACACATTCAAATAGAAAAATAAACGTGCAAAACAGCTTCAGACAAGCAACGGCCTCATTTACTATGTTGATATGTTCAGAAAAGAAACTACACCTATGGATAAAAACAAAGAAAACCCACCTTCCTCTCGATTGAGAGTGGCGGCGTTGATCTCAGCAGCTGATCAATTCGACGTACGCTGCCAAGACGGCCGCGCCGCCGTCGCGCCACCACGAGATTTCCCGCCGGCTGAGGGGACTCGTCGTTTCGGATAGACTGTACAGCCTAACGGACACTATGAAACCCTCCCCACTCCATCAAACGGAGCACGGGTCGTTTGAACAACAATTTTTTCCTACGACGCCACAACAGACAGCATGTAGGGCGCGCCGTATAACGTCATTTGAAGGCACGGACGCCGCAAACCCGCAAACGCCGTACCGAAGCTGGTCGATGGAAAGCGTTTGTTGTGGGACCTTTTCCAGGTTTTTTCTATAGTTTTCGTTCAAGGCGTCGCCGTGGGCTACGAAACCATTAGAAATTCGGGAGATGGAATTTTGCCCGAACCTTGCCTTTAATTATGTATAGACAAAATCATGGCTTATACAAAGTTCGAGCCTTGAAATAATGAAGTGGAAGGCTCAACCATGCAACTTTGTGCGTGCTCAACCGATCGGAGACAAACGCATGCCTAATGCTCGCTCGTGCCCCACATCTTAGTGGGTGCCAAACGCGTAATATCGCGAATATGTCGAAAGTGTACTCATTAGATAGGCTTCTGAAAATTCCCCACCTTTTCCTGTGTTCGATTCGTCCGTTGTATGTGTATATAGCTAAGATGTTGTTGTTGCCATTTATATACCTTTACATAAGTGCAGAGTCCTTCAGATTTCTACAAGTATATGAGTTGGCTCCGAAACCTACAAGGGCAATTATCTGAGCTCGCAAGCGAAGTCCTTAGCGAAGCCACAGATGAGGTGGCTGACCCCGAGTCCGAATTACAGGTATACTTTTTTTTTGTTTGCTTGTTATTCGTTTTGTAGAACTACATCTAAGGCGAACACAAATCTAACTTTCGCTTCAATTCTAGGTTTTGCTGTAATTCTCTTTTTTACCCATCACACACATAGGTCAGTTTTATTCAAACTTGCCGAGAAACACAGTTGCGAGAACTCCAGTTTGGGCGAGTTGGTCGGTAATGGTATTGCAAAATAGTAATATTGGTAATGGTATTGTGAAATGGGTGGAGATAAGTATGTAAAAGAAGTTTTACCAGGAGAAAGCCATTGGCTGCAAACGCAAACATTCCATTCGTGTCATGCTACATTTCATCCAGGGCATAGAAAGAAACATATCTGCGGTCATTTCACCTTTACCACCGTCCCCATACAAATAAGTATTGCTGATCTTCGGATATACCGAGCGGGCGCCAGCAGTCCTTCCGTGAAGTCCGGTATATGGCATGTGGACAGGGGCATCATCCGCGGCGCACAACCCACGCGGCGCGGCCGTTGTGATTGGAGCATCCCTGCATCAAATGAACACCAAAATACGCTGATATCAGGGATGAGCGGATTATCCGTTTCCGGTCATCCGTTTTTCCGTTCCGGGCTTTTGGCGCCGGGTAACGGTGCGGATTTTCATTAAGCATGTTCTCAACAAAGGGTCGTCCCCATACAAATAAGTATTGCTCGATCCAGCGCATTTTACGTCATCAATGATTTACAATCTTGTAGCAAGGTAGAAGTATAAAGGATAAAGTAGTCGGCGTTGATCAATCCCGTTTGTGGGATGCGTCGCGCATTCGACTTCATCTGAGCATCGTAGAGGCATTGAATGCGTATGCGCTCTATACAGTGACTTGGGGAGGGCACCTGATGTACCGAGTCTCTGCTTCATCCTCCCATACTTCTATGGTACCACTTTACCGACGCCGAGGGGATGGATGGCTTGGTTGGCCACGGTCGCGGTCGAACCAGTAACCGTGTGCGGCGCAGCGAGCCTCTTACCACCGCACCACACCCGCCCTCTTGTAGAAGGGTAACACAGACTTGTAGCTGCCGAAAACGAAGTGCTCTTGCTCATGTTTTTTTGCATCGTCAGACTATAGTCAGGCAATACCTCGAAACGACCATTTACTTGTAAAGTTATCAACAACGATTTCTAACGTTTGGTTATTACCCAGACAAACTTTCAGAATTTTCGCCTATTTCGAGCTGTTTCGGGACCTATCGCGGGTGATCCGACGGAAATTCTGAACAAGCTCCGCAGAAGTTCTGAAGGTTTGTATGGGTAACAACGCTAAATTGATGACCTCGCAGCTCACCGATCAGCAGTGCCTCTTCCTCGCAAGGTTCATTTTGACTATTTAGTGAACCCTAATGTTTCTATCAATTTTTAATTGTGTTGATCAAATAGTATGCGAAAGTCAATACGTTCATGATAGTCAGTTAGTACTAGAAGGTTAATCAGGACTCCACAAAAAAATATATGGAGCAAAGTTTCATCCCCCTTCAGCTGCCCACCTAGAAACAAAGCCTCAAAAGTGCAGCCTCCGGATACCTCACCTTTCTACTGAAAAGACACGGACACGTATCATCTCAAGCAGCTAGTGTGCCAATCAAATTTACAAATATCCAAATGTCACTGGAAACTGTTGTTTTTATGGCACTCTAGATACTACGTATACTTACCTCTTCATAATGATGCCATGCTCAGCATCGTGCTCAGAATAACAAATTTTAATGATTTGCAAGATGAAGAATTTCTGCTAATTCTTCTCCACAGTATTCATATGGTATATCACATTTATCATTCCCAGTATTGTGGGATGCGGTGGTTTGTAGTATCTGGATCAATTATCCGTTATCTGTTATCCGGTGTCCGTTATCTGGGCATTTTGGCTTGTCCGTTATCGGCACCGTTATCCAGGTCGCGGAAAATCTCGTATCCGTTCATCCCTGTTGTATATGCGTGTTGTTTGCGAATCCATAAGCATCGCAGCTATATCCTTGAGTGAAAGCAAACACAAACTCAAAAAGGGCTCAGAAGAAACGAGTTATGTGATAATCAAGGTCTCTCACAGCCAGATGCTGGGAAATTCAAAAATCTAAAGCAAACCAGTCGATTTGCTGTGATTGGAAACGAACAACATCCAGTGACGTGAGTGAATGTTTGGGCCTAGACAAAGTTCCGAAAATATCGACTTCAAGAGCTTATCAGAGATCCAAAGACGATAATTTTTGGGAACAAAAGAGACCGGTCTCTGTAAGTCCAAGCTCTTGGCCGGTCTTTACTACTACTGAAAACTTCTAGATAAGCAAGAAGTTTGCGTGCGAGACATATGAATACGAAATGAATATGTACACTTCGAACATGTACAAAAGAATATAATTTAAAAGTGTCGCAAATTCATACTTCTTCTAGTTTCCAGTATCCTTGCAGATGTTACGTTGTCCACTTGCACTAGACCTGGAAGAAAAATCCACGAACTCAGGCTTTGCACACATCCTGGTTCGAGCAGCTCAACCACAAGAGATTCTCTATGCCATCTTCTTCAGGATCTTTTTTTTTTTCGAATACGAAGCAAATTTGCAGTAATCTTCCATCAGATTGCAAAATACTTTTGTCTTCTTAGTCCGCGGGAAGGGAAATATAATCTTCATCAGATGTCACGATTTACTTCCTGTTAATCTTGTTTTTCTGCCTTCCTGGCACCGCACTGGACTTCCCGTACTTTTTCCTCGGAACACTGATGGGCACATTGTAGGTGTGTATAAAGTCTCTGGTGAGTAAGGCCTACCTTGCAAACGTGACATTGTGTGGAAAGCGCATAGATGCTTCAAAAACATAATCACTTCCTCATAATAAATATACAAGGTGGCTTCATGGATTTGACCCCGTGAATATTACTCAAATATTAGGAGGAACAATGTGAACGTGATGTTATGCAAGGCGTGAAGCATCCAGCCACTTCTTTCTCAGAAATTCGAGCGTTTGGAGCGCCGGTGAACCTGCCCACTTTTGGCCGATGCCGGCTTCCGGCAGGTAGTCGCGGGTGGAGCAGGAATATTTGCTGAAAGTGCGGAAACCTGCTGTGAGCGCATGAGGCAGGGTGTATGCAGCTTGACCTGCACCCTGTTTTTTCTCCATTGCCATGTGGCACCCGAAATGTATAACCCGGCAGTGGGAACAGGTAGAAATCACTGCTCTGTGATGTCATATATCGGGGGTATGTCGGATTACCTGCCATGTTCCTCCCCACCTATCCGAGGCTTTTATCAGTGTTCAGGGGTATGTCGCACCCCTGACTACGTGCTCCGCAAGTCCCTATGGTTTTTCGCACCTATATCGCACCCCTCGACTACGTTCTCCGCATGTCCCGAAGCAGGCGGTCACCATATTACCAGTAAATTTACTTAAGAAAAGAGGGCTATCGTCCTCCGCATGTCCTGACATTTTTGTCTGAGTATGTGGAAGAGAATCCTCGAAGATAATTGAAAGCGAGATCCTCGGGATTTTCAATTACTTCGCGATCTCTAGTTGCACATCCAGTGTACCTTCAGAACAAAAGATCTTTTTTTGCCCTACAAGTACATTATCATTTAAATGTCACACTTTGTCCAAACAAAATTATTTGTCCTAGAAAAAAAAACAGCGCCATATCTTTTGCATCAATATAAGAAGTAGTGCTGCGCTTACCAATGCCTAGGATATTGACATATGAATTCACAACTTTCGGAGCTTGCCAGCATCGCTGGTAATGACGCACTCAAATACTCTTTTGTTCGCATTCGAACTGCTCTGGTAGGGCTACACTATATATACCTCTTCAAATTCACACCAAATACGAACGTTTTCATGCAGTACTATTTCAGGTAGCTAAGAAGAAACTTGCGGAGGCGGAGCGACTACTTATCATAGAGCAATCGAAAGTTACTACATTAGAAGAAAAAGTAAATGAACAAGAACAGCAGTTATCCGCCTATCAAGTTGATATTGATATGGTTGCGGAGCAGCACAAGACCATGATACTAGCAAGAGATGAGGAGATCAAAAAGTTGAAGGTTTGCAGCGATCTCAACCACCGCTTTGCTACTTCTTCTTCTTCTGAATTATTTGAGAGTCTTTGCAGACAGAGCTAGAGCGTTCGCAGCTTAGTGGGTGGCGATCTTCTGATGTTGACACGGGAAACCTAGAGCAAACGGTGGTGGAATTACAACACGAGGTCTCCCACTGGAAGTCACTTGTGGAGGCGGATTCCAAAAAGGTAACGTCACACATTTTATATTCTATAAGCAATTTCTTTTTCATGCGGTCAGGATTCACAGAGAGTTTCTTTTCTTATTCATATACTTCTATCTTGATTTAACCTCCATTGCTCAAATTTCGATAATAATTGTTTAGTTTTTTTTTTTGCTGTTCACCGCAAATATTTAGTTGCAGAAAAATATGTCTGCGGGTTTCGCCTCCACACGGGAGTTTTTTTTTTAAAGTTTTTGTGATGTTTCACTAAATATTTACCACCGTGGAATCAAATGCTATTGTGAGTTTTAGGATATCTTCCTCCATTCTAGATTTCTATCCACTCTTCAGATTTCCTATGCTGAGTTGGAGAAACGCCTTGAGGAGGAACGAATGAAAAAGGAGGAAGAAATTGCATCACTGGTGGAGTTGCATACGCGAAACATGAATGAAATGAAAGAAATGTATGAGGAACGTATATGCGCTTTAGAGGTTAGTTGTAGACCGATTAGAAAAAAAAAGTTTCATGTTTTGTTGGCTAAGCGATTTGAAAATTTGCTCATATTATTCGAAACCTTAAAAACGGTCAAACTAACGGGCAATAACCGAATTTGTATTTTTAAAGGTGTCTGGGTGCGAATATCCGAGTACAATTTTTCCGAATCCTCATTCACACTCAACAGAAAATAGATAGTGGCATTACTCCCTGCTCCCCACCGAGTATTAGCCCGCCGCCATCTGGCAGCTTGGTTTTCAATGGCGGAGAAGGGCTCACGTGGTGAGGTTGAAGGGGTAGCAGGTCCTGTTCGCTCTCACAACTAATGGTTGCTCCTGAACTTCCGTTTCAATTTTCATTTCCGTTTTCTGATATTTTTTGCCTGAAACGAGATGTATTGCGGAATTGAAGAAAATAAATTTCATTTACCCATTTTGCAAGTAACATTTTTTTCATGACTCCTAAACAAATACGGCTATGGCGCTCGAATAACCATTTCATCTTCTGTATGTATTTTGTTATTAGATTGTAGAGGTAACATGGGAAATACTCGGATCCTTCAGGGTGTGGCATCCTCATCCACCAGTAATACTGATTTGCTCGATGCGGTGCTGCTTGAGAAGGAGGAGCTATTGGAAACGAAAAGGAAGCTGGAGGAAATGGTCAGCAATGCGCAGAATACAGCTTCTGTTTTACATGTACCTTGCTCATTTCCGTTCTTCATATAGGTGAAACAACGCGAGAGCGCTTGTCCGTCAACAGTTGATGCTTCCGTTACTGCAGCTGATGACCGATTAGTAGTAGTCGATTTTGTTGAAAGGTCATCCGTTGACGTCTCAGATCTGGAAGAAAAATTACGAGAAGCTCAATCCGTTATAACCCAACTTCGAGCAAATACATCTGAATTGGAAGCGAAGGTGGCAGAGTCGGAAAACCTGAAGTATGTTTTACTGCTGCGACTGTTATCTTCATAGTCAAAAAAAATTTTTTTTTGTAAAGGATTCAGCACAAAGAACTTGCTCAAGCCTACAATGATTTGAACGAGGAGTTTGAGAAATATAAGGAAATCACGGTGTCGAATAATCAAGATAACAATAATCAAGACCTCACTCGACGAATAGGTACGTACAGGAAATTTGGTTTTTAACGCTGTCTGAGATACTTTAGCGAATACTTTCTAGTTTCTGTCATTGTAGCATTTTTTCCTTCAGCTTATAGTCTGCACTTTTTAGATCTCTTGAAGGCAAATCTGATTGAATACGAAGAACGGTACGAAATGTGTAAGCGAGAAAACCTAGAAACGGTAGCCCAACTTGAACGGCTTTCTGGAGAGTTCGAAAGGTTGAAGACGGGGTTCGCCGACGTCCGCGATCAAAAGGACTCAGATATGTGTGTAAGTATTGCGCATAGAATCGTTCGCATAGAATTAACCAGTTGACCCACAAGCCCATCTCTAGCTCTTTTTTTTCTGAAAATTCCTCCCAGCGTTTAATTGCCTCAGATCGAAGTTGATCGTCTCCGTGTTGCGCTCGAGCAAGCGAAACAAGATCGAGATCGACTCCGTGATGATGTCGATAAATTCCGCTCAACAATAGAAGGAATCGACGTGGAGTTGGATGCTCTCCGTGCTTCTAATCAGCGTCTTTCTCAAGAGAATGAAAGGATGGCCGCTGTGATCGATCGGTGAGTTTCAATTTGCTCGTTTCATACTTCTTTCACCTGCAGTGAGGCAAATATCGCTGGAAAGCGTTACCTCTTGTCCTATGTTTTGTCTTTGTTGATTTTTTTCTAAGAGAAAGAAACAACATAGATTTTTATATTCAGATACAACTCCACATTTGATGCTATCAATGTACAGCGAGAAGCCGGAGTAGATCTTCAAGCATCAGACGTTCAACCGTTGGCTGATAAGCAGTCAACAGCGTTCGAGAACTTAAACAAAGAACTACGAGAAGAAATTACTATGTTGCAGGAGCGGAATAGGTGCTGACCGAGTTACGTGAGATGAATAACGTGATTTCATTCGGTGTGCCATTTCAGGTTACTTTCGGAGGAGTCAAGACTGCTAGCTGAGGTCAATGCTCACATGAAAAAACAGGAGGAAACAGACTCGAGAAGAACGCAGTTACTCGAAGAAAAAATTTCGTATGTGAAGTTCACCATTAGATATCGTTCAGAAATTTTGCGTTATTTTCAACAGCTTTTGCATATGCGTACATTACTTCTTACAACTCCTTTCAATGAAAAGACGAGATGGCTGCCACCTGTTTTATCTGGGTGAAGCGTGTAACTGGAAATTGGTATCCTCGTATACGGACTGCCTTCCCCACTTGCAAGTGTAGTTGGGTTAAATTTTATCTGCCTTTCTTGAATGTTTCAAGTTAATTTTGATCGAAATTTCGGCCTCTTAAAAGCGGTGGAAACCGCATTTTTGTCTCCTACTGCGTGAACATTATCGCTTGGAATGGTCAGATGTTGGCAGTTCTTCCGAGATGCATATCCCACCTCAGAAGCTATTGTTAGTCAATGAAAATGTGTGATGTTTCAAAATGGAGGTTTCTCAGTAGTTGTCGCAGTGTAATCTCTGGTCTGATCAATGTTCGCCTCTGGACTGCTGTTAATATTTTTTCTTCATACAACACGTTAAGGCTTCTAGAAGAGCATCGGGGAGAATTGCAAACTTCATTGCGCGAACTGCAAGAGAAAGCTTCCCACAACCAATCAACTCAGAGCACGTCAAGCACTGAAGAGGTTGGTGCTTCCAACGTCTTTTTTTTTGTTCTGATGTCTTTCTGCAATTATCGACAACTTGTGGAATGTATTTGCATTTTTCAAGGTACTCGTTAATGTGGTTTTTTCTTGTAATTTTTCCTGAGACATGTCCCACTTAGGTGACTGCCCTCACCGCTCAACTTCGAGAAGCACTTGCTGCAAATGCAGAGAAGACGGAGGAATGCGAGAAATTGAGGCAGCAAACCGACGATTTGGAGAAGGAAGTTACGGCACGTATTTCATCGGTTTATCAGAGTTGATTTTGAACCTTTTCTGTTGACTATTTCCAGGTGCGGCAGTCTTGCATAGACGAAATGATTGCTCAGACAAATGTCTTGCAGGTACAGCTGCAGCTAGCAGCAGAAACTAATATGCAGCTGAAACAGCAGGTTTATTTTCAATTTATGTTACATTTTTCACCAATGCCCATCTCGAATAATTCTACCTCTAGATTTTGGAAAAAGACCGATCTCTTAATACGCTAAGCGAGGAACTGAGTCGAAAGCAGCCCGAAACAGCTGTTTCAGACGTAGAAAATGTACGGTTTGTAGTTATTACTATTGAAATAGTTGAAATCTGTTCGAACTTGAGCTGCTACCCGTTAAAGATAAATGTTAGATGCCGTGGTGTTTATTTTTCTTCCAGGAGCCATCAACTGGTGAAGGCAAAGGCTATAGCGAAGAGCAACTACTCTTACTCGTGCAGGTACGACCTTTATTTTCCTTGGCATAGCAGAGAGTAGATATTGTAGTTGAAATAATATCGAGAGGTTCCTCTGTCTCTGCTTCCAGAAAGGTGAACAACATGATCCATCCGTATCTACAGTCAGTTGCGGGGATGTTCCGAGTAAGCAACAAAGCAGTCGTGTAGAATGCTCGGAGATGGAAAGTTCGCGTTCAAGCCAGGTAATTTCTGTGCTTTCCCAACTGTGTTTTCCATATGGTACGGTTCCAATGGATGCGATCTTCGATCAAGGATCCAGTCGACACTAAAATGACCATCTAAGTTGTCAACGGGAACCGGATTGCTCTGCGAGCTTGTCTCTGGAGCCCTACATCACCTATTTTTGCGAAATTTTATCATTTTTGATTCTTGAATCGAACAGCTGGCGTAGAAAATGCTAAAGTTATTGGAATACAACTCTAGACCAGTGGCTCAGAGCAGTGACGGACGCCGGGGGGGGGCGCCCCCCGAGAATGGGTCGCCAAGTTTTCGAAATTACTTTACAATACAAATAAAAATCTTGTAGAAGTTTACTTTTAATTGTTTATTTTTATTATTATTTTTAGTGTAATTTTTATTTGTCATTTATTACTATAATTAATATTTTTATTAAATTTATTTTCCATCTGGGTCCCCAAAGCGGCGGAGACCCCACGTTTTTTTCCCACGCCCCCCTCCGCCCACTTTCTGCGTCCGCCTCTGCTCTGAACCTATACAACCCTACAAGATTACCGGTGTCTATGAGTGCCGCCGCGTTATGCAACAATATCTTCTGCCGCTCTAGCCACCTTACGGCGCTTTGTTTAATAGATTCTATGAACAACTCGTACCGGCCGAGCGAACGTTGGGAAACCAGCTCGTCCGACTGACCAGCCGAGCAGCGAGCCTGATTTAAAAGTGGTTGCTGCTACCGACCAAGCCGCCCACGCTCTCCGGCCGAGCGGCGCGCGATGTCTGGCCGAGAGGACAGCTGCAATCGGCTGAGCCGGTTTCCTGACCGCTAGGCCGGTACGAGTGTCTGAGCAGTTTGAGCTGGGAGCTTGAACACAAGAACAAAACTGGGTATTTGCTCTCTAAATTTTTGCCCTTCTCTCATTTTTCACTTCTGAGAATATCACTCTTTTGTTCAACTTTTCCCTAAGAGTCAAATGCTATGCGATATAAACCATGGATATCATAAATGAATACGTATGCTTTTCTCTTCTGATGAGATCAGAGATTCTTATTTGGCAATACATATAATTGGTCTTCGTAATACAAGCTGAGCTAATTCACGCTTGAATTGGTGAACTGCTATGACTAGGCATCGATAATCCCGGCAGACGAACCCCTGCAAAAAAAATTTCAGTAGATTTCTGTAGTAGTAACTGTAGTAACTATGTTATAGAACCTCAACCAGTGATTTCATCAGTTGGGAACGAGGTGCCTCCCTTTGGCACGTCTTGTTAAATGTAGAACATCTAACATAAACACTACAACGTGTGGAGGGACGCATCCTTTTGCCTGCTAGTGGCGAATCGCGGGTTGTAAGCCGTATCCCTTACGGTTAAGAATTGATTTGATTCGCATTCTTTTCCATCAGATGTACAGGGTGACCCAAAAGTTTTTGGCCGGCGTTCAAGTGCTGCGAAAACTCTGAGTGAGAACCAGTGATGGTCAAATTGAGGGAATGATTTACATATTCCATACTTTCCGCCTAGATCAGAGCGTTCAGAGTTAACGCTGTGAAACTGCTCCTCAGCCAATTCCTTATCTTCTCCTGAGAGTGATGGTATTGTGAAGAGGGAACAACTTTTTTTTGTTGTTTTTGAGGGCAATCCAGTTCTGAGCTAAATATTCACTGAGGTTAAGAGAATTCTTTTTATTCTGATCAGTGCTTTTAAAATGAACACAATAGGTGGTTCTGTTCCCAGAACAACCGAGCATTCCGAAGGAGAAAACTGGTTCCTTAGAGGTCTAATAAGACGAAACACACGATTTATCAGATGCCCATGCAAACCACTGAGCATATGAGCATTTGATTCCACTTCGAAAATCAAGTTGAATGTGATGCAAATACCAAAAGGGATCATTTATCAAATACTAGTGGCCCCGTAAGCCACGTTACTGTGCTACTTTCCGTAGTGTGACAGTATTGACCCGGTGTGGTTTTTCGTGTGCGCCAACAGGTTGTGTGAGATTCGCACCCTCAACTCGAGCTACACTATCTCACAACTGTATATGTATATCTACATATAACATTATTCAGTCGAAAAAGAGCACGTAGCGTAGCGAACGAGGGAAGATAACTCACAGAATCCGTGAATCAATTTGTTGTTTCTATCTCTGTCTTTCGCGAGCAGCGAGCATAACAAGGACTGCGTGAAATACAGAACACAACTGCTTTTGTATTGTACAAACCACTCGGTCAATAACTCAGTAAGCCAATCATACAAACACACCCTCAGCATTACCACTGTATGTGGCTATCCCATCCCTCTAGTTCAAACCAAACTTATTCTAAAAACTTTATACTTTCCCAAAGTTTTGAACAAAAACTGAAAACAAATTATTGTGAAAAGAGAATAAGCATCACGACCGCCTATTTCCACCAATCTTCTTTGTCATTACTCACCGATATTAACCGACACGACGTGGCTCATTTATAGTAAACCAAAAAAGTTCTTAAGTGATGATTAAGAAAATGATCAATACTCAAATCCACGTGGCCTAGGGAAGGGAGATGATCAACAGGGTTGATGGGATAAATGAGTGGGAGCATAAGTTATTGGTTATTTTTCGCTTAATCTCAGGAAACGAAGATGATTCATGAGATTGGTGGGATACTTGGGGAGGTGATCCACGGTGTTGGCGGAATATATGGGATGGTGCGTAAATTATTGCTTAGGCTTTTGCCTGAGCTTCTGGAACGGAATGTAATCCACGGGTTGGGGGGGGGGGAATCCTGAGGTGGGTGCGCAAGTTATTTTGTAGACTTTTCCTGAGTTTCTAGTAGTGGAGGTGGTCCACGGAGTTGGCGAGAAACATTGGGTGGGTGCGCAATTTATTGTCCAGGCTTTTGTTTGAGTTTCTGGAAAGGGAAAAAATCCACGGGCTTGGCGGGATACATGAGGTGGGTGCGCAAGTTATTTTCTAGACTTTTGCCTGAGTTTCTTGGAAGGGAGGCAATCCACGAGGTTGGCGAGATACATGGGGTGGGTGCGCAATTTATTGTCCAGGCTTTTGTTTGAGTTTCTAGTAAGAGAGGTGGTCCACGGGGTTGATGAGACACATTAGGTGGGTGCGCAAGTTATTGTCTAGGCTTTTGCTTGAGATAGTAACCCCGTGAGTTCCTTGGCTCAAAGTTTCACCGCATTCTATCAGTGTTGGTATTAGAGTTCGAGTAGAGTGTCTGCAAACAAACCTATTTAAGCACTTCATTCAGTCTCAACACCTGTCTGATTTTGAGAAACTCAAACTAAACAGTGGCAAACAGCTTGTCGAGGAGTCACAAAATGCCAAAATTGACTGATTGAAATTTTTGAAGACCACGACCTTCTTTTTATTGACGACCAATGAACACGTGTTGCCTTTTGCCTGAAGCCAACGCCGCTTTACCACTGAGTCAGCCAGCCGGACTCACGGGAAAATCCCGGCCAACAGACGTCGCCAATTCACTACTGGCCCAGTTGGACTCAACGAAAAGTTCCGACCAATGGACCAGTGCGCCCCTTTACCTAAAACCAGCGCTACTTTACCACTAGCCCAGTCAAACCCAAAGGAAAATACCCGAGTGACAAGTGTGCCCCTTTACCTGAGACCGGCGCGGCACGTGTGCCCCTTTACCTGAGACGGGAGCAACTTTGCTGCTGACAGCGTCGCAACCAAAGGAAAATCCTGACCAGCGGACCCGTGTGCCCCTTAGCTTGAGACCAGCACCTATTTACCATTGGCATAGTCGAACCCAAGAAAAATCCTGACCAACGGACCCTTGTGCCCCTTTACCTGAGGTCGGCGCCTTTTTATCATTGGTCCAGTCGAACCCAAGGGAAAGTGGTGACCAATGACCCATGTGCTCCTTTACCAGAGACAAGCACCTGTTTACCACTGGCGGAAAAATTCTGACCAACGGACCCGTGCTCCTTTACCTGAGACCGGCGCCTGTTTACCATTGGCTCAGTCGAACCCAAGGGAAAATCCTGACCAACGGACCCGTGTGCCCCTTTACCTGAGACCGGCGCCTATTTACCACTGGCGGGAAAATTCTGACCAACGAACCCGTGTGCCCCTTTACCTGAGACCGGCGCCTGTTTACCATTGGCCCAGTCGAACCCAAGGGAAGTGCTGACCAAAGACCCGTGTGCCCCTTTACCAGAGTCCAGCACCTGTTTACCACTGACGTGAAAATTCTGGCCAACGACCCATGTGCCCCTTTACCAGAGACCAGCACCTGTTTACCACTGGCGGGAAAATTCTGACCAACGGACCCGTGTGCCCCTTTACCTGAGACCGGCGCATGTTTACCACTGGCCCAGTGGAACCCAAGGGAAAGTCCTGACCAACGGACCCGTGTGTCCCTTTACCTGAGATCGGCGCCTGTTTACCATTGGCCCAGTCAAACCCAAGGGAAGTGTGACCAAAGACCCGTGTGCCCCTTTACCAGAGTCCAGCACCTGTTTACCACTGACGGGAAAATTCTGGCCAACGACCCATGTGCCCCTTTACCAGAGACCAGCACCTGTTCACCACTGGCGGGAAAATTCTGACCAACGGACCCGTGTGCCCCTTTACCTGAGACCGGCGCCTGTTTACCATTGGCCCAGTCGAACCCAAGGGAAGTGCTGATCAAAGACCCGTGTGCCCCTTTACCAGAGTCCAGCACCTGTTTACCACTGGCGGAAAATTCTGACCAACGGACTCGTGCTCCTTTACCTGAGACCAGCAACTGTTTACCACTGGCCCAATGGAACCCAAGGCAAAGTCCTGACCAACGGACCCGTGTGCCTCTTTACCTGAGACCGGCGCATGTTTACCACTGGCCCAGTCAAAATCAAGGAAAAACCCCAACCGATGGGAACAGCGCTACCATTTCGTTTCAAAACCATGTAAGGAAACAAAACCATGTGCTAGGAATTTGTTGTAACGTTAATCGACATTATTAGGATTATTGGGCTCCAAATCGGATTTGCAGGGAGCCCCCTCACCCCTGAGAATGGCTTGCTGGACTAAAAAATCTTATATCTGTTTGATTCTTTCAATCCAGTTGTTTAGTTTCACCATTATTTTTTGAATTTTTATTACTAGACTGTGTACCCGGCTTTGCTCGGGTCCTGGCAAAAATAGCGAAAAATCAATAAAACCGATAAATAGATAGTACCGTACGAAGCGGTTGTCATATTCGTGTTCAGCGTATTGACATACCCCAGTAGACATGTCTTCGCCGCGCCCGGGGCGAAATTAGCGAAAAATCAATAAAATCGATAAATCGATAGTGCTGTACAAAACGGTTGTCATATTCGTCTTCAGCGTATTGACATACCCCAGTAGCCATGTCTTCACCGTCACTGGGGCAAAATAAGCGAAAAGTCAATAAAATCGATAAATCGATAGTGCCGTACGAAGCGGTTGTCATATTCGTATTCAGCGTATTGACATACCCCAGCAGCCATGTCTTCACCGTCACTGGGGCGAAACAAGCGAAAAATCAATAAAATCGATAAATCGATAGTGCCGTACGAAACGGTTGTCATATTCGTGTTCAGCGTACTGACATACCCCAGTAGACATGTCTTCGCCACGCCTGGGGCAAAAATAGCGAAAAATCAATAAAATCGATATTATCGATAAACTAATCGATAATCCCAGGTGCAAAGTAGCCTAAAACCTACGCCGGCCCTTAGGGAGGTGTCACCCTATAACAAGGATGATAAAGATCTAGGACGAAAAGAGCGGACAATGTGGAAATTTAGGCCAGGGGCCCCTTTTTTAAAGTACTCATCACAACACTGCGTATCGACAATCGCTGAGAGTCGACGCGCAGTAACGGAAGTGTTTTCGGGGATTAGCGACCAAATCTTTTAATATAGTAGGATATGTAGTTCAGTTGGCACTATGCACGGAAGGATCGAGAAGCTGCCGCGTTTGCCAGCGCTCCACGTCATCATCCCTGATCTGAGTATCAGGTTTCATCGTTATCTTCATGGTATTAACCAATGATTTGGTTTTGGTATAGTGGCACTTGCAGAAACATGGCTTCAGCCTAATGCGGATCTCGAACCTCTTTTGGGCGAGAGTCTTACTGGATACGTAACATTCAGGGTGATAGGCCTATCAAAAAAGGAGGAGGTGTAGCACTCTTTATCAAATCTCATCTTTCGCCCATCCAGATTTTTGATGAATCAGCCCCAAATTCATACGAAATGCTTTGCTGTGACATGGTGACGCGTACTCACAATGTGAGGGTAGTTGTCGTTTACAGAACACCCAGTTGTCCTGTACACATGAGTGACCAGCTTTTTAAGGCTATAAGCGACTTGGTATCCTGTGACCGTTCTTGTATAGTGCTTGGTGATTTTAACCTACCCGAAATTACTTGGAACGGAAGTTTCACACATAATGAACTTAGCGCTGTCTCAAAGTCCTTCCTTGATCTCTACAAAACTCACAACCTATCACAACATGTGAAGTCTAGTACTCTGGGTACGAATACTCTTGATCTCATCCTAAGTACTAATGCTGGAATTATCTCTAATGTTAAGGTGGACGCCCCAATTGGGTCTTCCGACCACAACTCAGTCACCTTCAATTTAAACATCCCCCGGAAACGACCAGTTTTTGCCGTTAAGAGGGATTTTAAAAATGCTGATTTTGATGTAATCAATCAATATTTGCTGCGTGTGGACTGGTATGGTTCCTTTGGATCTGTTTGCAGCGTAAACGAGATGTACGAGCTGTTCATTACTATACTGCATCATGTAATCGATAAGTTTGTACCGCTCAACAAAGCACCAGTCAACGAACTGAGGCTTCCATCTCATTTGAAGATCTTGGATGCTAAAAGATCCGCTGCATGGGAACAAGCGACTAGGACGGGAAGTCTCTCTAGTTGGCCTGTGTTTAGGAAATTGAGTTACGAATTCGAGCGTAGGCTCAGTAAATACAACGCATTTATCGAAAGGAAAGTTATCGAGTCCAAAAATAAAACAGCATTCTACAAACTTTTGAAGTCCAAGTTAAGCACAAAGGCAAAGTTGGGGCCTATTCGGAAAGACGATGGTACCATTGTTACGGAGGATGTGGAAAAAGCGGAAGTCTTCGCAGACGTTTTCGAAAAGTTTTTTACTTGTAGCGACAACACTTCAGGTTTTAGGTCTGATGTCAGATACCCCATAATGAAGGACTCTGTGTGGTTTCATGTTGAGGATGTCCACAGCCTTCTTACTCAGTGGCCGGCATCATACTCAAGGACACCAGATGATCTTCCACTCTGTTTTATCAAGAATGTTGCTTCAGTCATCAGCGCTCCCCTAGCGTTCCTCTTTAATCTCAGCTTTATGCGGGCTGAAGTGCCGTCTAGGTGGAAGATTTCTTTCGTGACACCCGTGCCTAAGAAACCGCCCTACTCCTCACCTCTAAATTTTCGACCTATAAGCATCACTTCCATCTTTGCGAGAACTTTTGAAAAAATACTTAAGAAAAGGATTGTTAAACACCTTGACGAGTTTTCTGTCATCTCAGAATACCAACACGGTTTCCAAAGTGGCAAGTCTACGATTACTGCTATGCTTCAGAGTTTGAATGATTGGACCCGTGCTCTCGACGACCGTAAAAGCGTTGATATTGTGTACTTCGATTTTTCTAAAGCTTTTGATCGTGTCCCTCACGGAAAACTCGTTTTGAAGCTACAACAGGTGGGGATTCATCCACGCATTGTTGAGTGGATTCGGGCATTCCTTTCCGAAAGATACTTTTTAGTTCGCGTGAACTCCTCGTTTTCTAGGTCGCGGAAAGTGGTCAGCGGTGTACCCCAAGGAGGGGTCCTCTCTCCTTTCTATTCAACATTTGTACCCATGAACTGCCTTCACTTGTCCTGAATAACGGTGTTAAATGTAGCGCTTTCGCTGATGATCTCAAAATATACCACACCATTTCCAGCCCCGGTGACATACAAGTACTGCAAGCTGCAGTGGAAACTGTACAAGAATGGTCAGCTGATTGGGAACTTCCTTTGTCGAAAGAGAAAACAAAGGTCCTACATCTCGGATCTAAAAACCCTGATGGCACCTACTTGATCAGGGGTTCCGTAATCCAGCAAGTCAGTCAAATCCGAGATCTTGGTTTTCTGGTGACCAAAAATTTGTGTTTTGATGCGCATTGTCACCAAATCGCTATGAAAGCTTCCAGAAGAGTGTTTAATCTTTCCAGGGCACTTAGCACCCGTAATACTGTAATTCTTCTGAGAGCTTATAAGTCATGAAGAAAGAAATATAAACTTCCGCCTTCACTCCTTAGCATATAGAAGACGCAAATTTGACCTAATACTATTTCATAAAGTTATGAATGGACTGTGCAAAATTAGTCCTGAGATGTTCTGTTCAGCTAGACCCTCTCTCACAAGAGGTAACACCGTCAAATATTCCATTATGCGGGCCAGACTCAACTGCAGGCTACATTTCTTTACCAACAGGGCTGGTTCAGAGTATGTAAGACTACACAACAGGAAACCATTCCCTACCAAACTCAGGTCATTTAACAATGTCATAGACACTTATCTGGAGATGTAGATGGATGCTCAGTCAATCCCCTCTTTTCGTTGTTGTTTTGTTTTTTGTTCTTCCATTTTCCACCATGAGGATATTTTCCTCCCCTATGGGTGTTACAGTCGAACGTTCCTCGTTTTACCTTTTCCACCTTCACTTTCATGTTTTATTGTAGTACACATGAGCGATCTCATGTAATAAATATGATATGATTTGGCTGTGACGACGTAGCAGCCAACAGCATCCGCCCCAGCCGCGCCGCCTCTCGATCCCCACGTGCGTGGGCGGACTCGTCGTTTCGGATAGACGATACCAATAGGTTCGTAAGAGCTTCGTCACTAAGGAAAAAAACGCACTGCAAGATGCCACAGTTAATACCGGAAATAATGTGAAACTTATTGACCAACGACGGGGACTAGGTGGGCTCCCCAATCTTCCTGCAAGAGCTTAACACTGTCCGGAAAAATATCTGAGAGAAGACTACGCTCGAACTTCTTGTGGCCTTTCATATCATCTCCAGGATTCTAGCAAATCTTCACAACAGAGAACTTGGAAGCTAGTTCGGGACGAGACCATGTTTACAAATAATTTAAGTTACTGGCAGAACTGAGAGAATCCGCTCTTAATATTGCTGTGGAATGCAGACGTAAACAAATGGGCCGTATTCGTGCACTGACCACAAGAGCAATTGCGAGATTCCTTTCTTGTACATAGTTACTTACGATTCTGTTACGAAATTTTGGCCACTTTCTCGTAAATCGTAAGAAAATCGCAAAAAAAATGTCCGTAGCTCGTAATTCGTAAATCGTAATTACGCACGCCCCTGGTCGTGATGTGAACCCCAACAGGACATTCTTTCAGAAACATCAGATTGTATGGTCAAGGCGATTAAATGTAGGTTGTGAAAGGGTTGAAGACGAAGTGGGTATGGTGAGGTCAGAAAACTTTATGATATGTGATGACGTGCAAATGTCTATGGGTAACTCCGCTATGTGATGTTTCTGGCTCTGTTCTACCAGCAGAGAAATGACTTTGGAGGTCCAGGAAGAGCCTGTTTTGCTGAAGGCACACGTGCTAGATCACCATCCTAGTTTGGTCACGATCGCTGCCCATACAACATTTTTCGCTGCATTGGAATACCGGCCAAGGACTTTTGGGTCGCCCTGTATGTGCGGAAATAATCAGAGTAGTTGCGTCCTCCATGGTAATGTGGGCACAGTAAGGCCTTTAGAGCGAGTATCTCACCTCAGAAACGATCTGAATATTTTAACAGCAGAAGAATTTTTAGCCGAAACTTATCACAATGGTACGCACATTTCCTAGCAAAAGTGCAAAAAACGCCTTTTTGAATTTTTTTTTTTTGAGAGTTCGAGGTGGCTGTTACTACGGCTACCACAAGAATTTGCGGCATGCAACGTAAAGACGAATTCGGGACTTTCAAATTACCAGCTGGAAGGATATGTGCTATATTTGTGTATACATAACTTAATGAGACTCATGTCAATGTTCCCAGTTCTGAACCTCAGGTCAATTTCGAATTTTGACTCTTGCTGTCTTTATTCTCTCCAAAAGCTTTGCTAACTGGAGCTGTACGTATACAAAAGGAGCAGTCACATTTCCAGGTACTTGTAGAACTCGAAGAAAAGTTGAAGGAAAGAGAAGGCATGATAGAATCACTCATCCGAGAAAATGAACAACTCCGGCAGGTTGGTCACGTAACATCACTCGGCTAACATCACATAACATCACACATGTCATCACTGTCGACACCTATTCTGAAAATTATTATTTTTGCTTTGAGACAAGTGTTCCCGCTCACAATTGTTCGAAGTCTGTGTTCAGGTAGCTACGCAAAAGCATGCCGAGAGTGTTGATTATTTCTCTCGTTTGGAATCCACCGTGGCTCAGATTGCTGTACTGGAGCAAAAAATATTAGATAACGAACGGCAGGCCAATGAAGCGCTAACTAGGTGAAAACTAATGACTTTTTATTTGTAATTCCAAGGGAGGAATACTCTTTTGCACAGCAAGCTTTTCTATTCGAACATAAACTCTTCTATGTTTGTTAAAAACAATTTTTCTGTGTTTAGTGAACAAAACTCTCGAGAGAAATTGTCGCGCGAACTTCAACGCCTCAAGGAACATTTACTTCTCATTGAAGAGACATCTACAACTGAAGCGGTGGAGGCCGAAAAACGAGAAACCGAACTCAGGGAACAGATCCGGCTTCTTCAAAACTCGATGAATGCTGCTGATTCAGACGCAGTGAGGACCACCCAAACCATGAAGGTACTCATCTTTTTTGCAACTGCATATGATCAAGGGCGAATTTCCCACTTTGTTCTTGGTTAGTATAGGTTAGCATGAGGGCTGCTTTAGCATAGTTCCTTTTTCTTATTACATCACAGCAGTATCATTTCAAGGTGAACATATTTACTAGTAATGCGAATACATGTAGCACTTGTGGAGCCTTGTATCCTTTAGCATTTTTCTCAACTAAGCAACATGATGCCACTTGAAAAATGTAACTGCTTAACAAATAGGTTATGATAGTCGGTGTCAAATTAATTGTCGCACTTGTATGCGTTGACATGCGAAGCGTGACGGGACGACGCACATGTAGAGCATGCCGTCATCGCATCCTTCGTTCGGGTCACGCAGCGGTTTTCGAGCGCACAATCGGACAGTAACTTTGACTCGTTAGATGGACATGGTAGCTTTATCCATAGCTATGAAACGGTGACAGCAGGTGGTGACATTGTTGCTTTGAGTGGTACAATGTGAAGCAATCAAATCAGAATCAAGTTTCCAACTCTGCCACCTAGTATTGTGAAACCGAAACATTTACTAAAGCGGCCAAGAACCAGCAAAATGTTTGTGCATTTCCCCTATGCATACACGTGCGTATCTGCACGGTAGTTATTACAGTGCAAAATGCAAACAGTTTACATAGCTTAGTCATGAAAACAGTGCTCCAGAATCACCTGTTTATCATCTTCAATAAAATCATGTTCGCTGTTTTTTCTGAAGTTGTATTTCAAACAGCACAGAAAAATAAAATAGGAAAGAGAATAGCACCTCTTTTTCACTCCGCCATCAGTGAAATTACATGTTTCAGACTGAGCTATCTGCGCTTCAAGAGCGGGTTGTGATTGCGGAGGAGTCAGCAGAGGAGTGGAGATCCAGGTTCGAATCTGAGAAACGTCTACGTTCAGAAACAAATGATGCGCTAGCAAGCCTGCAGGTATAGATGTGCCACTGTTCCATTAGAAGTCATATTTGTTCAGTGGGGTTATTACTTAAAAATATGTGTGATATTTTCCAGAACTCAGAACTGACATTACAAAACTTTACACTTTTGTTCACTGAAGTTCTTCTTGAAATTGAGCGCGTAAAAAATGGACATGGTCATTCCAAAATGTGCAGGGCCAGCGAAATCCATGCAAATGAAATTGGGTTATAAAGTTTAGTAAGAAGAAGTAGGAAGAAAAGTATTAAAATACTTCACCGGGAATGATTTCAAAAGCTTAACGGATAAATATTGTTAGCGTGATTAAGAATTACAGCTGCAATATTAGTTTGCTGACAGAGGTACAGTGAGTGTCAATGGAGCTGAAGAAAATGCGACTCGAGCGTGTACGGCTGCGCAACCGTGCCGCACTCTGAAATCGCTATCCTGCGGTGCGGCAATAAGTGGCTTTCATACATTTGCCGCTCGGCGGCAACTTTTGCCGCGGCGGCGGCGGCGCCGCCGCGGCAAATGTATGAAAGCCCCTATAGTTAATCCCGATGAAAGTTAGTTCTCTTTCGTCATGGTTGCGATAGAAACTTGAAACGTAGCTGTCGGAACCTAGTGACAGTTTGTCGACCATTCTACATCTAACAACTATCCAATAATTTTTAAAATATCAACCGGGAGCAGAACCAAAATGACCACTTGTTCTGCCACGATTTGCTGCCAAATGTTATCTTTAAGGGCTGCATGTTTCTCAAAAGTTCACTTCGAAATGAGAGTACGACGCATTCAAAATTCCGCCTCTCCGCAATTCCTTCATAGTTGCCTTTGAACAGACTGACTGGTGTTCCATTGTAATGTCTGCATCAAAACACTTCGCACTTTTTTTCTTGAATTAGGTTTTTCTTGATCATTTGTCCATCTCCCCAACCATACTTCAGCAATGCCTCAACCGCCAACTTGCATCATTCTTATTTCCCATTCATTTCCTATCCCAGCTACACGTTCTCCCCAAACGTTCCTTCATGCAATAACTCTGGGTGACCCGAGGGGAGTTCACAGGGTGAGCCCTGCGCTATCCTCGTGCCACCAGGTGAATTTTGCTCGGATCAGCAGTTGGATGCCCTCGCATAACCGGGTAAAGTTCTCTTGGGTCACCTGGTATGCACCTTTAACGGCTATGTTTCGAATGCTGTCTAGAGCGCGTGTTTTTTCTTCAAACCGCCAGGATCTCATCACAGCCAAATTCCTCAAATTACAAAAAAAAAGACAAAAGCAATGCCGTATTCAACCTTTTTTTCTGACAATGAGTAAATGATGCCATGCCATCCTTGGAGCACCTCGAGGATTGGAACTTCCGGCCCAAGTTCTTCTGAAATCACAGCGATACTAGCAACTGCCTCTCTTATCAAATCTTGGACAGGACTTTCTCATTACAATTCTTTCTCTTTTGACTCTACCATTCATACCCTGTAGTGTGTGCCCCTACGCAGTGTTACGAATTTCAGCCAGGTGTGTATTCCCCTGTTAACACAATGAAAATCCATTTTTGACAAAAAAACTGCACAGTTCTCGTGATTATAAGAACTTTCTTGATGCTGCTCTCTTCAGAAATAGTAGGTGACCGGAACTGACATGGCCGACAACACTTGTGCAGTCATAGTAAGGTAGTTTTTATAAAGAAAAATTTGGATATCCCTCACGGTTCATTCGAAATCTTCACAGAAGTACATGAGCACGAAAATGAACACATAGATAACAAGACTTGAGCAAAGTCTAGTCAAATTTTGATTTTATAGGTTCGATTGGGGATTTAAAAACTTCCCTCGGGCCACCCGGTAACGAAGCAAGAGCAAAAACATGGTCGCTCGGGTGAGGCGGTCGGTTTGGAAATTCGCTCGGGTGACCCGGTAACAACCCAGGCCCACAAATATGGTCTCTCGAGTGACTCGGCAGTATCAAAGTTGCTCTCGGATCACCTGGAGTTAATGCCTGGTCCTTTCTTAATGGGGAAAATTCGATAAAGTCAATTAGTTGATATTGACGTGCCGAAACGCTTGTCATTATCGTGTTTGGCTTACCACACTTGTCTGTAAGCAAAAATGCGAAAAACCAATAAAATCGATGAATCGATACTAAGTGTACTCACGTTCATCGTATAGGAGAACCCCAGTAGACATGTCCTCCCTGACCACTGAGCAAAAATGGCGAACAGTCAATAAAATTGATGTAATTGATCTTTTCATGAAAATGGTTGTTATACTCGTGTTCAGCATATTAGAGAATCCCAACAGACACGTCTACACCGACCTCTCATATAGAGAATTCTCAACCCACTATGCGCACATAGGCACAAGCTCACAAGTTTTTGAATTATGTACAAGTAGATCTTTGAATACCGACAACATGGACCCCCAGGGTGGGGTCAAGCCATTGACCATGCGAGCGACTGCAGCCCTGTTGCCGCTGAGCTGCGAGCGCACAATGTTATTAGGTTGTTCGAAAAGTTTCTGGGAAGATCACAAAGTTCAAAAACCCATTTTGCAAATTTTTTATGCCCATCTCCCGATCGCATAATAATGTCCTGTTTCTTTACAACCACTTCTTTCAAAATGCTCGAAAAATTGCTGTTTCAAGAGAAGTTGAGCTGCTTCCAAACATGTGGCAGAAGACGTTCAACTCCGATGACAAATACTTCAAGCAATATTTTAAAATATTTTTATTACTTGATTTGATAAAGTTTGAGTTGTTCGCATGCTTCGATAAAGTCTGAATAGTTTGCATCCATTTCGGAAACTTCCGAACAGCCTAACACATATGTGCAGTGGATAGAATGTGGTGATTTGAAAGGGTATTTGCTCAGGGTCATACTCCGGATGAATATTCTGCTATCCAAAAACAACTTATCCGTGGATGTGTGTCTACTCTTTCATCAGGGTCAAGCCTACAATGGTAATTTACCGAAAGGTGTCGCGGGAGCAGGGGGGGGAGGGCGTCTGAGGAAGGTAGCATGATAACAGCAAGGTAGGGAAGTTCGTTTTTAGAGGGAGCTCCTAGTTCGATTACTCGCGAGGGTGGTAGTTTTGCAAACACTTCAACATGCTTTTCTTTCTTCTAATGCCAAGAATACCAAGTGTAAAATCCTCGGCGAACACTTTCTTCTCAAGATTGAACTTTTTTTTGGCAGTAAATCGACTCCTAGCGTCCAATAAATATGTAGCTCAAAATGCAAGTCCGTGGATGGTGTCATAGTTAAGTGGATGATATCTGGGCATCACATGCTGCTCCGAAACTGTGGAGACGGTTCTCCAGAATCAAGCTTTATGAGGATGCAAAATATCACAGCTTCTCGATCATTGGAAGTTTTTATGGCGATAAAACCGCGTAAGACATGACTTCAAAATTTGTTGAATTTGAGGTATATTGACACTCAATAATCGACAAAATCAGCAGGTCCTGTAAAAAACAACCGTGTGCATTATACATTGGAATATTCGACGATTTTTGGAATATTCGATTTTTAAATAATTCGAATAGTAAAAAAATTTGAAATATTCGAACTCTGAATAGCTCGAATATGGGGTTTTTTGCAATATTCGAACATTTGAATAATTCGAATAAGCTGTTTTCAAAACACAGATATGCGAATGAACGAATTATTCGAATTTAGGACTTTTTCGGCTACCCGAATCAATGAATCATTCGAATAACCGACTTTTTTGAAATCATCGGATGAATGAATAATTCGAATCGAATGTTCGGTCCAATAACATTTCAATTATAGCTTTCAACGTTTTCGTTTCTGTTCGCCACTATCAACCTTTGTTACTCACACCTGCATAGATCGGCCTCAGGACATACCAATGTCTCGTTAGGCGATCTGCGGGAATTGCTGGGGGGTCGAAACGAGCCCTTGAGGCATGACCTTGTTAATGGATACCTATTGCTCTCTATAATAACCATCATGCCATCATTATTGAAATGTCAAATGTTCCCAAGCTGAATAAACGAATATTTCGAATATCGAACTTCTCACAGTCGAATGAACGAATTGTTCGAATACTAGCTTTCTCTAGGTGCCCGAATAAACAAATTATTCGAATAACTCTAATTATGAACGACCCCAATGAATGAATAGTTGAAATATGCCCATTCTTTGAAAAGCCGGATGAGTGAATTATTCGAATATTCGAAAATTTCGTCGAATATATTCGATTCGGTCACACGTATAGAAGGAAGAGTAAATATTTTCTTATTGTAGTGCGTTGGAGTTGTTTCCTCATATAAAGTTGCTATGACACCTCATCCTCGAACTTGCCAAAAAAGAGGTTTTTTTTCATAGCTTATTTTCAGCGTAGATGTAAAAGCTGACAAAACCTTAATTATCCTCAAAGAGGAAATGAAGCTCTATACTCATGCAAAATTAAGTTTTCAAAGTTACCTGGGACAAGTTTTATTCCTTTGGTAAACCGATGGTAAAAATGACAAGTTTCTCATCTTTTTGCCAACGAATTTTTACACGAATTTAACCGTAATAAACCAAATTTTTCAGAATAAAAAGATGTTTACGATGAAGCGCAAATCTTCCTAATAGCAGGACGACTTGGGCCATTTCCTCAGGACACATGCCAACCCTCTTTAAATTCGTGACAAACTGCCATACATCTGCATGTGTACGATTTTAATTCTGAGTGAAAAAACACCACCCATGCGCGACTTTCACAGCTCAAAAAAGGTTCTCGCAATCTGTTTTTGTTCATACACATAGATATCTGACGTCCTACTGCTTCAAATGCATTTCTCCATTTTGCAAAAATTGGGCTACGTCGGGGATCGAACTCTGGACCTGTTTGAGCATGAATACGACTTCTGCGTCACTCCAGTTGCTTTCAATAAGTGTGTAGATGTGCGACATCGACATCTGCGACAACTGACTTTCATTGATAAAACTTGAAATTCAAAAATGGAAATTGAAAATTGAAAGATGAGAAGTTAATTTCAAAAGTTAATCGACTTCAAAAATTATTCTCCGGATATTTTGCAAATGATTGAATTACAATGACTGAAAACGTAAAAAAAATGTTCTGGAGGGGATCGCATTCTTCACGTCTACAGAGGGGGTCGCCTCGGGGTCGAATTTTTACCAACACCACGCTTGACACTGTCTTTCATTGAAGGATATCTTTATGCGATTGATATTCGACCAGCAAAGATCAATTAATTGTCTGTTGCGTCGAAGTAAGAGCTGCTAGAGATAGGGGAGCTGGCGGCCACACGCAATTTCCCTGCAGAGCGTGGTGACTACTGATCCGCTCCCCAGCAAAGTCGTCAAAATTTGCACCTGCCTTGGAAGCAGATTTTGGCCTGCATAAAATGGGGCTTCGAGCATTTGACCACAACGTTGCGAATTTTTTGAGCATACTACGTAGAAATACAAAGTGGTGTGAAGAGTTCTCGTCTACGTTCCCCTTACAGCGAAACCGTTGTAGCGGAGCTTACTTATGGGTTAGATGGTGACGACCTTGCCAAATAAAAAGAAGGTATCTTGGGCTGACATTCATGAGCTCATGCTCATGCTATATTAAAGGTGGTTTACTCCCTCGATTCGCTGTAAAATATTAGATACTAGACGGTGTACCCGGCTTTGCTCGGGCGTTCAATTTCTCCCGGCCTTTCGAAGCCGATGCTAACACTTGTGGAACCAAAAAATCTTTTCAAAATGTTAGTCATTTGGTGATCAGCTCAAGTGGCCCTCCTTCATCCCGTCCCATTCCTTTAAAAAATGGGGTGGAATTGCTTGCTTGGTGAATAAATTTTTCTAAAATGCTTGCCTCATCCACGTTCAGCGTTTCGGAGAACCCCAGAAGGCAATAAAACAGATAAATCGATATTCCGTCCAAAATGGTTGCCGTATCTGTATTCAGCGTATTGAGGTACCCCAGTAGACATGTCTTTACCACCCCGTGGGCAAGAATAGCTCAAAATCAATAAAATCAATAAGTCGATAACTTGGCGCAAAACGGTTGTCATCTTCGTGTTCAGCGTATTGAGGAACACTAGTAGGCATGTTCTCGCCAGTCCCTGGGCAAAAATGGCGAAAAATCAAGAAAATCGATATAATCGATTAACCAATCGATAGTCCCAGGTGCATTGTAGCCTATAACCTCCGCCGGCCCTTTGAGAGTCTACATGCAAAATTTGGTCCGAATCGGTTGATGCTGCGCGATTTCTATTCGGAACATACAAACGTACAAACATACATACACACAAACACACAAACATACAAACACACAAACACACAAACTTTCACTTTTATATATACAGATGTGAAGAAGTTCCCGCCCCTTTTCAGGCAAAATTGAGCTTTTATTGAAAAAAGAAACAAAGCAGATACATCAATCAAAATGTTGGCCATCGTTTGCTATAACCTTTCCCCACTATTCTGTTAGAAGAAGCCACACCGGTAGAACACCTCGTCCTCCGACTCGATCCATTCCTTCACCCATTTTTCGACATCTTCAGAAGATTGGAAGCACTGCTTTAATAGCCTGTGGGACATCGACCGAAACAAACGGTATTCTGACGGGGCACGGTCTGATGAATAAGCCGCATGAGCTAGCACATCCCAGCAAAATGCTTCAAGCGCTTCCTTGACGGCTTTTTTAACATGTGCCAAAAAGGTACTACTCCACATTAAGGGCCCAAAATTTTCGAACAAAACTTTTCTACCGAAACTTTGTAGAGAGGGGTTATTTGAGGTGCTGAACACAAATATCCTACCTATTTTGTACCGTAACCCCGTTTCTGCAGGGTTACGATGGAGTTACTGTAACAAAAAATACTTATTTGGCTCAAATTCGACATGATTATCGCTGTAAAACACAACTATATTGATGCAGATCAAAACGAATGTGTACTGAGTATTGTTGACAGATGTCAAACCAACAAAACTAAGCAGCTTTTACAAAGCATTTGCAAAGATAACTAACTATTACAACTACTTACCGCTAAAGGGCGGAACCTTATCACATACAGTGCTGGCCAAAGAGATATCACCCTTTCAACTTTTGTTTATATCCTTTTTCTCCGTGAAGCTTGAAATTTCCAATTTCAGCAGATAATTTAGCTACTCATTGCTGATGCATAGAGCTACTAAGGTTCTGCCGCGCTTGCAAAATTTCATGAGAAAAATTTTTTTACTCGAAGAAATCGAAACCCCTGATTTCGCATTACTTATATTCAGCTACTGTGCTACTTGTAGTGCTGGAATATTCACCAAAAATCGAACTCTTCCCAGGAAATAGATTCATATTTAACGGAATTTCGGTGATTTGAGAGGGAATCTTGACATCTCCGGAGTTCAGTAGACACCACCTTGAAATTGGGCCTATTTTGGCAGTTCCAACCATTCTGGATCGAACTTACAGCCCTGTTTCGGGCTGGGTCTTGTTCGGTATGATGCTTTAGCTCGAACAGAAAGGGCCTGTATGTACTGGTGTTCTGAGGATGTTCAACCGTTCCAGATATCCTTGCCGGCCAAATAATCACTGTGGTGATTCATGGGTATCAGGCTTTGCACTTATATTTTGGTATAGAAGAAAATATTCGTAAGGGCATATTTGCATTTGGGTAGACGCTGACATCTAGAGCTTTGCGAATATGATCAGTAAAGAGTGCTCAAAGTGAATAGCAGCAGTCACGTATAAAAGGTTGTGAGCCTCCGTGTTCTATTATCAAGATCCGGTCTTTATTGCAAGAAGCATTATTTTCTTAATGCTCTATATGATCCGCGCAACTTATTCTGAGCTCACTCACCTCGCTTTTATAGAAATGAAGCACGATACCTCAGTTCTGACATTTGCTTAAGATCATGTCATTTCTGTCTACTATATTTTACCTAATTCGGGACTTGGTGGGCGCTCTCGTTTTGCGGTGTATTCTAGAAAATCATACGCATGATTGCCAACAACAACCCCTCATCAAAATCTAATTCTCTCCCAAAATGAAAATCCAAAGCTTGAAACCTGTGATGTGCACTACTGGTGACCACGTGTCCGGCTAGAACGGTTGAACATCCTCCGAGCATCAGTAAAAGAAATCTCTTCTTGCTTAAGCTGAAACAGAACAAGACCTTGCTCGAAACAGAGTTTTAGGTGCGATCCAGAATGGCTGAAACTACCGAAGGAGGCCAATTTCAAGGTGATGTCTAGTGAGCTCCGGAGATGTCAAGATTCCCTATCAAATCTCTGAAATTCCGTTGAATATGAATCTATTTCCTGGAAAAAGTTTGATTTTGGTGAAAATTCCAGCACTACAAGTCGCACAGTAGCTGAATATGAGTAATGCGAAATCAGGGGTTTTGATTTCTTTGTGTAAGAATTTTTTTTACAAAAATTTGCAAGCGCAGTGAGGATCGTAGCAGCTCCATGCATCAGCAATAAATAGATACATCATCTGCTAAAATTGGAAATTTCAAGCTTCACTTAACTAGAAGTTATGAATAAAAGTTGAAAAGGTGATATCTTTTTGGCCAGTACTGTACCTAATTGTAAGTCTTTCACCCAAAACAAGAAGAATTGTCATTTTCGAATAACACCATATATGACGCTGCCAACTAATTTGTCCGCGTAAAAATGCAAGTTGGGAATGAATGGCCACAATCCGGACCGTTCGGGGCATGGCGCAGTGAAAATGAAATTGTGGCATAACTGGAAGCGTTCGGATTCTGCCATTCATTCTTTGCATTTTTGCGAGGACAAATTAGTTGGCAGCGTCATATATGTTGACAGCACCTACGCCAGATGAAGTACTGGGTCACATCACTCCCTAAGATTGAGTTGTAGAGGACAATCAAGAATCAGATATGGTATGCTCTTCTAACCTTCTAAATTTAATATCAACAAGTTGTTAATATCCTCTTGCACCTTCCTTATTAGTTCCCAGTTTAGGAGTCAGTGCCTAAAAGCATCAGAAGAATATTATAATTAGGTCTCATTTCCATCTACCCTGTTGTATTTTCGACCGTGCACTGAAACGTGCAGGAGAACCACAGCAGAAAGCCATATGTACCGATCTGCGGTCAATCTGCACAGCTGCTGGTGTCCTTTTGTATAGCTGCTGCAGTTCAAGTATTTTTTTGCTGCAGGAAGAAACACATAAGCTTTCGAATGGGGTGCTTCAGTCAGGTCTCAAGTGCCCACTAAATGGAACACCCACACTCAAAAATTATTTACCTGCAGGATGACCACTATGTAGCGCATCCGATGTCTCAGGTTGGGGGAAGAGTTCTCAGCATATTTCGAAAAATTGACTTCGACAAACCAACACCTATCTGGTGAACCATATAAATACCATTGTTGAACTTCGCGCATGGAATAAGCAGCAGTCGAAACACTTATACAGGTGCATCAACAAGTTCTCTTTGTCGAAGATTTCTACTCCTACTCAGACATTCGCCGGATTGGAGCCGAACCCGATAGAGATTGGAGCCGCATGTCACCTCGGCTCCATTTGTACCGTATCCCCATTTTCGTATGTTTACTGTGGGCACAATGTTGACTCGGAATCTCATAGACTCCTCTCGAATTTTGCGTTCAGGAGTTTATATCGACGCTAATAACGTTTATCAACATCATTTTGCATGCCGCCTCCTTTCTGCCCGAAATCGGTATTTTCTTTCGATGTTTTGCAGTACACCCACCGTGACCTTGCAGAAATGGGGGTGCGGTGCAAAACGATTACGTGACGTTCGTCACCCGTCCTTTCGCAAACGCGGCGAAAAGGGCGGAGTGCGCGACGAACCCTCCCGGGGTGTGGGGTGTTATACCTGGAGAGGGGGGTGCGGCCCAGCTCTGCGATTGGTCAGAGCTCGTCCGCGCCTCCCACTCCAGGTATAACGCTCCATACCCACCCTTCCAGCGTCTGCGCTAGGGAAAAAAAAGGTAGTGCCGCGCGCGAATTCGCGCGCGGCGGCGCGGCGGGTGACGAACGTCCGTAGACGGTGCAAAACGGATACGATATTCGTGTACAACACTTCAAATAACGGCACTACATGTTCCACTTATTCTGCCCGAAAATCTTAAGATCAAAAAATCCTCTGAAACTTTGTCTTAGGGGGGGGGGGTATTTCGCATGCCGGCCACGAATATCACACTCATTTCGTGCCGTGACCCTATATGGTTAGGGTTAGGTAAGGTTAGGGTAAATAAAGTATCTCGCAGAATTATCTGAATTTTTGTCTAGAGGGGTTATTTGATATGCTGATCACGAATATCATGCTCGCTTAGTGCCGCAACACCATTTGAGTAGAATTGCGGCAGGGTTTGGGCAGGCACAGTCCATAGCAAAGCCTCAAATTGCTTTCAACTAGCAAAGTCAATGTGATACCCGTGATAGCAGAAAGCAGAACTAGCCCTTTTATGTTATCTACAGGGCCAGGCAAATAAGACTCGCCGTTAAACCTACAATGAAGTAAAGGCTGCGGGGAAAACTCGTCCAACTCCGCTCACTCGCCCCAGGACCAGCCAACGCGTGAAGTCACCACCCTTTTAATTTACGTGCGGCACCTCTCTTACTTGCACTCATTACTGCGTTGTCGACAGCAATTCTTCATTCTCATGCAGCTCGCACTACTGCACTACAGTAATTTATTAGCTCACAGAGGGCGTGAGACCGACTTTGGTCGCAGTTACGACTTCGTCACTTTTTGGCTAACTGGTCTAATTTTACACTTTTGGAAGTGCATATGATGTAATCCCTTCTATTCTGATTTTTCCATACTGCCATCCGCTAAAATATACTTCCAAACGCATTCTGCGGGCAAAGTCGTAATTGCAGACAAAGTCGGATCAGGCCAGGCCCCAGCACAGGTCTCCCCGGGGGCAAGCTGGGCTTCGTAGAAGGGCCGAAAAGCAAAGGGGGCTTCGTACTGGAAAAAATTGCGTTTGTTACTTCTAAGGGAAGCATCACGTTCATTAGGCGACGTAGAGGCATTAAACAAGTTAAGTGACCTCATCATTGAGCGTGGAGAGGCTGCTCGTGCTTTGAGCGGCGCAACAGGGACGACCGATGCCGAAAAATGGCTTGCAACGAGGCTGTTCGCTCTTTGAGCGGCCAGGCGACTGTCCGGTCCAAGTATTCCGATTGGAGCACATATTCTACATACACCGTAGGATTTAAGAATTCCTGCGCAGTCTAAACGCAACCAAATGACATGATATCTTCACTAACAAAAGAACTAAGGGAACACTACAGCTGTTTGAACGGACGATCAAAACTTATGTACCGCACGAAAGATATACGCGAAAAACCCTTTTCCGGAAATTTCGTGGAGCTGCTGCGAAGTCCAGACTTTATGAATGGGCTTGAAAATTGGAATGTGGGGAGAACTAAGAGGGGACTACAACTGTATGCTCAGTATTGCCACAACCGATGTACGACGCAAAGAATATATGTGATTGAGACCTCAGGTCGCCCCCCAGGTCGCCCAGGGCGACCTAAGCCACTTACTGAGCATACACTTTTTTATTTCACATAATTTTTGGGCTTTTGCAGCATACACTTTTTCTTCAAGGTCCGCTTTATCATTCGAGCACCTGATGGATTCGATCCATGAAGTATGGAATTCATAGGAGTTCTCGGAGTGTTGCTAACTTGAGGTAATTTGGCGTTCAAAATACATAATGAGCATACACTTTTTTATTTCACATAATTTTCGGGCTTTCGCAGTGAACACTTGTAGCACCCCTTTAGTTCTTTTGTTACTGAAGATATCAAATCATTCCGTTGCGTTTACACTGCGCAGGAATCCTTGGAATCCTACGGAGTCCAGGCCTGTAGAATATGTGCTCCAATCGAACGACGCCGCGGACTAGTTTCAACGCGTTCTCCCTTGTAACAAGAATCACCTGTTCATCCTCACACGTTCCAGTGACCGTTCCATTTCCTTCCATCATCGTTTATAGGGTAATTTACACCAGCTGCGTGCGTCAGACGCACGCATCAACTTGCGAAGGATCGTCCATGAGGACCGTTCGGCATGTCCATCCTCAATGAAAAGAATGTAAGGCCGCCTCGAGGCCGTAAGGCGGTATTTATGGTTGATGCGCGTCGAATTTGACGTGGCGATGCAAATGCAAAACGAAGAGGAGAAGAGAATGCGCGGTAGGATGCGAATGTTCCTGGCTTCGCCGCGAACAAACTGCGTTCTAATCTTGGCCGCATCGACACATCGCGAAAACTTCGTGAAATTTCAGGCCGATGCGTCAGCTTTGACGCTCATCAACCGTAATAGCATCTAAACGCGTGCCCCTGAGCCGCGTCAGCGATGCGACTGGCCCTATCCTTCATCATATAGACGCACGCGCGTCAAATGCACGCATCTAGTATAAATTGCCCTTTGGTCTGCCCAACTTTTTAATCCGTTCCTTTTCGGATTGAAGGTTTTTTCTTCAAATCTATGCCTTTTTCAATTTTGTGCTTCAGAATCAGAATGTTGTGCCTTTACGTTCCTCGGATTGTAATTTGCACTATGAACTCGTGCCCCACCATGAGCTGTTCCCCGGAACTCCTATTTCTAGAGTGGGTTAACGTTTTCCTTTCGTTTGCATGTTCAAAGGGGGCTTCGTAAGATTTTGGTTTTTCAAAGGGGGCTTCGTTTTGATTTTGGCGCGGGGAAGACCTCGTGCCGGGGCCTGGATCAGGCGCCCTCTGTGAACTAACAGACCATACTTTTGTTGCACACTTCATCGGCTGCCATTTTAGAGAAGTGTAATATTTTCTAGGCTATAAACATCTCGTTGATGATGTAATACTAAGTTTTCAAGAGAGAAATAGTAGTTTTTGAGGTTAAAAGTCCTCTCAAGGAATATTATTTCTCTTCAGAACCCCCCCCCCCTAAGAAGGAAGAAGGAAGCGCTCGAGGGGACCTGAGAGGATACATTCTCACCAGAAGTCACTCTATGCAGTTTCACCTAATCAGACATCAGACAAAAACAAGGTGATCAGACAAAAAGAATATCGACCGCACTCGGCGAGAGACGACTTGAGAATGAGACTTGCTAGCAAATGACGAGTGGAGAATGAGAAAGACTTGCTAGCAACCGACGGTTGCTATTGAGTTGCTATTCGGGCCACATATGGCGGCCATGTTCACCGACGGTTGCTATTGAGTTGCTATTCGGGCCAACTCAATAGCAACCGGCGGTGAACATGGCCGCCATATGTGGCCCGAATAGCAACTCAATAGCAACCGTCGGTTGCTAGCAGCAACGCAATAGCACCCACCGTTGCTGCGGCAACGGCCGTTGCTATTGCGTTGCTAGTGACAAGAGTGGGCGGAGTCGGTTCGGCTCCAATCCGGCGAATGTCTGAGAATGACGAGTGGAGAATGAGAAAGACTTGCTAGCAACCGTCGGTGAACATGGCCGCCATATGTGGCCCGAATAGCAACTCAATAGCAACCGTCGGTTGCTAGCAGCAACGCAATAGCACCCACCGTTGCTGCGGCAACGGCCGTTGCCATTGCGTTGCTAGTGACTAGAGTGGCGGAGTCGGTTCGGCTCCACTCCGTGAAATGTCTGAGTAAATCCTCTGCAAAGGAGTGGAGCAAGTGGTAGTCGGATTGGGCTGTCTGTAGAATGTGGGGGATGGAGGATAACAGTCCACTTCAAATTTTGTTTTTCTTTCTCCTGTGAGGCCCTTGCAACATATGACCTGATGTCGTCGTGTAGAAATTGTTTTGTCCAGTTTCTGACTCGGACCCGTGTGCCACGTTACCTCCGGGCTAGGTAAAGTCTGAAAAAAAAAGAACCCCGAGCCTGAGCGCCGCTTCGCGCCACACGAAGCGCAGCTTCGCCGCGCTCCGCGGATGACAGTGATTTTCTGCGAAGCTGCGTAGCTCCTTTGGAGGTTAACTCTTATTATGTTCAATACATATAAAGAGCTTCCACATGGTCCTTTGTATGAGTAGCAACACAGGTCCTCACGTGGTCAAGTTGTTTTCATTTGGGATAGCGCTGAAAGGCGAAATTGTTATGGTTCGGGCACAATTAGCTTTTAACAGGAATAAACTGCGTGAACGTTTTATTCCTATTTTGTAAGCACTATATTAAGCTCATGGAGTGCACCATTCGTTCCCCTGACCGCTAATTTGTAATTGATATTACTACTTAATGCTTTAGAAGGAGTGCAGCGAAAATTTCCGTACAACTCTGCTGTATTTGGATGATTCACGGCTCTGATTGCGAAATCACACTCGCTTCATCAGTGGTTCTCCCATTCTGCTTTAAAGATCCAAGATATTCCTTTTTCGTTGCAAATTAGATGTCCTAATTGAAGATTTCCATGTTGTACACATACATATACATGGGCGTGTCATTGGGCGTGCCAATTTTCGCAATTGAGCCCGTGGCGGCGGGCAAAAGAGGTGGGGCGAGGCGAGTGGATCAATTACAGCGTGACCTGTCATCCCTCGCGCGGCGATGGGGGGGGGGGGTCTGCGCTTTATATATCTGACGAAAATGCCAGGGCGAGGCGGTCCAGCTCCTGATGTGTCGCTAGGCTGTAACTTCGCTCCCCAGTTGGAACTAGTTCCCATTGGAGCGCACCTGTCCAGTACCGTCGCATGCTCAAGATTGTCTTTTTCAAACGACTGGAACTCCGGTTCCCTTGAATTGAGCCAATGGCGACGTTGGAAATGATTAACATAACACTAAGTCTCATCATGGGTAACGAACTGCTTCAGCTGTTGGTTGAATTTCGCCATCGGGGAATGTAGGTAGGCCTAGAAGAGATGGAAGAAGAGAACATCTAGATCTTTATTTTTTTTTATCCTCCTTAGCTCGCGCACATGGGTGACGCTGCTGTAGGTGCCACAGGACATTGCAAGCATTTCGTTATTGTTTTCCAGCGACGTCTGTCCATTGCAAGAATCTTGGCCTGCTGCAAGTTCAGTCTGGAAAACAATAGATCTTTTTCTATTTGCTTCAGCCAGGTTTTCTTAGGGGCTTTTCGTTGGATCTTCCATCCCGTTGGGCGCATCCTCCACAGCAGTTTGTGGGGCAAGCGCGAAGGCTCCATTCTGCACAAGTGGCCAAACCATTTCAATCTTCTCTTCCTAATTTCAGCAGCGATGGTAGGCTGATCACAGCATCTCTTTCTAATTTCTTCATTCCGGACTCGATCTCGTAGAGTGATACCAAGAATTCGTCGAAGACATCGCATTTGAAATGTTTCCAGCTTTTATGCATCCGAATGAAGGATTGTCCAGGATTCTGCTCCGTACAACAGTATCGGTAGTATTGGTGCCCTGAATATCCTCATTTTCGTGGAGGTGGAGACATTCGTTTTGCGCCATAAACACCAGGCGAGTGATCCAAATGCAGCGGACGCAGTTCCAGTACGACTAAGAATTTCCACTGATGAAGCAATCTTCTTTTCCTGCACTATTGATCCAAGATATTTGAAGTTCTGTACTTGTTCCAACTCTGCCTCATTCAGATGCACTACCACTGGAGCTCCATCCGTTGTGAGGACCTTAGTCTTTTCTGCGTTTATGATTAGGCCGTATGGCTGCGCAGTCACGCTGATGTCATTAAGGATGCTCGCGGCTTCAGCTTCATCATTCACGAATATTGCTACGTCATCTGCGTACATCAGATCCGTAACAAATTGTTGCTGTCCACATTCAACGCCAGCTCTCTTTTTGAAGATCCTTCTCATGATAGCATCGATGACAGTGTTGAAGAGCAATGGTGATATGACACATCCTTGTCTGACTCCCGTGGACACAGTGAAACTTTCCGACATGCCTCCTCTCACTCGAACTTTGCATTTGGAACCGTCATAGGTGTTTTGCAGAAGCCCTATAATTTTTCCTGGAATTCCTTCGGCCTCCAATGTGTTCCATAGAGCTGAGTGGTATACACTGTCAAAAGCAGCAGCAAAGTCTATGAACACTATTATAAGACGCTTTCCGCATCGTATGCGCTCTTCCATTACTTGTTGGAGTGTGAATATTTGATCGCAACATCCTCGGCCGGGCCGGAATCCAGCTTGCTCTTCGCGACTCACTTTTTCATGTCTACTCTGTACTCTCTGCTGAACGACTCGCATGAAGACTTTACCGACTATGGAGAGTAGACTGATACCGCGATAGTTTTTGCATTGATGTTTGTCTCCTTTCTTGTGAATAGGTACAAGTATTGCCTGCTTCCACGAGGTAGGTATTTGTTCGGAAGTCCACACCAGCCGGATTAGCGAATGTAGGCGTCGAAGAAGGGTGTTGCCGCCTCCCTTCAATGCCTCTGCAGTCACATTATCACAACCAGTAGCTTTTCCTTGTTTCAATCTTCCCACAGCGTTCCTGATTTCTTCAATGTCAGGTGGCTCGTCGGAAATCAATTGGCTCGAGCACTGGAGATCTGTAGGAATCGGTGGAGGCGTTTCTGGTATCGGGCGGTTGTAGAACTCTTGAAAATACTCTCGCCATCGAAATAGCCGTTCAGCGTTTGTTTTCACGTATTCGCCATTCTTTTTCCTAATACATTCATCGGCAGCCCTATCATGCCCTCTTAGGCGACGCAATGTGGTGTATAGGGTAACTCTCTTCGGCTGGCGGCATTTTCGAGTTCAGTTGCGACGTTGTCCCAGTGCTGTTTTCGCTGTTGCTTGAGACGTTGTCTAACCGCATGATATAGCTCGCGAGGAACAGATTTAGCAGTTCTGGATTACTTCCTCATACCAAGCCGATTCCATTCAAGCTTCCAGGACATTCGCGTGATGCGGGGCACAGACTGCGGATCTGATCATCACCTTGTGGTAATGAAAGTGAAACTACGGCTCAAGGGAAACAAAAGGATCTCTACACCCGTTAGTCGCAGAGACTGGTCTCGACTCGCTGATCCTATCTGCAAGCAGCAATTTGAGTTAAAGCTAAGGAATCGATTTGAGATACCAAAGGAGCCAGAGAATGCAGATGAAGCAGCCGAACAATTCGCTAGTGTCACAGTAGACTGCGCCAATGCTTTCTGTCTGTTCTGTATGTGTACGTAATGGAAGGAAGTCCCGGAAAGTGAATCGATCTAGACCAAGTTTAGCATGCAGATTCTCCGGGGGCCGGCGGAGGTTATAGGCAGGCTACTGAGAACGGCCTCTGAGGACATGTCTACCGGGGTTCCTCAATACGCTGACCACGAATGCGGTCAATCATTTTGCACGAAATATCGATTTATCGATTTTTTTTCATTTTCGCTCGAGGACAGGTAAGGACATGTCTGCTGTGGTTCCTCAGTACGCTGAATGCGAATATTATCACCGTTTTACACGTATAGGTCATTCACCTGGACCGCGCATTGCAGATCACACTCTAATCGAACACTGCGGCGTGGCCAAAAGTGGCCGATCAGCTCTCTATTCGTTATTGGTAAGTGATCTTCTCATGCGACGCTGGTGCTCCCGATTTTAGCGTGATCTGCAGTGCGCGTCCCAGATGAACAGACTGTAATACTGATTTGTCGATTTTATTGATTTCTTGCTACTCTAGCCCATGGGGTGGTGGAGAAATGTCTCCTGGGTTCCTCAATTTGCTGAACACGAACATGACAATCATTCTGACGAATACATCGATCCTTTTATTATATATGTTCTTTTCCCGTTTCTAGAAAGGGACGGGTAAGAATTTACCTGCTGGATCAACCGAACACCCTGAGCAACTGAGTAAGAATATGGCAACTGCAACGTGGCAAGTCCTGAAATTGTCATTGGAATAACTTTGTCGGCTTCTCGCGCACGAGTCGGTAGAAAAGGGTCACTTAAGTTTAGTTAATTTGCTGATCATCAAAACTATGGGCATCTTGATGAATCTGTGGACAATAGCTATCGTCTTTAGCAGTGCGAGATAGCCGGCGCAGTAAAATACCCGAGCGAAACCGATTATGCAGTCTAGTTACCTACCAAATGTTTCTGACAGCTTTGGCTGCATTGCGACAAGGAACTCATGCAATATATTGCTTCCAACTTACTCCTTCCCAAAACTCAGTTTACTGGCGACAGCAAGCATACTAGGCTGGGAGATTGACATAGACACCGTTCACTGAACATCCATTTCCTCACTCTCTGGAGATGTTCGAAAATCGTTGACAGAATAAAATACTCAAAATCTTGTTTACCCGCCGTTGTGATCAATATCATCGCCGCTTCAAAATGAACTGTCTGGTGAGACCCTACGAGATGACCTTCGAAAACCGTGATTTGCTAATACAGAAACATTGTAAAGCCCTCATGCGTCCCTAGGGGCTGGTGGTTGGCAAGGCCGATATGCTGCGGCTGTGCTCAATCTGGAGTCTAACACTTTCGTCACCACTGCATGATGAATCTAAGTTTCGTACCTATTATTTTGTTAAAAACCGGCGAGTCACTGCCGAATTTCCCAAATCTAACTGCTAGCACAACATTACGTATTCATATTGCAATGGAAGGGCTACACCCCGATTTAATACAGTTCACATCGTCATCAAATGATGCTCAATCTCAGTTTACGCAAATAGTGGAAGCATCTTCAAAGACAGTAGGGAGAGGTGGCCTCGGCCATGTGAGGCGACCATGTTGCGGATATTACCATTCTTGAATGTTTAGGTAAAGTCGCTTTCATGTGTTTCCGAGCCTCCCAGTCAACTTTGAATTTAGATAGTCGTGAGAGAACTGTCGGCAGATCACGAACGGGAGTCGGCAGATGCGTCTCATAAGAATATGCAGCTTCAGAATAAAATTAAGGTCTGTTTTCTTCTATAAAGATTTTTTTTATTTTTGGTGATGTGATTTTCAGGAGCTGACAACAACGGTCGAAAACATGCGTGCTGAGATGGAGCGCCTTTCACTGGATAAGCAGACTTTAGAAGACCTTTTGGAGTCTGCTAAAAGTGCAGTTAGTAGTAGACAGAAGGTTGTCGGTAAGTGAACTGTAGCAATACTTCACCTTTATTTTGGCTAAATCATCTTTTTCTGTTTCTGCGTCAATATAGTGTCGCTTGACTTTTAGAAGACTTGGAAGTCCAGCTAGAAGAGCTGAGAGCATCTTCTCGATTATCAACTGAAAGCTATCGTATAGACGATGTGACGCTGCGTCAACTGTTTCTGAGTTACTTCACTGCTCCAGTGGATAAACGCGCTGACATAGCGCTTTTGTTGGGAAGCATCCTCGAATATTCTCCGGAGGATATGCATAAGGTTTGCATACTGTCTCTCTAAAGCACGTGCTGTTTTTGCCAGTGTCAGTTCATATCTGAATCGGATTTAAATATTGCGTTTTCCCAATCCACACTTTTTTCCTAATCCTGCCACGTATGGCATTTCTTTCTGTCCCATTTAGAAGTTTTCTTATGTCTTGCACTGCGACTTCGCCTATCCAACTTTCTCACTAGCGCAACTTTTACTAGACGGATCAGACGTGCGTCAGGCTCACAGGTGGAATAGTCGTGCAAATGTACAATATTTACCAAAATGATGGTTGTCCGAAAAATCGAGGGTCGTAACGTGAAAGGTGGTCAACCCAGTATGCGTCGACGGGGGGGGGGGGGGGTTGCAGTCTGTAAGTAGGAAATAGGACTCAGTAAGAAGTTTGTGTATTATAGTAATTCATCTCAAAATGCACCTCACAATTTCATCCTGGAAGTTGGAAATTCCCTGGAATTTTCACACGGGCTTTCTCCGGATACAGAAAAGATGAGCCGAAACTTGCCTATGTTAAGTTAGACAAGACAGAGTACTGCGCGAAAATTTCCTGAACTGATCTCTGTTTGAAAAATGCGCTCCACTATTCCGTTCTGAAAATTGTAGATTTCCTGGATTTTGCACACGGACTTTCTCACGGACTTTCTCGGGGAAAGAAAGGAAAGATTAGCCGAAGCTCGCCTTTGGTAAGTTGGAGGAGACAGAGTGCTATATCAATGTTTGCAAAACTTGTACGGCATTAAGAAAACAAGTGCAGAAATGAAGTCCACAATTTTTCATTTTTTCCTTCATTTGGAAGGAATTTTCAGGGAAATTATGGCGCGCCCCGCGGACCTGCGATAGGTTTGGTAATCAGCAGCAACCGCCGATTTAGTAAATACGTAGGGACTTATGGGGGGCGGTCGTGGCTATGGATTATGGCGCGATTCTTCGGGTGGCACTATAGGCAGACGTGATCTGAGCGCGCTCCTACCACCCGATATACTGTCTCGCGTCGCGGTTTGCCTGGGTCTGCCTGGCAGGGCAACTCGTCCATGCAACCATCATCTGACCGTAGAGAAGAGCGTTGAACTAGCGGTACTTGTGGTTTTTAGGATACACGGATGAACAAATGTTTCCGACATCAAGCTTATTTGAATACCCAAGTGAATGTACTGTTTTATAGAAGGCCACAGATTACTCTGTTCAAATAAAAAGCTTTCTGAAACAACCAAAAAGGCACTTTCAATATGTATATTTTTCTGATCAAGCGAATTACCCGAACTTGTGGCTTTCTGAAACTCTTGGATATTTCAGAGGTGCTAGAAATGACTCCTATTCAAGTCCAATATTTGGTGTCAATTTGGTCCGTGTAAATATTAGTTCAGTCAAAACTCTATCAATTATATGTAAAAGTGCAGAGCATATAGAATTGAAACCTCGTTCAAGAGATTCTTTACAAGGTACCCGCAACTGTGTACGCTCTCTGCTATGATAGGATAATGTAGGAAATACGGAGGAGTTGCTCCGCCTGGCAGATCCAGGCAAACCGCGACGCATGACCGTAATCGGGTGGTAGTAGCGCGCCATAGACTCAGGCTGTCCATCGTGCCACCTAAAGAATCGCGCCATACGACCTACACCCGGACTTATCGCAAGTCCCCCACGAAGCTAACGATTGGCGTGGGAAAATCCGGAAAATCAGATGCAAGGCAGAGTTAGGTCCGCGTCGTGGCCCGCCGCGAGCCGAATAGTGATCTTGTCTCGAATGCGCGGCTGTCTGGTAATAGGAGGTGTGCTCTATCGAACCATATACAACAATCCCTTTATCGATCGCTACTTCTTCGTGCCAGTTTCTCTTTAATTATCTATTTTTTTGAAACTTTGTGGCGATTTTTTCAGCTTCCATTGAAATCCTTTGCAAAACGCGCGGCTCTCCTTATATTCTGGGTCGGGGCACGATTTGCATCGGAAGCTCTGCGATCGTCTGAGGAATATCTTATAAAGGGCATGCTCTGCGGCCCAGGCGAGATAGTGCGCCAGGGACGGAGACGCAGAGACAGCCGTGAAGCAGCCCTTGTTATAAAATACCCCTCAGCCTTTCGGCAGAGCTTCCGACGCAGATGGTGCTCCGAGATCTATACCGGTCGACGCGGAATTATACCCTGAATACACGACGCATTTTGAAAAGGATTTCAGTGAAGGCTGAGAAATCACAAGAAAGCCTAAAATAGCCGATGTTTGGAAAAATTGGCAGCGCAAGGAAATTGTATGAGCTGCATATGATTAGATATAGCAAATCTTGATCTTATACGAGATATCTGGCGCGCGACGGGCCGCACCTAACCCCCCCCCCCTGACACCTATTTTCCTGCATTTTCTGTCCTTTTTTCCAACCTTTTCAGACATGAAACCTTGCATTTCTATATATGAATCGTCGCAAAATTGCGAGCTGAGTACGAAGACAGCCGCTCGACATCTCAGCAATGATTCATTGAAAGCTAAAAAAATGCGACCGAATATTACGAAAAGTTATATATTCAGAATTTAATTTTGGCCTTATCCGCTATCTCACAAGGGAAGGATACCAGATGTCTGTGGCACTTCAGAATAAGATATGCCTCCTTACATGAAATTGACAATGCTGATCTCGAATATGTTCTCCACTACTGCTCAATGCCACTGCGAAAATGTTATAACTTCTCTGTGCAGTATGCTCGAACGACCAGTTTCTGCATCCACCTACCGTAATCCCCACAAAATAGGGGTGCAAGATGGACACAGAATTCGCGATCAGCAGTCCAAATAAACCCGTATATAAAATTTCAGTGAAAAAAAAAAGCAAAAAGAAAATGCTGCTAAATAATTACTCCTTGATCATTCACCACTACTACCACTCACGAGGGAACGATCATTGGGTAGAGGGTAGCTTATGCACCTTGCAGAACCTATCCGAATTTTGTGGAGGGGTGATTTTAGGCGCTGATCACGACTATCAACATAACCTTGCATGACACTACCATTATAATGTCGAAATTCAACAATTTCATTCTGTATCCTACAGTAATTGCATTTAGTTCCACCACAAACCTATAAAAATGGTGTGATGTCACAAAATGGATATCATATTCGTGTTCAACACTTCAGTTAACCCTAATATGGAAAATTTGAACAAAAAAGAATTCCTTGAAAATTTGGACTCGCTTGAGTCCATCAGCAGTTCTGCTGTTAACAAAGTCGGGGTAGTGAAGATCATTCAAAATGCTTCCAAGCTTTCAGAATACCTAGTTATAAGTAGAAACACTTATAAAACTGCATAGAATAGATTTCCAGAGGAAATCAGTAATTGGGAGAAAAATGGAAAAGTTCGAGCCGGGATTGAACCTGGGAGCGTATGAGAAACGAGACACTTACCACTGCGCCATATCTTACCTAAATCTACGAGAGGTACCTTGATGTACGAGCACCTCGTTATCACCTGCATTTGGAAAAGCTGACGTAACTCCCTAAATAGCTTTGAAATCAGCGCAAAATAGCTTTGAAATCAGCGCTTCGAGATACACAAGGCAGTGTACACCCCGCAATGGGAGGTCTGATGAAGTAGCGTTCCCATTTAAGTGGTGGTAGCAGGAAGTGAACAAGGCGCAATTCTGTACCCCCTAGTGATGCATTTTTCGCTGAGATTTTGCATACAAGGGTATTGGGACTACTCATCACGAATTCTGTGCCCATTTCCACGGTAGCCCCTACTATATAGGGCTGAGGTAGGTTGATGCAGAAACTGCTCATATATACTGCACAGGCAAGGTCATAACTTCTTCCCCAGTGGCATTGAGCGCGGCGCGAAAACACATTTAAGATCAGCATTGTCAACTTCATAGGAGGCATATCTCATTCTAAAATGCCACAGACGTCTGCTATCCTTCCCTCGTCAGCTATCATGTCCCTAAACAGTCCCGCACTTCTCCTCCTTGTCCCTCATACTATCGGTACGTTCTTCAGTAACTCCTCTGATACTCGACGTAAGTAGGCCTGAACATCAGTTTAATCTATAACATCAGCTGACGTGTCTGTACATGTCCTTGCACTCGTCTTCATTGTTTGCAATCTTAATTCCGGCTAAGCTTCATCTTTTCCCCCAAGAAAAGGATGGGGTTCGCTTCACTCCTCAAAGGTGATGGTCCTCTCCTGCCTCGGCAAAAAAGTGAAGGTGGGTAAAGCAGGATACTCCGGGTATTCCACCTATGGTCAGGTTCAGCCGTTCGCGAGATTTTTCGTGAAGCACGTTTCCGCTCCGTCTAGCCACACTGCCTCCATGTGTCATTATCATATAGTCTTCACGCATGACTTCACTTAGTATAAATTCGACTGATATCTCATTCTATATGGTAGTCCATGCTTCATACAAGTTTAGGTTCGCCAAGCCGTCAGTGGAACGACTTCGAACCGACAACGGCAGAGCGGTGGTGTCTCGTTGGCTGAGCAATTTATTCGTTTCTTGGAGAGCGAGTCAGAATCAGCCAGCACAGCCCCTCACCTGCCTGTTGGTCCCAGAGAGGCGACACCCGGCCCGTCGATAGCGCCTCCACCTCTCAATCCATCCGCATTGCAACCGAACAACCTTGACGCGGTGTTGAAGTGAGCTCGGATATGTGTATAACGTTGAATGTCAGGTGTAACAGGTGGGGTAACGATCATCGTCTCGCGCACAGACGTTTGCTGTGACATATGAGAAGCCTTGTGATAGCTACGGATAAAATTCTATGGTCTGACCAGATAACCACTGCTGTTTTTATTGATTTTTATTATTTTTTAGTGTGTTTCATCACAGACATGTGGAAGTCGATAGAACAAAATCTAAATTCAACAACACGATTTTCGGATACCAGTCAACGTAGAGCGGTAAAAATGAAACGATACAGACGAATAAAACGAGCATCGCAAAACTTTAAAGGAAAAAACAGGACACATCATAATGACCTTATAAATTCTAAAACACAATGGAGACCTCGTAAAACACTGAATGAGGAAAGCGAAGATCATTTACAAGACTGAGAAGGGAAAAAATAGCTGTACACGGTGCTCGGGCAGAGCGGAGACCTAGCTGCCAACCGTAGGCGGCGCCAGAAGGAACGGACTACGATACTCGATCTCGGTCGCACCCACCACGGACCTGAATATCCATTTTGTTATTTTAATACCAACACTAACAGTTCTCTGTTATGGTCGCAGCTGGATGCGACAGGGGAATAACAGGAAGTGCATAGAAATAACCTCCTTGCACATATGGCGTTTTATTGGGAAATTTACATCTAAGTTAACTCTGGACCGCTCGCGCACCTAGTGTTAGTTTTGTGGTGTATATTCTTCTCCTTTTTTCAGTTTTGCAACTAATGGCTTGCAGTTCTTCTTTCAACGTTTTTAACGTGTGTTACACCACAACATGTAAATCAGTCGTTGTTCCAGCAGTAATAGAAATATGAGGTATAACCACACACCCTTTGACACTAACGGGTGGCTGCTTTGCAATCGGATGATCACCAGTTCGAGCTTCCTCCTCACTTGACAGCACAGGATATATTTGTGTGCCCATAGTTGGGGTAACCCATTCCGAGGATGAGTTTGACTCCGATGGCGACCCGCTAGCCTCCCGCCACTCATCCGACACTGGTACAGCTTCATACTCCTAAAACATCCATAACTCTTTTTCATATAACCAAACGAGTCTTAAAAACAAAAGGATCTTGGGAAAATGACTGTTACCTTAGTCGACATGAGGGTGGATGGGTCCACTCTGCCCGCTAATCCGTTTCCCGACTGAGTGGCGGGTGGTGGGTCGGATATACTTGTTGCAGGCACAGGTTGGCTATCTGAGTCAGGAATACTCTGTGACGGACTTCTATTGCTACGTGAGCAATCGCCGCTGGTTAACCATCTCCGCTCACAATCCTCTTCCATGGCCCGATCCCAGCTGGGAAGCGTTTTTCGAGGCGTATCGCTCTCAATCCATGGACGAAGACGAGCACGGAAAGACCTGTCGATGAAAAGAAAAATAAGTATAGATCACATATGCATGAAAGAAAAAACTACTTTGTTTTACTCACACTGAGTTATCTTGAATAAAACCATCGAGGAATGGATCGCATATGCTCGGTACTCGAGGCGCATCGGTGAGCTGGAATCGGTCGAAAACCACACGTCCACCTCTTCCTAATCTTCGGCGAGCCCATCCTAACCTGCGCATAACCCCATCATGACGAGGAAGATGCGTCTCATACAAGTGGTGGGACATTGGAACCTGATCAAGAATAACGGGTAAAATATCAAATGACAAACATGCTGCAACCATATAGGAAAATGTTATGACAAACAAATAATGAACTCTAACAGACAAGTGATACCTTTGATAGCAATTCCTCTTCGGAAGTGTTGTTACTGGTGGCAAGTGGGCTACGATATAAGCACCCTCGCCTCCTTTTGAATACATATTTCCCGTCGAGGTTCGCATCACACGCCGCTTGCGCAGATTGATCGACTTCAGCTACAGGTGAAATACCAGATGGGGCAAAAACAGATGGAGGACGATTCCATACCTCCGCATTCTTTTTAAGCCATGCCTGAAGTAAGACAATGTGGCAGATATCAAAGATATCTCAACATGCAAACACAACCCTTAGAGAGAGCACGGACCATAGATCTAGCAATTTTCTTACCTTGCTTGGAACTTCACGATCAACATTCGCAGCAACAGTTCTAATTTTTCTTCGCTTCGCCTTCTTTCGAAGTATAGCATCTTCCTATAGAACTCAAGAGTTTAAACTTGAACCTAGGATTAGGTCACTATTATGAACGAACCTCAGACTTAGCAACACCATTCGTAGCACAAGTGGAGGCATGCTTTCCAGAGTCTCTGATTTTGGCTACAAATTGATTGTAAATGTTGGAGCCAAAATCCAACAAGCCCATTCGATGAGCGAGGATTTCAGAATCCAGGTCTATCAATGCGATCTTCGTTTTTTCTCGTCTCTTCACCATATCGAACAACGTGACAGTCTTGCGTAAATCGTGTCCAAGTTTAAGGACCTAAAAAAGTGGTGTGTGGGTACCATCAAGATACGAAGGCAATTGTGCAGTAAGGAAAGAAAATAATTCAATCTCAAAACCAAATAATCCGAGAAACGTCAAAACACTAGGGCAAACGTATTGAAATGAAAAAAAAACGGTACTTTTGTACTTGAGCGGCCCCACTACCGAGCCCATACTCAAAATAATGGATTCCTCTGAAAACTTGCATACAGGGGTAATATGATGTGCTGGTCACGAATATCATATTAGTTTCGCATGACAATATCGATTTTATTGATTTTATCGATTTTTCCCCAAGTTCGACTCGTATCTCAAATCTCTCTGAAAAAGTGCATTTGGAGGTTTTTGAAGTTGCTGATCACGAATATTACAACCGTTTTGCATCATAGCCTCGATTTCGTTGGTTTTCTCCACGTTTTTATCTGTAGGGCGATGTAATCGCCGACTTCACTAGAGTTTTTCCCATCAAGTCGACCTTTTCTTGCGAAACCTTCATCATTTTTGTAACCAGCACCTTCAGAAACCCCAGCAGGCAAATTTTCAGAGCGATCCGAGAGGAGGTCCATACTTGGGAAAAATCGATAAAATCGAAACTGTCATGCGAAATGAATGTGATATTCGTGATCAGCACATCGGATTATCTCTGTATGCAAGTTTTCAGAGGAATCCATGATTTTGAGTTTGGGCTCGATAGTGGGGCCGCTCAAGTACAATAGTACCAAAAAACCATCCAGAATTAAAAGCGAAACCTATCCAAAAAGCCAAGGAAAAAATGCTGATAGAGTAGTGGTGCTACCTTCTCATATGAATCCTCGTCATTCTTCCTGTTCTTCCGCGTTTGCATCTTTTCGGCACGCCTTCTGAACGCTACGTACGGATTTACTCCGCCTTGCTGGTCCTGAAGCAAACTGATAGATACAGAAACAACAGCAGGAAGAAAGAACACATACTTTCCGACATTCTGTCCGCACACGTGGTATTAAACCGCCAACTCCAAGTTGAAGTGACCTCACTGTAGTGCTCTTTTCACGCTTTGCTAACCAATAATCATACACATCATCGACGATAGCCTCATCAAATGCTAAAACATGAAAATCAAATGAAGTAAATGGCAGTATGAAAAACCAGCTGAAGTAAGCCAAAGTAGCAGAACGACACAATCAAACTGGTGAGCTCCAATTCTGGGATAGAATACCGACCTAAAAGAGCAGACCGTGCTGTGTCAGGTAAGCAGATATTGTTATCCGAAGACTTTGCTTCAAGTGTGTCAAATATCCGCTCCAGTGCTCGAGGGTCAATGTGCGGTCGTTCAGCCAGCCAACACTCGTCCTCAGAATCTACATCGTACTCTGCCTCTTCCTTGTCCAAAGCCAGCCAAGCTGAATGCACACTCAGTCATATACTCAGAAGTCCACGTTTTAAACCAAATGCGTTAACCCACCTTGAACTTTTATAAGGTTGTTTTTCGGCGGAGGAGGCTGCACGGGATAGATCTCATCATAACGGTTTGCCTCTACAGGAAACACCTTTGGAGTTGGGATTACATGATTGTCGACCCGAACACCAGAGGTGCTTGCTTGTTGGGCAAGGATTGCATCTTGAAGATGAGATTCCTGCAATACGACTTCGTTTCCTCCATTCCTCGTCTCATACCACTCATATGCAGCGCCAAGAGTAATCATTGCTGGACCGATCGATATACGGCGCGGCGCAAGTTCGGGGTTGTTTACGCTGCTGTCCCGATGTGAAATCAAAAGAAATACTTTGACGGGGAGTGCGTTCCCATAATAAGCACGGGATTCTTCTCAGCTAAGCTTAGCAAAGTGGCGACGTGTCACATCCATGGATGACCACTAAGGTGACCTTGACTTCAAACCAGTACTGCACAGAGAGGTCAAAACGTGTTACAAACTGTGGGGCTTAGTGTCAGCAATCGGGCCAGGAAAGATCCCATTCAAGTAAATTCGGAAAAGTTCAGTACGAGGAAACAGGTCGGCGTTACACGGCGGATCGATAAAGCGCGAAGGCAGCCATGCTGCGGACTCACCATCTCCTCCTCCTTCTCCATGCCGGTCGGCATCTGGGCCACGGCCCGGGCGATCGGAGCACATTCGGACAGGTCCGGGAGTTCTGAGGCGAAGAACACGCACATCGCCTTGTTGGCGTCGAGGTTTCTGGCGCGGAACGACAGCTTCGACGTGGTGGCCATCTTCGTGTACTCCCGCAATGTAACTACGGAAATAGCGTGCGGCTCCTGCGCCGCGCGTCCTAGAGCAGTAGAATGAACGAGTAGGAATCATCCGCCGTCTACGGCGTCCATGTGAGAATAGCTGAGGTGCGGGATCCTGACAGCAGGACGAAGGTGCAGCAGCAGACAAGCGAGGGCGCCTAGCCAACTATCGACTAGGTCTTGCTGCGGCTGCGGCCAGCCACGTAGGCACGCCGCGCACGCGCCGCAGCCGCGCGGCGGGCGGCGTCTTCCGCGACGCGGCCGCGGGCGGTCGTCGCGCCGCGTCGGCGATCGATGCCCGACCACCTCGCGCCCGTCGCTGCTGCCTACTCCCACTTTCATTCCCGGTACTCAGTTCTGCCCGTAGTGATGCTTCTCGTGTGGGATGTCGCCGCAGGGATGCTCTCAAACCCTGCCCGGAAGACGCTCGCACAAGCTGTCTGATTGTTGCTTCCGCTGAGAAGCTGTCATCATTTTAACAAACTGTCATCTGCATGCTTGGCACGTGGCTCCTGATGCTTTTGCCCCAGTTGTTTACTCAAAACGTCCTAACAATCGTCATTTCCTGTCATAGTCTGGGCACTTCTGGTCATGTACTTCTGCATCATGGAGCCCGCTCATAAATCTTGAGTTCATTCATGTTATTTATGCGGAACATTTTCTGCTTTTTCGACTTTTTCGTGGTCAACCGCTGATTGTAGTAAATAATCAGAAAACTCTCCCTCTTTAATCAACTCGTATATACCAATCAGACGAAGTGGCTCGCGTTGCTCAAATCTGCGCGGTTTGTCGAAAACTGGTCTGACTATTCCACATCGGTACTCACTTCTTTCTGAACCCCTAGCAATGGCGGGGAGGGGGCACTTAAAGGCAGTGTCCAGGCAAAACCTCTGAGCTTGAGTGCTCATTAGATTATGATAGGGGGTCGACTCCATAGACAAGTGCCAAAGTTTCAGCGAAAAAGTCGCAGAAATAAGCGAGATATTCGCCTCAGACCCAGTACCCAAACCCATCTCCACTGCCCAGCCGGCCCACCCGGCGTCTGCCATTTCGCGCGTGGAATTGGTGTAACGTGAAGCATCGTTGGAAAATACCAAACTGATTGTGGCAGCGTCTCTCTACTGTGATTGATTCATTTCTGGGAGATCTCTATCATATGCATCTCAAGATTGCGTATGTATTCTAAACATTCAGGTACTGTTGCTGAACACTCCCATTCTTCGTTTCAGATGATCCTCGATCTACGGTTTACGGGTCTATACTTGGGAGAGTGTTCCACGATCACATTACGGAGGTGGTTATTCATATACTGTAGATCGAGCAGCGAAATATTTCGATAATCAATCTCGACCTTCACATCAATTAGTTACCATGATACCAAAAACGGCAAATAAGAAAAACTTATTTTGTGAGAAAGACCGTTTCTGCACTGCGAACATACATTGCCGACAACAGCAATAATGGAAGTATACCTCTTCTTGTTAAATCTGCTCAAAGAGTGCTATAGCAGTGATACGGACCTCTGAAGGAAAACTGACTTATTGAAGCTAAAACTGAGGCAGCGAACGGGCGCTATCGATCGATGAAAATTTTCTGTGCGCCCTCTCTGACGAGAGAGAGGGCCGTCGGACATCTCGTCCAAATCAGTTAAGAGGGGCCTCAGAAAAGGGTTTTTCGGAGGGTTTTTTTTTATCTGTAAGTTTCGTATCTGGAATTAGGGAGCCAAACTGGCCTAGGAACCACAGAAACCGAATACTCGAAGATTTTGCCTGGACTCTGCCCTTAAGTACCCGAAATGTTAGGTGCAGCCGGAGCGAGGCCTGCTGCATAGACTGCTCACAGCAAATATCATTCTGTTCAGAACTATCTTTTAGCCCTCACAGAACTTTAAAGGCAGGGGTCCACCTCATTTTCGTAGTTCAGCTAACAGCAGATTCTGCATCTACTCGGCGCGGTGGTTCCAACGGTATACATAAATTGTCTCAGAATGGTCTATAAACCCGTCTTCCAGGACGGGGTCTGTAACAGTTTGCCAACCCGAGTTGACATGTGAAGCCGTTGATCTTATCGATTGGACACGCCAAGACTCGTTGACCGACGCGGCAGCCGTGGCAGGCAGCCAGCACTGCTTGGAGCGATCCGCCTCCGGGCTCCAAATTTTTATCCAGTTCGAGCCTTTCAAAAATGGGGATTTCGTCGCTTCTGTGCCTGTTGATGTACATCCCAGGGATCAACATGATGAGAAGGTCTAGGATATGTTGGTAAATCCAACAGGCAGAACGAGGTGGCCCTCTGCCTTTAAGACCTTCCCATTAGATGAGAATTGTTGAAATCAAGAATTCAGGCAGAAAAATGGATTCTAAAAAGATTCATCACTGATAGTAGTCAAAAGTAAAGGCGAGGTTCTTCAAAACATTTTTTCTGAAGAAAAATCGTTTAATTAATTAATAATAATAAGTAATTTCATTCTATTAGATAGTTGCACATATTCGTAAATTACTTGGACTTTTGCAAATGAGCACAAATTCGAAGAAAATGGAAGATTTTGTAGTCTGTGAAAAGGGGAACAGGTGAGAAAAGTAGGCCAAAAACAAATTTATCACTTTATCATGACAATCACTACCAATATTAGAGCACTACATTGATGTCTTTGTGCTGACAGTGACTGCGGAGCTCGCTCGCTTCCCTTCTTGTGAAATGCCATGGGTAACTAAGGATCCGCACACATTCAAGATTTTTATTCGTGTTGTAAAATAGTTTCGAAGACTTGCCGACCCATTCCCCCCCCCCCCCCCACCTGGCTCCGCCATTGCCGTCTAGTAGGGTTGTTTCAAGTCCCGATCACAAATATCGTGTTTCTTTTCCCTGATGTTATCGATTTCATTCATCCTTTTTCCTTGGCAACTTGGATGCGGTCGTTCTTGAGCGTTCCGATCATGAATATAACAAGCATTTACATTACATACATACATTTGTTACGCTGTTTAAGATAGACGTTAAAAAGAATAGTCATCATTTTATGTGAGTAGAAATCAATATCAACATTTCATACATTGTTGTTATAACGAGCTAGAACTGCACCATTATTTTGTTAGTATTTAGTTATCCTGGAGATGGCAAATCTTTTCAAGGCAGTCAGAGTTCGAATGAGGCTCATTCTCAGGCAGAGATGTGGCTATCCCCCTCTTACTGTGAAGCTCATAGTTCTTACAGAAGTATGGGGTCGTCATTTTAACCCATTGACGACCACGCGCATTTTCGTCTGGCGCGTGGGACCAATGCCCCTTTTAGGAGTGCGGCGCCCGCATAGTTCCACACTGTTAGGGAATTTAGGCCAAGACAGACATTTTTGCGAAAATATATCAAAATCCAGTTCTGGAAGAATACTAGTATCACTGGACCAAAAAGAGAGAAACCAAACACTTTTTACTTTCAGTATAAAATATAGTTTTGTAGCCGAACACGAGGTTGTTAGTGAACCAATAAAAGGTTCACTAACAACCTCGTGTTAGGCTACAAAACTATATTTTATACTGATATACCATGCTGAGGTTCAAAGACGACCGGACTTGGGAACTTTTTACTTTCTCTTAGGCCGAAAAACGTTTCTTAAAGGTGTTTTGAGTGTTATAAGAAAGGATCCAGAGAATACATACTCTCGTATCGCTTTAGTCTGATGAATAAGAAGCTGCAAGATGTAAATGATGTGTTTTTGTGTAGATAATATGGCTTCAGCACAGTTTCTTTCATTCACTACAGGAGAAATGTGGTGCAATCTTCCTCGACTTCAAAATCCCATACCTTCTATGACATTTGTTGCCACAAAGAAGAAATTTTTCTCAATTCACAGTTAAATGGACATTACTCGGAAGTGGTGTATTCACTACTATTTATTACTATTACTCATTTCATATGAAAATACTACAAATTAGTTCGAAATTAAGGTCCAGTAGTTGATTATAAAGGTGCGGCTCACCGGTGAGCAGCGCAGTCCCACGCGGTCGTCAATGGGTTAAAGGCAGCACTCACGGAAATTTTCACTTCTGAAATGAGTCGCTTACCATATAGCTGACAATCGCAACAATAAGTTGAGCACCTTGGATGACCGCCTACCTGTGAAGATACTGCCGTGGACACATCTGCTGCTCTGGACATTAGGGTTCCTTTGCGCCACCTAACGCCGTTGACAGGGTGTGCGCATGTGTTTCAGCGGGGGCGTGTTTATGAAAATCGTACCATTTGCAGGGTTCCGTGGCGGGACCCATCACGGAACACTCGTCCGCGCTCTGGACACACATGAAATACCGCCGTCATTTTCTGTGTTTTTCGCATGTTTCACGCAACTTCATCGTTGTCAATGAGTTCATCGTCTCCAAAAACCCCGATATTCCGCGAAATCTTCAATCCAAAAATTTCCGTGAGTGCTGCCTTTAAATTCACTACCCCTAGTTCGCATGAAAACATTGAATCAATATTGGAAACTCCAGCAATCCCCGAAATAATGCCGTCCCAAGCAGATAAAATTTCCTCCAATTTTACCAGTTTGATAATGTGTTGATATTTCCTTAATTAACTGAGATTAATGCTTAGGAACATGTCATACAATATATTGCTATTGATCTATATGTCAACATCAATTATTGCAAGCTGTTGGGGTAGAACATTGGGCTCTGTTTATATACAGCACCGATACCACTGAGTACTTTGAGAGAATCTAGTGAAACATTGCTCTTACAGCTTCACACAAATTAAAGAGTTTCTGAAACGGAATCATTGTCCGCGTTCATGCGGCGGTGTAATTTCTATTGCTTCGAAGAACTTCACCTTTTTGCCGCCCTTCTTTATTTAATGTCTCAAAAGCAGCGATGATTGAGTAATAAATCTACCATTCGCACACTACATGCAAACACTCTGAAACGCTCTGTTTACTCATCTTGTGGACTATCTACATTCCAAACGGCCTTATGCTAGGGGCGTGATCGCGGCCAGGGATGTGCGTAATAAAAAATTTGATTTTCGTAAATAGTAAATCGTAAACTTCCCAAAAGCGCCGTAAATCGTAAACCGTAAATCGTAACTAAAGAAACTGGAAACCACTGGTAGGATCCAAAAAATCTTGATTGTTTGAAGCAAAATCATCCTTAGAGCGTTTAGAGCAGGGTCAAGCGTGATGATGGTAAAAAGTATATCCCATACGACCCCCCCCCCTTTAAGCCATCAAAAATACGACCCCCCCCCCTTTGCACACAAATTTCCTTCTGTGCTTGCAGAATTTAGATATTTAGATATCCCATTTCAGATGTTAGTACTGCGAGAGGTGTGGTGGAGCCAGAGCATAGGAAGGAGAAAGAGGCTCTTTTGTATCTAACTAGTTATTTGGAAGTCTTTTGGAATACGTTGAAATGTACGCTGTGGACAAAAAAACGTGCATCAACTATGCAATGTTGCTTACGTAACTAATGAGGCTCGAACACATCAAGAAAAAACATCTATATATATATCATCTATAATCTGTCCGAAACGACGAGTCCGCCCACGCACGCGGGGCTCGAGAGGCGGCGCGGCTCGAACGGATGCTGTTGGCTCCCACATCGTCCACGTCACAGCCAAGTTATTGGTCGATACCATGAAGATAACGATGAAACGTGATACGCAGATTAGAGGTGATGAAGTGGAGTGCTGGCAAACGTGGCAGCTTCTTCGTGGCGGCGATCCCCGCGTGCATGGGCGGACTCGTCGTTTCGGACAGACTATACAAGGTGAAAGGTTCGATCCCTACCGAGGCTAAAATTTTTGCTAGAGTTAAAGCGTGTGCGGTGAGCGATTTTCAGTCTGAAAGCGCCCGTACAGAGTTTCTAAACGAAATACCTTCCTATTCGTCACGAAAAACAACCATACACATCATCGACATGGTCAAGGGTTCGATCCCCTCCGAGGCTAGAATTTTTGCTTGGCGTAAAATGACACGCGCTTGTAGTAGATTCGAGATGATCGACCGTAAAGCACGAAATAACTGTTCATAGGGGTGGAAGACTGGGTAGGACTTTCAGTACGGACGTGCGAAAATTTTAGCCTAAAATTTAGACTCGTTCAGAGACATGGTTGTAGTCGGACACGAATATCAGAAGATCTGGCCGGTTGAGGTCCCAATTTTTTTCAGGTTTTTAATAGTCGGAGGTTTGCGCTTTCAGGCTGTACAGCTCGTTTTTCCGCAGCCGCTTCCACCGCGATTCAACTCCGTCGATAAAAACATGGAAAAAAGGCCATTTTTATCGACGAAACCTCATCTCCGTAATTCCCGTGCTGAATCTTTCCTCTTGAAGCTGGAGACCTGTAACTTGGGGGTAGAGCACTATTGGGTAGGGTCCATAAAATGGCTTTTTACCGGCCTGCAGGACTGGGTAGGACTTTCAGTACGGACGTGCGAAAATTTTAGCCTAAAATTTAGACTCGTTCAGAGACATGGTTGTAGTCGGACACGAATATCAGAAGATCTGGCCGGTTGAGGTCCCAATTTTTTTCAGGTTTTTAATAGTCGGAGGTTTGCGCTTTCAGGCTGTACAGCTCGTTTTTCCGCAGCTGCTTCCACCGCGATTCAACTCCGTCGATAAAAACATGGAAAAAGGCCATTTTTATCGACGAAACCTCATCTCCGTAATTCCCGTGCTGAATCTTTCCTCTTGAAGCTGGAGACCTGAAACTTGGGGGTAGAGCACTATTGGGTAGGGTCCATAAAATGACTTTTTACCGGCCTGCAGGACTAGGTAGGACTTTCAGTACGGACGTGCGAAAATTTTAGCCTATAACCCCCCACTTTTCACTATTCAAATCATACTGTTAAAGTCGTTTAATCACGTCAAAACAAATTCTGTGTATGGATAATTCAGTGTCCCACTTCTTCCGTTTTTTCTACCTTTTTTTCTACCTCCTATTCCACACTAAGGCACCCCCTCCCGACCACGACCCCCCTCTTTCCCCCCCCATACGACCCCCCCTTGATAATTTATCGACACACGCTTGACCCTGGTTTAGAGTTATCGCTGCGAAACTACTCCTCAGCCAATTCCTTATCTTCTTCTGAGATTGATGGTATTGTGAAGAGGGAACAACTTTTCTTTTGTTGTTTTTGAGGGCAATCCAGTTCTGAGCTAAATATTATTCATAGAGGTTGAGAGAATTCTTTTTATTCTGACCAGTGCTTTTAAAATGAACACACTAGATGGTTCTGTTCTCAGAACAACCAAACATTCCAAATAAGTCGGGAGACTAGTTCCAGAGAGGTCTAATAAGACGAAACGCTTATGCGATTTATCAGATGACACTGCAAGGCATTCAGCATATGAGCATTCAATGCCACTTCTAAAATCAAGTTGAATGTGATGCGAATACCAAAAGGGATCATTTATCAATTATGTAGTTCAGTTGGCACTATCAATAGGTTCGTATGAGCTCCGTCACTAAGGAAAAAAACCCGCACTGCAAAATGCCACAGTTAGTACCGGAAATAATGTGAAACTTATTGATAAACGACGGGGACTCGGTGGGCAGCGCGATCTTCTTGCAAGAGCTTATCACTCTCCGGAAAAAGATCTGAAGGGACGATACTCGAAATTCTTGTGGCCTTTCATGTCATCCTCATGGTTCTAGCAAATCTTTCCAACAGAGAACTTGGAAGCTAGTCCGGGACGAGACCACGTTTACAAATGATTTAAGTTACTGGTATAATTGAGAGAATCCGCTCTTAATATCGCTGTGGAATGCAGACGTAAACAAATGGGGCATATTTGTACACGGACCACAAGAGCTATGGCAAGATTCCTTTCTTGTAGTTATTTACGATTCTGTTACGAAATTTGGGCCACTTTTTCGTAAATCGTAAATCGTAAGAAAATCGCAAAAAAATGACCGTAAATTGTAATTCGTAAACCGTAAATCGTAATTACGCACACCCCTGATCGCGGCGCGGTTCTCTTCGGCAGAGATACAGGGGCTCTGCATCTGGCTCTGGTTGTCTGCTTCTGCCTTCAGCAGAGATCCGAAGTGCCACACCAGGCCGCTGTACTCGTTCCTTGCACACAGCCGTTTGGAGTTCTCTGGTTGTATCCGATCTCGTCCGACCCCGCCCATTCGAACTCGTCCGTGTTGGGGGGTCCGATCTCGTCCGAGCGAAGTCCTATCTCTGTTCATGCACTCTGATATGGTATAAGGCAGCGGTCAAATACTCCATGCTGTCTGAGACATCTAAAATCATTAATGCAACGTGGACGCGCGTGCGGCAGTTGTGCCGGCAACCTTAGATGGGTGTCTCATAGATGCGCATCCCACAGATCGTCCTTGTGAGCTAATCACACTTCCGCCAGAAGCCACATTTTCTCTGATAACTGTGCAGCACAAACACAGTTCGAACGGCGTAAAGGTTCGAGTAGAAACCCTAGCAGCAACAATGCCCAGTTGCTGCCATCCTCCCCTCGATTGCTGCTCAAGCTTTTGTCCCTTTAGCAGCAATTGCTGAGGGATGTCAGCATTCGAGAGTAGGATGCCAGCAACTGGCAACAAGTGCTGCTAAGGTTTCTACTCGAGCTATTACACCGTTTGGGTCCGTTCGTGCTGCATAGTTAACGTTGTCCCTAAAGCATGAAAGGTTGCACACATGGACGTATGGGAAACTCCAAAAGTACGTAGACAAGAGTCGAGACCGCGGCGCGGCTCTCTTGGGCAGAGACGCAGGCGCACACTATGCTGAGCTCCCGTGACTCTGTCCAAGAGAGCCGCGCCGCGGTCTCGGCTCTTGTCTACGTACGTTTGAGTTCTCTGTACATGCACAAATGACTCAACAATAAAACTACAATCACTAGAATTCCACGATCTGCTGTTAAAAGTTATAGAGCTTTAGTTTGAGCCGGAGGGACTTCCTCAACGCCTATCCTCCTCCACGTCGTTATCCCCAACAAGATCATTTCTTGCCGTATTAGAGAAGACTAAAAACAATGTTTAACCATGATACGCAGCTACGTCTAACATGTGAATCAGTGATCTTCTAGTTGGAGATAATGACGTGGAGGAGGGTAGGCGTTACGGAAATTCCTCCGGCTCAAACAACAGCACTATACCATGCGTGCAAGCAGCAAAAACAGGCGTAAAATTGGCATATCACGAAACACTACTCTCGAAATTTCCTTTAGCGCGCCTTGGTCGAGATCGGGCCACGCTCAGAAGAGATCGGACGCCGCAGCGCCGTGTTCGGACGAGCGGGGTCGGACGAGATCGAAGTACAGTCCTGTAGATCAGGGGGGAGGAGGGGGGGGGGGGGGAGGGGAGGATTTCCGTGACGCTTAGACACGTTGTTCCACGTCGTTATCACCAGCAAGCAGATCATGGGTCGACATATTAGAGATGACTGAAGACAACAAGACAACGTTCGACCGTGATACGCAGTTATGTCTAACATGTTAATCAATGATCTTCTTGTTAGAGATAATGACGTGGGGCAGCAGCACAAGCGTTGCGGAATCCTTCTGTGTCAATCTACAGCATTATAATCGTTCTCTCTACATCATGCCTCGTCACACTTTCGGCACGTTCACATTAGGGGCCTTGAATTTTTCAGAATTTTTTTTAGCAAAACTTTGTATAATGGGGTTATTTGAGGTGCCGAACACGAATATCGTATCTATTAGTTTGAACCGTAACCCCATCTTCGTAGTACGGTTGGTGTACTGTGTATGAATTCGCTCACATTTTGCACAGCGGGGTTGTTTTTGGCGCTGATCACGAATATCAACATTATTTTACATGCCGCCTCTGCTCTCCTCTAGAAATCGGCATTTTCTCTGCATCTTCTGTCCTGTACTCATCGTATCCTTAAGAAGATTAGCTCACGATACAAAATGGATACGATATTCGTATCCAACACTCAAATAACCCACCTATGCACAGCTTTGGCGAAGAAATTTTGTTGAAAATTTCGGGGCCCCTAATGGGGAACAGTGCCATTTTTTCCGTATTTTCTACAACAGATTTTTTCACCGTTTCCTAACTATCGTGCTTGCTGTGTTTTTTCCGCTGCCTGTGAGTCCACATGAAATACCTGGTAGTTCTGAGTGCCGCAGGTCCACCCAAGTTCCACCGACCAATACGAGTGTATTAATGCCTCAGTCGTATGTATCTCGTCCCACCGCACGAAGAAGTGAGGTTCATCAGCAGGTTCTGCTCTTTGATAACTGAACAAGGTCCCACAAGTTCGCCGCGTTAGCCTGCGTTCTCTCAGTCCTTCAGACAACTTTAACACTCTTGCCAATAATAAACGTTATCACCTAAAATCTTGTTTAGCTTAATATTAAAAAGGGATCAGACAGTGTTGGTCATGGTTCGACTATGAGACTGCTGCTTCTTGCAGAGCTGCTTGTGTATTGTAGAGTGAACAGAGCTTATGTCAGCCTCATCTACGTGAGATACATCTGTTCTAGGCTTTTTATATGATTTCTGAGTCATTGTGATGATTATTCATTTGCATAATTGGCTGCTGTTGACTTTAGAAACCATTGTCGTTGTTGATTAGTCATATATTTAGTAACCTTTTTACAAGGGAACATTACAGCAGGTCAGCGAAGCAAAATCTAATGGCTGGCTCTCAGAAAGGTGAAGGTTTGCCTCGCATGGAAATGGAGGATGCAGATGGAATGTTTACAGAAGAAGTTGAACAGGTCTTTTACTTCGTAAAGTAGTTTTAATCAGCAGTATCAATTATTCATATCTAGCTTTGTTCAAATTTCAGTCGAAATATGCGAGAGTTAATATTATACAACATAGTATTGCTGTGGAGTAAGGCTTTTAGGTCCCAACCGTCTTAAAATATATTTTTTCCAACAAGTAACTTTACGGCATAAAGGGATTTGGGTAGGGAAGGTGGCAAAAATCGATGATGGCTACCTGAAGTTCGGCAGCATCTCAGTTATTGTCTGTCCGAAACGACGAGTCCGCCCACACACGCGAGGATCGAGAAGCTGCCACGTTCGCCAGCACTCCACGTCATCATCCTGATCTGCGTATCACGTTTCATCGTTATCTTCATGGTACTGACCAATGATCTGGCTGTGACTTGGACGATGTGGCAGCCAACAGCATCCGTCCCAGCCGCGCCGCCTCTTGATCCCTGCGTGCGTGGGCGGACTCGTCGTTTCGGATGGACGATACAAAGGCATCCTTCAGTATTGCCATCAAGCAAGTTTCTTGTGGTGTTCGCTACTGAAAGGAATTGCTTTATTTAGTAATTGAAATTGCTTTATTCAGTAATTGAATTAACTAGCGCTATTACTCTTAGTGACCCACTGTCTTTTTTTTATATCAAAATGGTTTTTCTTTTGCATTTAGCTTCTTTTTCCATACATTGAATGGCTTCACAATGTTTTGGCTTTAAAGCGAACCGTTGGGTTAAACGAGCGTAGCATTCAAGTAGGGTGTTGGTCAGTGAAACTCTCTTGGCCGCATTATTCTCGCACGTAGGTGGCATTTTTTGATGTGATTCATTAACAACCTCGTTCTCATATTAAAAGTAGTTTCATAAGTGGGCGTCACCCTGGGTGATGTTTCCAACCCATTGGCGAGCACGTGGATCACGGGTGAATGAAATGCCGTACACAGGAAACAGTAACATCAGCAACAAATACGGACAATTGTCCTCTTTCATTAGGTTGTTACAGTTTCCGCTGTTTTGAATTTTTTGACAAAAACTTTTATGAAAAATCAAATATCAGGAATTGTCAGTCGAGGTATGTACAGTAACAGTCGCTGGAATTTTGCCGTTTTTACAGCAAGAGCTCGACTCCGCTAGTCCAGAAATCCGTGGACTACGAAGCAAAGAATTAAGTCGGGCAGTGCTGGAGGTCACTGACTTTGGCAGATCGGTTCTTGCATAATATAAATTCTTGTGATCTGTTGACCGGCGCTCTGTTAGAGCTAGATTTGTGCTACATAATGCGCAACTGAAAATTTATCTGCGAGCTCTTAGCCTTTCCGGAGAGTTCAACCAACAAAATTAGGGCGCCCTCCGCGATATGGCAGAATGGTGTGATTTCCACAGAGCCCTTGGAACTTGTCCCAAAATTCCACCGATCAGTGTCCGCAAACTGTTGATGTGCATAGTCAAGGTGGGAAAAGTTCCACTTCAATTCGCTCCACTGCCAGAGAGAAAAACTGCATAATTAAAATTTTGGGTTACCAAGTTTGGTGCATGTGTTGCGACTGCTCAACAAAAAGATGGGGAGAGAAAGTACCAGGAGAATAAAAATGGCCTCGAGATTACTCCACCCGAATGTGGTTATTCTCATGCAATGTTACGTTCCATTTATTATCCGTGCAAGTGCTGTTACCGAGTTTGCATTCTTGAGGGATTCACTCCAAAGCTAATTACATTTCCAAAACAGGATGAAAAAGTACGATTCACACTAAGGAATGTTCGCGAGATCAAGTGCTTGGAAAGGATTCTTGGATATAGGCAAAATCTAATCAGGAATCATTACATGCGTTGAAAAATCTATGCGAAACAGCGGAAAATTACGTAACAACCTAGTAATCACGTCTTTGTTTGCACGTATTTGAACGTAAGGAGGAGATGCATTCTGTCATGAACTGTTTGCTAAACTTTTTTTCGTTTTCAATTAATTTTAGTCAGTTATTCAGCGCTGTAGGCTTTGGGTGTTCAGGGTAGCACAGAAGGGCCAAAAATACAGAACAACGCGCTCTCTCACGTTCAGTGAAGACCTACAATACTGTGATGAGCTTCATTCTTGATTTTTGACTTTTGCTTAAGGTTTTTGACTGCAATGAACTTACGAAATCAGGTGATGATGACCACTTCAGTGATGACGACGAAGATCAGCAGAGTACATCAAAGTACGTCATTCATTTAATATGCGTTGTTTAAGGATTTGTGAATCTGGGTTTCGGTCCTGTAGTATTGAACCCCGAACATGTGTATGCCCGCTAATTCTAACCCACCCGTAGTTCCCTCGGTAGTTGTTCAGCAGTTAGCAATTCCTCGGAAGCAACCCCATCCTCTACTTCCCATCAGGCGCTTCAGAAACGTATATTTCTGTCAGATTACATAAAAACGTACTTTTTAATAGTTGTATGTGTCTATTCCAGTGTTTCTGATGCTGGCACTCAGGCGGTGGTTGATGATTCCTCCTGTGCTTTGCAAGCCCACGAACAAGATTGTTTCTGTATCGCTGTCGCTGCTGAACGATGGTTGGCATCCGGAGGGGAGGACGATGTGGCATACCTATGGGATCATCAAGTATCTGGTAAATGAGAGTAGCTGCCCTTTCTTCTGCGCCATTTTTCATTTCACGAACAGGGTCAAGCGTGGTGTTGGTAAAAACTCGACCCCGAAGCGATCCCCCTCTTGTAGACGGAAAAAATGCGACCCCCCTCCAGAAGAAAAGAAAAGTTTTTTTTTACGTTTTTAGTTATTGCAATTCAACAACTTCCAAAATATCAGGAAGATATTTTTTTGAATTCAATCAATTTCTGAAATTAATTTTTCACTTTCCGATTTTTAATTTTTGTTCTTGGATTTCAAGTTTTATTAACGAAACAACCAGGTAGTTGTCGCACATGTCTAAGTCGCACATCTACACACTTATTCCAAGCAACTGGAGTGACGTAGAAGTCGTATTCATGCTCAAACAGGTCCAGGGTTCGATCCCCGCCGGAAACCATTTTTTGCAAAACGGAGAAATGCATATGGAGCAGTCGGACGTCAATTATCCATGTGTATGAACAAAAACAAACTGTCAGGATCTTTGATCCGTGAAAGTTGCGCGTGAGTGATGTTCTTTCACTTAGAATTGGAATCATACACGTGCAGTGTTTGGTTGTTTGTCACGAATTTAAAAGGATTGGCACGTGACCTGGGAAAATGGCTTGAGCCGTTCTGCTATCAGCAGGATTTACGTTTCCTGATGCACATATTTGTATTTCAAGAATTTTGGTATATTAGAGTTAAAATCGGGTGGCAATTCGTTGGTAAAAAGATGGGAAAATTGCCATTTTTACCAACGGATTACCATCGGTTTACCAACTAGGAATAAAACTCATCCCAGGTAACATGGAAAGCTGAAATTTCATAGGAGCATAGTGCTTGACTTCCACTCTCAGTGTGCAAGGTTCTGTCAGCTCTTGAATATCCGCTGAGAAAGCCATGAAAAAACTTGCTTTTTGGCAAGTTCAAGGATGTGGTGTTAATCTGAGGCGAATACCTTCATGATTACTTCATATGAGGGAACAGCTTCAACGTATTACAATAGAGGAAGATTTGCTCTTTCTTATGCATGAATTCGTTTTTTACAAGATCTCCTGATTTTGTCAGCCATTGAGTGCCAACATACCTCAAATTTAACAAATTTTGCGGTTATGTCTTATGTGGTCTTATTGCTATAAAAAAATTTCCAATGAACGAGAAGCCGTGAGATTTTGCATCATCATAAGGTTCGATTCTGGGAAGCCGTCTCCACAGATTAGGAGCACCATGTGATGTCCGGAGGTCCTAGGACACCATCCACGGAACTGCAATTTGGACTTATACTTATGGGACCCTAGGACTCGATTTACAGCCAAATAAAACATCCAAGCTTGAGAAGGAAGTGTTCACCGACGATTTCACACTTGTAGTTCATAGTACTAAAAGAAAAAGAGCATTTAAAGTGTTTGCAAAACTATCACGCTCGCGAGGAATGGAACTTGGAGCTCGCTGGTGAAAAACGAACTTCCCTACCTTGCCGTTATCATATTACTCTGCTTAGGCGACTCCCCTGCTCCCTTCCAGGCGACCACCCTTGGTAAATTACCATGGTACGCTTGATTTTGCTCACGAAATTCAGTTGTTGACTTGCGAGAGCAGGATCATTTTCTAGACTCAGATCCTGTGCTGAAAGTTGACCATCAGGATTCCGTGACCAACGTAGCCTTCAACAATTCGCAAACTCTTCTTTCAACTGGTGACATGTCAGGACACATTGTTGTGACCCAGCTGTGTGACTTGAGTGTTCGTGCCAAGGTTTGTACTCGTATATGCTTTGTTTTTTTTTTCTGAATGCTTCTTAAATGCAAGTATTTTATAGTTATCTTCACCCTGAAAGTATCCTGTGCCTCTGAAATTAGTGAAAATACCTAATTTTGTTAGAGCTGTGGTCAAACCCATATCCTAACCTGTCGGTTTGATAGCTCAATCCAGAGATGGATTCTAGCCCATCATTATGTTGTCACGAACATTCCTGATCTTCTTACATGCCCGATTTAGTAAGTCTCTCCTGATCCTATCTAAAAGGAAGTTCATTTATGTAATTGATGGTCTATGAAAAAAAAGAAGAAAGAAGGTAGTGCTGTCACCCCTCTACAGCGAATGTCGCTGCGAGTACCCCGGCATGAGGTGCGCGGTCGCGCCGCCTGCTTCCCGAGTCCGCGGAAAGTGCAATGCTATCATTTTATCGATATTGGGTAGAAGCATTTCTTTCAGGCGGCAATAATAGACCATTTTTCAGATTGACGACAGCAATGATTTGGAGTGGATGTGTTGGCATTCGACTAGTGATATTCTTTTTGCTGGAGACAAGGACGGAATGGTTTGGATGTGGCTCATTGGTCCTGCTGGTGTTGCTCAATCTAAAGTAAGCAGTGCTTATTCGTAGGATCGCTTCATTGCAATCGCTTCAAATGTTGGAAAGATTAGGTGTTTGTTGGTAATGGTTCATCCTGTACTGCTGGTCATCTTCTTCCAGATGGTAAACGACTACTGGCAGGCTACCGTGATGGTGCAGTAAGTCAGTTGGATTTCTTCATCTTGATAGCTGTCTCGATCTGTCTGTTTTCTTTATACGTTGTTCTCATTTCATTTATTTCTGATGGTTGAGTATAATAATTCGTGACCTCTGCTATGCAACTTCCTCGAAATGGCCAGTCGTAATGCGATGTCTATTACCATGTGCAGTTTTCAATGCTTATCTCGAGTCTTTCTCGTGCCGGAATCATAGGTGGAATACTCGTGTTCCACCCACCATCACTTTTTTGCCGAGGTAGGGAGGGGACCTCCACTTTTGAGGGGAAGGGGGCTTCTTGGGGTAAAGATGAAGCTTGGCACTGAGGTAAGACTGCAGATTGGAGAGGAGTGCAGGGACATGCCCAGACATTTCAGCTCATGTTATGGATTGGGTCAGATTTTAGCTCTGATCATGCAACACTGTTCGGATGTTGAGACCCACTTATGTCGAGTACCAGAGGAGTTATCAAGTAATGCACCGACAGGGCTAGAGGCAAGAATGAGACGTGCAGTACTTTTCAGAGACGTGTCAGCTGAGATCGTGGATATGGTCAAAGTTGAGCTCTGAACATGCAACCTTTCATGATATTCGTTCGCATTTTTTTTTATCTTTCGAACCATTGCCCAAACGCGCGGTCGTCTTTGTACTCAGCTCGCAATTCTGCAACGACCCATATATAGAAGTGCCAGGTTTCATGCCTGCAAAGATTGGAAAACAAGGAGGGAAATTCCGGGGAAATAGGTGCAAGGTGCGCGGCGCGACCCGCAGCGCGCCAGATATTGATTTTTTTCCAAAGTGCGCGCTCGTCTGCGGGATGAGACATAGATTTCCTCTATCTAATCATATGCACGTCACATAGTTTTCTCGTGAACTGCGTTCTGCCAATTTGCCTAAACATCGGCTATTTTAGAATTTTTTTGGGATTTTGCGACTTTCATTGAAATCCTTTTCAAAATGCGTGGTTGTCTGTGCATTCGTGGTAGAATTCTGCGTCGATCGGTGTAGGAATCGGAGTACAGTTTAGCGTCACAAGCCCTGCCGACCGGTCGTGGAGTACCTCACAACGGGGCTGCTCCAGGGAAGTCCTTGCATCTCCGCACTCCGCGCACTATCTCACCTGATCCATGGAGCATGCCCGTTATAATATAGTCCACGACCGATCGGCAGGGTCTTCCGACTCAAGACGGTACTCCGAGTCCTATACCGATCGGGGCAGAATTCTACCACAAACACACAGACAACCACGCATTTTGAAAAGGGTTTCAATGAAAGCGGCAAGATTGCCACAAAGTTTCGAAAATGGTCCCTTTAAGAGAAATTGGCAGGAAGAAGTGGCGATCAAAGAAGGAAATGTTGTATATGGTTCGATGGAGGACATCTCTCCCTATTACCAGACAACCGCATATTTGAGAAAAAGTCAATATCTGGCGCGCGGCGGGCCGGGACGCGTACACAACCTTGCCATGAACCTATTTTTCCGGTTTTTCTAACGCCAATAGTGAGCTATGGTGTTGACCTGCGCCAAGTCTTCACATATTTTCTAACTCAGAAATCGCTGCTGATTGCCAAACATCGCAGAGCCGCGGAGCGCGCCAGTGTTTTCCTGAAAATTCTTCCCAAAAGTAGGAGAAATTGAAAAAAAAATGTGGACTACATTTCTGTGCTTGTTTTCTTGATGCCCTATCAGTTTTGCATATATCGGCACAGTGCTCTAACTTCTCTAACTTACTATAGGCTAGTTTCGGCTCAGCTTTCCTGTATCCCGAGAAATGCCGTGTGTAAAATCGAAGAAATTTCCAATTTTCATGATGTAATTGTGGAGTGCATTTCTAAATCAAGGAGCAAAGTAAGGAATTTTCGTGTAGTGTTCTGTCTCCTCTAGTCTGCTATTATATTAACATTTCTGAAACTCTTCCTGTTCACTACTCGAGACTGGGGACGTCCCCCGCCCTCCCACCCTCCCAGTCGACGCCTACTGGGGCTGGCAACTTTTCGACCCCCGATTTTCACGGACAACCATCACTTTGGAGGACCTATAATGGGTCACCCATTTGCACGACTATTCCACCTATGGCCGGAATTTCCAGTGTTTTTCTCTTCACTGCGTTACACTTATTTTCCAGGCGGAATTACCATAAAGTTTTTTTCTGTGTTTCAAATCATAAGTGTATAGCGCACATACAGGAAGCTCCAAATGTCCGCAGTCAAGAGGGCGTGGCCACGGCGCGGCTCCTTGATCAGACACAGGCGCTCTCTATGCTGCCTCTGGCTTCTCTGACTCTGCAGCCAACCAGTGGCAGCATGCCGAGCGCCTGTGTCTCTGTCTAAAGCCGCGTCGTGGCCACGTCCCTCTTGACTGCGGACATTTGGAGCTTCCTGTACGTGCACATAAATAATAAATAAAGTACTTGGTATGTACGAGCGCCGAGCAGTTGGTGAGTAGTAGCTGCGCAGGTGCTGTCAAACCACTGGGTGCTTGTGGAATGACGAGAGCCGTGCTAGTGTGATACAGCGTCCTCATCCCTATTTTAGCTCGTGCATAAGGACCGCAGTTCAAGTCGGTTCAGGAAAAGTGGGCGTGGCTCTCCATGAAGAATGGAGTTTGATGATTCGAGATCAGCACTGGAATTTGCATATGGCACAGATCTCTTACGAATGGCACTTCGACCGAGTATCTTTTCCTTGTTAGATCGGTGTTTTATTTAAAAAAAAACTTTCTTTTTAAAAATCTCATGAAGAAAGGCGTTGCGCTGATTGGCGTTGTGATTCTTATGTTGTTTCTGGTTTGCAGGACTATGGAGCCTAAAGGATGGAACATGTACAAATTTATCTCTCTCATCGTCTGTGTCAGCAGTTCACCACCACATCAGTCAAACAGTGGGCGTGATTGGAACTGAAGACGGTGGGCATAGGTCAACCATTGAGTTTGTTGTGAATTTACATTGGAAAAGCCGGCGCCTCACTAATTTTCAAGAATTATCATTTACATGGAGCTGCGTAGTCCCACTCTTGATACTCATTGCTTTATTGACACGCTAACGCACGTATCTTGCCTTAATGAATCCGTATCGTGGGACCGTGACCATTTGCACCCACCGCTAATTAGCAGGCGGGGACGCGGGCGGATGCGTTGCGTGCGCGCCACCACCGAGGGTGGGCAGCGCGGCAAATCTTGTCCGAGTAGTCGCCCCTGCCTCAGGAATGCACTCAGATCAGGGCGCAGGTTTCAGGGCTTCGATCTGCCTTGATCTATTTTTAGAAATAGATGGTGTGAACCGAATCCGTTTAGCAACAACCTATTTAGAGTAGAATAAGTGACGCTTCTACATCAATATTTTAAAGGCAGCAGGAGCTGAAATCCTCGACTCCGAGCTGAGCTGTGGGTAATGAAGTACAGACTCAGCACATCATAAATGTGAAACGAACACAGACAATTATGGCTTACCTGCAGAGAAAATGGAACATTCGTCGCGAACACGCCTGGCCGTGTTCGCGCGGGGACGAGTTTTCCCCGGCGCAAAAGCCATTGCGGTGCGTAAAGGGAAAACGAAATGCATTCAATTCACAGGGTTTCATGGCGGGACTCGGCCAAAACCACGCGCCGCAATGGCTTTCGCGCCGGGGAAAACTCGTCCGCGCACGAACACGGCCAGGCGTGTTCGCGACGAATGTTCCATTTTCTCTGCAGGTAAGCCATCATTGTCTGTGTTCGTTTCACATTCATGATGTGGCGAGTCTGTACTTCACCACCCGCAGCTCAGCTCAGAGTCGAGAATTTCAGCTTCTGCTGCCTTTAAGGGCATGCTAGAATTTCCTGCTTCTATTTGCTTCTCCATCAACGTGTTTTATTTCAATTTGTTCGTTTATATGCTGGTTGGTAGTGATACAGCGTGAAGGTTTAAGCTTCTTTTTTGAAGTGATACCAGAAAAAGGGCAAAAAAACATTATCCATGCGGATTTGTGTGTAAATTTGTGAATAGCATAGATAATCTGCATATCTGAGGATGGGTCACCCTTTCAGGTATTAATAAACTGTCTGCCAAAGTTGCTATACCCTGAAGTAGTGCCACAGGGAAAACAGTGTCTCTCGTTTGACCCGTTCAGACAGAATCAGCTAATTGACTATAGTTTGTTCGCAAAAATCATGGTTGTAATAGTAACACGAAAGACATTGGCAAGAATTCGAAAATGAGATTGAATAATGAATGCAGTTAAAATAACTATTCTCATACGTAGTTATAAGAAGGACAAACATATTTTTCTACTGAAGAATTCATGCCACTTTCTGTTTGATTCAAATTATCATCAGAAGTGACTTCGCCTACTTTCGAGTCGGTGAAAAAAACCTAAGCAAAACCAGGAATGCCATCTGATAATGAATATAGATGCTCTCAAAGCTTGTTTTTTCGTTACCAGAATGATTTTTTGGCATCAGTTTTGCTCAAAACTTTTGTAGAGGTAAACTTGTTTGAACAGGTTCACTTTGATCGAGGGGGATGTGATAGTCACATGCGGCGGCAATAGTGAGTGTATATCTGACTAGTGCTTTATTAAATAAGTACAAACCAAGCCTGTTGAAACCATATGAAAAGGCATACGCAGCTCACTTTTAGGAACTGAACCTTGCACAGTGAGCTAAAGCGCATAAGAATTTCACGCTGGGCCAATACTGCCACATTTTTGGAACATAGCCCACTAAAGTAACTTACGAAGCCACAAGTTAATCTAGAAAAAAAAAACTCTGGTCATCTGACTAACATTGACAGCGCAACTCGTCCAAATCTTGCGCCTTTGCTGCGTCCTTCGCAGTGCGGCGTGACCCATCATTAACGAGCTGCTCGCAGTTAACCAATCCCAGCGCTCGTAATCCTGCCTGCAGCCCCGTCCCTAATTATAGCGGGTGCAAAAGGTCCGTTTCCCCGTATCGTTGATAATGACTCGTTTCATGACCTTTAAAGGCAAGGTCCGGGCAAAATTTCATCTCCCAAATTTCTACCGGATTCGTAGCCCGAGGCGATGCATCGGACGAAAACTATAGAAAAGTCGCTGAAAAGATCCCACAATGAACGCTTTCCATCGTCCAATTTCGGTGCGGCGTTTGCGGGTTTGCGGCGTCCGTGCTTTCAAATGACGTTATACGGCGCGCCCAACATGCTGTCTGTTGTGGAGTCGTAGGAAAAAATTCATATTCGAAGAACTGGTGGTCCGTTTGATGGGGCGGGGAAGGTTTCACGAAGCGTTCGTTAAGCCGCATGTATCTGAGCATCCCTCATTGTTCAATATGCACGCGCGCAGCTTTTGTAGCTTGGAGCGGGTTTTCCCACGGGTACCGTAATCCTCGGACGTTTTGTCCCATATCTAGCGATAGAGCTCATATCGAGGTCTCAAACTTGACATACGTGGTACACCTATGGTTTGGACTCCAGAGAGCAAAAAACTTGGGTGGGCAAGATTTTGACCGGACTTTGCCTTTAACGGCGCAGAAATCATACAAGAAAACGAAAAGAAAAACTAACTATTTGCAGAAGAAAAGAAAGCTCCAAAAAAGGGAGCAGCAAGGAGGTAAATAATCCCAAGGTGTTCCTCATTTTTTTACTGAAGCACTATTAACTTTTTTTTCTGCTGATAATTCCTACCTTCTTTTTTTTCTCACAAAATATGGACACAGTATTTCCATGAGGTGGTGTTTACCAAATACTGGTGGTACTGAGTACGAATCAGAATATTCACCGCTACTAGGCTTGTTGTTTATGTTATTTTCAGTTTGCCTTTCTTGGTGTTCTAAGTCTGTCACTTCATTTTGAACATTTTTTTCGAGAGGTGGACATCTTGGTAAAGAGTAGTTAGCTGGTTTTCAGTAAGATATAAGAGTTGAAAGAACCGCACTACCTTTCTGCTTTCCCCACGTAGCTCATACCTTTCAACTTGCTGAGGAGTACCGAAATCATTTAAATATTTACAATTAAATCGTGGGAGAGAGTTCGGGAGGTGGAACATTTCGCCTAGACACTTTCTGAGGTGTCAACTACAAAATTCCTGCCCCGGAGGCTACTGCTATAGATTTATCTAGCACAATGGTGTTATGAGCAAGCGGTAGTAGCACCTTTTAACTATTTTTGCTGAAATCACTAATACTGACGTGAATTTGAAGGGGACTGTTTTGAGATTTTCCCGTCGCTTGCATGCAGAATATGGTTTTGGATAGAATGCATATTTTCCTTGAGCTATTACATGAGGAGTTACGAAGTTACCACGCTGAAAACTAACGTAGCATAGATGAGAATAGGATTTGTCGTTATACACATGACATAAAAAAACACTTATCTGGTATATTACCTTGTACTTCTAACGTTGTAATTTTGGCGACAGCTTCGTTTACTATGTTCTTATTAAGGTTCTGTGCACGTCGTGAATACAGCTCATATCGACAGGTTAACCGTAACTGTTGTCTTTCCGCCCCTCTCCGAACCAAGCGAGGCAAGCGAGGTACTGTCCTAGCTGAATATACATGTAATCATCATCTGATGTGATGGCATTAGAGCTTTTGCTAAAATATCAAATACAGAGAACTCCAAACGGCGCAGTGAACAGTCAGGACCGCGTCGCGGTTCTCTTGGGCAGAGTCACGGGAGCTCAGCATAGGGTGCGCCTGCGTCTCTGCCCATGAGAGCCGCGCCGCAATCTCGACTCTTGTCTACGTACGTTTGCAGTTTCTTATACATGATATTAAAGGGTGTTCGATTGGCTTTTGTAATACAGCTCATAACTATAAATGTGTTGATATTTTCATTTTAGCGTGAAGAATTCATAAAACGGTTAGTGGTGAAAGCGATATATGGCAAATGTCCGCCGCGCTCGGTGTTCTGGCGAAATCTTCGGTAATGATTCCAAGAAGTTGCGGCTTATTTTCAGTTGATCTTCGCGCTCACACCCTGAACTCACAACAGAGCATAGGACTTGTAACGACCCTCCGTCCTTCACAAAGACAGCAAATTCATAGCTACAGTCCTTGTCGAAAAGATAGACGGATTGCGCGTGCGGTTTCATATCGTCGCGGCCGCAGAATCGCGGTGGGACCTACTACACCCTCTCACCTGGGGCATGCTCTCTTCACATCCATCGTTCGGGTCCCACCGCGTTTCCGCAGTCACGGAATCCGTCTATCTTTTCGACAAGGACTGTACAAGTTTGCATCCCTCCTCTAGTGGTAACCTACTTTTGGTGGGAAATTATAGACTAACCATTGCTTTGATAACAGCTTTTCTTCTCATGCAGAAGAGAAACGTTGACGAAATGACACAAATATAAATACAAGTTCCATGATGTAAAGTGAGTGTACATCATGGCGCTTTTTTTTTGAATTATAAAAATAATAGGTTCGGGATGAGGTTTTAGTTAGTTTAGGAAGGTAGTAGAAAACAAATCAGAAGAAGGAAAAAGAAAGACCGAGAAAGTTGGCCTTGTCACTAGCTTCGTGCTAAAAAGATGAATACGTTGATATTTCTCCGAAGAATAGTCTTTCCTGACAGCACCAATATAATCTTGAAACATCGATTGGTATGCTGCATATGTACGCACTTCAGGTAGATGAGGAAAACATCGAAAATTGTGTGGAATGCGTTCAATATTCTCCATTCAATTCGTGGTTAGCCGTTGGAAGAAATGATGGTACGCTATGCATCTACGAGACTGGTTCAACTACTCCGCGCAGCATCTACAGAGCTCCCTCACCTCAGGTACTTCTGGTGTGATTTAGAACTGATCTCTTTCATTGATACAGACTAGTCGAAAAATTTATTCACGATCAATAATCTGAAGTGACTGGTATAATAGAATATCTTTTGATTCGAATGTTCAGCATTTGGCGGTATTTGAATACATCTGCAGGCATTCTGTAAAGTATGGACTTCCGTGTGAAATAAGGGGAACTTTGCTGTTGGCTCCTCAGTTTTCGGAAAGTATTAGGTTGTTGCGAAATTAATTGCCGAAATAGGCGCACCAGTTCAAATTGTTGTAACTCGGCTCAGACACAACCTTTTTCGTCGCTTTAGCAACCATTCAATTCTGCAGATCCTCCTCGACAATTCAGCAGGATTGCATGCCCCCTACAACAAAAACGTAGATCACAAGGATTAGCAAACTTTTGGAAGGCGATTTCAGCATGCGTCAGATCAGCAATGTGCTGCTGCTTAACGTTAGCCTGGAGCAGGGGAAAACCAGCATTTGTTCACCATTTCCGATACATCTATAGCAGATTTGCGGATCTCAACTCGTAATTACAATACTAGGACTCTGCGGTTAACCATTGACGGAACGATGCAGTCAGTCACACCCTTACAGCACCACCAAACTCCTGGCACAACCTCCTTAAAGAGAAGATCTGGCTTGGGAAAACTTAGAGATGGGAGGACGTGTCTACCGATACGAATTCACGCTTCTTTTTATCGTACAGGAACCAAGCTCCATATATAGCTCCTACGCTGTCTAGAAATGGGTAGTTTTTGGGGCGAAAAATTAGATCCCTCTATATAATAAAGCACTAGCCCCCCTGTGTACTTTGAACGTGTGGCTATGTGTCAGGACTGCTATCCCTCTATATAATAAAGCACTAGCCCCCCTGTGTACTTTGAACGTGTGGCTATGTGTCAGGACTGCTATTGGTCAAACTCGCCGCTGCGACCACGCCCAACTCGCTTGACCGGTCGTAAACAACACTGATCTATGAATCAGTGGTGTGGTCCCAGCGCGATAGCGGAAGTGCTGGCACGCCGGGTGGATTACGTGACGTTCGTCACCCGTCCTTTCGCGAACGCGGCGAAAGGGGCGGGGTGCGCGACGAACCCTCCCGGCGTCTGCGCTAGGGAAAGAGAAGGTAGTGCCGCGCGCGAATTCTTGCGCGGCGGCGCGGCGGGTGACGAACGTCTGTAGACGCGCCGGGTGTGGCCCACTAGGCGAAATATAATTGCGGTGACCGACAACCACAGGCTCCGCCTATCGGCCAGCAGGATCTGAGCTGTAGGACGTCTGGCCCGACTCCTCGGCTGTCAGTGATATGACGTGTCTTCAGGCGTTGCCATGATGGGTGGTCGCTGAGAAGAATGATGTTACCAGCGCATCCTATTTTTCCACTGAATTTAAGCTAAGAGTTGAGCCAAACTGAGAAAAATAAGTATAATGTTCAACTGTTCTGGAATGCTAAGTTTGGCAGTAAAGCTCTCTCACCTGTGGAAAGAATCAATTATTACGCTGCAAATATTCTCTAGACGTCTAACGCGAAGTGTGGTAAAGTTCTACTGCTGTCCTCCATGATTTAAGTTCATATAACACATAAACAAAGGCTGAACAAATTTGATCTCCCATCTTCTATACTTCTTCCGAAATCGAAGATCGGAGAATCAGCAAGTCACATATTTGCGGCTGCCCACGAATCCTCCTCTTTCAAGTAATGTCAAAAACGTCAAAGTATTCACTGATTCACTAGGATGAAGGAAGTGAACGTGCACCACTTCTTGAATCTATTTTGCACCTTTTCTGCACTTCTTCTGCTAAAGCTGTCCTGAGTTGGACATACAGCCAAGCTGCGATAAACTTTTTAAAGCGTGTTTTTCTTTTGGATTCGAATGATCTCTGTTTGAGACCATTCTTACATTCTTACGGAACGCTTTCGAGCTATGATATAGAGGCTGTGAAGGGGTTTGGGAGTCCGTCTCTTCGCTGGAATGATAGTTGAAGAGGGAGGAGTTGCTATAAAATTAGTAATGTTAGTATAGAATAATAAAGTGGTAGCAAAAATTATAAGAATGATTACCTAATTGCCCGTTTCGTTCCCTAACCATATACGGGTAACTAGGTTAAATGAATAAGGTCCTCCTGGGAACTCATCAGTATGGCGAGGAGGACCTTATTGGTTAGAAACTAATAGGTAAAACTTACCTATCTATCCTCCTAGGGGAGAGCTACGGGAGGGTCTTACTCTATATCCATGCTATATCTATGTGTACAACACAGAAATCTTCAATTAGGACATCTATTTTGCAATGAAAATGGAATATTTTGGATCTCTAAGGCAGAATGGGGGAATCATTGATGAAGAAAGTTTGATTTCGCAATTAGAGCTGTGAATCATTCAAATACAGCAGAGTTGAACGGAAATTTTTACTGCATTCCTTCTAAAGCATCAAGTAGTGGCAGCAATTAGAAATTAGCGGTCAGGGGAACAAATGGTGCACTCCATGAGCTTAATATTGTGCTCACGAAATAGGAATAGAATCTTTACGCATTTTTTTTCTGTTACAAGCTAATTGTGCCCGAATCACAACAATTTCCATTTTCAGCGTTATATCATAAATAAAAACGACTTGACCACGTGAGGATCTGTGCTGCTACTCATACAACGAACCATGTAGAAGCTCTCTATATAGTACATAATAAGAGCAAATCTCCAAACCGTTTAGGAGCTATGCAGTTTCGCAGAAAATCACTGTCATCCGCGAAGCGCGGCGAAGCTGAGTTTACCTAGCCCGGAGGTAACCTGGCACACGGGGCCGAGTCAGAGCGCCGCGAAGCGGCGCTCTGGCTCGGGTTTTTTTTTCAGAGTTTACCTAGCCCGGAGGTAACGTGGCACACGGGGCCGAGTCAGAGCGCCGCTTCGCGGCGCTCTGGCTCGGTTAGAAAAGATGACAAAGCGGGTGAGACGCTGGTCATCTGTCTGATCGTGGGGTGTTTACTTCCGCACCTTTCTTGTCATGTCAATTGAAGTCAAATGTTTTGGAAGTGTAGTATAGTGAGCCCCCATCCGTGCCCTCAACGTCCAAATGTTTGGACCCGGTTTAGGTTCCATGAATGTCCTTAACGCTTGATCGTCAAAGAACAACTTGTGGTCATGACCGTGGTTGCTTTGGGGATCAAATCAAAATCGACGGAAGAAAAATTTGCGACCGAATAGCTCACTGCCCATTTGGAAGGCGATTCGAAGCCAAAACAAATGCGCAGCATTTGAAAGAGGAAGAAAAACCCTACGAGAAACTCACATAAGTTGAGCTGAAGTTGCTCAAATTTGACAGAAGAGGATAATTTATTTCTGCATACTCCGGAACGGCAATTATTTTCTCAACAACCTGATATTAATACAAATGTTCAGTACTATTCCCTATTCTTCGAACAATCAACCAAGCTAATTTCGCAGGCTGGAAATGATGCCGCATCGACTCACTAGTTAACTGAAGTTGATATCAGTAAACTCAAGAGATCAGTTAGCGCGTATCAGCGTACCCACAGCTCAGCAAACGAGAACAACGTAACACTCTGGGTAACCGGCTCTGAATCCGGCTCTCCGAAATGTTACCGGTCTGTGGAGGATGACTTCATTTTCATGGTAAAGTATCAAAGAAGCGATCTGATTGGAGGTGCTGCCATCAGGCGAGTACGATAGATCTCTGCCCACAATAATTTGGCCACAAGGATCAGCCATCCTACCATCTCGCGTCAAAACAGCGACTGCAAGAAATTTTCCACGATTAGGAGGGCCATCCTCAAGAGCGGAGAAATTTCCAGCAAAAAGTTGAAGAAAGCAGTGGTTCTGGTAAGTGTTTCTCTCGCGGAGAACACGTATAGAAACCTTGAAAAAGTCTCCATTTGGTTAGTCACCTGTTCTGACTCACATAGCAGTGACTCCTTCCAGAAGGAATCTCACTGACTTGATAAAATTGATCCCTGATGACTCTGGAAAATTTTGATTGAGGTGTTCTGCTATCATTCTTAGATTAAATATGGTTTTGCTCGGAGATGTGCATCCATAGTTTCACAGTCTAGTATCTTTTATCTGTATGTTTTCGGTTCCGTCATGGCACATCTGATCGCATAAAGGAGTGTTTAAACTTCGGCGCGACGCAACCATCGCGTCGAGCAAACTGTTCAGATGCGACGGGTCCCAAGTGGATGCATGCGCAAACAGCGGTCGCGATGTGGTAGTTGGCGTTCGCCCTCGCGACGTCGCTTCCTGTTTATACGTTTTCCTCGAAAAACGGGCGCGATAGGCCGGATTCGCGCCGTGCCTGCTAGCAAACGCGACGCGATGGTTTCACTGCTATTGCTGGGGGGTGGGGGGACACTGTTCTATTTCCCGTTCATGTAGACATTGTTGTACCGGAAGTTTAAAACAGCGTTCCATCAGGGCGATATTGATTTATAGGTGAATGTAGGGTAGTCGTACGCTTCGACACTTTCCATAATTTTTCGTCGTTCCAGTGTGATTTTGTGGTGAAATGAGTGAAAGAACCCCCCCCCCCCGAAATCATAGCTCCAACCCGTGAAAAACTGGGAAAGATCGAAGGCGCGAGACTAGAACATGACTTAGTGAAATGAAACTCATAAATGGATCAAAAAATCACACACGCAACCAGCAAAGGACCAAAGAACATCAAATCGAGGTACAAGAAGAAAGTATGCCTCCAAAGAAACACCACTACTACTAGAGCACACCTAAACAGTGAAAAATTTCAGAGAGTGTCGAAGCACGGGGCTACAACAACGTATGCATAGAAGAAAAACAGTGATAACTCAAATGCGAAAAAAAAAAACTGAACAAATGTATAAATGAGAGAAACCAGCAATGCGTCCTTCCATGTATTGGAAACAAAATTCCTTGGCGAAGAACACTGCATACGTTGCAGCGCTCACAGAGTTCATCACTGGAAATCCCTGAGAACATTTTCCGAACATTTTGGACCACAAACTTTACCATAAGCTTCAATATAGTCCGTGGAAACCCACGATTCCGGGTGTGGAGCGTTAGTTGCGGTTGAACATTAATTGCATGAGGTGCGAAGATCTCGCACCTCACTCGCACCTCCGCAACATTGACAACCGTTGCTCTAGCAGTCTGCGTTCTCCAGAGTTAGTAAGGGCAGCTGCCGAGGACAACTCGGACCAGTTGTCGCGGACGACATCTAGGTATTGCAGCCATCCTGTAATATACGTCATCAAGGAAACTTTATAAACCTGTTGTTGTGGCTAATGTTTCCGAAAGGCAGTGGTATTAAATCCCGTGGAAAAACCGCACGAACTTATTGCCCAACCTAAAATATGTCCAATATTTTGGGTGTTTCGAAGATTGAAAATGGTCCAATAATTCTACTCTGATATTATAAATAAGGGTCAGCAACGCAACACGAGTTCGCAATACGTCGAGTTGAACCTTCAGCTGCATCTCCTCTCTGGTGCTGCCATCTCCTCGCCAACTGCTGCTAAAGCTTTTGATCTTTTAGTAGTAATTGCTGAAGGATGGCAACAACTGATGGGAGGATTGCAGCAGCTGGGAGGAGATGCTGCTAGGGCATCACCATCTGAGTAGAAAAGAAATCAGAGGTGCTTCGATTATCAACCGGATGAGTTTAAGAGTGAACCATTTCGGATTACGATCACTTTCCTCATTTCCCGCCGCCTTTCAGTTCCACTCTGCACAGCTCGCCTATTTTTCCTACTGGAAGCAAACAAAATAGTCTCTAGCGCAGATTTTGACAAAATTGATCACTACGTTCGTTCTGACCATGGTGCTGAACCTAGGATTGCAGCAGAATCTGAGGGAGCAAAATTACCGAGTGCTACCTTTACCCAGCTGAGGTTTGTGACAACTGCGACATCGCGCGCGACGTACTTTAGGGATCGCGGCAAATATCAGTTTTTCGGGGCCCGCCCACATGTCGTAATGGGCAGTGCGAGTGATTTGGACAATTAAAGGCGCGAGCGAGGTGCGAAGACGCTAACGACCCTTGAAGCATATCTGGAGTCTCGCACCTATAATGGACCGCAACTAACGCTCGCCATCCCACGATTCCCGCTAAATGGAGGTGTGCCTGCAATTTTGCGTCTGTACGTAAGTTTACGACGTTCAGCATGCCGCAACGACGCGACGCAACGTCTTCGTCACCTGTTGCGTAGGAGCTTTGAATTTTTTAAAGTTTCTGCTATTAATTGTCGGACACTATTCGGCTAGTTCTGCCTCAAAATTTTAAAATGAAAACTTTCGCCCAAACTTCGCCTGGGGGGCTTGCTTGAGGTGCTGAACACGAATGTCGTATCCATTTTGTACCGTAACTCCGTTTTTGTAGGGTTACGGTGGGTATACTGTGGATACGGTGTCTCATAGAATGCTCTGAAATTTTCAGAGGGGTTGTTTTGGGCGCTGATCACGAATATCGTATCCGTTTTGTACCGTAACCTCCTTTTTAAAGAGATACGGTAGTTTTACGGTGGGAAATTGGGAGAAAATGCCGATTTCGGGAAGAAAATGAAGCATGCATGCAAAATAAAGTTGATATTCGTTATCAGCGCCTAAGACAACCCCTCTATGCAAAGTTTGAGAGGATTCTGTGAGATACCTTATCCGCGGTATACCTACCATAACCCTATAGAAACGGAGTTATGATATAAAATGGATACGATATTCGTGGTCAGCACCTCAAATAACCCCCGTACACCAAGTTTGGGCGAAATTTTTTATATTGAAATTTTTGGGGCAGAACCAGCCGAATAGTGCCAATTATCGAAAGCGCCGAGAAACTTTCAGGCTGTTGTGGTCAAATTTTCTAAATTCAGGCGATGGTACGAGCACTGTGGTCTATGGAAGGAAGTACGCCTTTCCTGTGTGTTGGTTCTGTTGATGGCACCGTGAGAGTTTTTGATGCCAGGGATGGGTCACTGTACAAGGTTTTTAACATTTTGAGAATGAACCCTCACAGTGCGCTTTAAGTATCTGTGAGCTTTGATTATCCAGTATTTGACAGTCAAAATAATCATTTAGGAACTAGGAAATGGTGGCGACGAGGTATTGGATATGGCGTTGTTAGGCTCGAATCCTTTACGTGTAATGACTGCTGCCACTGGTGGAGTAATTCGAATTTTTGACTTGTCATTGCTTTGACGGAAAAGCAGCTTCTGTAGATTTGGTAACTTGTTGACATAGAAACATTGCCTGCACACCGTTGAAATTTGTTGTTGTGGTTTTTGTTGCTGTGAATGGTTAATGAAAGATTCAGTGGACATTATAACTTGCTGTTTCTACGGGCAAACCCACTACGCCTATCTCTCGAGACTTCTGCGTTTTGATTCCAGTTTAGTATCGCTTCACATCTTTTGCAGATGACTTACTACCAAATGTACAGAAATACGACCCTCGGGGAGGCCCTGCAGAAAACACTTGACGATCTTGTTCATGAGCGTATGTGATGTGGTCTACTATTCATATTTGGTTCAGTTCGTCCAAGTACGATTCCTGACAAACTCGTGAACCGCGTGATGATGAGCTACGAATTGTACGCGCTGTCGCGTACAGTGGACGGCAATGGTGGTGGCCCATTCGCGGCCTCGAGAAGGACGCAGCGCGACCGCTCCGCGCGGGCCGAGGTCGGTGTCATCGCCGCCAGGATGCTAGTTCTAGGGTCTTTTCTTCCCGATTTGCTCGAAAATCCTTAAAATCGGGTAGAAAAGCTGCTAGAAATTGCATAACAGCAGCAGAATACGTAGGTTACGGCGCGCGCGGCGCGGTTACACGACGTCCTTTTCGAGGCTGCAGATGGGCCAACGCCACTGACGTCCACTGTACGTGGTGGTGGAGTAAGTCGTGGTGGAGTGAGTCGTAAGCAATTTTCAGGCTACGTTAGTGCATAGATTCTTTGTCAGGTTACTGGTCTTTGTCAAGAATAGTACCATAATGTACAGCGCCTGCCAAATTTGCCAGTGGGTAATACATGCACTTCAATGGTGTTGGTACGCGAAAAGCACGGAAGGATTTCAACGGTGCATGGGGTGATAAGAGATCACATAACATGTGGTTGTGCTGATTATGTCCCGCCATGTCGCTTTGTCTGCAATTCAGTGAAGCTGTATGCACTACCCTTCAACCAGTTCCGCAAACTGTACATATGTATGGGTGAACCAAAATGTGTTTTCGGTTTGTGCATTTGTGTTGCAGCTGCAATGAAACAGTGCGATAGCCTACATACAGGCCATTCACAGCGCACTCGATATCGCACCGCCTGAACGCATGCGTTTCACGTACTTTCCACATCATTTCCGGGACCGTTTTAACATGTCAGGTACCTATAAAGCACTGGGATCAATAGGCTAGGACGTGGGATACTTATCAAAAGCGCATCTGCGCTCTCCACGAGGCCATACCGAGTCCGTTATGAAACGCCTGTACAGTGCTTTCGATCCGCAACTTCGTCCTCCCGCACCGCCTGAGATCACGTCCTGCTGGCATCGTTCCCGCAGCCAACCGGCTGAGTATCGATCGAAGGCACTGTACATATGGCGTTAGGGAAATGAATTCGTATCGACCGCAAATCTCTTTGCTTCTACGCAACCATCCTTATGATGGTAGCGTAGTCAGGGGGAATCTGTAGGTTGTCACAGCCACAACGTCCCACCCATGTTTCACTGTCGTGATGAGTGTGTTGGCGCCTAGCCTTGCAAAGGGTTGCTTTTTCAAAGTGTATGAGCAGCAGCTCTGTCACATTTAAGTTGAGGACGATGAGTGGGGTATACGCTCTCAGCAGTCGTACCTTTTCTTTTACATGGGAGTAACTGCTCATGGCTATTTCGAAGCTCATTTGGCGTGCAGTCGTAGTTTTTCCTGGGTAGTACTTTTCCGTAGTGATACGAATGCTGGTGAGAGCATTGCCTTTGAACTCAGGCTTCCGTTTCCCTCCGTCTCGTGCGCTTTATTCACTCACAGTAAGTTCTCTTGCGATAGAGTACTACGATGATTTCGGACTGCGCTAAGCAAGGCAGGATGGGAAAGTGGCTGAAATTAGATGCTGTGAGAAACACTACCCATTTTAGAATCACCATTTGTGTCTGTAGCTTTGTTTCAACACCAAATATTATGTTATTGCAGAAATGATCCCACAGCAGCTTGCCGAGAAGGTACTTTTCATATACGATAAGGCAATCAATAAGGCTCTGGCACAGAAAGCAAAGAACAAGATGTATTTCAAGGTCAGCTTCGTTTTTCATGTTCAATTCAACATATTAAGGAATAATAGATAATTCGTGTCTAGGCATGTGCGTATACATAAATCAAGTTTCTTAGGTTATTTTCAAAAGTTCTACCCTCAAGGTGTGACTTTTTTAGTCCACATGCTGTTTCATATTTAGCATCGGGTTTGAAAGGGTACATAGACTTGAGCGTCTCATTTTTTTCGGCCGAGTTCTGCCACATCTGCACTTTGTCGCGGCAGCTAATCGATGCGTGGAACCGATTCTTCTCCGCGTCTCAATGCCTAATATACCGCATCGGCATGCGTACTCACAGAATTAGCCTACTGTAGAGGTTGAATGAACTGTTCTGGAATGAATTCCTGCGGAATTTGAATTCTCTGAACGCCTTTAGCTGCATTCGTAGTGCATCGGCGTCCGATCCGGTCGGACAACGTACGATACGTATTGATCCTCGTCGGAACTCATCAGAAGAGCATCGATACGTATCGTTTGTTATCCGATCGGATGGGACTCCGATGAGTTCTAACTACAGCTTTTGGGCTTTGGCAGATATAGGAAACTTAAACGTTGAGGACCTTGGGACCAGCTAAATGCGCCGTAGCGTGGAAGGGAGCAAGCGGACATGCGTGGTTCATGACAGATTGCCGTGCCGCAACGAACTGTGCTGGTCCGTGGGAGCCCGGACGGTTGGAGTTTCCTGTAACTGTCCATTCTAAAGGCTCCGTCTCTTCAGTTAATCTTCCTATTTTTTTTTGGAATGGGATGTTATACTCGGTATTTAAGGCTGAAAAGCTAAGAGCTTACCGACATTGTGATAATGTGTGGACTTTCCTCATGGAGCGAGTAGATTTTCGTGACAGCATACGTGTAAACAGAGTAAAGTTCGTCGCTTGTGATGGATCAGCCAAGCTAGCCAGTTCCTGAATGGAGTAGTGTTTCTTGGGCATTCGGTGTTTTGTACAATCTTACTAGTTGTTCCAATTTTTCAACAGTTGCATATGACCACTGGTTCTGTTTTTTTTTTTTTCATCTTTTTATACACTCCTGTAGCGATTCTGCATTCGCACGTGATAAGGTTCTGGAAACTACAAACTCGCTGTTAATATTGTTTGTGTTTTTTGAAGTGAGCAGTTTATATTTTTGATTCCCAGTTCATGTGATTTTCTTTGTGATTACTCCTTTGTGATATTCGAACATTTACCATTCGGTTGGTGCCTTCTGTATTTTTTGCCTTTTTTTTGTTGAGCCTTGTGTAAAACACATAGTACAATTCGTTTGCATGCTGAGCATCAGCTACAAACTGATTGCCGTGCCGCAACGAACTGTATAAATGGTTGTATTGGTTGTAGTGTGCAATGTTCGAAAAGTTAGAGTCTACCTCTACTTCTAAAGGAGTTTGGTGGTTTTACCACAAATTATGTCTTGTCACCTTACCTACAGTCTGTTCATTTAGACGGTGCACTTCACGTACCGGTGAGACACGCGGTTAAGCTGGCATTGGAGCGAGGTGATAGATTTATCAGCTACTGGGATCAGTGAAAATGAACGTCGTAGACGTTTCACCTCGTTCCATTGAGAACGTAGCCGCGGTGCTGACCGATACAGGTAGTGGCCCCGTCCGAATAAACACACTATATGTATTTGAAGAGCAAAATTCTGGACATGCTACGAATGTGCAGCTTTCATGATTCTCGCAATTCTGAAGATGTACCTACGTCTGTTAAGAAAATTAAAATCTCAGTCTTTTTCGACAGAGCAGTCGCATTTTCCGTGCGAAGTTTGCTCTAGAGAAGATGGCGTACGTGATGTACCGAGAAACGACGCTTGGCACGGCTCTTAATCGCACCCTAGAGGAATTTGTCGAAGAGGGCCTGATCACTAGGCCTCTCGCTATGAAGGTGCTGACTACTTTTGACAAGAACATCAACAAGGCACTCGCATTCCGGGTCAAGAACAAGGTAACTGTTCTCCTATTCCTTTAGCTACTGCCGACAGAAAGTTTTCGATGGTTACTTTTTTTAAACAGTCTAACTGGGGCTTTGCCGCTAAACAAGTAGTAAATAAACTATGCAACCCTCAAACGGCACTTTTAGTAGAGATATTTGTAGATGGTGCTTTTGATGATCTGCTGTTTGTCCTGCTGGTTGTATTTGCTTCGCGTCGTCACGTAGCTTGTTTGCTTGCAAAAAATATGTGCAGTCTTTCTCTCATCTACTTCACAGCACACTGCTCTCGCATGAGCTCACAGTAGTAACGGACTGTCGACTAAGAAATGAGTCAAAACAACATTTTAAACATCGGAAGTTTGAAAGTGGAAGCTAAGAGCACTGGAATATCGCGAATGCCCGAAAGAGAAGCACGGTTTATCCTGGTTGAAACTGTCAACGCAGAAAATCCAGGCTAGAAATAGACTTCATTCTCTAGATCTTCCGAAAAGCTCCTAGATTTTCGCAGTTTTTCTGGAGTCAGAAGTGCACTGAGTCATAGAGCCCAAAATTTGGAGGTTAGGCCCCCTCCGAGTCCTGTACTTTGGAGTGTTCATGTACAGAAAAGAAACCGCGAGTGGTGACCATGACTGTAGATGTTGTGCGGTAGTTGAGTCATAGGAGCGGTTGTTACAATTTTTCAAAGTATGTGGAAGTGGGCTGTCCAATTGTCCTGGGCACACCAGCACTTTATCACGACGTAACCTCAAGCAGTGATTTTCACACTCTTACAGCCAGCCACCATTCTACAAATATGGAGAAATTGCACCCGCACGCTCCTAGATATGTACGCCTTTTCACTGACACACGACCTCTGAATAAAGCGCACTCTTGAGATACATACAAATCGAATGAAAAAGTGCAGCAGTGGTGATGGCTTCACTGATTCCCCAACCAATGAATGATGTACAGTGGATTGAATAAGAACCGAATAATTTCTTTACTTCGATAAACAATTCAGGGAACAATATAAATTTTTTCCAGATGTTCGAGAGTGAGAGAGCCCTAAGTTCTTCTTCTCTTTCGTACAGCACTGCATTGGTCTCCAGTGTTGGAACATTTGGATTTTGTATTTATTCGAATTCGAATATTTTTGCTCTCGAATATTGAATACAAAGCCAGACTCTGACTCGGACCCGTTTGCCACGTCATCTTCGGGCTAGGTAGTCTGAAAAAAAAGAACCCCGAGCCAGAGCGCTTCGCAGCTCCTTTGGAGGTTAACTCTTATTATGTTCAATGTAAAGAGCTTCCACATGATCCTTTGTATGAGTAGCAACACAGGTCCTCACGTGGTCAAGTCGTTTTCATTTGGGATAGCGCTGAAAGGCGAAATTGTTATGGTTCGGGCACAATTAGCTTTTAACAGGAATAAACTGCGTGAACGTTCTATTCCTATTTTGTAAGCACTATATTAAGCTCATGGAGTGCACCATTCGTTCCCCTGACCGCTAATTTCTAATTGCTATTACTACTTAATGCTTTAGAAGGAGTGCAGCGAAAATTTCCGTACAACTCTGCTGTATTTGGATGATTCACGGCTCTGATTGCGAAATCACACTCGCTTCATCAGTGGTTCTCCCATTCTGCTTTAAAGATCCAAGATATTCCGTTTTCGTTGCAAATTAGATGTCCTAATTGAAGATTTCCATGTTGTACACATACATATACATGGGCGTGTCAATCTTCGCAATTGAGCCCGTGGCGGCGGGCAAAAGAGGTGGGGCGAGGCGAGTGGATCAATTACAGCGCGACCTGTCATCCCTCGCGCGGCGATGGGGGGGGGGTCTGCGCTTTATATAGAGTAAGATTTCGAATAAATGGAAAATTCGAATGCTCCAACATTACAAACCAGGGTATTGCTGTGTGAAGGAAAAGAAGAGCTTCAGAGCTTTCTCAATCTCGGATGTTTATAATACTAGTCCCCCTACGTCTGCGCTCTAGAAAATTTTGTTGCACTACCATGATTTATATAAGAAGATTTACTAAATTGATTACCTCCTCTGTTGCCACATGCGTGCACCAGCAGTGACGTGGTTGGCGATGATCTGCTATCCTATACCCGATGGATGTGAGCTGGCATGCTATCTTCTCCTAAAGCCTGGTGATGAGTTTTGGAGATCATCTCACCGCCATGACACAGGGCCACTAGTACTTCGAATAATTGGAAAATTCGAATGCTCCAATATTACAAACCAGGGCATTGCTATATGAAGGAAAAGAAGAGCTTCAGAGCTTTCTCAATTTCTTACGTTTATATTATTTCTTAAATTGTTAGTTGAAGTTACAAAATTATTCGGTTTTTATTCGGTCCGATGTATAGTAAGTTCCCCGCTGATGTCCTTAGTTGCCGCTGCGAGATTGAGACATGTTTGCGCTTCGCCACCTCCCCTGCGTTTCAAAAATTATGTGTCTTTATTGCGTCAATTGTTGTGATTGTAATGTCACCGATACGTCAACCTACACGAAAAACTTGGACTGAGATTTTACATGTAATAGGTTGAGCATATAATAAAACGCAAGTCAGTGTATCGAATTACTGAAATTTCAAAAGAATGGTTCGGAAATGAAGTAAATTATCGGAGAACAGTACATGTTTCACGATCACTTACTGGATTGCCCGTTTATCGGGCCATATTGCGGCAGACAGCAATAATACGCACATTATCGCACTCGATCTCCCATCAACGTCGCCTATTTAGCAAGTACGATGACTAGGCTGCGTTGAGATCATCTAGGGGTTTTCCTCAAAAAAAAAAAAGCTCATTCTCAACAATATTTCCGAAAAATATTCCCGTAAGAACCTATACTCTGTTTATGTACTCTCGCCGTCGTTTAAGGTTCAATTCAAAGCCGATAAGTTGGTGACCTATCGATATTGCGACAACGTGTGGACGTTTGTCATTGACGGAGTCGAGTTTAGAGATGTACACCGGTCAATTGACCGTACCGTGAACAGGTACGCGGGTTTCGCAACAGTATGTAGTTGACCGCGACTGCACTACACATTTCAGGGTGAAAATTGTTGCGTGTGATGGACGTGCCCCTGGCTTAGCTGGAACGACTAGTGGACCTCTGTGACAATCTCAGATCAAAGAGAGCTTAATTTACTCATACGTCATCTCACTCATTTCATCTCAGAATTTGGCAGGTCCTTTGTGCACGTGTTGTTCCACATACGGTTATAGATGAACTCCATGATAAACATTTAATTTTCATGTCCCGGTTTTCCTAGCACATTTGCAGCATTCTCGTGTTCGGCGATTGCGTACGGAATCATCGGGAGAGATCCTGAATTAAAAATGAAGTGAGGAAAAGTTAGCAATCGGTTAATTTGCTCACTTGGATCCGCATAATCGGCAGTTTGGAGCCGATTTTAGGTGTCGCTGAAGGTGCTGCACAAGAAGCTTTGTTGAAGGCAGCACCTTCCGGCAAAGGTGACACTGCGGCAGAGAACGGGATCGGCGCTGAAATACGACGTAAAACTTATGCAATGAAGTATCCTCAACACTCATAAACTTGGACTTTTGTAAATCTGCAAGAGAGCTAATCAAAACTATTATAGGAATGGAGGTATAGAAAAATTTAAGGAACTATTGTATAGGAGTTGCAAAATTTAACCTGTCGACTGAACCACAGCTTAAAAATGGACTCAGATTTCCTTGCCTTTAACCTGCTGAGCTTCCTACCAGAATGGTCCTCCTGTAACTCCTAATATTGTTAATTTTCTTATCAGGGTGAAGCTGCGGGTTCCTCACCACATCGTTCTCATCAAAGTCTCTGCCATGTGTTTGTGCTGACGACGAGACCTCACCTAGGAATGGAAGGTGTGGTGGGGAATTCCTCTCATCTGAACAGGTTTATACGGTACAAGGGTATCGCAACAAGCATTGTTATAAACTCATAAGAGTACCCCACTGAGAGTTGTCCTGTATGTGGCCTGGGAATTCTTCAATATGGTCTGTACCACAGAATGCTGGATAGTCCCGCAGAGTACCGCATGCATGCACAGGATCACTGGAAGTTGGTAAGTATGGTGCAGTGTCTTTTTTTGGAACTTAGCAGATAGAAAACTCGTAGCATTAAGAATGGTTTTCATAAATTGTGAAATTCGCGAAGTACAAGGTCATCCATCACAATTCGTATATCGCAGCTGAATGAAGTAACGATGTATGGTCCATTAGTTCTGGGGTGGCACCTTTCTGAGGGTGAGCGTTGTGGAGGCACATCACAAAACTAACAGACAGTACGTAACCGCTACACTTCTTCCAAAGCAATCATTTTAGCATTGATATCTTTTTCTTACATACGACACAGGACTTGTAGTTATTCGCCAACCTAAAACGTCGTCAGTGTCTCGATGGAGATACTTCTATTATGTTTGACTAACGAGTGGTGGAGCATGATGCAGTGGCGAGAGGCCCATTGCTGGCCAAACAGTTAATTTCTCGATCACCGCCTCTGGCCAACTAAGCCATGCAAACATACGTTGTAGCTAAATTGGTACCGGAGGAGTCTGGAAGGCGGAAGAGTTCACATGATATATCGGATTCCCTGCATAATTCACTGCATAAGGTACGTAAAAATTAAATGCCTCTGCGATGCTCATATAAAGTCGGATGCCTAGCGCATGAGTGTAGGACTGATTAACGTCGACCACTTTTCCTTTTAACAAGATCTTACTTTCGAATGGTTTTCAGGAAACCTCTTGTGGGAACAGGCAAGAGTAAAAACATCTAAGTAACAAAAATTGCCCCCACTGCTTCTGAGTAGCGTTAAAAGTAACTAGAGAACTTACGGAACGTCCAAAGAGGTGAAAGGGCGACAGGCAAAGTGGTGGCCCCAAAAAGGATCGCTGCGACTGCGAATAGTGCCATCTTTGATATGAATAGTACGAATAACATCCTTCACACGGGCTGAATAAATTTTCAAGAAATAAAGATCAAGGAGATGAAAAATGAGATATATGACGCTGTATATACATATATACGCACTGTCAGTCTTCGCCCTTCTGCATGTCAGGCAAGAGTAGAATTTGCTCGAATCCACCGATGACGTCCTCGTATATGAGAATTCATAGAAGACGTTTGGATTTCCAGGTAGAGATACAACAGCTACTGGATGTGACGACTTCGACTGAAATGTGCATCATTATCTAAAAATACTAAAAAGAATACTGACTAAATGAAATTCCATCTCGGTGAATTTAGGTATATTCTTTGATTGGTAGGAAGTACAAGGATTTTGCTTTCACACACAAGACGCTCGGCATATTATTAGGTTGTTGCGAAATTAATTGCCGAAGTGGACACACCAGTTCAAAGTGTTTTTACTCGGCTCAAACACAATTTTTTTCATCGCTTCAGCAACCGTTCAAGTCAGTAGATTCTCCCTGACAATTCTACGAGGATTGCATGCCTCCACTACTAAAACCGAGATCACAAGGATCCGCAAACTTTTGAAAGGCGATTACAGCATGCTCCAGATCAGCAATCTGCTGCTTTCGTAAGATTGCATCTGGAGCTCGGAAAAAAGACGTACAGTGGGGTGATGGTCTGAGGAATGAGGTCAATGAGTGAGAGCCTTGATGCCTTACTACATCAGTTTTGTCGTGTGAATTTTGGAGAGTGAGGCTTAACGTTACTTTGGAAAAGGGGGAAATCAGTTTTTTGTTCGCCACTGCCAACCATATCTATAGCAGATTTGCTGGTATCAACTCGAAATTACAATACCAGGACTCTGATGTTAGTGCTTGACTAGGTCGGAGAAGACTGCAGTGGATCACACCCTTACAGCATCACCACACTCCTGACACAACCTCCCTAGTGCGAAGACTTGATTTGGAAAAAGATGGAGATGGGAGGAAGTGTCTACCGAAACGAATTCACGTTTCTTTTTATCCTATAAGAACCGAGCTCCACTGAAAGCTGTTACGCGGTGTAGAAATGGGTAGTTTTTGGGGTGACAAATTAAATTAGAAAATGTGTCACAGCGAGTGAGACGCTGGTCATCTGTCAGATCGTGAGGTGTTCACTTCCGCACCTTTCTTGTCATGTCAATTGAAGTCAAATGTTTTGAAACTGTGGTACAGTGGGCATCCATCCCTGCGCTCAAAGTCGAAACGGTTGGACCCGGATTAGGTTCCACGACTCTTCTCAACGCTTGATCGTCAGAGAACAACCTGTGGTCACGACCGTATTTGCTTTGGGGATCAAAATCGACGGAAGAAAAATTTGCGACCGAATAGCTCACTGCCCATTTGGAAGGCGATTCGAAGCCAAAACAAATGCAAGATTACCGCAAGCATCCGACAAAGAGTGATCGAGTTTGAAGTCATGAACCATAATCAGCCGAAAATCACGTCGGCTCATGATTTGTTCGCGACTTCACAAAAACCCTCAGAAACAGCTAGCCAGAATATTCAAGCAGCATTCGAAAGAGGAGGAAAAGCCCTATCACGAGGTCACATAAATTGGGCTGAATTTACTCAAATTGGGCAGAAGAGAAAGGTTCAAGTGAGCATACCCCAAAACGGCAATTAATTTCGCAACAACCTGATAGTAAACAGAGTAGCATAATGACTGGTATCTGATAATACAGTGCGTGGTGAACACCTTACATGTAATGGGCCAACTCTGTCTCCACCACATCTAGACAAGAGCGACGAAAACAAATACGGTAATGTTGAGCCGCCTACGTCATAGCACATCAGGTTGCTACGTAGATGGGGCTTGCTGCAGCAAAACTGGCTGGGGGGGGGGGGAGGTTGGGGTCATTTATACTGTTTTGATGCAGCGAGCTCACACGTAGTCCGTACAACAACAACGATGGTTGAGTGTTTGTGCCCATGATCTGCATTTCTTTTCTGCCTCTCTGAGTACGACTCGTATCTAAATCTACAACCGGCTGCGAAAGGCGCGCCCCATGGCCCAATGCCAATGCGGCGCCAAATTTGAAAATGCGCACCAAATTGCACATGATGAATGTGCTGACGACGGGTATACAGTGTATTTCTGGATTGTGGATTTAGATTTTGTTGTGAGACATGCAGTCTCACTCAAGAAACCCCCCAACGATATGTTCAATCGGAAGCACTGGTGGAGGAAGAGGAGGAACGCTTCTCAGAAGACTATTTTAGGTACGGCAGGGTGTCTTCGTTTACAAATATGTTATATGGGTTTGGTTTTCACTCTGTAGCAGTTAATTATGTAGAGCCTATGAAATGAATTCCCTTTCTACTTCGCTGCACAGAATTGCTTATTGTCATTCTGTCAATATGTTGCCACCAGTTTTATCCTACCCAGCGTAGTTCCCACTCTGTTTTAATTACAAAATACCTCGAAGTGGATCTAGAAAAATTTGCCTGAGAAGGAAGAATCCCCCACAAGTTGCGTTTAGCATTTTGCAAGAACGCCAACTAAGTGATTCTTAGCGGTCCCATTATCAAGAACGAAATATTCCTGTAGGCAAGATGTTTTCTGTCTTCAAGCAGTCGAGACGCTGAATACTCAGGAGTTTGTTTGTTGAAAACTGAAACCTAGATAGAACAAAGCCTGAGAGGGATATCCCAGTCACAGAGTGCACCCGCAATTGTACATATCTTACAAAACTATGTACTTATTCCTTTCTGCTCAGGTATTCCATTTAGCTGGACATTAAATGCTTCCCAACTTCCGTGTCGATGGAACAGAGTCAGCAAGTGTTAGTTCAACAGTCAGATGTGGAATATAATTGTTGAGAGCATTAGAGCTGAGTTTCGCAATGGGGATGATAGTTCCGGTGTAAAATAGAGGTGTAATCGGGATGAGCACTCCTTATTTCATACCATTGCTGAATTCTGTGATTTTCATTGCTGCCTATAATGATTGCTAACGGAATAAAATTAATGCGAATATCTTAATCACTAAAACACGACTTCTCCCAGTTCTGATCACAAAATAACCTTCCGAATCGTAACATCATCGTAACTTCAAAATATCACGAACGTGCGAACTGTAAGTCTATCTGGAAGAAGCTGTAGGAAATCTAATCAATAGCTGCAACAAACCATTTGAGCAGCCAATTCACTGCTCTCCTAAGAATCAATCCGGAGAGGCGTCTTTCTGCTGGCCTTTGTGAAATTTCTATTGTTGGTCAACCTTCGCAATGTCCATCCGTAGTTCAAAAATACATTGATTTTGAACACCTAACACATCCTTCCCACGAGATTTAGTGTGCATTTTTCACATTTGGCGCCGCATTGGCATTGGTCCATGGGGCGCGCCTTTCGCAGCCGGTTGTAGATTTAGATACGAGTCTCTGAGTACGGAACTATTCCTTACGTTTTCTCTTCCTCTTATATGTTCACGACTACGTTCCCCGATGAAACATACTATAGCTATGATGTGTGCTAGTCGACCAACCGCAAAACTCTGCAGAGGCTCTCTTTGGTTCGTGCTCACGTCTGTAGGAGGTGCGTCGGTTATCTATCACCAAATTAATAGAAAAGAAATTAGGGGACTCCATGAACGCAGATCGTAGGAGCGCAGCATGAACTGGCTGCAATCCTTAACAGCCTTTGGTAATCGCTCCCACTCTCGAGAAGATATTCATGCATACAGAAGGATAGAAAGAACAGATAGAGCATAATAGCATAGCACAGCATAGCAACTATGATAATGTGAAATTAGTGTGCTCGTGCACTAAATATCAGCGTATCAAATTCATCCCAATTACCTTGCTTTTGAAAAAAGACTCCCGGAACGTAACTTTGTGTTCGTGCTGTATTCCTTGCCGCAGCCGTTGTGGATGAGTTGTGTATTGTATGTGCTAGAAACAAAATTTCCTTTGCTCACTGCATGATGAAATTCGTAGAAATTTCGATGACAAACCAATGTTGGGATTCAGAATTCAATTTGAGTATTTTTTTTTCGGTTCACTCTCAAAAAAAAAATGCACAAATAGTAGGAAACGGCGCAATTGAGCAGAAAATTAGCAGCTCACTTGTTTGCCAGAGCTAAGAGCCACCTCCCACGGAAAAGGTTCAGCCAGTACACTGCGGCGTTGCCGAAACCTTGGGAACGAATCCTTTCTCCAGTACACCCGATCACCTTCGTAGAGGAACTGACTGGCATCGAAATGAAAGTTGCATATATATGGGTCTTTGTAATTATCCAAGTAATCCGCTCCGAGATGGAAGAAGCTGAGCCTGAAATGACAATCTTTCAGTATTTGAACCTGCATGATATGGTTTGTCTCATAAAAATTGTCGGATGGTGCCCAGAAAAGCTCATAAGTTACATTTATAGTGCATAGTTCCATCCGGTCGGATAAGAGAAGATGTGTATCGATGCTCGTCGGATTGATACGGATAGGAATCGATACGTATCTTTTCTCATCCGAGCAGATCGGACTCCGATGCACTACAAATGTGGCTATAATCAAAATGGGATCCAAAAAGAGAATGCTCCATGTGATACTGCTGCATAGTCTCTATAAGTGAAATGTACAGTCTGTCCGGAACGACGAGTCCGCCCACGCACGACTCGTATCTACAACCGGCTGCGAAAGGCGCGCCCCATGGACCAATGCCAATGCGGCACCAGATTTGAAAATGCGCATCAAATTGCACATGATGAATGTGCTGACAACGAGTATACGATGTATTTCTGAACTCTGGATTTAGATTCCGTTATGAGACGTGTAGTCTCGCTCAAGAAAGCTCTCAACGATAGGTTCATTGTAGAAGCACTAGTGGAGGAAAAGGAGAAACGCTTCTCCGGGACTATTTCAGGTACAGCAGTATATCTGCGGTTAGAAATAGGTTATAATTTGGTTTGGTTTTCACTCTGTAGCAGTTAATTATGTAGAGCCTATGAAATGAATTCCCTTATCTACTTCGCTGCACAGAATTGCTTAATGTCACTCTGTCAATATGTTGCCACCAGTTCTATTCTGACCAGCGTAGTTCCCATTCCGTTGTAATTAAAAATACCTCGAGGTGGATCTAGAAAGATTTGCCCGAAAAGGAGGAATTCCCCACATGTACAGAGAACTCCAAACGGACGCATAGTGTGCGCATGCGTCTCCGTCCATGAGAGCCGCGCCGCGATCTCGACTCTTGTCTACGTACGTTTGGAGTTTCCTATAGCGTTTAGCATTTTGCAAAAATGCCAACTAATTGACTTCTTAGCGGTCCCATTATCTAGAATGAAATATTCCTGTAGGCAAGAGGTTTACTGTCTTCAAGCACTCGAGACGCCGAATACGCAGAAGTTTGTTTGGTGAAAACTGAAACCTAGATAGAACAAAGCCTGAGAGGGATATCCCAACCACAGAGTGCGCCCGCAATTGTACCTTACAAGCCTATGTACTTACTCTTTCCGGTCAGGTATTCCATTTAGCTGGACATTAAATGCTCCCCAACTACCGTGTCGATGGAACAGAGTCAGCAAGTGAGGTACTTCAACAATCAGATGTTTAATATAACTGTTGAGAACATGAGAGTTTCGCAATGGGGATGATAGTTTCGGTGAAAAATAGAGGTGTAATCGGGATGACCACTCCTTAATTCATACCATTGCTGAATTCTGTGATTTCCATTGCTGCCTATTATGATTGCTAACGGAATAAAATTAATGCGAATATCTTAATCACTAAAACTAGACTTCCCCAGTTCTGATCACAAAATAACCTTCCGAATCCTAACAACTTCAAAATGTCACGAGCGTGCGAAGTGTAAGTCTATCTGGAACCGCTACCGCTATCAAAGCCCACAATCTATAAAAGCCGATGTCAAAGTCGCCAAGATCAAGTAACCACTGTAGTCCGCAAGGAGTATAGGGGAAGCCTTGGCGACGATCTGACGCCAGCATCGGTGGCGATCAACCGCCGAATTTGGCAATCACCCTCCAACATCAGTGGCTGCAGCGACACTCCGCCCACAACAGACAGGGACCGATATCGCAGATGCCAACGACGGCGACTCAGGGTGCTACACTCCAAGTGGAGTGTAGTAACAACCTCGAGCAGTATCCAGCATACTTGACAGCGAAAGCACAGCGAGCATATATCCGTTCCTACTGGTTTTCATCCACTATCCAATATGACTCTTTCATCCACGTGTTCATTTGTTGGCGCAAGTGTGCTGTCTTGACGAGAAACAACCCGAGATGGAGGTAGAGTAAATCATGGATTGTTAGCAAGCGCAAATCAACCGGTTAAAGATAACCTGCAGTGCATACTCTCAGCTCTTCTCACGCGTGACGCATGCACCATCCAACAATTTTTTGAGCCGTATGAGTGTGAGGAATTGTGTGCTATATCGAACCATGATTTGCGTAGCGACCGGTCATTGGGCCATTTGAATAATCGCGTTTTTGGAGTGGGTGTTCGACTGCAAATAACGCATTGGGGGAGCGCTGAGTCAAAAGGAACAATTGCATCTGAAACAGTACTTGAAATATGTAGGAGTGGTATCCAAGTCATCACAATCTTATTCGTAGCAATAAGGAATAAAGGTGACCAACCAATGGATTCAGCTTCCTTATAGGAAACGACAGGGGTAGCTGCATCCAGTGTAGGACACTCCTCGTCTTCTTCATCCATTTCCTCATAACCGTCCTCCTCATTTTCGGCACACACGTCATCCACTACCTGTGCCATAAACGTACAACAACGTCCCCTGCTGGCAGAAAAGACCTTCGAAGGGCATACACTAAGCACTTACCGAAATCGGTTCTGCACTCAATGCGGCATAATCTTGATGAGGATGGTCACTCGTAATGTTTCTATCGCAGATTAATCTTTTTCCGATGTACATCTTGTAATATTGATAAACACAAGTAAATACAGGAAATGGGAAAACATCAACTTCAACTATGTCGAGCTTCCCAAAATTTGAACAAGTCTTACAGTGGGTATGAAATTCTCGTAAAAGCGGGTCTGCAAAATTTACAGAGCTCAAAAAAGGGAAAAAGAACAACAATAACAGAAAGTAGCCCTTTGACGGAACAAACAGACGAGGCAAAAGATTGGCGCCGCATGACGTGCTCTGTTGCGATTCCCTGCTGCACGGCCGACGAGGTTCGTGACGACGATGGAGGTGATCATCCACCACCACCACCTGTCGATGTGCACAGCTGCAGCGGTAGCTTGAGGCTATGTGAACTAGTCAATTGGCTGTCTGACGTAATATGAATGCAGTTCTCGAGAGGCTGAAGAGGAAGGACCGTAAAGGTATTCATGTCTTTCATTTAATTATAACGTTTTTTTTTTTTGCTTATTCACGATGATCACGGCTGCTGGCATTCATAAGAGACTCCAGTGGTAGAGGCCTGCAGCAGGCGGTCTAACATATGCAACATACAGGGAGCGTCAATCACTATTGCATCTTCCGCGGCCTGGAACGCTGCGCCGTCCACGTGGCGCGGTCGAGGTAGCACCCAACATCCACGGCGCCCGGCCACCCTCGTGGGTGGTGAGTAGAGACTATTCCTACATATTTAGTTCGGCTCCTTGACAAAAAGGCAGGGGTGGCGACACTCGTATGTATGTTAATCTACATCTGTCTGCGCGCGGCGCGCCCCATGGACCTACGCTAAGGCGGCGCGAAATTCAAAATTCGTGCTAGAATCTAAGTGTCTGAAGTGCTTTTCGTAACAGTAGAGACAAATCAATGATGAAGGATGCTTGTGAAGAGTTGCACTCGAAGTATTCGACGAACATTTGCATTCGTGGGGAATATTGCAACCTTCCAAACTTAATCGACCGTCGATTGTAACCACGCAACACTTTCGCTAAGTTGTTGTAGAACATTTTGCGATAGCTAAAACGATCCTATTTCTGGTCAAAAATTTGAGGGCTAGCTTGGTGGAGTTCTGAGTACAGACGTCGTGTGCTTGAACACTTGATAGTGAACTATACAAATACAGTGCTGGAGTAATGCGTTGAAGACATTCGGGGTGAGATTCTCCACGCCTCATGAAACATCTCTCCAAGATGTTGTGCATCAACCACTTTCTAATGGTTCGTCGCCACGCTCGTATCGATATGCACACCACATATTTTCCTTCAGTAAGCAATGCACTAAACAGAGTATCCGTGCTATACAGTGTGTTTTCCCGGGAGTAAACATCGCGCGCGATCTGATCCATTCCAATAGATCAAATTCTCAGTCGAAAGGCCACGTGAAAGTGGAGGTTCCAGTAATTCGCACGTAGCCTTTGTACTGGGTCCGCAATTGCACCGATTTTACTCCCGGAAAAACACCCTGTAAGCATATCGTCGTGAGTGTTCGGATTCCATGCCATACTGATAATCTCACGAAGTTCATCACTAATCGAAAACAGTTAAATTCTCTTGTTGCCCGACATCAGGTCCCTACAGAAGGCCCAATGACAGCGTCATTTTCATATTCATTCTTTTCCTGAGGAAGGTTTGCCCTGTCGATTCCTAAAGCCTCTTGGAATGTGAGATTCTCAGGAAACCAAAATTTTACGTCGAATCTCTGCGAAACTTCCAAGAAGTGTGGATGTACAGTCCAACACTGGTGAACGGTGAATACTGGTGAAAGAATCATGGATTTTTACTCAATATCAACATGCTTGACGGTGCACAACCACGTCGTATACTTTCAGTCCGTGAGTGCACCATCAAGCATGTTGATATTGAGTACAGTCTATTACCGTCTACCCGAAACAACGAGTCCGCCCACGCACGCGGAGATCGAGGGGCGGCGCGGCCGCGAAGGATGCTGTTGGCTGCCACGTCGTCCACGTCACAGCCAAATCATTGGTGGATATCATGAAGATAACGATGAGACGTGATACGCAGATCAGGGATGATGACGTGAAGCGCTGGCCAACGTGGCAGCTTCTCGATCCCCGCGTGCGTGGGCGGACTCGTCGTTTCGGACAGATTATAGCTCACAGAGGGCGCCCGATCTGACTTTGTCCGCAACTACGACTTCACCATTTTTCGGCTAACTGATCTATTTTTTGCACTTTTTTGATATCCATATGGTGTGGTTCCTTCCATTCTAATGTTTCCGCACAGCCATCCGCTAAAATAGCCTTCCAAACGCATTCTGCAGACAAAGTCGTAATTGCAGACAATGTCAGATCAGGCGCCTTCTGGAGCTAATAGACCATATTCACCCGTTCCGACTGCTGTATAATGGCATAATTAATAAATGAGGCTTCGAAAAAGTTCTCGGTGATTTGTTTAGGTTGACGGGTCAGTTACTTGGAAGGGATCTAACAGATGTGGGGGAAGTTAGTCACTAACGCCATCTAACCGCTTTGTTATCTTGTGATGTTCAGCTACATGTAAAACTAAAGAGCGCATCTCTTGATAGTCAAACGACCACAGAAACCAAACCTCAGCCTTCCACTGTTTTTCAAACAAATATATAACTGAAAGAGAACATCTTACTGGAGCAACCAACTCTAAACTTGAGCAAAAAATCAAGTACAAATGCTGCGAAGGTGTAAATCGTATTCAGTGGAAAAGGAGGTCATACATTTTTCAAACGATGTTACTAGAGAGTATCCTTTCTTTCTCGCTTTTACAATCCTTCGGACTCATTCTTTACTCAGTTCTGCAAGGAAGCTAAACCGTTGCGACAGAATCGGGGTGTGGAACGTTAGTTGCGGTTGAACATTAATTGCATGAGGTGCGAAGATCTCGCACCTCACTCGCACCTCCGCAACATTGACAACCGTTGCTCTAGCAGTCTGCGTTCTCCAGAGTTAGTAAGGGCAGCTGCCGAGGACAACTCGGACCAGTTGTCGCGGACGACATCTAGGTATTGCAGCCATCCTGTAATATACGTCATCAAGGAAACTTTATAAACCTGTTGTTGTGGCTAATGTTTCCGAAAGGCAGTGGTATTAAATCCCGTGGAAAAACCGCACGAACTTATTGCCCAACCTAATATATGTCCAATATTTTGGGTGTTTCGAAGATTGAAAATGGTCCAATAATTCTACTCTGATATCATAAATAAGGGTCAGCAACGCAACACGAGTTGGCAATACGTCGAGTTGAACCTTCAGCTGCATCTCCTCTCTGGTGCTGCCATCTCCTCGCCAACTGCTGCTAAAGCTTTTGATCTTTTAGTAGTAATTGCTGAAGGATGGCAACAACTGATGGGAGGATTGCAGCAGCTGGGAGGAGATGCTGCTAGGGCATCACCATCTGAGTAGAAAAGAAATCAGAGGTGCTTCGATTATCAACCGGATGAGTTTAAGAGTGAACCATTCCGGATTACGATCACTTTCCTCATTTCCCGCCGCCTTTCAGTTCCACTCTGCACAGCTCGCCTATTTTTCCTACTGGAAGCAAACAAAATAGTCTCTAGCGCAGATTTTGACAAAGTTGATCACTACGTTCGTTCTGACCATGGTGCTGAACCTAGGATTGCAGCAGAATCTGAGGGAGCAAAATTATCGAGTGCTACCTTTACCCGGCTGAGGTTTGTGACAACTGCGACATCGCGCGCGACGTACTTTAGGGATCGCGGCAAATATCAGTTTTTCGGGGCCCGCATACATGTCGTAATGGGCAGTGCGAGTGATTTGGACAATTAAAGGCGCGAGCGAGGTGCGAAGACGCTAACGACCCTTGAAGCATATCTGGAGTCTCGCACCTATAATTGGACCGCAACTAACGCTCGCCATCCACACAATCGTTACCGCGATTTGAATTTCGCGGGGCGTTAGCGCTGGTCCATGGGACGCGCCGCGCGCAGACAAATGTAGATTTAGATACGAGTGGCTGGCGATGTTCATTGCTGGACCCACCTACCCACAAATGCTGCGGTCTTTTAAGCAGTGTGTTGAAGAAGAGCTCGAAATAGATTGCTGGTTCGGTTAAACATCTTCTCATCATCATTTTCCGTCTTCCCTGTCGGTGTTCCATTATTCTGTCAGGGTTCTATTTTTGTCTTTATCGCATTGCAGGCATTCCGACTAAATACAGGACTGGACTGCGCTGAAAATCCTTGCACAAATTAGCAGATGGAAGCCAAGTTGGAGTACCTACAATGCGATAAAAATAACAGTAGAACACCGACAGGATAATAGAGCACTGATAGGGGACGGAAGTTGTCCAACCAAATCAGCAATCTATTCCATACTCCTCCTAAACACATTGTTTGAAGGCCCGCCCGCAGCGTTCATGAGTAGGTGGGTCCAGCGATGAATGCCACCAGCCCTTGCATTCTGGCAAGGAGCCGGATTAAATATGTAGAAATAGTCGTGGGTGGTGAGGCTCTTCAGGCTGCGTGGAGGTGCAATCGTGATTGACGCTCCCCATACATAGCACTGTGACTGTCTGCGTATCCACCCCTTTCATTGATGTCATCGTTCTCGTGAACTTCCTGCGTTTCGCTGTAAAGTCCTTACTCGCAATCGGCGGAAAATTTTCGAGTGCGCCCAGCATGGCAGCGGTCCACTATCGTTCATCAGATTTTTGGCCCAGGTGAGTGTTTTTTCTTCATTTTATTTCCTTGATTGAAGTTTATCTGAAGGTGTGAGGCCTGCGGCTGACCGATTTCGATCGGACGGCCCCGCATGCCTCATAAAAACAATAAAAACAAGCATTTGGGGCATGCAGGGGGAAAACTTGCAAAATATGAGGTGTGCGGGGCCGTCCGGTCGATATCGGTCAGCCACAGGCCTCACAGCTTCAGATAAATTCAGTTAAACAAAAGAAGGAAAGAAAAACACTCAACTGAGCCAAGAATCTGACGAACGACTGGGGACCGCTGCCACAAGAGGGCCTCGCGGCGCACGCGCCGCATGCTGGGCGCGCTCGAAAATTTTCCGTCGACTGCGCGTAAGGACTTTAAAAGGAGCAGAGAGCTGATGAATCCCGACCCTGTTTTTTTTTTTTTTTTGAAATTGCTGAAGTTTGGCGCGTTGCTGGGCTGAACAATCATGTTGTTCCAGCGTGATCTGAGCGTATTTCAGACGTCTCTTGTCTTCGCCGTGACCTCCGATCATTGCTGCGGTTCTACCGATCGCAAAAATAATTTGATGCTCGGATTTATAGTTTTCGGGGTTTAGCATAATATGACCAGCGGTTTCTGACGATTTCAAGCATACAAAACTTTTATGGTTGAAACATAGACGACGCCTGCATTGAAATGTCTGGTTTTCCTAATGAATTCAGGATGGTAACTTTAGTTACCATTCTAATTTGCAGATGTGAAAGGAGGTATAAATGGTGTGAGCGAGGACGTCTCACTAATTGTTGGTCAACGGCTTCTTCAGCAGCCAGACATGCGTGAGATGATTGAGTCCTGTACGGTTCTTCTCTTCTTTTTCATTAAGATTTCATTCGGAATTATTTCATTGCAGCTGAAGCACATGAGGAGTCGATCATTGTACGGGATTCAAATGTTTTAGCTCACAGCATCGATCGTATCCTGGAGGACTCATCTGTCATGGCATTCTTCATACATTTTCTAGAGTCATGTGGTGCGTCATTTAAACTCGTTAGAAAGTATGGTCTTGGAAGAACTTCATGAGTATTTGAGAATTATGATTTCTACCATCCTTAGCCTCTAGCTCCATATTAGAGTAATAATCAAAGTTATAGGGTGATCCAAACGTTGAGGCTCTTGTGGCATAGTTGAGTACGCCGCAGGTAGAGCGAGGATATGCATGTCAGAGTGCCACGCTGCGACGAACAGCGCTGATCCGTGGGGGCGTAAACGGATGGGGTTCCGTGTAAATTGTGGAGTTCATTGTTTTTCCATAGCAATCAGACTCCATCTATTTTCTCCACAGAAAGTTAGGAAAAGAAACATTGATCTTGGAGAAAATTTTTCTCGTCATTTTAGCACACGTCGCTACAGTATTTGTTTTACTTTTTATGTGAAACATAAAGATGGAAAGGTGCGGCCCACCAGCAGAAATTTTTTTTCAGTCGCATCTTGATCATGAAGAAGTCACACCCAATTTTGTTAATTTAGACATTTCAATCCGTTTGTCTACCTGTCGGTCTGTAGGGGAGGAGGGAGGGGCTGTATCCTATACTTGCATTAATCACTTGTAAGGTGATAAGGTTAGGTCTGCATCCATTTTTCAGTAGTATCTCGATCTAATTTAGATAAACTGAATCTCATCAAATTCTGGATTCATGTAAGTGGCTTCAAAGCATCTTTCGGGAATTGCCCTACTGGATCATCGCAGAAAGCCGAACAATCTCGTAAGTTTTTTCTTGCTCTACCCCGCCTGAGGGCTTGACGAAATCGATTTTTGCCGAGGCTTCATTAGAGAGGGAGTGTTTGATGTGGTGAACACGAACATCGTATTCATTCATATTGCTGTCGTGTTTTATAGGATTATGATAAGCATGTGGCAGAGCAAAATGAATTCTTCACAACGTCCGCGGGCAGTCTGGACGTAATTTAGGTGTGAACAGGGTCAAGCGTACGATGGTAATTTACCAAGGGGGGTCGCCTTGGCGGGAGCAGTGAGGATCGCCTGAAGAGGGTAGTATGATAACAGCAAGGTGGGGAAGTTCCTATTTCACCAGCGAGCACCAAGTTCGATTCCTCGCGAGGATGGTAGTTTCGCAAACACTTCAACATGCTTTTCTTTTTTTTTAGAACGAAGACTATCAGGTGTAAAATCGTCGGTGAACACCTTATTTTCAAGCGTGGACGTTTTATTTGGCTGTAAAGCGACTACTATGGTCCAGTAAATATGTAGCTCAAAAGGCAATTCCGTGGATGGTGTCCTAGGACCTCTGTAGCCGTATTCCGAACTCTGCTGGGCCAGCCACGCATGGCCCAGTTGCGCATGGCCCTGGCCAAGCGTGCATGGCCCATCGCGTATGACCTGGTATTCCGGCGTGGGCTGCTGGCCCTGTCCACAAGCGCGCCTTGTACCACGTTATCTGAAGCGTTGTAGGCGAGAAAACGAACAGACTGAGAACTCATCACCTAGTATAGATTGTGAGAGACGTCTTCACGCGTCGGATACTCATATTGTCGGAAGGTCAATTCATACTAGATGCGGACGTGAGTCGCGTCATTGCTGCCAGTGCCCATACTTCATCATACAAACGCACGCGTGTAAAAGGCACGCATCCAGTATTTATTGCCCTTATCACTAAATCAACGAGAGTTATGAATAAGTTCAGGGCACTATTCGGCTAGTTCTGCCTCAAGCATTTCGACGAAGTTTTTTTCACCCAAATTTCGTCTAGGAGGGTTGTCTGAGGAGCTGAACACAAATATCGTATCTTTTTGCATCGATACTCCGTTTTTGTAGGGTTGCGGGGGTTTCCCCGTATCTGACAGAATCCTTCAAATTTTGCGTAGAAGGGTTGTTTTAGGCGCCGGTCACTATTATCAACATTATTTTGCATGCCACCCTCGTTTTCTCCCCGAAATCGTCATCTTCTTTTAATCTCCTGCCGTATACCTACCCTATCCCTAACAAAATGGGGTTTACGATAGAGAATGCATGCAATATTCATAATCAACACCTAAAATAACCCCTCTACATAAAATTTGAGAGGATTGCGAGAGAGAAAGATTCCATCTGAACAGTATACCTATAGTTACCCTACGAAAACGAAGTAGAGGTACGAAACGGATACGATTTTCGTGTCCAGCATCTCGAATAACCCCTTAGACGAAGTATGGGCGAGGTATTTCACTTCGAAATTTTGTTGCAGAACTAGCTGAATAGTGCCACTGAATCTTCCCATTCCTGCGCAGTAACCTCCTCTGACAAGTGTACAAAGAGACGGAACAGTGATATGCCCTTATTGAAAGCATCTGTTGAAAGAACGATATAAAAGGCCCTTTTGCTGAAACAATGAAAACTATGCATGAATCCGGACAAAAAACGAAGATTTTGTCGCATGGCCCCTACCAAAAGGAGTGGGCCATGCTTGGCCCAGTGAGCACCGATTTCGAATTGCGCGCTCTGCTCACGGAATACGAGGCCATCGCATATGGCCCAGTTGGCCACGCATGGCCCTGGGCCAAACCGCGCCGGAATACGGCTACTGGCCATCACATGTTGCTTCGAAGCTATGGTCTCCAAGAACCAAGCCTTATGAAGATGCAAAATCCCACGGCTTCTCGATCACTGGAATTTTTTATAGCGATAAGACCACATAAGACATAACCACGAAATCTGTTAAATTTGAGGTATGTTGACGCTCAATAACTGAAAGAAATCAGAAGGCACTGTAAGAAAGGACCGAATGCATAAGAAAGAGCGGATCTTCCTCTATTGTAGTGCGTTGAAGCTGTTCCCTCATACAGAGTAACCATGAAGTTACTTGCTCCAGATTGACACCACATTCTTGATCTTGCTAAAAATCATTCCATGGCTTTTTTCAGTGTATATTTGAAAGACGGCAAAACCTTAAACTAGATTCTGAAAGAGGAAGTCAAGCTCTATGCTCACGTAAAACTTCAGCTTTCAATGTTGCCTGCTAAGAGTTTTATTCCCTTGGTAAACCGATGGTAAATCGTTGGTAAAAGTGGCAATTTTCCCATCTTTTTACCAACGAATTTTCACCCATATTTAACTCCAATATACCCAACTTTTTGATTAAAAGATATGTGCATCAGAAAGCGCAAATCTTCCTGATAGAAGAACGGCTCAAGCCATTTTCATTCACGTGCCAACCCTTTTTAAATTCGTGAAAAACAACCATACATCTGCACATGTACGATTCTCATTCTGAGTAAAAGGACAACCACTCATGCGCGAGTTTCACAAATGAAAAAAGGTCCTAACAATTTTTTTGTTCATACACATAGTAAATACTTAATGTCTGACAGCTCCACATGCATTTTTCCATTTTAAAATTAGTCTCTGGCGGGGATCGAACCCTGGACTTGGTACGGCTTGTGCGTTAGTCCACTTGCTTATAAGAAGTGTGTTGATGTGCGACATAGACATGTGTGACGACTGGTTGGTTCATTGATAGAACTTGAAATTCAAAAATAAAAATTAGACATGGAAAAGTGGAAATTTAATTTTTAGTAAGTAATGGGATTCAGAAAATGTCTTCCGGATATTTTGAATGTTGTTGAATTATAATAACTAAAAACGTAAAAAAAATTAAATGTTCTGGGGGGTCGCATTTTTCTCGTCTTCCAGGGGGGTCGCTTTGGGGTCGAATTTTTACAACAACACGCTTGACCCTGGGTGTGAAATTAGATGCATTGGCGAACTTTGGCACACCATGTGCTCCATATTCGACACCAAAACACTTATGAGTTCAATTTCGATCTTTCCTCTTGTGGAGGAGTACTAATCTGACTGAGTTTGACGATAAATGTTCTTTAAGTAAAAAAAAGCGAGCCAGAGGTGCGCTCGTAGTCCGCAAATGCATTTGATTTTCCGTCTAAATAACCGTCAGACTGGCCGTGCACGTTGTGAAGAATTCATCTTGTTGTGGCGGATATGCCACTTTCGAAAGTATTCCAGTTTCTGCCTTTGTTTCATATACTACTCGTTTATGTCGGAGTAGTTTCATTGATAGATTTATACCATGTTCACGTTCACAATGGAGTGACTACCGCTCTGCTCGAATGCACACGTCCCACTCACTCCCACATCGTTTCTGGGACCATTTCAACATGATAAACAGCTAGAAATTCTCGCCACTACCGAGTTAAGCTGGTGCTATTGTCCACGGGGTGTAGCACCTTGAGTCGCCTCGTCTGACGACGGCGGCCGTTGATAGGTATAGTTTGCGCCCGCGGATCGCCGACATCGGAGAGCCAAGCAATCGAAAGGCACCGATGTGACAGTCGCCAACATTAGCGAAGGTGGGTCGCCAAAGTTGGCGATCGTTTATCGCCAACATCGGCGCCAGCGACTGTTACGTAGGTTGCTGCACTCCACGTGGACTGTAGCTTCAGTCTTACAACGTGTCGGGGCAGGGATGTGCGTAACAAAAATTTCAATTTTCGTAATTCGTAAATTTTCCAAAAATGCCGTAAATCGTAAATCGTAACTGAGGGTCCAGGTACCATTACAAAGTCAGATAATTTCAACTCGTTTCACAACAAAGTCATTCTCAAAATAATCTGAGGTATAGTCCATCCGAAACGACGAATCCGCCCACGCACGCGGGGATCGAGAAGCGGCGCGGCTGGAGCGGATGCTGTTGGCTGCCACGTCGTCCACATCACGGCCAGATCATTGGTCAGCACCATGAAGATAACGATGAAACGTGATACGCAGATCAGGGATGATGACGTGTAGCGCTGGCAAACGTGGCAGCTTCTCGATCCCCGCGTGCGTGGGCGGACTCGTCGTTTCGGACAGACTATATACAGGAAGCTCCAAATGTCCGCAGTCAAGAGGGCGTGGCCACGGCGCGGCTCCTTGATCAGACACAGGCGCTCTCTGTGCTGCCTCTGGCTTCTCTGACTCTGCAGCCAACCAGTGGCAGCATGCCGAGCGCCTGTGTCTCTGTCTAAAGCCGCGTCGTGGCCACGTCCCTCTTGACTGCGGACATTTGGAGCTTCCTGTATATCTACTGCAGAATTGATCACTGAACTTCGCCATCTTATCACTAGAGTGATGACGTTGTGATGAATGGACTTTTTTCTCGATATTTTAAGGGAGCTGTCCAGTTCTAGAGTGTTATTTATAGCTGCGAAAACTCTCTTCATCCTGGTCGGTGTTTCTGAAATAAACGTAAACGTGGTCGATGGTTCTATATGTTTCAGTGCGAACCAAACCATTCATCCCGTGGGGTAGATGAATTGGTACCAAAGGAGTTTGAAAGGATAAAGCGCTGACTCGGTATTCAGTGCTCCCAGCAAGTCACTGCTCAGGGCATTCAATACCTCTGCGATTATCAATAAAGTAGAATGCGTGCTGCGTCTTTGAAAAGAACTATTTTTTGTACTTTATCAAATTGTTTATAGTCACTACTATTTGGTTCATGAGAGCTCGACCAGGAAGAAAACCTTTTCGCATACGACATCACACTGCAGTTGAAGTCAGAAAAGCATGGCAGAACGTTCTGACGAAGGAAATAGGCTGGGCGGGTAGCTTGTCCCATCTACGGAAACAGGAAAACAGAGCTGAAAATGCGATGTTCTTGTCGTTTTTTCATTCAGACCTTTGAGCTCCGCTGTTCCAACAGATCCTCTCTACGGACGCGATAATGAAATTGTTATATGCCACCTTCTTCGAATAATAGAAGCTACAAGCAAAACAATCATTTCACTCTTAGCTTTGCTGCAAAATGCAAACACAGAGATATCATGTACATTCACCCCCAAGCACAAACGCTACGACGAGATTCGTTTCCCGTAGTTATTTACGAATTTGTTACGAAATTTGAGCCATTTTTTGTAAATCGTAAATCGTAAAAAAATCGCCAAAAAAATGGCCGCAAATCGTAATTCGTAAATCGTAATTACGCACATCCCTGGTCGGGGGGCGGTCGTATGGCGCGATTCTTTGGGTGGCATTATAGGCAGACGGAATCTGAGCGCGCTCCTGCCACCCGGTATTCTCTCGCGTCGCGGTTTGCCTGCCTGGATCTGCCTGACAGGGCAACTCGTCCATCCACCCCTTTCCTTATGATAAGCCTGCTTTCGTTAACATCTCCCTCCAACTCAAGCCCGGGCAACTCGGCCATCTTTCGTAGATGGGTTAAAACGGAGACGAAAACCGCCTTCTTCGTAGAATTTGTCAAAATTGTTCGCTGCGTACGTCTTCACTATTGTGCCAAACCTAGGAACCAAGTTAAATCTCTTAATGCGGAATTTCCGTGGGTGCTGCTTTCAACTCACTGCACCGTTAATGTGAGGTCTCTGTATATAGGGTCACTCTTTACATTTGCATGAATGGGTTGATTCCGGAGATTGCAAACTGTGACCGACGATATTCGTTGCAATGATATTTGCATATTTGCAGTTGCTTTGCTTGATGCTCGGAACATTTATGACCGATACATTGATAAAGAATCCTCCTGCAGCATATCTCTTCCAAAGAGCATTTCACGACGTATTCTAGGTATGCTTGCTATTTGGTGTTGGAAACCTACTGGAAAAATTCCAGTGTTCCCCTTACAGATCGGCTTCGTGGTGATTGCATAGCTCCAGACATCTTCGATGAGGCCAAAAGTTTCGTTCGTGATGTATTTGAAACGCGGTTAGAGCTTATTTACTATTCATTAAACTTTCTTAGATGTCCATTTTCAAGACCTTGTAATTTCAGGTATTTTAAGGACTTCAAAAACAGTGTTTATTACAAAAAACACTTATTACAAGCGCTCTCTCGAGGATGCAGTTTGGATGATGTCCTGCATGTGCCGGCCTTGTTAAATTCATTCCTAGAGGTTTCTTATTCCTATTCCTATTGCTGCAGTGGAAGGGCCCCATCATTTGTATTTTTGTATATTTTTCACTTTTTTTTTCAGTTTGTTGACGATCAGCATGACCGTGACTGTATTCAATTTCTGTTAGCCTGTAATACATTCGAATCAAGTTACGATAAACTTTCCGATGAAGAACTGCTCGAGGATGCTATGTGTGTTTACGACAGGTGTGTTGTTTGTTTTTTGCTTCACAATCTTTCACTATTTGTAGTAACTGTATCAAGGGGGACGCCGCGCCAAAGGAATGGGTCTGAATGTTTCCTGGCAACTTCTTTCCGTAATAGATGAAATGTTTGCTAGTGGCTTATCTTTGATCCTTAGCTTTTATCCCTGTTTTAAGTGTTCTGTATCTTTTTAACCTGCAGTTAATTATAAAAAATAAACAAAAATTATAAAAGTTTCACATTTTCAAAATTTTGGTTGTTTTAGCCTTTTGGGAGACTCTTCCATCTCCCGTGCCCCCTCTCACCTCCACCTTCCTGTCTGGACTCGTTTCTGTTCTCTTTTATGAGTTTTCAGGTATCTTTCGATGCAAGCATTGACACCCCTCTTAGTCGGTGATAATGTGCGACAGATTGTGGAGTCAGAAATATGTTCCGACACTGGACGTCCCTTGCGTTCTTCTTTTGTTTCTGCCAAGCAGTTCTGCATGCAAAGATTAGGCGAGGTACTCGAATTTGCTTTAGCGTTCATATACAATACTTTTTTTGTTTCAGAAGTACCTGAGGAGATTTGTTGGATCGCCTTGCTATCAAAGTTATTTAATAGAGCTGGAAACTGAAGTTCAGAACACTGTAGGTTCCGTTTCAAAATTGCTACCGGTTTCTTAAGATTCTCAACAAGACTATTGTCTCTTTTTAAAGGTAGAATTGCCGGTGGCGAATCGAGAAGTATTACATGCGGGTTCTTCATCATCTGAATCTTTGCCCATAACATTTGATAGGACTTTCGAAGCACCTGATTGTAAGCGAACTCCCGCTATTTCCGCTCAGCATTCACCATTGCTTGCAAAGCGGAACAGAACTATGTGAGTTTCATTATTTTCGTTTGGGTAGCATTGGATGGTGCCGTTTTCAAACGAAATTTCCAACTGTCTTTGTTAAGCACCATATTTAATAATTAGAGGTTGGAGCACAGTGTGTTATGTCATGGCAAAGCTCTTACAAGGGAAGTGCACGGACTTAAGTTGCGTTTTCGGAACGAGACATATATGGTTGGAAAGCTTATCTCAGATGATGTTACAGATTATATTTGAAATTTGCTAAGTGGTTAATACAAGCTCAAAATTCCATTTCCTGTCATATTGACATATACCTCCCTCCATGATGGATTGGCAGCTGGGTAGCCGAGGGGATAGTGATGCTGACACATAGGATGGAGGTCAAGGGTTCGCATCCTGTCCCCCACTAGAACTTTGCAAACTTCAATAGCTAATCTTTGACAGAGTGCGGAACTGTACAGGAGATAAATGAGCAGTAGCTACGAGTTCTGCTTTGAAAATAATGGAAAATTGCTCTATACCGGGTGTTAATGCGATGTCGCTGCAAAGACCAAGTACTTTGATGTGCCATATAATCAGGGTCAAGCATGACGATGGGAAAAACCGACCCTCAATACGACCCCCCCCCCCCTTCTGCTCCCGCATGTTTTCTCTGTACACTGAAACACTGAACAGTTTTAAGGAAGAACACAGAAGTAACATATTAAAAACCCAGAATTGGAACTAAAACAACCTTGAGGTCGATATACATCCCTCCTTATCCGGTCGGACCAGACTGCCAGCAGGAACAATCATTTCATTACGCGTCAAAACAGGATTGATTGGCAGCGCAAGCGAGGAATCGGTTTCAGCGTTGGCATTTGCGCGCCCACGGGTTCGATTCCCGGCGCCTCCAAAAAATTTTCGCGCGGGGTTGGAACCGCTTCAGCATTTAGTGTGGAGTAGAGAGGATTTAAAGGTTTGAAAATGAAGTGGGGGAAGCGAAATCGATCGATAAAACATGCAAGAATTCGCATACAGGGGACGCCAGTTTTTGGAAAACTAGGGTTACTTAGACCTCGTGCTGAGGTTCTCTGACTCGAAATCAGTGAATGGTTTTCTGTCTATCCATAGAGGACGATCAGCTCTATCTTCTGCTAGAGTTCCAATTTTCTAGACCTTCATATATGTTTGGGAGCTCGATGGGAAATCGATGGGAAATTTTGCGGATTTCCCATCGATTTCCCATCTAAATTGCGGGAAAACGAGCGAACTTCGTGGAGCCAGATTCTGTACTAAAGTGGGAAATTTCCTCTACTAAAACTCATAGAAGAAAAGTTTCTGTGATATCCGCAAATTGCTTCTCAATGATTTGCCAAACAGATTTACTCCATTTTCGCCACCTGTACGAATTGCGAGATTTTCACTTCTTCGACTCCCATGAAAAGAGTTTGCGTTTTACTGAAATTTCACTACCTTCACGTAATAGAGCTCCGAGTATTAATTCTTCATCCCCATTGTCGCACCCCAATAATTGCTCCTGCTTGCGTGAGTTAGATGGGAAATTTCCCCTCGGTGACCCGAAAAATTGAAAAATTTCCCATCGAGCTCCCAAAAATATATGAAGTTTTAGAAAACTGAAACTCTGGCAAAAGATAGAGCTGATCGTCCTCTATGGACACATTGAAAAGCTTTCGCTGATTTCGAGTCAGAGAAGTTCAGCACGAGGTCTAATTCATCCTACTTTTCCACGTTTTGACGGGCCCTGCAGGCGAATCCTCGCATGTGCAATCGATTGATCTCGCTACCCACACTTCATTTTTTCAACATTTCCACCCTCCTTACTTCACACTTGATTCTGAAGTGATTCCGACCCGTGCAAAAATTTATGGAAGGCGCCGGGGATCGAACCTTTGAGTGCGCTGAAGCGGATTTCTCTCATACGCTGCCAGCCAGTCCTGCTTTAACTTGATATGACGTGGCCATTCTTGGGCGGAACGTCATTTGTCATAAAACAATCATGAATTTACATTCAATGGTCAAGCCACCCCTCTACGTACCCCAGCCACACACCTCTCCAATACGACCCCCCTCCCTTCACAGCCCCCTCCCATACGACCCCCTCATGGGAAATTCCCATCAGACGCTTGACCCTGCATATAATCTATTCGTTCACTTTCTCATTCTATAACCGCCTTACATGTTCGTCTGCTCACGCGTGGTTGCGCTTTTGTTGGCCAAATTTGGTCAAGGTGATAGCACCAACGCAACTCGCCAAGAGCACAAAATGGCGGAGGCTTTTGAGAGGGTTCTACGTGATGCCGCTTACTGTGACCTGGCGATAGAAGATGAGGAGAATCTTCAAGTAAGTACTAGTACTGTTACTGTTTCGAACACTTCATTGTTGATGTTCATCGCTGCGGTTAGTAAAAATTTTCCATTATTCCATTATTTTCAAAGCAGCACTCGTAGTTATTGCTCATTTATCTCCTGTACAGTTCCGCACTCTGTCAAAGATTAGCTATTAAAGTTTGCAAAACTTTAGTGGGGACAGGATGCAAACCCTCGACCTCCATCCCGTGTGCCAGCATCACTATACACTCGGCTACCCAGCTGCCAAACCATGATTGAGGGAGGCATATGTCAATATGGCAGGAAATTGAATTTTGAACTTGTATCAACCATTTAGCAAATTTCAAATATAATTTGTAACATCATTTGAGATAAGCTTTCCAACCATATATGTCTCGTTCCGAAAGCGCAACTTACGTTTGTGCTCTTTCCTTGTTAGCAGCATGGGTGGAATAATGATGAGCATGGGCCTTCGAAAGTGAAGGTTGAACGTGGAAATCGGAGGTACAAAAGTGAAGATCGCTTACTAAATCGTGGGTGTCTACCGGTTGGAGGGGGAAGGGACATCTTTTTGTTGTTTTTTTGGCCGCTTGTGTGTTAATAAAGTTTGTTGATTTTTCACGAGCTCTGATTTTCCGCACATCATTTCTCAGAAGACGCCGGAAGAAGCCCGCCTATACTAGGATATAAAAGATAGAGTACTAGGCAAATATATCTGAATACCAGTGTGGTCTTCTGGCTCATGCCGGACTGTCAGGCTTCTCCTGAAGCTCGCTTTGCACGCATCAATATGTAGTGGGGGAGAAATAGAATACAGCTCCACCGAAATTTTAAGGTCGAATTCTCGGAGGAAAATGAGGAAATGCCTTCCACCACCCTTTTGCTACTTCCCTCATAACCCGTTGCATCCGTTATAGGGCAGTAGCCTACCCATTCAGCGCTACCGCACCCTTCTATTGATTAGGATAGCTGAGAATAACCGTAAATAACCGATATGTCCAAGAGTGACCACTAACAATAGTTTACACGTTTCTGTCGGTTTGATAGGTCAAGTGATAAAGGTTTGTGTGTAGTGTTGTACATTGAGAGAGAAGGATCTCCGCAACGCTTGTGCTCCCCACATCATTATCTCTAACAAGAAGGTCATCGATTAACATGTTAGACATAACTGCGTATCACGGTCGAACGTCGTCTTCAGTCATCTCTAACATGTCGACCCATGATCTGCTTGCTGGAGATAACTACGTGGAATGACATGGATGATTCTAAGCGTTGCGGAGATCCTTCTATCTCAATCTACAGCACAATAAGTACTTATAAAAGTAGCCGGGTTCGCTCTTCCCAAGCAGAAATGAGAGGAGATGCATTGGGGAACGTGATGATGTAAGTGGTATCTCAGGCATGGTATAGTCTGTCCGAAACGACGAGTCCGCCCACGCACGCGGGGATTGAGAAGCCGCCACGTTTGCCAGCGCCGCATGTCATCATCCCTGATCTGCGTATCACGTTTCATCGTTATCTTCATGGCATTGACCAATGATCTGGCTGTGACGTGGACGACTTGGCAGCCAACAGCATCCGCCCCAGCCGCGCCGCCCCTCGATTCCCGCGTGCGTGGGCGGATTCGTCGTTTCAGACAGACTATAACCCTCTACGAAATCGCATAGTACATGGTGGCCCAGCTTTTCAGACTGCTTCACACTAATGACATACGTAAGCTCTACAAAGACCCGCATCCCCATGTTCATCCGCATCTGGGCACTGGCTCACCATAGTCACAGCTTTGAACTCGCGTCCTGTCGTTTCTTCAGTTCTGGGCGCCGGCGCACCCTTGTCACAGCAGCGGGCCCGTCTCCCCCACTTTTCGGCGCCAGCACACCCTCGAAGCCGCGGTAGACTCTGCGCGTCCCCATGCTTTAGAACCTCTCTTCACTCTTTGAACCTCACCATACCCGTCTCTGTCATCTTGTTGACCTCGCAATCACTATCACTGACCAATCAGAGAATTTCGTTCCACACTGAAACACACGTGACACACGGACTAAGAGCTTTATTATAAGCCATGATGACCGCTGATCAAAAAACAGATTTGGAAATTTCCTTTTAGAAATTGAAGATTTCTCGAATTTCACACACAGGATTTCTAACATACAGAAGAGCTGAGTCGAAGCTGGGCTAAGGTAGGATAGAGGAGACACAGTAGTATGTGAATATGTGCAAAAGTGGTGGCGGATATAAAAAGGAAGCAGAGAAACGAAGTTCAAAAATTTCCATTTTTTCTGACATTTGGACACGAAATTTCAGGAAAACAAAGGCGCACTTCACGGAAATGTGATATGCTTAGTAATGAGCAGCAAAAGTAAGTCAAAAAATGCGCAGAGGTGTGGAGCAGATCCCCTGTCTGGCTCAATATTGGTTGGGGTAATCCGGAAAAATAGGTGCATGGCAGGGTTGGGTCCGCGCCGCGGCCTCTCGCGCGCGCGGTATTGAACTTTTCCGAAATGCGACGTTGTCTAGTACGTGGGGAGGGTTTTCTCTATCGCACCGTAGACAACATTCCTATATTCGGTCACTCCTTCATCCCCTCATTTTTTCCTATGATGGGCGTGCTCACCTAGCCAAATAGTGCACTGGAGGTGGAGACGTTGTAGCGTACTCACCTAACGGATGGCAAAGTTTCTCACGCAAAATTCCAGCTCCAAGTCCTATACTAGTCGACGCAGCATAGTGAGCTGATTACAGAGACAACGTCCCACCTGAAAAACGATTTCAGGCAAGCCTGAAAAAAATCAGTTGAAAGTTCAAAATTCCGGATGTTTGGAAGAAATGGCGGGGTGAAGGAGCGACCGAATATAGGAATGTTGTACACGTTTCGATAGAGAAACGCTTCCTCTATTATGAGACAGTCGCATTTGAGAAAAGTCCAATACCGCGCGCGCAAGAGGCAGCGGCGCTGACCCAACACTGTCATTCACCTATTTTTCTAGATTTTTCCACCCCAATATTGAGCTAGGTAGGGGATCTGCTCCAAATATCTGCACATTTTTCAACTTACATGTTGCTGCTTGTTATCGCCTTTGGGTCTCGGATTACATGAGATGCGTTCCCCACCTGCGCTGCGGCGGCCGCGAGGGGCTAGAGCATAGACAGGGGGGTGGTGGGTGGAGGCAGTACAGGGACCCGTTGGTAATCGGAGACGCAGAGAGCGAGAGGACTCGCGGTGCGCGGAAAGCTCTGGCCGTGGTTGGGGAACGTATGTCGTGCAACCTGGGTCCCGTCGAAAAATGGGCGTGGCTAACTATGCCCCACAGATGTGCAGGTGCTACTTGGCTTCTGCTGACAGCCACGTGCACTCACAAGGAAGAGAGTGACTACTCAGCGTTTCAGCACTTCTGTAACCAGTCAAGATGAATAACATCGAAAATTCCAGTAATTGAAAGCAGGACGTCTTTGACGCTTCAAAGCTGTTAAGATTTCGGTTCGAAATTATGAATGGTGTATGTGGAAGTGGTCTAACCGTAGCTCCTCGAAAATGACATCATTTGATGAACTGAACGAGGCTTTTGTGACTAGCCCAACGACTAACCTTCTTCATCAACAGAAAAGAATTACCACAAAATTTTATGGGAGTACATATCATAAACTCAAAGTTTTATCTCATAATTTCCATTTTTCAAAGCTAAACAAAAATTTCATTCAGTATGCTTGTTAGTGATTATTCATCGTTACTGGTAGCAAAGAGTATCAAGAGAAGTGCCGTAGCACCTGCAAATCCATAGGACATATACCACGCCTTTTTTCCGACGGGATCCAAACGCTACGCCACCCTTATTATCAAATATATCACAGATCAGTGGAGCGCGCCCTTGTTTTCCTGTAAATTTGGCCAAAAATCGGAGAAATGAAAAATTTTAAACCTAATTTTTCTGCTTTTTTTTATCCGCTACCACTTTTCCACATAGTCTTAGATGCTTTTGAAAACTCTGCATTTAATTTTCAACTCTTCAACAGTATTAGCGTACTACTTTGTCTCCTCTATTCTACCTTAGCCTAGCTTCGACTCAGCTCTTCTGTATCCTTAGAATCCTGTGTGCGAAATCCGAAAAATCTTTTTTTTTTTCAGGATGCACTTTTCAGTTCATGTTCAGATCAGCAGTCAAATCCAGATACTTGCTTAGTACTCTTTTTCTTATATCCATGTATAGGCGGCCTTCCTCTCGGCTCCGTGTCCTGAGAAATCTTGGGCGGGAAATAAAAGAAGTCATAAAACTTTAATGCTAACTCCTCGACTTTATCCTTTACTAGCTGCCGTACCCGGCTTCGCTCGAGTTTTATTACCTTGGGTACATCACACTACTGAGGCCAATTACTATCACCGAAAAAATCGATAGAATCAATAAATTCATTAACATCTCCATAATTTTGGTGATCAGCATGTTAGCGAATGACCCTTTCCCATCGACTTGTGGGCGAAAAGTTGGCAAAGCTATTTCGGTGGCATTGAATCGATGTATTCGTACAAAGTGGTCATATTCATACTCAGCGTATCGAGGAACCCCAGGAGAGATGTGTTCACCGCTCCATTGGGCGGAAGGGCCAGAAATCAATAAAATCGAGATATCGATGTTTCACGCAAAATGATTGTCATATTCGTGTTAAGCGTATTGAGGAACCCCAGAATACATGTCTTTGTCCGTCCCCGAGCGAAAATGGGAAAAAAATCGATAAAAGCAATATATCAATATTTCGTGCAAAACGGTTGTCATATTCGTGTTCAGCGTATTGAAGAACCCCAGTAGACATGCCCCTGTGATCCCCTGAACAAAAACAGTGAAAAATCGATAAAATCGATACAATCGATAAATCAATCGATAATCCCAGGTGCAAAGTAGCCCTTAACCTCCGATGGCACCCAAAGAACCTACATGCAAAATTTGGTCCCGATCGGTTCATCCTCCGCGATTTCTATTCGGAACACACACACATACACACATACACACATACACACATACACACACATACACACACGTACACACACATACAGACATACACACATACACACACATACACACATACACACATACATACACACATACACACATACACACATACACACATACACACATACATACATACACACATACACACATACACATACATACATACACACATACACACACACTTTCACTTTTATATATTGCGGGTATGATCCTGAACATTTTCCATGTTATTCCTTCTTGTCTGTATTGCTGTATTCATGCTCCCCCCTCCCAAAGTGAAGGTTGCCCACCTGGCTCGGCTAAAAGTGAAGGGGTGAGCACGATACTCAGGGTATTCCACCCACGCCTAGCAGTTTTGGCTCCGTGGGCTGAGCACAGTTCTATTGAAGGAAATGATGAGCGATTCTCAAGTTGTTTTTTATGCGGGAAACACTCGGAACATTTTCATAGATCTGGGGCAGTGATGGAGGCAGAAGGCCCACCCTCCATCGAGAATAGGTCGCCTGTTTTTTTTCCAGAAATACTTTATAAAGTAAACAAAAATTTCGTGTTAGCGTATTTTTGTCTATTATTATCATCTGTTTTTGCCTATTATCACTATTTTATTTGTTTTCATTTGTTTATTGCAAAAACTTAAGCCTTTAAATTTTAATTTTCCATACAGATCCCCAAATCGGCGCAGGCGCCAGCTTTTTTTCCACGCCCCTCCTTGGCTGGCACTTCTGTGTCTGCCGCTTACCTAAGCATCTACTTTAACAACTTTGTGGTTAAAATCCTTGAGAGATTTTTTCTTATCATTCCACAATACCCCCCCCCCCCCTTGTCTCCTTCGCCGCTTCCACGTCGCACCTGGCAGATCTAGTGCAATCCTTGTTTTTCAGCCCCATGCATCAAAATACGGTTGCATCGATGAGTTTATGCCCTCCGATGGGCGTATGATTTTTTGATTTCTTCCTTATAGCCTTCACACAGATCCCGTCATACTTCAGATGTTGTCACACAACTCACAGTACGCACTGGTTCGGCCTAACCCAAAATCTATCGTGACAGTCTATCATGCATTTCCTATTTTAGCTTTCTATATCGTTGATACCATTTTCAGTAACTTGGCGGAAGTTGACTGTATGGGGCGATATCATGTCCTATACGACGACTCGTTGGCTCAAGACTCAACTACACCGTCTAGGTGAGTAAGATGATGGATCTTATTTCCTGTTATTCATTTGGTTTCTGCTATCTATGTTAATATCAGACTTCGTCAAAAGTTGAGAAAATACTTGGACAAATCAACACTGAAGGAAGAGGAGATCGCCGTTGAGGTCGCCAGAACAATCATCGCGGATGTCCATAATATGGTGGAAGCCGGAAGAAGATGTTTATAGTATACCAGTCGCGAGTTCTCTTGCACATTTTAAATAATGCCAGTCTCACTGATTTGTATACCCCTCATTAATGTGCAGTATTGTGCATACAATATGCGTACCCCTCAATACATGCAATATAAACTTCGAGTAATTATAAATAGGTATGTATTAGTTACTCGACTACCCCCCCCCCCCACCCTCCCTTTTCTTTGATGATTGGGTGTTATTCAGGTTCTAGGGCCTCTTTTTACTATGATAGCGATTCGCTGAGAAAATTACCCTGATATTTGATGCTAATCCAGAATTTCGAAATTTTCCGCTAACATTTCAGTAAAGAAATCTTCGAACATTTTCAGTGAATTTAAAGTCGTCCGACAAAACACGGTTCACAACTCGAAGAAAGTGTATTTTGGAGTTTTGAAAAGCAAATCGTCCAGCTTAAAGGCAACACTCACGGGAATTTCCGCGTTGGAAATTTCGCGGTACATTGGGGTTTTTAGGAACGACGAACTCATTGACAACTATGAAGCAGCGTGAAACGCGCGGGAAACAGAAAATGATAGCGGTATTTCATGTGTGACCCCAGCGTGGACGAGTGTTCCGTGATGGGTCTCGCTAAGAAACCCTACGAATGGTACGAATTCCATAAATCAGCATCCGCTAAACCACATGCGCAAACCCTTTCAACGGCGTTAGCTGGCGCGACGAAACCCTTTGTCCACGGCGGCAGATGTGTCCACGGCAGTATCTTCGCAGGTAGGCGGCCATCCACGGTGTTCAACTTACTGTTGCGATTGTCCAGCGGCCCGCTAGATGGAAAGCGACCCACTTCAGAAGTGAGGATTTCCGTGAGTGCTGCCTTTAATTCCTAGAGTAATTTCGTCAACCAGTTACGATGCTAGATAGTAAGAGTGATTCTCTTTATGAGAAAAGAAGTTGCATAGTTATGATATGAAGTTTTGAGATTGAGGGCTATTCGCGCTATAACGGTGCCTCCAACTCTATCATAGAATCGAATAAATTGTTTTTGCTAGGCTGCCAATTAACCCCTTGACGACCGCGTGGCTCACGGGTGAGCCGCGCTTTTTTGGTCGCGTGGGACCGTGCGGCTCACCGATGAGCCGCGCCCTTATTATCTACTATTGGCCCTTACTTTCGGTATATTTTGCAGTATTTCCATATGAATCGAGTACAACACTTCCAAACAATGCTGATGTAACTGCGTTCGAGAAAGAAATCACTTTTTATAGTGCCAAACACCATGGGAAGGATGGGATTTTAAGATCGAGCAAGATCACATTACATTTCTTATGAAGTGTTTGGGAATAATCTGTATAAGAACCTTATTTTCTTCATAAAAGCGCATTCGCTACATCTTGCACTTCCTTACTTGTCAGGCTAGAGCAATACAAACCTGTATACTCTCGGGAAACTTCTTCATAATACTCAAAATACCTTTAGCAAACTTGTTTTGAGCTTAATTGAAGTGAGAAGCGTATAGATCCTCTGGTTTTCTAGTCCGATGACACTAGTAAGCTTCCAGAACAAGATTTCAGATTATTTCCACAAAACTTCGTGTTTTATTCTAATTTATATTATTATAACAGCGTGGAACTATGCAGGCGTCGCGCTCCTGAAATGGGCGTTGGTCCCTCGCGCCAGACAAGCGAAATTGCGCACGGTCGTCAATGGATTTAAAAAAGCGGGATAAAGTTCTTTAGAGACTTCTAGGTGGGTAGGCCAATCGTTTTTTCATCTGCTGAATGAAATAGTGCTAGAAGTTCATACAGGTTTGAAGCCAGTATTCGAGATTCGCCCAACTTACATCTTTCACCTTCCGCTCTTAGGCTTGTTTATATTCTTGCCCAGTCTGTGAAATCTGTTGGATACCTGTTCCATGTTATGTCCAGGAGATGTATACCATTTTTGCTGTTCCTCTCTGCAATAGCTCCTCATTCTTACTTGGAGTTCTATTACGGTTATATCTTGGTGTAATATTTGTATGTTAACTCTTTGGCCATAGCTGACATCTCAGTGATACTGCATAATGTTCATAGTATTTATATAAAGCATTTGAAAGTAGATGAATTTTTTGATAGTTGGGATGTGAAGTGCTTATAATTTTTGAATAGTCGGACTTGAGTTTTCATTACAAGTTTTCCCAATTTTTTTTCCCTTGAAGACATCCATTAATTCTTGGCTGCATAACTGAACTACAACTCTTCCGAATATGTATGTCTGGAAGTGCACGAAAGCCGACGGGCGCGCATCGTGATCTACTTGAGCTGTTACAAAAGCGAATGGCGACATATTGCAGATCTGTGAGGTTATTTAAGTTGTTGCTGAGTAGGCTTGGTGCGGCCACTGAGGTCATACTATACAATTGCGTTGAATTCCGCTGCTGTGGTGGTACTAAATATGGCGTGCAAGAACTTATGGCGCACCCTGTACTGGGGTTGGTGACTGTCAAACCCATTCACCGACGTTATTCTGTTAACTCTCCTCCGTCAAGGATGAGGTGCCTGTGTTCGGACGGACAATATTAGGTGACAGTGGTATGGGACGTCGTTGAGAGTGTTGTATAGCAAATATTCATTTGAAAGTTTATCAAAATGGGGGAAGAGATCCTGCATTGCTCCGATGAGCAGACATTCTTCTTCGACCGGTAGCCTTCGTATGCTCGTGACTGCTGCTATCAATGCATGTCGACTAATCACTGTCTACTTGTGAGGGAGCATTTGCTGGGAGACTAGAGTTGTGTGAGAAGCGAGGAATCATCGGATCAGTTGCGTGGCAGTAGCGGTAGAGGGAATGGGAACGTGAGCTCCATGTCACCGCTCTCCAGTTGTTCTTGTGGAAGCCCACCATGCAAGTTCTCAACCACTTGAGATAACTTCATCTCGCTATCTCGATCCAGTCCTCTCATCTCATTGCGTCTCGCTTCCTTATCCTCAGCCACGTGCTCACCTGGGGGGAAGAGGACGCGAATAGCTCGAACATCGTCGTCTCCTGCAAGATGAAAAAAAACCAAGAATTTGTCATTGAGTTAAAGGTGATAAAAAATGTATTAGCACTGACAGCTTAATTGAATGCGTCTCAGAAATGAATTCAGTGTTAACTCGGCGTCCCTTACGTATCAGGTTGTTGCGAAATTAATTGCCGTTTCGGGTGTGCACAAATAAACTTTTCTCTTCCGCCGAATTTGAACAACTTTAGCTCAACTTATGTGCGATTCTGGTAGGGCTTTTCCTCGTATTTTGAATGCCGCTTGAATATTCTCAGTAGCTCTTTCCTGAGGGTTTTCATGAAGTCGCGAACAAATCATGAGCCGGCGCGATTTTCGGCTGATTATGGATAGTGTCCCAAAGGACACTGAGTTCGGGATTTTCTTCCTACGATTTAAAACTCAAATGCAGCCATGGTCGTGACCGCAGGTTGTTCCCTGACAATCAAGCGTTGAGGACAGTCGTGGAACTTAAACCGAGTCCAACCATTTGGACGTTGAGGGGAGGGATGGGGGATCACTACATTGCAGTTTCAAAACATTTGAATTCAATCGACATTGCAAGAAAGGTGCGGAAGTGAACATCCCACGATCTCACTGACGACTAGCGTATCACTCGCCGTGACATCTTTTCTAACTTAATTCTTCGCCCCAGAAAACTACTCATTTCTGGACCGCACAAAAACTATAAATGGAGTTTGGTTCCTATACAGTAAAAGTAAGCGTGAACTCGTTTCGGTAGACGCTTCCTTCCAGCTCCAATTTTTCCTAAATCAAATCGTCACACTAGGGGAGGTTGTATCAGGAATTTGGTGGTGCTGTAGGAGTATGATCCACTGCAGCCTTCTCAAACCTAGTCAGTCGTTGACAGCAGTGTCCTATCATTGCAATTTCGGCTTGATTCCTGCGGATCTGCGATAGATCCGATCGGCAGTGGTGAACGGACGCTGGTTTTCCCCTGCTCCAGAGTAACGTTAAGTCTCACATTCCAAAAATTCACCCGACAAAACTGATGCAGTAAGGCATCGAGGCTCTCACTCATTGACCTTACTCCTCAGATCATTATCCTACTGTATGTCCTTCTTCCGAGCTCCAGATGCATTTCTGCGACAGCAGCAGATTTCTAATCTGGAGCATGCTGAAATCGCCTTCTAAAAGTTTGCGAATCCTTGTCAACTCAGTTTTTAATGTAGAGGCATGCAATCCTAGTTGAATTGTCGGAAAGGATCTACGGAATTGAACAGTTGCTGATGTGATGAAAAATATTGTGCTTGAGCCTAGTTACAACACTTTGAACTGAGGTACCCATTTCGGCAATTTCGCAACAACCTAATAGTATCAACTGGTATAGCTGAACTCACCAAGAGCGAAATCAGGATTGTAAGGCCTTCTGGCTGCAAACATGACTGCGCGAGGGTCTACGGAGTGCTCCAACCCCAGCAAATGGCCTATTTCGTGCACAGCAGTCTGGAAAATCACAGCTTGGAGTCAGTTCCCACAAATGCCGAACAGTGAGGTTTACCTGGTATAAGTTTACTCCTGAGACGGAGTTCAAACTCCAGTCCTCATCAGCATCGAAGTGCAAACGTCCGTCGCGAGGGTAGAAAGCGTGAGCGACAACTCCATCTACAACTCTTACCACAGCATACACTCTCTATTTTTGTTTGGAATAAAGTGTTTTTTTTTGCTAAGAGAAATGGGTGCGTGACTCCTTCTGTTCGTCAAAGGTGTTATATATTCGAATCTTTACTTGGACAATCAATTGAAAAAAAATCAAGTTTCGGTACCCCTCTGCCTATCGCGAATCGTGAAATCGTTGAAATTCCCAGGACATTTATATTATTTTATTTTAATGCACTCAAAACTGCACCAATGGAAAAAAAAATAGATCAACAAAAATTTATCGCAGTGCTCTCTGTATCCTCTCCTTTAAAGGCAGTGTGTCACCTCGTTTTTGTGTCTGAGCCTTTATCAGATTCTGTATCTACTCGACACGCTGAATCCAACGGCATACCTAAAATATTACAAGAGGTCTTTAAACCCCATTTCTAAAAGTTTTCGGGACGGGGTTTGTAACAGTTTGTCGAGCCGAGTGCATGCGTAAAGCCGTTGATCTCATCGATCGGACACGTCTGGACGGCCAACGCTGCAGACGTGGCGGACAGCCAGCACATTCACGCACTGCTCCGCCCAGGTGGTCCGTGAACTGCACCTTCGGACCCTCCGAATACGGGGTTTTCGTCATTTTTATGAGCTCTGACGTACATCTTTGGAATTAGAGTGACGAGGAGGTCTAGAGTCTGTTGGTATTTTCAGCTCACGAACGAAGTGACGCACTGCAACATCAACATCAACATCAACCTATCGATTCTGTTAAGCCAGAATGTGTTCGTCAACCATATATCACCGATGCAGTGTCCACACAAATTAGTTCAAGGTGTAATTTTCACCACTCTGAAACGATACAAATCATTCGTAACAGGAAGATGGCTAGAGTAGTTAACAACAACTACGAACTGATTTATAAATTGTGCGCATGGCTTGCGAGCTTATTCCAAAATTAGATTGTTGAGAAGAAAGAATGCTCTGCAATTTTTAGGTATTTCCCAGATTTGTGCTTACACCTGCCTCAGTTATATACATTAATTCTAACGACCATGCCGTTAGAATTTGCTTCATCAGGATGAACACTGTCGAAACCTATGCTAAAATTGGAAAACATAAAGGTGTTATTGTGCAGAAGAATGTGAAGCACATATGACTTTAAAGAGCGTTTCGCATGTAATTTGTGGGAGGAAGCTTCAATTTTGAGAATTTTCTTTTCCTACGCCTTTCCTACTCCTCTTTCTTTTGAGGGTTCTAAATTTTCTCCTGTCGGGAGCTCAATTTGCTACTAATGAATTGAGGCGGAGAAGTGCCTTATCGCGCGACTCGCGGAGCTAGCGTTGCAATGGGAGTTTCCCATCATTGCTGAAGAAGCGATTGATCCAGCAGGGTTCTGAACCTGAAGCATTTCCTGAAGTACCGCTCTTCCACGAAGACCACCGCTTCAACCTTCATGTCTAAAACTCCTTTTCAAGGGACCACTGCAATTCTCAGGTTCTTGCAATATGTTATTGTGGTGTTTTAGAAAAGAAAACTTGAGGAAAACGGGGGGGGGGGGGTAATTTAGCTAGCTGGTCCTTTTGGAAAAACAAAAATTGGCTTTCTTTTGTACATTTGATCTGTACTGTTCCGATGACTAGGTTATGACTTTTCTTAGTGAAAATGTCGAACTAGCTACGTACCTTTGAACCTTGTCAGAACAATGTTTTTTCTTCCCTGTTCGATATGTCACCACATCAACTTCCAATATCATACTATTGAAATAGTCATTCAGAAAAATTTGCTGTCGAATCAAGGTGGTTAGCGGAGAGAAACCGCTGCATTGCAACAATTTGTTTGAGCGACAGCTTCGAAATGCAAAACGGATCGGATCCGGCAGCTGGGTCGATGATCCAAGAACTTGTTCTGGAGACACCGCACATGAGTGAAGGATGCGAAAACATCGCTAAATTGCCGCATTAGCAGCCTAACAGTTCGTGGCTGTGAGAGGCCTTGGAGCGAGTAGTGTAAACATTCCGCCTGGATCATCCAGCACATCCAGGGCTAATGCTGCATCAACAAGCAGCGGCGAAGGTGTCGTGACACTAGTGAAGTAACATAGTAGAATCCAACATGCATTTAGTGTGAGATTAATACAGCAGATTGTGAAAGGCTCTGTCACTCGATTCCAACTGTATTGGAGAAAATAACTTCAGAGAGTACGTTAAGGCAAAGGTGCGTATGTTGCTGTAAAAATGAAAACTGTTTAGAAGTGATGTTCAAACCAACGTCGTTTCTGCATTTCGAACGCTGCAGCAAAAGCTCTGGACTTTGAAGTACAATGAACACAAAAGTTTGAAACCATCCAGAGTTCCAATGTTGTCTCAATCCAGGCTATTGTTGATCCTTTTGTGGCTTTTTCCTTCCTTGTGCCAAGCCATGGTGGAGTTGACGTGCTCATTCGTTTGGATATGCAATATTGCAAGAACAAAGATCCGAATAAATTGCATGTTGAAGTAAGAAAAAGCCCCGAACTCCTTGTTATCATTGCTCAAGAGTTAGGTAGCCACTTTGCGCCGCCGCAGTCGCCAACATTGGCGGCGATCGGTCGCCAATGTTGGCGACCAATCGATAGGCGCCGACGTCGCAGTCGCTATTATCGGCGGCCGCCGCGACGCCCCGCCCACAATCGATGCGCACCGGTGTCGTAGGCGCCAGCGACGGCGACGCAGGATGCTACAGTCCTCGAGGACTATAGCGGCAGTGTTATACTTCTCTCTCCTTGCCGGAAATCCGAAATCTCAACACATTCAAAATCGGATTTTCGAATTCGAATATATCCAATGCATTATTCGGTCCTATTTGTACAATTTAGTGTTTCTCCAAGACAACCATGGAGGGGACGTACCTAAGAGCCAATGTACAGAGTATTTTTAATGCCTATTGTCTATCGAGACCGGACATGTTCAGTGCGAATAGCGTGATCCAACTGGGACGAGAAGAGCTGTGAGCAACTGCCTACCTTTTCCATCAAATGGAAAAGCATCCTGATGTTTTCCCCGCTCGAAACCGATGATAATGTCGGCTGGACCGTCAGCGACTTCTTCGAATCGAGCGCCAGACGCTGAGCTCCATTCTTGGAAAGCTCGGTGGAGAGTTGTTCTGAAATGTTTTACATGAAAAAGTGCAGGTGCCAAGATCCTTTGGTATGGCTTCATACTGCCCGCAGTGAATCATTACGATACTGATGTAGTGGTCCTTTGTCTGGAGTTTGACCCAATCTAGAGGGACGAAAAAAAATCAATTTTACAGCTCATAGAGAGATAGAGAGAGAGAGAGCGGTGGAGTTCCAAAAGTTGACTTGGCGAAGACAACGAAGTCACTATAAGAGGGGTTTGAAGTCAGACTGTAGCAAATGATTCTTTTCTTCTTTCGTTCAGACGCATTTTCCACAGCTTCAGGAGAAAGGTGTCTGGTTTGTGCCAATTGGAACCAATTGTAGGGTGTCCCCTTTAAACGGGTTACCTATACTCACTGGGAGCGAGAATTACGTGCTCCTCTCATTCCGGATAACTTCAGGTTTTCGTAGTCAAAAGAAACTTCTCGGATTGTTCTAAAAAAGAGCCGCTGGACAAAATTTGAGGCTTAGGAATGAAGCTGGCTGCAGTCACTTTCTACACTCTTTTCAACGGCCTGATTTCCACTCATGCTCACGCTGAAGAGCTAACGCTAATGCAATCGCAGAAACTGAGCTATAGATAGGAGGTTCTTCTCTTCTTTATGCTATCAAAGCGATGGCTTCATTATGGAATAACTTATCATTGGAGGAAACTATTCTACTACCGCCTCTCCGCGTAAAGAATAACACGTGCGCCATCCAGAAGTCGATAGGAAAGCATCGTTCTTCAGCAACTTTCTTGAAAGTGAACCAGATCTGATTTTTTATGAATCGGCAGGTTATTCATGTCATAGCGAATCGAAATGTGTACAAACTACTCATTGTCGGGCTTTTGCAGTGCAGGAAATTTAACAAAAAATAGGACTGAATCGATCACGTTCAGCCACACCCACGGTACATTCATTCGTCTTCATCCAGCTGGTTCGTAAAAAAATCCGAGTAGCCTGACTCAAAGAAAGTTGTGGATGAGCTACGCTTCGCGACGAATGGGTATATCTCGCGCGTGGTTTTCGCAGAGATGGGAGCGGTACTGCAATCGTAATGCGATCACTCGTGATTTTTTCCTACGTTGCAGAAACACTCTACAGACAGTAGTTATTGCATGCTTTCGTTGTGTCGCCAGCATTTCTAGAGACTCGGAATAATTTGAGGCCAAATTTTACATGTTGCTGCAAAAAGTTTGTCGGTATTTGTTTGCAACTTTATTTTCTCCACAATTCCATCAAACTATGACATTGACAAGCGGTATAGTAAATTTTATTTATTTATTTATGTATTTATTTATTACACCCTAACTGTGTGCCATATCGTATAAGCTTGCAGACAAGAAAAAAATGAACAAAAGACCTTAATTCCAAGTCAGAAAATCAAAGTCAAATTAGCATCTGAGAATGCTTTTTTTGCGAGAGAAACTGCGAAGTGAACGAATGGGACACTGCCATTTCTATGTCGTCAAGCTTGGCGATGTTTTTTTCTTGCAAAATAAGAGCTTGTAAAGCTGGAGGAGATGGCACCAATATGGCCAAATTATCAGAAAATATGAATGGTGATGAACAGTTTGCCACCGAAATTATTGGAATTTACGCTAGGCCTGCGTAGCGGATTTTGGTCTAGCTTGACCGCGCAGAAAATGAGCCTCCAGGCATCTCGAGCGTTTTTCTTACGAGGCATCTACAACTTTTCAAGCCAAATAACAGCTATTGAGGATGCTCGGGGTACTGACCACGTATTGTATCCTTGGTATCACCGCGGATTGGATCGTCTGATAAATATTCCAGAGAAGCAAAGAAAGTGCTCCAGAAAGTGTTTAGCTGCGGTTCTGTAAAACGGAAGCCGTGAAGTCGGAGCTCAGCAGCGGAATCGTTGATGACCTCTGGACTGAATGCACAGGTGTTTCGAATTGAATTGGTTGTGGTTTCACTGGAAAATCAAGAGAGGAAAATGCGATATCCATGATTTTTTCGCTATTTCCTCCCCCCTAGCTACAATGGACATCCGTTACTGCAATGACATATGCATACTGCAAAGTAGAGCAGGATTTGGTTTATAAGTCATTACCTACAATCGAGATCTCGATTTTATCCTACATCTGTAGACAATTGTAAACTTTTGCAAGAAATCCGGCAATACTCCTGCACCATCCTAACACAACGACAAAAATAAAGCAGGGAAAAGACAAATAGTGGAGTTTGAATATACGTGCGTATACTTGCGAGTATGGAAGCAACCACGCGCTTTAAAATACTCGAACTACTACCCCTAAAACGGAACCTGTGTTGCTAACAAGTGTGCATGATCGGTTTGAGAGGCATGAGTGGCCCACAGATTTTCGCTGCAGAGATCTAATATTCTTCTATTTTTTGAAAACTTCAAGCATTTATACAAATTTATCCATCTATGTGAACAAATATCAGTACGAATGTATATGAAAATATGAAATACGATATGAAAATAAAATATGATATGGAGAGATATAAAAAACGATATGAAAACCTTGTGATATTGCACCAAAGTCTAAATAAATAAATAAGTACATAAATAAATAAACATATTAGTATTGAAAAATGGGAACCAGAGGATCTACATAGATATGAAATAGCCCCTAACCTCACGATAAACTCATCCTCTTCCTTTATATTACTCCTGTCCAAGCGCCAGGTAAGGAGGTTGTGCCTCCACCGCTTCTTCCGAACCACTGCAAAGCTTTGGGATATCAAAATTAGCTAGTATTGGAAGAGAAGCTCCTAGATAATGCCTGAGAGAAGAAAGAAGTGAACTAACCAAATCTCTTTTTCCTCCGTAGCAATACTTGTACTCTGTGTTCTCCTTGGTGCTCTACTCCTTCGGTAGGTGGACTACCCTCACTGTGAACTCGAGAGACTCCCGGCAGGTGAGGCGCCGACTCTTTCGCAGAACTCCTGCCACAGGCAGCAGGTCCTACAGTGGAAATAACAAATAGAAGGCAGATGGTCAAAGGCAGCATGCGATCGAGCAATGTGGGAGGGGTGGGACGAGGGCTAGCCGGTTCAGCGCTACAGGCGATGGTCATTGAAGCTGCAGGAAAAAAGCCCTCCACAGCGCACTTGTCGCTGGAACAGCGTGGTGGATCAGATCCCCGTTGTGGGCGGTGGGTGGTACGCCACTAATGATACTTCCCATGCAAAAGTGGTAATGAACAAAATGTTGGGTTGGAGCTGGCAATTGAACGCTGAAAGTGCAGCGAAGGCCGTAATCTCGAGATCTCACTTTTCTTTTCATTCTTTTTCGATTGTGGTCTTAATCAACTGAACAGCTGCATTTCTATTTGGTTATCTACAAAGACGTGTGCCGATAAATTCTTCCGAGATTTGCATCGGGGAAAGCATCTCCGATCTGCCGCTTATCTGGTTGCAAATAGCGCGACGCGTAGACAACAACAACGGAATAGCACATATTCATCTCGGATAAGCTAACCTGTCGCAGCGCTAATGCATGAGCAACTCATGCCTTAGACTTCAAATGATGCATTGTTTGACTGTATCGAAATATCTACATTTATTTATTTCTGTTTTTTTTACACAAAAAAGTGTGCCATTGATCAAAGTCCTTAAACCACCAAATTAGGCGAGTCTGAATCCTTGAAAAGAGATATGCATGGGAGGAAATTTCTCAAACCAATTATGAATTTTGCAAAATTACTTTTACTGTGTTCTATGGCAGGTGAAACTTTGGCAGAGGCAACTTTGAAAGGGCAAGAATGCTCAGCGTATCAGGAATTATGGTTTATTTGTGCACAATTACAATTCGCGTTATGGCAGGGCCTTAGAGGAATAAATTACTGTTGATCCGGAACTTTGGCTAAAACAAAAATAGAAAAAAAAACCGTTAAGGTGATAAATTGGGAGCGCATGTCTTTGTGCAAAACAACTTTTTTTTTCTGAAGATGACATAGCCACGCCTCAATGCAAATTTACCACGAATCGCTTTCAATGAAACTTCCAAGTCCTCCATGCAGACTGTGACCACTCTTTTGATAGATGTTGCGGCTCAGCGACTTGCAATAGCCGCTCATCCAAATTTTGGCTTCTTCGCAGTTTTTGGACTTTTCCTCCACTTGGTAAAACATCACAAAAGAGGACAAGTGGTAATCGTAGACTGTGCCAAGTCAGGACTATGCAGCGGTCATAAGCACCATTTCGGTTCCAAATAAGAAGAAGAGTACAATTGATGGATCGAGTGGCGCACACAATTCCGGTGCAAGAGCCCAATTACGGAAACATTTTAAAGAACTCAGTTGTTGTGAGAAACTGGCCCTATGACTCAGCAAATATTCTTCAAATTTTTATCTGTTTGAGGCACTTAGTACCTCGGTGCCGTTTCCTTCTTTAGCGCTTTGTAGTACGGAGAAGAAAATTTAAGTTCTGATACGTTGGTTGTAAATTTTTCTGGAAAACAGGACTTTAGTAACACGTTCATCAGGATGAAAAAAATCACTTAACACCTTCGCGACAATGTGCTCAACCGGTTGACACGCATTCACTCAAGCTTTTTTTCAATATGTGGTGGAAACATACACTAGAGAGAACGAAACATATGAAAAAGAAACTGCAATCAGTATCAAGTGAATGAACGACAAACATTTGGAAACACTTTACGATCAGAAAAGAGAAAAAGATCGGGCTCAGATTTGCGCGAATTCGGGGTATTATGCGGCGATGGAAAAATTCCAACCACGTGGGACTACGTGCTCAAGTGGTTGAGCACGGGTCCCAATTCTGCAAAAGCGCGTGTGTTCCATGTGACACACCATGTCAAGAGCGTAAGGTCACGAATGTGTTGAATCACTACACAACTTCACACTGAAAGGGAATGTCTTCACCTTCCTCTGCCTAGTGCTGTGTTTTCTATAATATGAATTTCATGTGTCTCCTGAGGCTAGAAAGCTCAGCAGGTAAACAAGCCTCCTTCGTTGTGTAGCGGACAAATGAGAAGCAGTTATAGCTGACACGCCTTGACGTCATCTTGAATTCTTTTCCCCACTGAAACTCCGTGACAGCCATCTTTGTGTAGAAGGTGGTCCTCAGATATTTTTGCGAATTTTTCGAGCAGATGTTTTGAAAAACAGCAACTCTCTGAAGAGTGATTATGATCGCCGGCAAAATGCTGAGATTGTCAGTGGTCCAGCCGTGGAGTGCTCGCTTCTACAACATTAAAAAGGCATCATGCTTGCACTTCACAACATTTCCGGTTCTCAGCCAATTGTTCCTCGGCCGTGCTTGAGATTTCCGAGTGGATGCTATTATGGATACAGACCGCCCATACAAGAAAGAAGAAGTTCCATCAATGGCGTAGCGTCTCAGAATGCGGCTAAATTCTTCTGCATTAAGATACTTGTCGTTCATTCTTCGGCTAGAAGTGGTGAGAAATCAAACAAATTCTAATTGAAAACTTGTCCTTCAACTCATGCGCAGCTTAACAGGATATGATCTTCTTGTTCGCACTGCTACACGATTGTTGTTCTCGAGCAATAATTTATAGGAGGGCTCGTGATCGAAGACGATCAGATCCGTCATTTCGATGCCTTTCTCTACTCAAAGAAATAAAAAGCAGCTGCCCAAATATATGGCATCTACACCATGTCATTGCCTCTGTCATTTCGTCCGCAAAACGTGAACGATCTGTGTACTGGCTGTTTTTATTGAACATCTCTGCCAAGAGTTTTCAAAATGAAAAATTTCCAAACTTATCCCGATATAGTGCTTGGTGGAAGATACTATTATATTAGGTTGTCCCACAAAAAATGGCCGCAACCTAGTAATGAATTTTTGGAAGTTCATAAATCCATTACTTCAGAAGCTAGATGGACAAACTTTGGACAATTATAAAGAGCAAGATCTGCTCTATCCATATCCTAAAAGGGACTCCTCAGTTACCCTTTCTTTGGTTTCTGCAGACGAAATTGTAAGATGAGGCAAAACATGGTTTTTGTGTTCTTCCAATTTTTAGACCATTTTTTCGCCCTAATAGGGTAAGAGCCAGATTTGGTGTTAGCTTTGCATCTGGCCAGGTAGTCGTGTTGTAAGCGCACAAAAGCTGTGACTAGAGAAGCACTTCCAGAACGATGCGAGTTCTCGAATTTGACCAGGTAATGGTCACGAAACTTGTCAGGAACGAAAGCATAGTTCTGAAGGCGAGACGAGAGTTCTGAAACAGTCCATAAAAATGTTAGCAGCTAGGTTGGGCGCAACTAAATCACAGGTCGCCCTGCCTTCTTGGCAGCCAAACATGGCAAAAAATGGTCAAAGTGGATTTTGAACAAAAGCATTGCTGGTCATTGCTTAACTTGCGACACCATTTACTTTTATCCCTCTGATAAACACTGTTTTGAAATTTTCCGGAAAAGTGGGGCCACTTTTAGTGATGAGTAGACATTGCTTATTAAAATGGAGTTTTGTTTTGCTTGCATCGCTGAGAGTGATCTGGATATACTCAACGAACTTTGACATCTCAGAATACGGTAACTTTTTTCTGGGAGATGAAATGCTACTCGAGGTGTTCGATAGAGGCTAGACCAGGCCACGAGTAGAATTTACTAAATGCCTCGCCTGTTACCATTTTGGGTTTGACTTTGAGATTCGGTTGAAAATGCCTCAGTTCTGATGAGCCGAAGAAGTGCATGTCCACTGGCGGGCGGGCAAATCTACACAGGTTCACATCCTACCAAGAAAAATTTCAGTGAGTGAGACGTTGGATCTTTTCATTGTAATATTGTGTTGGCCAGACCTTTGCCTAATAGGGTATATTTTCGAGCTCGCGGTGAATCCAGTTTTCGGCTAGAAAATTCATGCGAATCAATGTGTACTGAAAATTGACCTTTCGCACTTCGTTGAATCCTGTGATTTCAGCTTTTGTCCTTACATATGTTCCACTGCACTGCTAAAATGTGCAGGAAATGCTGATCATAACACTTTTTATTTCAAGGGAAAATCTCAAGTTTGAGCTGAGTTATGCAGCTTGGAATACGCACCTCCAAAACGGCCATTATTTGTGGGACAACCTAATATGTAGTCCTCCAGATAAGTTTTGGATATCTTACTTCATCTGCAAAAGGAGATGCAACAATCATTTGCAGAACTGGAAGGGCCCGACTGGTAGAACTTTGCGTAAGATATTTGCAGCGCAACGCTTCTGGCAGCTTGTGTAAATTAATACTGGAGAAACTAAGGTACGCTCAATTCGGACAATATTTCACCCTCTGCTAAGCGATCGAAAACTGGTCACCTGCCTGAAGGCGGCTAGATGAAGCTTCTCGACCAAACATTAATAACGTTCGTCTTGCATTTGATGGTTCAGATCGAAATGGTGTAGCAAAGAAAAAGAGCAGAACCTGTTGTCACATCTTCAAATGAAGTTTTCGGGAGAAATTATGGTGCAGGCTAAGTGCATAGTTTTTGTGAGTAGCCTGGTTGCAGCGTTGGATTTGTGATAACCACTGGTGTCCTACCTTTCTTTCAGAATTGAGAAAAGTCATAATGTCATGTTATCACTCCTTTCAATCGGTCAAAAATGTCATAAGGTCCGGCATTACTTATAAAAGTAACTTCATTAGTGCCAGCTATTCCCGCTAAGCGAGCGCGAGACAGTCATTTGGGTGGAACTTTTATTTTTTTGCAGAATATACATATCTGCTCCCATTCCTCAAGAACGGATGGATTGTGTGCATCACGACAGAGACAATAATGTGTATTTCCCACTACTAGGCTTTTCGGTCGTGAAAATTTCGTGGAAAATTTCCAACTTTCACTCCCACATTGGCCATGACAATCCAGTTGTATCACTTAAACAAGTAGGTAATATGAAGGCATTCCTGGAGAAATGTTGGCTCATACGTCGGTTGAGCTTCAGTGCGAGGAGAGCCGAAAGTCTTCAGTTTACGTCAAAACAGCAGCAGGACAAGACAACTTTCCCAGACATGTTTTCCCTTCGAGACAGTTACAGTCCCTCTCAAAAATACTTTCCTCACGGCTCACCGCCCATCTGCTAAGCCGCACCGCATCCCCTACGTATTATCATACGTGGTGCGACGTGGCCAAGCTGACGGGCGGTTCAGCGTGAGGAGAAATTTTTTGAGAAAGATTGTAGGTGTTGCTCCAGTCTGCCATCACAACTATCCCTAGCTGGACGTGCTGGTTCACGTATTTCAAACCTGAACCAGAAAGACATTTATCGTTGAGAGGCCCTAATTATGCACCTCTTCGTCTTCACTTCGCGCACGCGTTCGTTCATTTCCTTACAGTGGAACCTGCTTTGCAGGAACGACGAGGACTCAACTCTGTCATGTTCGGAGCACCATGAGCGCTCGAGGGGCGGCTCATGCCGCCGATGGCGCGCTGATGACACGCCGATTGCTAGCATAAGGCGCGCCGATGTCACGACCTTGCGTAGTAATCGATTGGCGGGTGTGTAACGTGATCGTTACTGTTGTACATTTTGGAATGCACGATGTTCTAAGTGTGTGCTGAAGGATTTGAAGATTTATTTCCCAGTATTTATTAGGTCTTAATGATTCTTATGACTGTAGTCCTACTCAGGCAATTTTAGCGGGCCTTCCGCGGGCGGATTCAGGCCCAGCGGCCGGCCCGCGTGCCAATTTAGTGGGCAGGACTTGTTCGCGGTCGACCCGCGTGCCAGTTCAGTGGGCGGGGCTCCTTCGCGGCCGGCCCGCGTGCCATTTAAGTGGGGGGGGCTTGTTCTCGGCCGGTCACGTGCCATTTTAGTGGGCGGGGCTTGTTCGCGGCCGGCCCGCGTGCCATTTTAGTGGGCGGGGCTTCTTGGCGGGCCTCCCGCGTGCCACGTTTGTGGGCGGGGCTCCTTGGCGGGCCGCCGGCGTGCGAGAATTTCTGGTGTGGGTCAGGGATGTGCGTAATAAAAAATTTGATTTTCGTAAATCGTAAATCGTAAACTTCCCAAAAGCGCCGTAAATCGTAAACCGTAAATCGTAACTAAAGAAACTGGAAACCACTGGTAGGATCCAAAAAATCTTGATTGTTTGAAGCAAAATCATCCTTAGAGCGTTTAGAGTTATCGCTGCGAAACTACTCCTCAGCCAATTCCTTATCTTCTCCTAAGATTGATGGTATTGTGAAGAGGGAACAACTTTTCTTTTGTTGTTTTCGAGGGCAATCCAGTTCTGAGCTAAATATTATTCATAGAGGTTGAGAGAATTCTTTTTATTCTGACCAGTGCTTTTGAAATGAACACAATAGATGGTTCTGTTCTCAGAACAACCAAACATTCCAAATAAGTCGGGAGACTGGTTCCAGAGAGGTCTAATAAGACGAAACGCTTATGCGATTTATCAGATGACACTGCAAGGCATTCAGAATATGAGCATTCAATGCCACTTCTAAAATCGCATTGAGCATATGAGTATTCAGTGCCACTTCTAAAATCAAGTTGAATGTGATGCGAATACCAAAAGAGATCATTTATCAATTATGTAGTTCAGTTGGCACTAACAGTAGGTTCGTATGAGCTCCGTCACTAAGGAAAAAAAACCACGCACTGCAGAATGCCACAGTTAGTACCGGAAATAATGTGAAACTTATTGACAAACGACGGGGACTCGGTGGGCAGCGCGATCTTCCTGCAAGAGCTTATCTCTTTCTCCGGAAAAAGATCTGAAAGAAGACGATACTCGAACTTCTTGTGGCCTTTCATATCATCCTCATGGTTCTAGCAAATCTTTTCAACAGAGAACTTGGAAGCTAGTCCGGGACGAGAACACGTTTACAAATGATTTGAGTTACTGGTATAACTGAGAGAATCCGCTCTTAATATCGCTGTGGAATGCAGACGTAAACAAATGGGGCACATTTATACACGGACCACAAGAGCTATGGCAAGATTCCTTTCTTGTAGTTATTTACGATTCTGTTACGAAATTTAGGCCACTTTTTCGTAAATCGTAAATCGTAAGAAAATCGCAAAAAATGACCGTAAATCGTAATTCGTAAATCGTAAATCGTAATTACGCACACCCCTGGTGTGGGTGCGTGAGGACGAGGCGGTGGCAGATGCAGGACATTGACGGGGGAGGGGGAGAGGTGGAAAAAAATGGAGTGGCTCGCCGCTCTAGGGTGCGGATGTAGGAGAGGTGGAAAAAAATGGAGTGGCTCGCCGCTCTAGGGTGCGGATGTAAAATAAAAATAATAAATATCAATTTTAGTGTTAAATGATCAGTGATAATTATCAAAGAGTAATAATTATTATAAACACTAAAAAAATCTGTTTTACAAAGCAGTTTCCAAATTTCTTTCTCGAGGGGGGGGGGGGGTGGTGGCGTTCCCCTGCGTTCGCCGCCAATGAGATCTATCTATCCAAAGGCTCAGCATTTCCTGGGCAAGGGTTCTCATGTAATGGATTTTGATGCCCTCTCTGATGCGATGAAAGGAGGTCTTACGTCAATACAGCGGCTCGTGGTTAGAGTGTTAGAAGGGCAATTCATACTAGCTGCGTGCCTCAGCCGCTCGTCAGGTGCATGACTTCTTTTGTGGATTATTTCCGTTGAGAACGGTTAATGCGGCATGCACATATTCAATGGTAAGAAAGCACGGATGCCGCGAGGCTGAAAACGCCTGCGTCTCACCTGCGCTGCGTCAGGGGACGAGGCGGTCAGCTGTGACTCGGCTTATTTTTCATCATGTAGACGTAAGCGCGTCAAACGCACGTGTTTAGTGTAAATTGCCTTGAACGCTTCAAGATTCATGAGTGCTCCTGTTACTGGTAGTTGTAGGTAATTCAAGTCTAATCCCATCTAAAAACCAATCTTAACAGATTAGTCATCACAACCTTCTCATTCGTTCGCTGTAGTCCCAAATCGGGGACGTTGAGTCATAATCGACTCACTATGTATCCATATGTACCGATAGAGTACTGAAGTGATTGAGAATGAAGTCATTAGCGAACTGAAAGGGTTTCTGTAAATCTGCACGGATGGTCGAGTGGATAAAGCAGCGGACTCTGGAGAATGAGAAGGTAGGCTCGAATCCTCAGTGAGCTCGACAACAATCTAAAGATGCGCGGGCTTTGCAAAATGTCCGCTTTTTCTAATTTCGGAAGTTTTTGATAATTTTATACTGTTTCCGTGCTCAGAGGGACCGCTATGATGCGCTGCTGTTCTAGGAACCCGCCCAAGCTCCTTTAGCGTGCTTCCCGCGCCCGCTTGGCGTGCCTCCCGCGCCCATTTAGCGTGCCTTCCGCGCTCCTTTTGCAATTCGCCCGCGGGAGCGATCTGGGGCCGGCCGCAAAACAAGCCCGGGCAGGCCGCCAGAATTGCCTGAGTATGTATACGCGATAACAAAATAAGACATCATGACTTATAATAACGGGCTTAGTCTGTTTTCATGTCTGTCTGTATGTAAGTATGTATGTGTGTCAGACCGTTACGAAATTCTACAATTGGTCAGTGATCGTGATTATGAGATCATATAAAAGCCTAGGAATGGGAGTGGTATGGTTGAGTGGGGTAGGGATGAGATCGAGGAGAAGGTTGGACAATGTGCAACGGGTCCGTCAATGGAGTCATTACAGAAGGGCTGCGCCGGCGGCCAAAAGTAGAGGGGACAGGTCCACCCTGTGATAAGGGTGCGCTGACGCCCATAAGTGGGGAGACGGGTCCAGCGCTGTGATAAGGCCCCGCCGGCACTCAAAAGTGGGGGAGACGGGTCCACCACTGTGATGAAGGTGTGCCGGCGCCCAGAAGTGGGGAGACGGGTCCAGCGCTGTGATAAGGCCACGCCGGCACTCAAAAGTGGGGGAGACGGGTCCACCACTGTGATGAAGGTGTGCCGGCGCCCAGAAGTGGGGAGACGGGTCCAGCGCTGTGATAATGCCCCGCCGGCACTCAAAAGTGGGGGAGACGGGTCCACCACTGTGAAACGGGTGCGCCGGCGCCCAGAAATGGGGTGGATGGGTCCACCACTGTGAAACGGGTGCGCCGGCGCCCAGAAATGGGGTGGATGGGTCCACCGCTGTGAAACGGTGCGCCGGCGTCCAAAAGTGGGAGCGACGGGTCGACAGCTGTGATGAGGGTACGCCGGCGCCCAGAAGTGGGGGAGACGGGTCCACCACTATGATAAGGGTGAGCCGGCGTCCAAAAGTGGGAGAGACGGGTCCACCGCTGTGAAACGGGTGCGCCGGCGTCCAAAAGTGGGAGCGACGGGTCGACAGCTGTGATGAGGGTACGCCGGCGCCCAAAAGTGGGGGCGACGGGTCGACAGCTGTGATGAGGGTGCGCCGGAGTCCAAAGGTGGGAGAGATGGGTCCACCACTGTGATAAGGGTGCGCCGGCGCCCAGAAGTGGGGGAGACGGGTCCACCACTGTGATAAGGGAGCGCCGGCGCCCAGAAGTGGGGAAGACGGGTCCACCGCTGTGAAACGGGTGCGCCGGCGCCCAGAAATGGGGTGGATGGGTCCACCACTGTGATAAGGGGGCGCCGGCGCCCGGAAGTGGGGGAGACGGGTCCACCGCTGTGAAAAGGGTGCGCCGGCGCCCAGAAGTAGGGTAGGTGGGTCCACCACTGTGATAAGGGGGCGCCGGCGCCCAGAAGTGGGGAAGACGGGTCCACCGCTGTGAAACGGGTGCGCCGGCGCCCAGAAGTGGGGGAGACGGGTCCACCACTATGATAAGGGTATGCCGGCGCCCGAAGGTGGGGAAACGCATGACGGTCCAGCGTTGTGATAAGGGCGTTCGCGTCGAGAAAAGGAAGTTCGTCACGGCCTAGGTAAATTTCTTCATGAATGGTACCCTGGCACCCGTTCCGGCTATTCCTTCTATCTATGTGACCTAGGTGCACGTTATTCCACTCCGTATTCCCCTCCTCATTCCAGTCCATTTGCATCTGAATCGACCACACCCTTCACTCTGTTTTTATACATGGGCAGACCCTTATCACTTGAGCTACCACAACAACCTGCTGAAGATAGATTATTTCAAGAGAGCATTTCCACTGAATCGGCTACGTCCAATTAACGACGGCCTCTAGGGCCAATCAAAAGAAATTACTTCTCCCAGTGAAGGAGGGCTACCGCTCACGCGATCGAGAGTTTTCCAAAAGTCGGGGGGATACAGTGTCTACTAAATCTGTCCACCTTTTTTTCTGCATCGTACGGGGATTATGCGAGCGAAGCGAGCATCAATCAGTAGAAGTCTGGAAGTCCGGCGTTAGCCGGACGGCCAGACTGGTCCTTTTATATTCTTCTTAACAAATACAAACAAATCGTATTAATCAGTGGAACAAAGGTAATTAACCACCAGAAGCAGTCATCACATGGTCAATATAGATTCATGAAAAAACGAGAGCACACAAACACGGAAAAATTGCAAGAAAAAACAGAAAATAAGCTTCTTCAAATCTTCTTCAGGTTTTCGAATCTTTCTTTTTTCAAAATCGCGCTCCTTTTGCTGATGGTCATGAGGTTCGTTTCCCAGTCTTGGACTTGCGTCCTCGTCATTTTGGGGTACCGGACTTTTCACTGCCTCTGAAATTTACGAGGCATGAGCTGTAAACGGTTATTGTATACAAAATTAGCTGCGGCTAGAACTTACATTGTTTCGCATCCATTCCTTTCGCTATGAATCTTATTCATAGGAACGTGTCTAAGCAAGCAAATATAGAAAGGTGTCATACAGAAAAATATGAAAGGAAAATGTAACACAAACAAAATAAATAGTAACAAGTAAAACATTACGAACAAGTAAGACCTTACGACATAACGAGATGAGAAGAGTAGCAACACCTACTGTGATACATTAAATCAAACTTATGTGTCTGAATTTTCAGCTTGAATACAAAGATCCGCCATTTTTTATCTGAAAGAGAAAGAATAAAGTTTGTGAAACAAGTTTAGATCTGCCAAATACGATTTGTTTGAAATACAGACGGAAAATAACAAATTTCAATGAAAACAACATGAACTAAACCGAAACATCGCTGCATGGATGACGGCGTCCATTCTGTTGTGCAGTTACGCGTAAAATACTTATGCAAAGCTAACGCATTATTGCATACATTTCATGGCGCGCGCGTCGCCCGCGAGGCGGCGCAGCGCGCCGATCGCGCGTTGTTAGACCACGCCCACAATTAGGGCGCGCCGATGGCGCTGAAAACGGCCATGGCGCGCCGATGGTCGGCCCCAATTGTCTGAGTGGTGCAAAACTAGCGGGCAACTAGCGGGTTGGATTACTATCGGAACAGGTACTTCAAATTGTTTGTGGTGCTCGTCTCAGCATTTGCTTAAAGGCAGTACTCACGGAAATTTTTTGGTTGAAGATTTCGCGGTACATCGGGGTTTTAGGGACGATGAACTCATCGACAACAATGAAGTAGCGTGAAACGCGCGAAAAGCAAAAAATAATGGCGGTATTTCATGTGTGTCCACAGCGCTGACGAGTGTTTCGTGATAGGTCTCGCCACGAAAGCCTTCATATCTCAGACAAAAGTGCCGTGCGAGCGGGCCCCGGTAGAGCGGGTCGCAGCCATGTTGCGGCCCGCTCGCTTGGTTGTCGCAGCCCGCTCGCACGGTTGTCGTGGCCCGCTCGCACGGAAAATCCTCGTGCGAGCGGGCCGCGACAACATAGGTTGGTCCGAAATACCGTGCGAGCGGCCCACAATAACCGTGCGGGCGGGTTGCGACAACCGTGCGAGCGGGACGCGACATGACCACCACCCGCTCTACCGGGGCCCGCTCGCAGCCATGTCGCGTCCCGCTCAATCGGACTTTTGTCTGAGATGTTACGAATTCCATAACAGCCTCCGCTAAACCACATGCGCACACCCTGTCAACGGCGTTAGCTGGCGCGACGGAAACCCTTTGTCCAGAGCAGCAGATGTGTCCACGGCAGTATCTTCGCAGGTAGGCGGCCATCCACGGTGTTCAACTTACTGTTGCGATTGTCCAGCGGCCGGCTACATGGTAAGCGACTCATTTCAGAAGTGAGAATTTCCGTGAGTGCTGTAAGTGGTGAACGCAGCACTACTTTATATTATATTTATTTTATTTTATATTTTGAAACTTTGCATAGGGCTGAAGACAAGTATCGCATTCATGTTACACCGCAACCTCATTATTGCGGGAAATTAGGGTGAGACTACCCATCTGAATTAGAAAAAAATGCGGATTTTCGTAGGAAAAACTACAGTGTCGTGAGAATGATGCTGATATTTGTGATCAGCGTATGCAATAACTCTTCTCTGCAAAAAGTGAAAGAATTCTGTGTGGCAGTTGATGTGTACCTACAGTAACCCTTCAAAAATGAAGTAATTATGCAAATAGGATACATGTTCGTATTCAGCACCTCGATCAATCCCCTATGCGAAGTTTCGATCTGAACCGACCATAGTTTTTAGGTGAAAGTGCTCAGGCAACAACACCGTGCGACCCGACGGCCAAATTGGTCCGCGCGGACCACCCGAGCTACCAAATTTGTGGGTGTGGCCTGTTACCGGGCGACCCGAGGGAATTAAGTGAAGCATCGGGCGCATTGGAGCGCATTGGATGAAATACCGGGTGAGCCGAGGGCATGATAGGAACCCACCGGATGGGCCGAGGGAATACTAAAAATTATCGGGCAACCCGAAGGTAAAGCTTGCGGAATCCAAGGCATGTGAAGAAAGCATCCCCAAATTGCATTAGAGAAGAGATTTCCATGCTAGCTAGATGCTATTCTTCTGCATGTTTTCAAAGAGTGGTTACTGGGAGACCAGTCAAGTTTTTTGAATGAGACCCCGACTAACAAAATCACTGGTTGCTCATTGAATTTGAACACGGATTATGCTATGACATGGATTTGTGAAATCCTAAAAAAATCAAGAAAAAATGGAATTGATCTCGTAGGAGTGTTCAGTGGTCCGGGACCGCTCAACTTGCTCTTCTTGGTCTTCTGATTGTTTGCACATCCGTACGTTTTACTTTCGTCGCCGTTCTCATTTTTGATTGATCTTAAGGTGTGGGATGGTGAGCAAATCCGGGCCACTGATATCTCATAAACATATAGTGGAGTCGTTTTGACAGTGCATTGTCCACGGTAGCGGCCCCGCTGGCATTGGAGCACGCAGTGCGACTGGTCAAACAGTTGACCCACGATGGATCCGGCTTCTTTGACGGGTTTTATCGTCTGTTCCCTTCTTCATTTGTTCTAAGAGATGAGAAAGAACAATATAAGGAGAAACAAGCTACAAAACTCTTCAAAGATACTAAATGAATCATAGGTCAACTTTTTGACCGACCGCGCTGCGTGCTCCAATGCCAGGGAGCCGCTGTCGCGGAAAACGCACTGTCAAAACGACTCCACTATACATTTGGCTAAGAAGAAGAAGCAATGAGATTCAGAATGCCTACGAGATGGATCAGTTGCTCTAGAATTTCTTACTGTGCAGGGCCCCGCGTTCACAATGGATAGCGGTGGACCCATAGCACCCTAATTCCTAAAACTGACCCGCTTTTCTCGCAAGGTGGACTTCCACATCCACGACGTGTCCCAGAGGAGTGACGACAGGAACAAGATTGAAATCAAAACGGCATGGTGTGTCGACACGAATGGCCGAGTGGATAAGAAAGCGGATTCTCAAGACAGAGTTCGGTATGAAGGACAGGTTCGGATCCTAAAGGTTGGAAGGGCTGCGGTAAAGCAGTGGTTGGGGGTCGAAAAGTTTGCATTTTCCTTTCCGGACATTCTATGTTAAAATCTGCTTGTCTCCAAGCTGCCACGAGCAGGTAAGCGCAGATAGGGTTGGTCTTGATTTTAACTGCCAAGTGGAGTGCGGGTGAGCCGACAGCATTTTCAGAGCGACCCGAGGATAACGCGTCGGGTCGCCCTGTGTTATTGCCTATATATAGTGAGTGTTCTATAGAATACCGATGCTGTGGCGGACTTAAGTATTGCAACAAATGGTCTTCTGTCCATGAAAATTCTTTCAGAGAAGAGCTGGGCAATTTAATTCTCATCCGTTTTGCAAATAAGCATGTGGTACTGAGGCAAATAGATGCGACTTGATTTCGTGCATGAATCTCTTCGGGAGAAATTTTTTACCTGGTGAGATCGAAATTGGGGGCTCGACGATGTTGACAATCACCTGCACGGAAATGTTTACACCTGATCTGAATTTGATTTACTACATTAGTTTCGAAACATTTTCACTGAAAAAATACATGTTAATACAGAAATCGTTGGTATCTGCCAGCCTTGCATATGGTCGGTTTGTCGGTAACCCTCTGCTACAGTTTCTGCCATTCTACCTCATTATTTCACATGTGTTCTAGGGTCAGCATTCCTTCCTATAAGACAGCGCCAACTAAATTTTTGTAGCAAAACCCACTTCGCCTCCTAATTTTTAGTTTTCTGCCAATCATTGACATCCGTTTAAATTGTGCTCATGCAAGTGAAACAATGAGGAAGAACTCATAGTCCTTTTCATGAAATCAGCAGCACCTTTCGCTCCGTGTGAATTTTGGACTATCTGTTCCAGGGTTTTAAATTCTTCGCGGAGCTCCCTCTTCTGTGGTATGCGATAACTTTGATGGGACCGAACATGTTCAACATTTTCAAACTCTGCAGCTGCTCAATTCGGGTTTCTACAATCAATATATGCTGATTTTGAAAGATCCAAAATCCACACCTGCCATCTTGGAAAACCAGCAATGATGTTAATAGTTTCCAAAATCCACACCTTCATTTTGGATGTCCAAGATCAACACCTGCAGATTTTGGAAAACCAGCGATGATGTCATGTCATCCGCTGCCTTCCATCATCCACACGAAAATGAATCAAACTCATTGTTATTTTTAAATTTATCTGACGTGATACTACAACTGATATGCCAATATCATACTCTATATATATTACAGACTTTATGTGACTTTGTGCGTGCGTGTGCACACGGGCTATCATTGGTCGGTGATGGTGATTGGTGATGATTGTGAGATCTTATAAAAGGCTAATAACGGGTACGGTGTGGTGCAGTAGGGTAGAGAGTTGGGTGAGCAGAAGGGCTCGCGATGTGCAACGGATCCGTCGCTTCAGAAGAGGTGCGCTGGCGTCCCAAAATTGGGGAAACGCCTGGAGTCGGTTCCGACGGTGTGATAAGGGTGCGCCGGCGTCCAAAAGTGGAGAAACGCCTGAAGTCGGGTCCAACGGTGTGATAAGGGTACGCCGGCGTCCAAATTTGGGAAAACGCCTGGAGTCGGTTCCAATGGTGTGATAAGGGGGCGCCGGCGTCCAAAAGCGGAGAAACGCCTGGAGTCGGGTCCAACGGTGTGATAAGGGTGCGCCGGCGTCCAAAAGTGGGAAAACGCCTGGGGTCGGGTCCAACGGTGTGATAAGGGTGCGCCGGCGTCCAAAAGTGGGGAAACGCCTGGAGTCGGGTGCAACGGTGTGATAAGGGTGCGCCGGCGCCTGGAGTCGGGTCCAACGGTGTGATAAGGGTGCGCCGGCGTCGAAAAGTGGGGAAACGCTTGGAGTCGGGTGCAACGGTGTGATAAGAGTGTGCCGGCGTCCAAAAGTGGGGAAACGCCTGGAGTCGGGTCCAACGGTGTGATAAGAGTGCGGCGGTTTCCACAAGTAATAGGAATTCGCTAGGCGGGTCTATTTCTGCATGAGGGGTACGCTTATCCTGTTTCGGCGGACCCTCCTACCTAAATCACCTAGATGTACATTGTTTCCTTTCGTATCCATGTTCTCTTCCCATTCTGTTTATGTCTGAATGAACCACTCTTGCCTTTCCGTTTATATACACCGGTGGACCCTTATCACTTGAATTATCACAACAACCAGTTTAGCCCAAATCATTTCAAGATAACATTTGCACTGAATTGGTTATACTCAGTTCTTCACGGCCACTAACTTCGCTCATATGGAAGAGTATAATTTCGTTCATATCGGGGAAAGCTACCATCTACAGGATCAAGGGTTTCTCAGGAGAGCGATAGATCTACGTGGAAGGATGCAGATTTTATCAAGCCATTTACACTTTTTTGTTTGCTTTCAACGTGTAGTATGCGAGCGAAGCGAGCATCAATAGAAGTCTGGAAAACCGGCGTTAGCCGGACGGCCAGACTGGTGATGGAAACATTGCGAACATTTTGTAAGGACAGGTGGGCTCATTCCACACCGTAAGGAACAACAGGTAGGTATTACTTTTTTAGTTCACGTACACTTGATCGTATTGGCGGCGCAACATCCTCGCACAATGGCTGTGGACTTGCTCCGCAGGGCGCCTGACATCTCCGCAGATACATGGCCGCGTAGCATTTGCTGACTGACATTTGAATTTGACACAACGAATTGTTGTTCAATTCCTTGCGAAGTAACTTTGCGATTGGGTTTTCATGATCATCAGGAAAGGAAATGCAACGCAGGGCCACTCACTACAGTACCCGCGCAAGGCAATCGTGGTGGGACCAGACCCTGCATGTCCAGACTGATTTATGTTATAGATTCTAATGATCCTAATGTTGTGTATATGCGCACGAAAGTGAGAATTAGGCTTGCGGGGACAAATTCTCACTACTTGTGAATAAACGAAATCGAAAAGGTATTAAAGCAATTTGCAGCTACAAAAGTGGTGAATGTGAACCAACCTCCAACGACAAGGTACCCGTTTCAGGGCTGGATTCGTGAAGCGATAGATATGTGAAAATATTTGATGAAATCCAAAAATCCAAGATCCAAAACCGATCCAATTCATGAAATCAATATTTCATGAAATTTTCATGAAATGGAAATACAAGCTCCTCATACCAGTCATCACAGATTTCCAAAATCTGCAGCTGCTTTTTTTTTGGAAGACACCTCTCATTCAGAATATACAGCTGCAGATGTTGAAAATCCAAGCCGCTCGTCCCAGTTATCACAGATTTCCAAAATCTGCAGCTGCATACTCAGACACTCGTGCCGGCCGAGCGGAGGGCGAATTCCGGCCGAGCGCCCGCCTTAAAACCGTCCCAGCCGGATTAGGATGCGCCGCTCGGCCGGAAATCGCCCGCCGCGCGGCCGGAGGGATTCAAATCACGTTGGATCTTCTCGGTCTACAGAGATTCGGTATTCTTCCTAGCATCTTCCAGGACTCAATCAGGCCTAATGGGTTCACCTGGTCTGTCAAGCAATTCTGTTGGTTTGCAGGTGTCAGTCGGGGTCTCGTTTGAAAAACAAATCTGAACTAGAAACCCTATATGGGTAGTACCTGAAAAGGAAGAGGAACATCCTAAACAAAATGAAAATAACCACTCTTACAACCTCAACTAGTATTTGTTCTATTGCACTTCCTTTTTCCCACTAAGAGGAATCGAACTCACCTCAATACTGCTCTTCATTGATGGATAGTCCAATGCGAAACCCTCTCGGCCATCCGTGCTGATGCGAACGGACTCCATCAGTCTGCTAATGCCTCCATTTCTTATCAGCCCATCACTTTAAGGGCAATTTATACTGGATGCGTGCGACTGACGCGCGTGCGTCTATATGATAAAGAATAGGGCCCAGTCGCATCGCAGTCGCAACTCAGACGTGTTTACGGCCCCACGGCGGCCGCGCGTTCTTTTCATTGAGGATGTACATTCTTTGTTGACCGGTCTTCATGGAAAAGGGGCGCCGTTCAGCCGGTTTTTGAAATTCGCCCGCCGCTCGGCCGGAATTAATGAGCCGTCCGGCCGGTTACCCGAATTCGCCCGCCGCTCGGCCGGTGCGAGTGCCTGAGTATTCCGGCAAGGAGCGGTATTACAAAATATGCAGCTGCAGATTTTGGAAATCTGTGATAGCTAGGTTAAAGAGCTCGCATTTCCAAGATCAGGAGCTCCATATTCTGGAAGAGAGCGGCCTTCAAAAATGTGCAGTTGCAGATTTTGGAAATCTGTGATAACTGGGAGGAGCGGCTTGGATTCCCAAGATCTGCAGCTGCATTTTTTTTCAGACCGCTTTCTGCCAGAATGTGCAGGTGCAGATTTTGGAAAACAGTTGATGGAAAGAACTCACTTGATAAGTCACTTTTTTTCAGGTTGATCGGCGTGTAAGAGAAGAAACCGTAGGTGACACTTTATATAATCTGTTATTCAAAATTGAAATAAATCTCGTAGAACATAAGAAAAAACATGTAAAACATCCTCTTATATAAATCATGGTAGTGCAACAAAATTTTCTAGAGCGCAGGCGTAGGGGGCTAGCACGTGATCGCATGCGCTTGCCGTGAGACTCAGTTATAGACTGTGCCTCGCGAGGATGCGAAGCTGATGGGACATTCGGCCGATGTTTCGTCATAGGTGCATAGACGTAGTGGAAGTAAGGTGCATTCGGGATTTCGCGGCAGGACCAGCGGCTAGCGGTCTCGAACCCTCCAGGCGAGACAGTGTTTACAACGATTTGAAGATGCATAGCAGCAATGCACGGAGCATAGTAGCCCCTCTGCTGGAGTTTTATTTTTAGCGCCATTCAGTTTTTGAACACTAAACGTTAACCGTTTCGAAAAGACGGTGAATGCCGTGAAGGCCATAGCGGAGGTTGCTCTCGGTTTCCTCACTTGCTCCTTGCATCATATGGTGGGGATCATACAATTTGAGGTTTTGTCTATTTTGAGAAGTGCAGTACAACAAAATATACAAGATGAACGAATGGAGAATGCATCACATTTTCTGAAACCAGATGTGCAATTGATCAAATTTTACCTAACTTTCTTCCATTACTTTGGAGTGCGGACTGCGCTGATGACGGTGCTCCGTATGTAATTCTGAAAGACATCAGGATAGGTGTACACCTATCGAGAAAGAGTCCGCCGCTGTCCAATAGTGGGAAAACGGCAGGATACGGATCCATCGACGGAGAAAAGGTCCGCCGTGGCCCAGTAGTGAGGAAGATGCCAGGACACGAGTCCATCGATGGAGATTGGGTCCGTAGGGGCCCATTAGTCTAGAAGTGCAAGGGAACGATTCCACAGATGGCGATTAGGTCTGCCCTGGCCCAGTAGTGGAGAAAGCGCTAGGATACGGGTACACGGATGGAGGCTGGGTCCGCAGGGGGCCCATTAGTGGGGAAAGCGCCGGGGTACAGATCCACGAATGGAGAATGGGTCTGCCCTGGCCCAGTAGTGGAGAAAGCGCCAGGATACGCGTGCACGGATGTAAAATGGGTCTGCATGGTTCACATTAGTGGGGAGAACATCAGCATACGGGTTCACGGATGGAGAATGGGTCCGCAGCAATAGTGGAGAAAACGCCAAGATGCGCGTCTGCCGGTGGAGTAGAGTCACGCTACGCGCTCATTCGTGTCTCAGTCGACCTCTTCTTCTGCTTCTCTGTATATTGAAGCAGAAGCTCGTCAGTTGGACTATTTCAGTAATGTGAAATTTGAATCATTTCATCTGATTATTCGCCACGGCATTGGTTACATGGTTACACTTTATTGTTCACAAGTACTAAAGCCATGTGAAAGATGTGCCTGTGCAGAGTTGGGAGTGGCTGTTCATAACAAGTCCAAAGGCATGTAAGAAATGTAACAAAAAAAGAGTAGGTCATACCATTGCATCGCAAATTAGCTTTACAAGTAGATGCGTGATTAAGAATTTGCAAACAACTCTGGTGTTCGCACACCGGCGGTTTCCGCCCGAATTTCTAGGAAACTCCGCCTGAATCGCTCGGAAAAGTGTGAAGAATCCTGGAGGAGAATAGACGGAATTTAGTGGAATTCTACAGGAAATTTAGCCGGAATATAAAAAACATGAAAATAGAAACGCATTTCAAACATGATTGAGATTTTGTTCCACTAATTGCAGTTGTAGGCAGGTTTGAAGGTTTCTGGGAAATGGCGCTTCCATGGTTCCACGATATTGAATTCTATTGAACAGAGGAAACATTCGTGTCACTGTGTCATCTAAGACACTTTCTCCCCAGTCAGAAGCGTTTGGTGTAAAAATTTAGTTGGCACTGTCTTACGCTATGATACTCCCGCTTTATTTAAAGGTGTCCATCTCCACTGCGATCTCTATCCCTCCTAGATAGTAGAGATAACCCAGCTATCAGGGATGTGAAAGAGTTTCCGCCCTTTTTTCAAGCAAAATTGAGTATTTATTGAGAAAGAAGCAAAGCATATACACCAATCAAAGTATTGGTCGTCGTTGGCCATAAACTTTCCCCATCCTTCTGGGAGCAGACGGACGCCGCTGCGGTAGAAAGCCTCGTCCTCCAACTCGATCCTTTCCTTAACCCATTTTTCGACATCTTGAAAAGACTGGAAACGCTGCTCGGAAAGACCGTGGGATAGTGTGATGGGGCACAGTCTGTTGAATAAGCCGCATGAGGTAGCATATCCAAGCGAAGTGCTCTCAGCGTTTTCTTGACGGCTTTTGTGACATGTGCCAAAAAGACACTACTCCCCAAATTTTTCAGAAAAAATTCTTTCGCCGAAGTTTTGTACAAAGGGGTTTGAGGTGCTGAACACAAATATCCTATTCATTTTGTGAACACAAATATCCTATACATAATCCCATTTTGTCGGGCTACGGTAATGTTACTGTGACAAACAATGCTTATTTGGCTCAAATTCGACATGAATATCGCTGTAAAACACAACGATATTCATGTCGAATGTGAGCCAAATAAGCCAAACAACGATGTTGATTCAAATCAAAGCAAATTTGTACTGAATATTATTGACTGATATCAAACCAACAAAACTAAGTAGCGTTTACAAAGCATTTGCAAGGATAACTAACTATTACAATTACTTACCGCTAAAAGGCGGAAACTTTTTCACATACTTAGTAGTTTTGGTGGAGTCAGTAGAGCACATTGTTAAAAGTTTAGTTTGAATTTTTGCCTTGCTCGGGAAAAACGATTTTCTCAGACGATATTGTAGCCACGTTCTCTAGAATGTTCTCGCAAACAGTAAACTTCTAAAATGACTAATTTCGAAGAGTTGGGAAGTAAATTATACCATACTAATGTGCACTGAAGTACGCCGGACAACAAAGAGGTGGAGTATACTACTTTATTCTTGAGGAAGCACAAAAATTCTGTTCGATTTTAATACAGCGTAGCAAATGGTTTTCGGGACATGTGGATTCAAATACTATAGAAGGAATCCAGTGTGGTGCAAGGCGATTCACAGACCATTGCTAGTTACTGCTTCCACTCAGTTTTGAGTCGTAGCAAGTCATCGATATCGCTACGATTCGGGTTGCTACATATAAGCCACATTGAAGAGGATGTGCAGCTTCTGCGGCCAACGTGGTTTCCAAATTAAGCTCATTCCACGAGACAAAACAAAGCCACATTATCGGCAATGTGCACTACTAACCCCACCAAAACTAACTTGATCATCTATTATTATCTAAGAGGGATAAAGATGAGATGGACACCTTTAGATGAGCGGGAGTATCATGGGGAGAAATACTGACCCTAGAACAGATGTGAAATAATGAGCTAGAATGGCAGAAATTGTGGCAGAGGGTCACCAATAAACTGATCATATGCAAGGCCGGCAGATATCAATAAATCCTGTGCTGACATGTGTTTTTTGAGTGAGAATGTTCTGAAACTAACGTGGTAAATTCAGTTCAGGTCGAGTTGCATTTGTAAACATTTTCTTGCTGATGATTGTCAACATCGTCGAACCCTCAACTCCGACTCACCGAGTAAAAAATTTCTCCCAAAGATCTTCATGAACAAATTCAAATCGCATCTATTTGTCTCATTACCACATGTTTATCTGCAAAACATAAAAATTAGAGTTGCTCTGCTCTGAAAGGCGTTATGGGAAGACGATTTGTTGCAATACTTGTGTTCGCCACTGTATATACGGCACATCGAGCACAGCAGATCGACAGAAAAACAAAGAAAAAAAAAGAAATCTGCGTAGCTGCGACCCGAAGAAGTTACTGCTATCCACAAATTCAGAAAACAGCGCGTCGTTATGAGGCGTCGTAGTGGCCATCTGAAATAGCCTGCGTTCCGTGCGGGAAGGGCGAGGGGGAGGGTGGGGGTGGGTGGAGTGCCTTTGTCGCCGATTTATGCGTAAATATTGAGCTATGTGCTGCCGCATACGGTACGCACTATAATGGAAGCGAGATACATGTCTAACCAGTCCCAAGAAGGGAGTTGTACATAGCTAAAACTGTAAAGTCCAAGAAGCTTCATTAAGGAAGAGATTGGAATATATGGTCAGTCCTAAGAAGGGAGTTGTACATAACTGAAACTATGAAGGCCAACAAGCTTCAAAAAAAAACCCTAGAATATATCGTCATTCACATTCTTGCAAACTGTTAAAAGTTCATGAATTTCAACAATCACGTCTTCGGGGGTAACCAGGGAAGTGCACGAACTTATTGCGCTTTCGGAACGAGACATATATGGTTGGAAAGCTAACCTCGAATGATGTTACAGATTATATTTGAAATTTGCTAAATGGTTAATACAAGCTCAAAATTCAATTTCCTGCCATATTGACATGTGCCTCCCTCAATCATGGCTTGGCAGTATACTTGCACATTTCAAAAATTTCGAATATTCGAATAATCGATATATCCGAAAATTGACTTTTTCGAATATTCGAATGAAATTCCTAGATTGGAACTTTAATAGACTTAGAACCCTAGCAATCTAGAACACATTTTGCGCCCCTTTCAAATTTATTGTTGTGAAAAAGCGAAAAACCTTCGAACATTCCTATCGAATTAGACTAAGAAACAAAATTTCAAGTGACTTCAACTTGATCACCTTGATCACCTTGACTCTTGTTGATCTTCCGGTATACCGAGCGGGCTCCAGCATTTCTTCCATTTATCCCTCTCGCAAGCCAGAGTTGTCCAGTGGATTCTGTCCGTTCGAGGGACACGGAGAGCATCGTATCTATCCTTGAAGGATCCTTATCCTCTATCCAGATTCAGTTGGAGAACAATCTTTCCACACGCGTCCTCGAAGTCGGCCAGCATCTGTTCCGCTTCGCTGATGGTTGGTGTTATAAGAACGATGTCGTCAGCGAAGCGAAGATGGCTAAGTCGCCGGCCATCAACTTGCACTCCCATGCTATCCCATTCCAGTTTCCGCATGACGTCTTCGAGAGTGGCGCTGAATAGTTTTGGCGACACGGTATCACCTTGCCGAACTCCTCTCTTAACGTCGATGGTAATGTCGTCGTAGAGTGGAGAAATCCTGGTCGTGAAGTTGCTGTGGAGCTCACGAAATACCTTGATGTATTGAGTAGGTATGCCCTCGTTGCCCAGGGCTTCCAACACCGCTTCCGTCTCAACAGAGTCGAAGGCCTTCTTCAAATCGATGAACGTGAGACAGAGGGGCATCTTATGCTCTCGCGATACTTCGATGAGTCTAGTGACAGTGTGTATGTCGTCGATCGTACTGAATCCTTTTCGAAACCCTGCTTGCTCGCACGGCTGTCCCTCGTCTAGTGTCCTTTCGATCCTGTTTAGGATCACTCGCGTGAAAAGCTTGTAGATCACAGACAGCAGGCAGATGGTGCGATAATTGCCAATGTCCTGCGGGTCTCCCTTCTTGTACAGCAACACGGTCCTGCTGGTCTTCCATTGGTTAGGTACCTTGCATTCCGACAGGTACCGCGTGAAAAGCCTAGCCAAGGTGGTGATGAGAACTAGCGGTAGGTGCGTCAGATGTTCCGGTCGAATCCTGTCGGGGCCCGGTGCTGTACGATTCTTCACCGTCTTGATGGCATGTCGGACTTCGGAAGGGAGAACCGATGGGACAACATACCCTTCCTCTCTAAGATGAAATTGAGGGAGGTGGACGTGACTATCGAAGAGATCCGAGTAGAAGTCGTAGATGACCTACTCCATTACCCGTCTTGATGAGGAAATTGTTCCGTCTGGGCGCCGGAGGGCGGTCATCTTGGTCTTGCGATTGGCGAAGTCTCGGCGGGCGCTGCGAATGCTTTTCCCTGCCTCTGCGGCTTCGGGCAACACTGCTGCTCGTCTCTCCTTGAGGTCTTCTTTTATCGCTTCTCTGCACCGTTTTGCGAGCTCGGACGTTAGCTGGTAGTTGCCTGCGGCTCTCGCGGCACCACGCTGGCGTATAAGCTCGAGGGTCTCATAAGACAGTCGTCCCTTGGTGACTCTTGAACCCTCGGCGCTCTTTGCGCTCTCGCAGAGATGCTGAACAAGTCGATCGTACTCTTTGTCGACAACCGCATCTTCTCAAAAGCCGGCTAACGAAGTGAAAAATCCCAATTGATGACGGGTTTGGGACTCCTCCTCTTAAACTTTGCGGCTTTCTCTCCTTTGCAGAGTCTTGCACGAAGGAGGCGATGATCGGATCCGGTGTAGAACTTTGGCACAACACCGACGTCGGTCAGGCAGAACCTTCGATTGACGATGATGTGGTCAATTTCATTATGGTACTCTCCACCGGGTGACCCCCACGTCCAGCGTAGGGAGGTTGGCTTCTGAAATTGTGAGTTACCAGGGATGGTCTTCGTCGTCATGATGAACTCGGACAGCCTCTCTCCCTGTTCGTTCCATTGCAGGCAGTGGGTACCGATGTGAAGTTCCTCAGGCGTTCTCCTAGGACCAATCTTGGGGTTGAAGTCGCCAACGATGATCTTGTAGAATGTGTGGTCTTCCCTGTAGAACTTCTCTAAGTCCATATAGAAGGCCTCAATCTCCTCTTCGTCGTGGCTGGATGTTGTGGCGTAGGCGACGAAGATTGTTAAGGCCGGTATTGATCCACATCTTCTCAACCGCACACGTCCGATTCGGGTTGGTAGCTGTTCGAATGAATCAATGTTCATGACCAAGTTCGTGTTGACGAGGACACCGACTCCACCAACTCATCTACTGTCGCAGGTTTCAAGGAACAGTTCTTCTCCAGTGTCGAAGGTGGCGTTCAGCGGCCGGTGTCTCTTCGTCTCGGTCAGTCCGATGACGTCGTACCTGATCTTCCTGGTCTGCATCATCAAATCCTCGATGGAAACCTCCGATGCAAGCGTGCCTGCGTTGAAGGTACAGACCGTCATCATAGTCCTTCTGGTTTTAGGCAGCCTAGATAACCCCTCGACCTCGTCCTCACTGGCGCTGCCGTACCAGTGACTCTTCCGAGATCAGGGGAACAATCTCTATTATTGCTGTGTCGAGCTTGAAAAAATTCTAAGCCCACAGGAGATAGCTTGCTGGGCTCTATTCCCCCGTGGGAGGCTGGAGTGTGATTTCACCGGGAAGTTAGCCGGGCTTCCTGGGAGTGGACGATGGAGCTTATTTGTTGGAGGTGTCTCCGAACCGCCTCCCTTGTACCTCCCAGTCACTTGAATGCAGGGATTTTGGTCGGATAGATGTGCAGGATACAATCTGCAGACACGCGAGCACACCCACGCACGTATGCATGAATATACCCACGCGCTGACAGAAGTTGTAGATCGTTCCGACACTGCAGAGACAGGGAGTCCATCCCCTGAATCCACCCGCGCCTCAGGGCAGGCACAAGGTCGCGTTTGGTCCGCGATTAGCCCTCTATCCGCCACCTGGGGACGCGCCACGTAATCTCGCGGCTAACCGGCTGGGATCCCTCGTATGAGGGAGGTCCGTGGGACTTCAACTAATCCACACAAACCTAATCGAAAAGTGAATCAAAATTCGAACAAAAGAAAAGATATAGCATCAACAAAGCGACAACAAGGTATGAGGCGCTTTTTTTTTCACTTGCGGTTTTCTCCACATAGTGTGCGCCGGTAGCGGTGGGTTTTTCGCGGAATCCGGAAGAGCGCGGCTGACCGCGAAAAACGCTCGCGCTAGCATGCTCGCCGCGACACCAAACTGTAGGGTTTTCTTTATACATATTTAACATCAAATATGAAATTAATATTAAGTTTAATATCAAAAATATCAATAAAACCTTGATTTGCCACGGTGATTCCAGCACGGGCAACGTGGCCGCGCAACGTACTTGCTGTGTCTACGAAAAACCCAGCTTAGTGTATTTGTCACCTTTTATGAGTCGTACACTATTCGAAAGCGCTATTCTTACTCTAAAAGAGTGTCATAACGGATGCTTTTCAAACCGACAATTTGCTTAAGTTCCGACTACGATTTGGAGTATTGCGTCTATGAAAAACATCACTATTTAAGCCTGACTTTCCCAGCATTCAGTCGAAGCTCTAAAGCCCACTAAAACATCAGATGACTTGTACTATGTAAGGAAGACAAGCCGTGCTTGAAACGATCATCAGTGGTTCCATACTTCAAAAAAATCATATTTTGTCCGGGAGACGCCAGCCAACCATCACGATTAGCCAAATTTATTCCATGATGGCGTGAGAATTGCTTGAGAGAAACTGCGTGATCTAGATGGACATCGCTCTTCTCGAACGTGCTAAAAAATGAATAATTCAGCTGAAAAATCGGAAATTGGTTTGAAAATCCTGACGACGACTGAGAACGTCTGGCCCTACTTTTTCAACACTATCAAAGCTGCACGCCAAGAGCTCATTTGATGATACTCCTTCACGTTTATATTCTACAGTCTGTTCCACGGGGGAGGATAGTTGGTGAAACGCAGCAGAGAAGAAGAGGTCGGAAAAGTGTGCAGAGATTGGAGAGGGTGTAGAGAAAAACAGACACTGTGCACGAATACTCAGCTATCATCGAAACAGACTATACCGAGCTTATGTATTTCCCTGGCATTGGATGCCTTTTAGTCCCTAGTGAATGTAAAGAGAAAATGACATTTTTTTCTCAGCTTGGCATTTTTTTTTGGAAATCGCATGTTGACAGAATTGTGGAGGGAGAAAAGCGCCTTTGGATGAGCGCATTGGGTCACTAAAACACGTTCGCGCTGTTAGCTTCAGAAAAAATCGACGAGGGACCACTCTGTATACTCATATACGGCGTCTTCATTCGGTTCGAAACTAGATCAGCAAACAAGGCAAACGTCTCTGAAGTATTTCGTGTGATTCATGTGATTAGGATATCGAATATTCGGGTGACACATTCGAATAATGGGGACATCGAACATTCGAATAATCGAATATATTCGAAAATTGACTTTTTCGAATATTCGAATATCGAACATATTCGAAAAAAGAAAAATTCGAATATTCGAATTTTCGAATGATTTATTCGAATGATCGAATAATTATTCGATTCGGTTGCAAGTATACTTGGCAGCTGGGTAGCCGAGTTGGTAGTGATGCTGACACATAGGATGGAGGTCGGGAGTTTGCATCCTGTACTCCACTAAAGTTTTTCTTTGACAGAGTGCCGAACTGTACTTACTTAGATACTTAGATGGACCGTCGTCACTTATCGTGCGGGCCCCAGCATCGCTTCCATTCGATTCGTTCTCGCGCCACCGTCATCGAGGAACATCGTAGACGACGTTGGCGAGAGTTCTGATTCCTTTCCAGCTGAGCGCAGCTGATCCATCCGTATTTTGAACACATCGACCCATCTTGTTGGTGGTCTTCCTCGAGGTCGTTTCGTTTCTCTTGGGATCCATTCCAAAGTTGTTTTTGTCCATCTATCGTCTTCCCTTCTCATTATATGACCAGCCCATCTATGTTTAGCCTTTGATACGTGTTCCGCTGGGTCACGAAGGCGAGACATTTGTCGCAAATCGGAGCTGCGAAGCCCGGCCTGATGTTGCGTACGCCAGTTGTACCTCAAAAGACATCGCTCGAGCGCTCTGTGTATGGCACGTAGCGTTTTCGACGTGGCAGCAGTGTTCGCCCACGTCTCCGCAGCATGACAGAGCGCTGGAAGAACTGTAGAGTCGAAGAGATGAGTACGGAGGTCGGGGTCCGCCAGTTGGTCTGTGGCTTCCCTCAGAGGTCCAAAAGCGACCCACGCCGCTCTTCTTCTTCTATCCAGCTCTTCTATGAGGTTGTTCTCCATATTCATTGATCTTCCAAGGTACACATAGGACGACGTCTCCTTTATATCAGGTCCATCCAGTTCTATTCGCTCTCCTTCGCAGTATGCATTCTTCATGAACTAGGTCTTCGCCCTATTTATTTGCAGTCCGATTCTTTTCCCTACCTCGTTTAGCTCACAAGGCATCGCCTCCGCTTCACTGGTGCTTTTCGAGAAAAGGACGATGTCGTTCATAAAACGAAGATTTGAGAGGAACCATCCATCAACCCGGATGCCTTTCTCCTCCCAGTCGTGTGACCTCATTGCCCACTGCAATGCGGCAGTAAACAGCTTCGGCGATACAGTATCGCTCTGTCGTACCCCCTTCGCAATCGGAATGGTTAAGGGGCGCTGAAAGAGCTGTATCGTCGTGGAGCATCCAATATAGCAGTCGGTTAATGTTCTCACATATGAGGCGTCTACTCCTTGGTCGACTAGTGCTGACAACATAGCGTTAGTTTCCACGTTGTCGAACGCTTTTTCGTAGTCAACAGAGGTCAGGACGAGGGGAAGGCTTTACTCCCTACAAACCTCTATGACCCTCGAAACAGTTTGGATGTTACATCTTCAATGTTTTTCTGTCACACAGGTTGTTATTAGAACGCTTTTATTGGCCGACATTTCGACAAGACGTCGTTTTCAAAGGCCTGAAAGTGGATCAGTTCTCTTGAATCGGCGTTCTAGCCCATCAAACGCCTCTCCCGACTTACAGATTCAACTCATTCTGGCTAGACAAGGATGAGCACCGTCTACGAAGAGAGAGAAAACTCACCCAGCGTTCCACCAATATGCGGGATGTTTCTCCGCACGCTACTACACTTGAATGTCACCAGCGGACGACTGAATGTTGCTCAGCGGTTGTGCATGAGCTGACTGGTGACAATCTTATATCTCACACAATGGTATGAACGGCATAAGCTCACTGGTTATCGATAAATGTTCATTTCTGTTATTCATTCCAGGATTTCGTGTAGAAATCCAGAATGCTTCGAGCGTCTTCCTAGCCGCAATTTCTGGTTCGTGAGCCAGAATTGTGCATGCTATAGCGAAGTCGTTCCCATTGTGGTCTTCCCGTCTGTGTCTCCCAAGAGGCATTATCAAACTTTCCCGTCTCTTTCCAGCCAGATGTTCATTAATGCGAACATGCAATGGTCGACCGGTCTCCCCAATCTAGATCGCGTGGCAGAATTGGCATTCAATTTGGTATATCACTCCCGTTTTGGTGCAGTCACCAGCTTTACCGTAGGGACAAGTAACGCATGTTCTGTCGTAGAGTCTATTACGGACCAATTGTTTTCTGATGTTGTCGTTAGGGATGTTGACTAGAACGACGTCATCTTGTAATTGAGCCCGTATAAGACACTGTTTTATAGCATTGCTTATCCTATCAGAGATAAATGGAATGCACAGTGGAAGTGTTTTACCGCATGCGTGATTTCCGCCTTCATTGCGAGGTCTGTGATTTCGGTGTTCTCGTAATATGTAACCATTTTCGCGCACTACACGCAACGCCAGGTTTCTGGATTCGCGGCGTTCTGCTTCTCCACTACAAACCCTGGTTGCGGTTCTGAACATATTACGAATCACAGCACGCTTAACAATGGTGGGATGAGCCGACCTTGCATGTATTATGATGTTCTTAGAACTCTCCTTGCGGTACCACTTCACTTGAATCATGCCATTGTTCAATTTCAGCTGTGTATTCGGGAATGGTAGCCAACCTTGACGAGGAGTTTCTCTTGTGAGCTTTATGTACTGTGACTGCTGATTGAGTATTCTAAAACACTCATCCATCTCTGATTGTGTAGATGTGATCACACAGCAGTCATCGATGTAACGACAGTACAAGAGATATTTTGCTCATAAAGCAGATAGCGAGTACCGGTGCTAACCTCTGTCCCATCGCAAGCCCTCTAATCTGGGAGAAATATCTCCCGGACCACCTGAAAACGTTACAACTAAGGCATTCCTTGACGAGTGTCATGATTCGTGCTCTACTAAGGCCGTAGGTCTCAATTTCGTTGCCGTGTATTCCTAGCATTTCGTACAACGCTTGCAATGCGTCGCTGATTGAGACGTTGGTGTAGAGAGATGTCACGTCAAATGACTCAATCACACAGCCTTGACTGAAATCAGTTTTGTGTAAATGGTCAAGGAAGTGCTTAGTGTTGCTTAAATGGGAAGGGATCTTGCTGAGGAGCTGGCTCACAATTTTATTGAGAAACCATGAGATCTTATCAGTTGGTCCACCCACACAGCTTACAATCGGTCGAATTTTGTATTGGCTGACTGGCAGAGGATTCGTTTTGGGTCCCGAGAGTTCATGCGTCTTTATGAGGCTGTAAAAGACGGGGCAGTTTGGATGTTCAACTTTAAGTCTACTTAGGAAACTATCATTGAGACCCGCAGCTCTACCCGTTACCATCCAGATATGATTCAGCCGTTTGTACTGAGCAATGAATTCGCTCTGTGTGGTGTTTCGGTAAATCGTACAATCTGTAAGGTGGTGTTCAGTAATTTCGCGATCAAGGGTTTGTGGCATAACCACGAATTCGCCCCCTGTAACGCTCACCGAAAGCAGTATCATACCACAGTCGATCAGTTCTCGTATTTCCCTGAATCCTTGCCACTGATCATACGTCAAGTTGGAATGACGATGCCGCCTGCTTCCAGTTAGGATTGAAAGGACACCTGATGATAATATTCGAAATTTGATATCGGCTTCAGGGCAAGGTTCAGGTTCTTTGTAGAAGGAGCGCGGAAATGGAATCGATGGTAGTATCCTTCTACTTATATTAGCGGACTGTGATAGATTGGTGCGCCTACATCTGACTCGAAGTTGGTCTCTAAGCCTTTGTAATCCCCCCAACGACTTTGCGGATTGTAGCTGCGTTGATACTTTGCGAAGGTGCAAACGGTGGACCGAGGCTAAGGAAGTTTAGGGCGTTATCAGAAAGTTGAGCATTACCGAGTACCGTAACCCTAGCCGTTCTGTTGTTATCACACATGTTGTGAGATTTGGACTGCTGGTTCACTGGGTAGCTACTGCTCTCAACATACTGATGACTCACACGATATCTATCCAAAAGTTTGTCGAATTTTGTGCGTAGCACGGATTTAGCATTAGATCCAGATTAGAGGGCTTGCGATGGGACAGAGGTTAGCACCGGTACTCGCTATCTGCTTTATGAGCAAAATAGAAGAACCAGTACTTTTGCGACAACCTCTCTTGTACTGTCGTTACATCGATGACTGCTGTGTGATCACATCTACACAATCAGAGATGGATGAGTGTTTTAGAATACTCAATCAGCAATCACAGTACACAGCTAAAGCTAAAAGCTAAAGTTCACAAGAGAAACTCCTCGTCAAGGTTGGCTACCATTCCTGAATACACAGCTGAAATTGAACAATGGCATGATTCAAGTGAAGTGGTACCGCAAGGAGAGTTCTAAGAACATCATAATACATGCAAGGTCGGCTCATCTCACCACTGTTAAGCGTGCTGTGATTCGTAATATGTTCAGAACCGCAACCAGGGTTTGTAGTGGAGAAGCAGAAGTGGAGAAGCATATTACGAGAACACCGAAATCACAGACCTCGCAATGAAGGCGGAAATCACGCATGCGGTAAAACACTTCCACTGTGCATTCCATTTATCTCTGATAGGATAAGCAATGCTATAAAACAGTGTCTTATACGGGCTCAATTACAAGATGACGTCGTTCTAGTCAACATCCCTAACGACAACATCAGAAAACAATTGGTCCGTAATAGACTCTACGACAGAACATGTCCAACAGAACAATGCGTTACTTGTCCCTACGGCAAAGCTGGTGACTAGGTAGATCTCTGATAGGACATCTGGCTGGAAAGAGACGGGAAAGTTTGATAATGCCTCTTGGGAGAACAGGCGGGAAGACCACAATGGGAACGACTTTGCCATAGCATGCACAATTCTGGCTTACGAACCAGAAATTGCGGCTAGGAAGACGCTCGAAGCATTCTGGATTTCTACACGAAATCCTGGAATGAATAACAGAAATGAACATTTATCGATAACCAGTGAGCTTATGCCGTTCATACTATTGTGTGAGATATAAGATTGTCACCAATCAGCTCATGCACAACCGCTGAGCAACATTCAGTCGTCCGCTGGTGACATTCAAGTGTAGTAGCGTGCGGAGAAACATCCCGCATATTGGTGGAACGCTGGGTGAGTTTTCTCTTTCTTCGTAGACGGTGCTCATCCTTGTCTAGCCAGAATGAGTTGAATCTGTAAGTCGGGAGAGGCGTTTGATGGGCTAGAACGCCGATTCAAGAGAACTGATCCACTTTCAGGACTTTGAAAACGACGTCTTGTCGAAACGTCGGCCAATAAAAGCGTTCTAATAACAACCTGTGTGGCAGAAAAACATTGAAGATATAAGTCAATCGAGAAATGCCCAGGTTTTATGAGAAGAGGACATGGAGTTTGGATGTTGTTCATGCAGCTGAATCCCTTGCGGAAACCAGTCTGTTCTTGGGGTTGAGCTTCATCCAAGGTCCTCGATATGCGTGTGAGAATAATCTTCGTAAAAAGCTTATAAAGCACGCTCAGCAAACATATCGGACGATAGTTTTGAAGATCCTCTCTGTCTCCTTTCTTGTGAAGGAGAACGGTACGTGAGGTTCTCCACTGGTTTGGAATTCTTTCCTTCTGAAGATAAGATTAGAAATGTGCTGCGAGAATGGCGTGAAGATGATCGCCTCCTGCTAGCAATACATCAGCCAATATACGGTCCGGTCCAAGGGCGGTGCTGGGTTTCATGCTCCTTAACGCAAAAGAATCTGAGGTGGTCTGCCACCAGCGGGGATATTTGGGCTCGACTCCTGTTGAAGAACGAAAGAGGTTCGTGTAGAATCTTTCCGTGATTGATTCCATCTCATGATGGGAAAACGTGACAATCCCGTCTTTGTTATTCAGGACTGTCAATGGAACATTATAGTCGCGAAGGTCCTTTCGACACTTCTTCAGACTTCTTCTCCCCTCTGCTGCTTCCAGAACCTTCTTCCACCTAAACTTCTGCAGATCCTCCTGCAATCCTCTTCTGCAGCTGGCATTTGCTATCAACTGCTCAATGTGGGATGCATTCGCATCAAGCCTCAAGGCCCTTCTTTCAGCGAGCAGTTCCTTGGTGGCCTTCGAAATGCGTTCCAAGTTTATTTTTCGGGGTTTTGAGGCGCGTTCAGCACAGATTCTTAGTTTTTCTAGAAGCATCTCGTAGTCCTCGGTGGGGTCTTCCAAGATATGCCAGTCATGTTCGGAAAGAGACTCAGCAAGGGCGGTATCGTCATATACGACTTCTTTTCTTCCTCCGCAGTGGCAGATGTTCTTTTCCATCTTGCAGCTGAATCGGATTTTCGCACGGAAGAGACGGTGATCGGATCCACAGCAGAATGATGGTACTACTGAAACATCAAATAGACAAAACCTTCGGTTGGTAAGTATGTGGTCGATCTCCGTACGACTCATACCGTTGGGTGATTCCCATGTCCACCGGCGGTGTTCCTTCTTCATGAATATGGAATTCCCATGGAAGAGGCGTGCAGAGGACAGAAGCCCAGCGAGACGACTACCGTTTTCGTTCCGGTCTCCTAAACCGAACTTTCCTATCCTGTACTCGTCTCCTTCAGCCTTCCCAAGTTTGGCGTTGAAGTCCCCAACAACGAATTTGTAGAAGGACTTTTCGTTGTGGATGACTTCTTCCAATCTCTCGAAGAAATTGTCCAACTCCTCCTCATCAGCTGCTAGCGTTGGCGAGTAACAGTTGATGATACTGACGGAGTTGTGACGAGGAAGGTCAAGTCGGAGAATTGCTAGACGAGGTGACAGGATCTCGTGTGAGTCGACGAGATGGACGACAGATGGGTGCACGACAAAGCCAACGCCTCCAACATTTCTTGAAGGGAACTTTTCTCCGCGGATGACCAGTGTTCCGTCGCGGAGCTGTCGAACGTCGCTCTTCCTGTTCTTGGTCTCCTGTAGAGCGATTATATGGAGTTTGATTCGCCCTGCAGCTTCGAGAAGAGCGTGAAGATCGGCATCTGTGGAGACTGTTCTGGCGTTATGGATGCAGAGAATGAAACAGTCTCCGTGGCGTGTCGTGCTCGTGCCGTCTTGGTCCGAAATCAAAGACGTCCTGCGCAACCCGAGATTTGATCCCCTCCCACCGGTTGCCGTACCGTCCGACGTCTGGGCCGGTAGTAATCCACCCCGCAAGTTGCCAACTCGCGGTGGCACCAGGGTGCGACATCAGTGGCAACCGGAACGGTGCGGAGGCACCTCAATCAATAAAAACTCCTGAATTTTGCAACTTTACCTCACACGGGTACTATCCCTGTGACCTTGTTTTACCCCCAAGTACAGTGTTCAGATGTCCTTGTTTCAAACAGCCGTGCGCAAATATTCGGAAACTCCAGCTGCCTACGAGATCGCGACCTCCTTGGGCGCCACCAAAGCTGCCACCATAAGGTGGCAACGTAGGTGGCAGCAGGCGAGTGCGACGAGAGAGTGTGTAAGGAGAGAGGTTTCCCCGTCGGCAGGTCGGACATGCCCTAGGGCATGTCCGAGGTCGTACCTCGTCGGGAACTTCAACCGTGGTCGCAACCAAAGTTTCAACCGTAGTTCTTGCCTGCACGGACTTGCTCTTCAGTTTCCTGAGTTCTGAAACCTAATTAGATGAAACTGCATGTGCATCTAGTTCCAAAGAAGTATGTAAATAGTTAAACATCTAGCACACACTATAATGTAATATGTAATATGTAATGAGTCTTTTCTTGTGTTATCTGGTTGATTTTGTTTCTCTTTAACCTTGAACAGCATTACCCTGTAATCTTTCCAAAGGTGTAATCTCAGAATGAATCTAGCCATGTTCCTCAAAGTGCTCCATCACGCGCCCTCGTTTTGTCCGACCGATCAGCTGATTTGATAATCGGCCGCCGCATTTTGCACCAGCTGGGTTTATAGCGCTGCTTTTCCCAGTTTTTTCTCAGTATTCTGGAAAATATTCCGATTATGAGCTCTTGTTTCCGTCATTTCTCATACATTGTTACTGGTTTATTTGTTTTCCTCCATTTTTGTGCCTTTAAATGAAAGCTTTTTTGGGAGTGATGGGAGGTCGGGCATCGATCCACTCAGCTGGTCGCAACGCTGCCTGTAGGTCACACGGTGGAGCACTTTGCGGAGATCGAGGGGATTCACCCGACTATATTGTATTGTTAAGAGACACCTACGATAATGTTGCCAAGGGTTAGCGAGAACAAAGTCAACCTGATGGCACAAAGAGACCTCAAACTAGATAGGAAATTGGAGCAAAATTAATTATATGGAGAAATGAACATGCTTGAGTACAATAGCAGTTGATTTCAGCACCTCTACCAATACCATTGAGATACCAAAAACCAATCAAAATCTGATCTGGTTGGTGTTTGTGTTGAGATTCAATCGCACGTCATATCGTGTTGACATGGCCAAGTGGTTCAGTCGCTTGCTCATGATCGCGCTATAGTGGGGTTCGATATTGTGAGCGCCGCTAAGTTTTGCAGCCATAACGGATTGCCGCATCTCACACCAACTTCGCATCCAAAGTTGCCACCTTGTAGGCAGTGTTGCCGTCATGGTGGCAACATTGCTACCAACTTGCGGGGTGGATTACTACCGGCCCTGAGACGGCAAAGCGCGGTGTGCGGGGTACTGAGGCAGAAAGTGTGCTGGACAGGCAAGTAGAAGTTTTTCACATACTGAGCAGCTCTGCTGTGACGAGCTCAGCTATCACCACAGGTAGTCGCCGACCTAAGCAGATCAGGGAAGCCACTTTGCGACTGATACTGCCAAGACAGTGGAGACTCCTGACAGAGGTTTACTCTTAACTAGGCTTCCAGTTGCCTGGAAAAGTCGAACCCCTTCTCAGCTTGGGAGACCCTACCGGAGCATGTACCTCCGCTGTGCCTCGAAGCCCGACACCCAGAGTCACCCTCGCGCCCCTATGAGGCAGAAAGCGTGCTGGCGGTAAACCGTTGCGGGAGAATGCGGGACTGTACAGGAGATAAATAAGCAATAGCTACGAGTGCTGCTTTGAAAATAATGTAATAATGGAATAATGGAATAACCAAATTTAGCCAACAAAAGCGCAACCACGCGTGAGCAGTCGATGTAAAGTGTGTTTATTCATGCGAATAGTGGGGCGGAATCTTGTTCCTTAGTCTATTAATTGGGAGATCCTGTGGTTGTTTACAACATTTGAATCCCCTGTGATAATGTGCTTACGGTATGAATTTATATAAGGCTCATACATTTTATTCTGACATATACATCCTGTTGTTAGTATTTGATTGAGTTTCATATATTTCAAACTTTTTAACGTATGATTATAACTGAAGAGTTTTGTTGATAATGGAGGTGCATATTTATATACAACTCTGAACGGATGTATGGTGTTATAGAGTTGTTGCTAATAGTTGTTTATACGATTATTCATTATTTTATTTATATTAAGATGATCAAGGATATCATTCAGGTAAAAGGCGGGAAGATTGCAGAAGTTTTGGTTTAAACTACTACGATTTTTGTGTGTGTATTGAAAATGAAATTTGCATAGTAGACAAAGAAGAAATCGTTTTTGAGTAATAGCTATGTTTGCCAAAAAATTATGATCAAAAGTGTACTGCATAAGCTTATTTATTTTACTTTTTATAAGAGAGTGTATTTATTGTTTCAGTGTGCGAAAATTGGAAAACATCTATTTCGTTTATAAACATCAAAAACTTGTCTTGAAAATTTGTTTGTTTACACAAAGTCTTGCTGAAGGAGTTATGTTGTTTTGAATTTTTATGACATTTTTGTCCATTTCTGGTACGGTGTTTCATAATTTTTAAACAAAAATAAGGGTGATTAGGACAAATGTGAGAGGATTTTCGATACTAGAAATATTGCCATAACTACTAATATTGTCGTTGTTTCCAAAAGGATATGTGTTATCAATAATTTTATCCAAAACAATTCTTTCTGTAATAATATTTTCTTATCTGTGTTGATAGATGAATTATCTAGGATGGAAACAGAAAATTCGTTGGTACAAACAGAAGTGAAGTGAGTATACAAATAATTGGTAGTGCTACGTTTTCTAAAGTTTTGAATATGTTCACTTATACGTTGTTTAAGTTTACGTGTTGTAATTCCCACATACTGGTAACCGCATTGCAAACATGTAATGCAATAAACAACATTACTACTATTACATGATGCGTTATCCGTTGTATAGGTGTATATCTGGAGTCCTGTCGTATGCGAGAAAACATACGGTTTGGGGTCTAAATAGGTACATGTTCGACATTTGCCACATGTTTTTGAATTACAAGAGTTGCCGAAATTGTCTAAAGTGTATATATTGTTAACCTTACTTCGTGTGAAGTTGTTAATAGTATAATAATTTGGAGGGTTAATAGAATTACTGTTATTTGCAGACCGGAAAGAAAAGAAGGGGTGGTCTATCGTAAATCGTCTCATCAAGTCCAAGTGTCCCTATAATTTCGAAACACTGGTTTTTTTTTATCTTTCTCTATAGAAATCTCATACATTAATGATGTTAACGAAAAGTAAGTCTCTAGAGGTTATTTCACATCCTGAAATAAATGAAGAAAAAATCAGATCGATTGGTTCACAGTGAAGCTCGTTACAGCTAAAAGTCGGGTGTCCCTATAATTATGAAACGCACTATAGCGTAGTCGCAGTGCTGGCTGCTATAACGCACGGGTTTAATTTTTGTTAGCACAAAGCTCGTTACGATGTTGAGTTTCTGCCCGTACAGTCCGTAGCAAGTCTGCGTCGCCTATCATAAAATTTACGAAAAAAATGTTCACGAGATGTTACGAGCTTGGTCGTGCACGAGGGTGTAAACTTCGTAACACTCTGCACCTCCTGATTCCTACCACTATCCTTCCACATGCTGCCCCTCCCCGATTTTCAGGTTCTCGCCGAGTTCATATCATCGTGTTTGGCGCAAACCTCGCATGCAGTGTTTCAATCTTCCCTCGTTACATGATGGGAGATGACGCCACGTCATGAGACGGTTACTGCTACCTCTGGGATCATAAGCAGGCTTAACAGTGCACATCCGCATCGCTTCTTCCGAATCTGTGAACACACCACCAATCACAACTTTGCGGATGTATTGCACTCAGGGTCAAGCGTCTGATGGGAATTTCCCATGAGGGGGTCGTATGGGAGGGGGCTGGGAAGGGAGGGGGGTCGTATTGGAGAGGTGTGTGGCTGGGGTACGTAGAGGGGTGGCTTGACCATTGAATGTAAATTCATGATTGTTTTATGACAAATGACGTTCCGCCCAAGAATGGCCACGTCATATCGAGTTAAAGCAGGACTGGCTGGCAGCGTATGAGAGAAATCCGCTTCAGCGCACTCAAAGGTTCGATCCCCGGCGCCTTCCATAAATTTTTGCACGGGTCGGAATCACTTCAGAATCGAATGTGGAGTAAAGAGGGTGGAAATGTAAAAAAATAGAGTGTGGGTAGCGAGATCAATCGATTGCACATGCGAGGATTCGCCTGCAGGGCCCATCAGAACGTGGAAAAGTAGGATGAATTAGACCTCGTGCTGAACTTCTCTGACTCGAAATCAGCAAAAGCTTTTCAATATGTCCATAGAGGACGATCAGCTCTATCTTTTGCCAGAGTTTCAGTTTTCTAAAACTTCATATATTTTTGGGAGCTTGATGGGAAATTTTTCAATTTTTCGGGTCACCGAGGGGAAATTTCCCATCTAACTCACGCAAGCAGGAGGAATTATTGGGGTGCGACAATGGGGATGAAGAATTAATACTCGGAGCTCTATTACGTGAAGGTAGTGAAATTTCAGTAAAACACAAACTCTTTTCATGGGAGTCGAAGAAGTGAAAATCTCGCAATTCGTACAGGTGGCGAAAATGGAGTAAATCTGTTTGGCAAATCATTGAGAAGCAATTTGCGGATATCACAGAAACTTTTCTTCTATGAGTTTTAGTTGAGGAAATTTCCCACTTTAGTACAGAATCTGGCTCCACGAAGTTCGCTCGTTTTCCCGCAATTTAGATGGGAATTCGATGGGAAATCCGCAAAATTTCCCATCGATTTCCCATCGAGCTCCCAAACATATATGAAGGTCTAGAAAATTGGAACTCTAGCAGAAGATAGAGCTGATCGTCCTCTATGGATAGACAGAAAACCATTCACTGATTTTGAGTCAGAGAACCTCAGTACGAAGTCTAAGTAACCCTAGTTTTCCAAAAACTGGCGTCCCCTGTATGCGAATTCTTGCATGTTTTATCGATCGATTTCGCTTCCCCCACTTCAGTTTCAAACCTTTAAATCCTCTCTACTCCACACTAAATGCTGGAGCGGTTCCAACCCCGCGCGAAAATTTTTTGGAGGCGCCGGGAATCGAACCCGTGAGCGCGCAAATGCCAACGCTGAAATCGATTCCTCGCATGCGCTGCCAATCAGTCCTGTTTTGACGCGTAATGAAATGATTGTTCCTGCTGGCAGTCTGGTCCGACCGGATAAGGAGGGATGTATATCGACCTCAAGGTTGTTTTAGTTCCAATTCTGGGTTTTTAATGTGTTACTTCTATGCGTTCTTCCTTAAAACTGTTCAGTGTTTCAGTGTACAGAGAAAACATGCGGGAGCAGAAGGGGGGGGGGGGGGTGGTGAAAAGGTAGGGATTGGACGAGGGTATAGGGGGGGGTCGTATTGAGGGTCGGTTTTTCCCATCGTCATGCTTGACCCTGATTGCACTCCACGGGTGCACTCCACGGGTACCTATGCTTCTACAAAGAGGTAACCGCAGTTTTTTCAAAGATGCAAAGCAAACTATTCTCTGTTTCATTTTGCTTTCACAAGTTTCATACATTCCATGATACCGTGCAAGAAATAGTTGATTTTCTGCTTTAAGCCCAGATTCCTCGGTGCCTACTCTTCCTCTAATCGCACGAAAGTGAGGGCACCGACTGTGTCATCTTAATCTCGGTGAATCACGTCATAGTACGTCTAAGTATAGTGAATCTCATTCTAAGCGGTAGAGGTAGCCTTATTCTCCCGCCATCTGCTCATTGTCAGATGATGTACAGGGAACTCCAAACGTACGTAGACAAGAGTGGACACCGCGGTGCGGCTCTCTTGGGCAGAGTCACGGGAGTTCAGCATAGTGTGCCCCTGTGTCTCTGCCCAAGAGAGTCGCGCCGCGGTCTCGACTCTTGCCTTCGTACGTTTGGAGTTTCCTATATGTTAGTAAACTACCGTTAGTAGTGTGTAGTTGATCCTAAGCTGAAGAAGAACCGAAATCCTTCAATTTCGTCACACTGTAATCGTTCCCTTTGCGATTTGAGTTTTTCTGTCATAGATGGGTAGAGGTAGGCAGTGGAAATCGCTAGAAAGGCGGGAAATGCGGAAAGGGCTTGCTTTAATTTGAATCAGTGAGTCTTTTTCAGCCGTGGAGGATCGCCGCCAGTCATAATGTTCTCTGCATTTTTGTTGCTAACTGTTTAGTGCTTCTGCTCTTTTGCTCTTTTTTGTGTGTTCTCCTTTTGTCCACCTCCTTTTGAAGAAATTTTTTCTTTTGTGTGCGACTTCTGTTCTTTAATGTAACACTCCATAATCCTTGTGGGCCTTAATAAACTCAGCGTTGCTTGTGTAGTTGATTATTTATTCTGGGTTCGGAGAGCCACTGTATTGTTTTCGTTGTTTTTGTGTGCGAAGGGATGGGACTTCACTTAAAAAACCCACTTTGCCAAACTTGATTTCTAAGAAGCGAATCTGAAGTCTGCTTTTCAGAGAAAAAAAAAACAAAGTGTATGGTCAACGTTCATTCCATATACATACAAGATTTCTAACTGCTAGACAGTGCTGATGTCTTAATTGGAAGAATCGAGAGCGCTGCGTTTAGTACGAACAGGTTAGTGAAATGCCACTTAGAACGAGACAATGTTACATACCCCCGTGTGCCACCGGAGAAGGCATTGCGGCCATCGACGTAGTTATATTGTACAGCGATGATGTTAGGCTATGTCAGGAACTGAAGTGGGGCGCTTACTGGAAATTCAAGTCCAAGCCAAAAAGACAGGAAAAGTGACATGTGCATTGGAGCAGGAGGGTCTCATCCAGCGATGAGAGAAAAACTGAATTTGAGATAAGGTAGTGCGTGCCAACATCAGAATTCCAGAAGTTGCCGATCACCAATGGATTGGAAGGAGGAGTTAAGCGGTTGGCAAAGTCAAGCCTTGGAAAGTGACTGGGCCTGATGGTGCTCAGAGATTCTGGTGGAAACATCTCCCTGCGGCTGGGCTGTGTCTAGTGACCTGGTGCCAGAGGACTCTTTCGAAACTGTGGAGAATGATTCCCACCTGGCTTTGCCAGAAGAGTCGTGTCGATACTAAAAGTGTTGAAGGGTGACCAAAGCATGCGCGGACCTGGAGAATACCGACCAATATCGTGTGTTTCACTGATAGTTTTGTTTACTTGTTCTGTTATATGTTTAGTTTAACATGTGTGAATACGTGGCATAAGATCTCGACGTCTAGCATATTGGCACATGTGCTCCAGACCACAGGTGATCGGTTTCCCAGAGAACAGATCGCGCTGAGGAAAGATGGAGCTGCGTGAATGCCTAGACTCTCGGCCAAACTACGACGCGCTGAGGAAAGATGGAGCTGCGGCTTGACTAGGAGTGACACATGTGGTGGATCTAACGAATACGTTCGACTCACTGTCACGTGGTGCGATATGTTGGACCATGAAGCAATGGGGAGTCCTTTAAATCTGTGTCGACTGCTCTGCGTAACTATGTCAATGCAACGTGTGCGGTATTATGGCTATTCAAACAGTAAGCTGTGACCAGTCTTCCGCTAAAGGTCAGAAATGGCCCTATACAGGCAAATACTCTGAGTCGCCTTCTGTTCTGTCTAGCCATAGCCCCTGCATAGCACTAGATTCACAGTCATGTGAGGCCATTTAAAACCACAACTAGAGCAGGAAACCGTTTTGACGGCACCTTTTCATTTGGCTATATACTATATATGGACGATCTTAAGATCTTCACTCCGGTCTCTGGTGATATGACATTGACTGAGTGAGGTATCCGGCGAGTGTTTGGTTGGATCGAACTAGAACTCAAAGCATGAAATTGCACGAGGATTAGTCCAAACTGTGCTACAGCCAATGTAACGCATTTGAACGAAATACCAACCCTCGGAGCGTCGGATATCTATAAGCATCTAGGCGCTGAGCAGAACAGTTTCGTCTGCGTTGGAGAGTCATAGGATCGCGTGAAAAGCGTTGCGGAGGGGACAGCCATGTGGTTGTTTTCCAGCAACCTAACAGTAGGCCGGGAGGTCAATGGTTAAAACCCAATTTGCTCAGGTACGATATTTCATGCGTGATCTTCAGAGCAGGCAAACTCAGTACGCTCAAGAAGCGTGCACTCCGCTTTGATGTTGACATCTGGAGAATTGCGTAAGACCACCGTGGGCAGCCACACGTTTTTCAGCACGACTGAAGCCGCGCGAGGAACGACAGCTCTAATTCAGGTCAGATGATCCAAAGTGCTTCTGGCATCTTGAAAAAGCAACAAGTAGCGATTCGAATCATACAGGAATCTGAATTTATATCTGCGAATCGATAACCTCGCGCACAGTATTGCAAATATGAGCGGTAACTCTGTCCTATCCGGCATTTTGTCTATTTCCACAAAAGCGCACACAGAAACATGCCGCTACATAGAAAGCATGTTAGGCTGTGACCTTGATGCATGGAAAACAGCACAGAAGTCCTCAAAATCATAGGTTCGGATCTGAACTCGAGCAGATGCGGCCACAACCTCTGTTGTTCGGTATGTGGAATTACATGAAGCTCCAAGCACGTCTTGCTGATCTTGGAGTTTGGAAGAGATTACTGCCAGAGAAAGCTAACATCAGTTCCGTGTCTTTTCAATCTTGAAATTAGCGAGTTTTTTTTTGGTAGGTAATGCTATGCTAAAGATAATGTTCCGACCGACAACGACTTCGCGAAACAAGGCAGAGAACACATCGTGACAAGCTCAGAATCCTATTCGGAGGAACCCCAGTTTAGCACCCATGAACCGACTGATTTAGGATGGGCAATGCGACTACAGGTCCAACAAATGCATTGAATTGCATGAGAAATTACATGGTTCGAGTAGCTTATCACGCAAATGATTTTTCTGTGTTGGATTGACTCATCATAGGCTCAAAAGAGGTTACTACAGATCGTTTGAAGAATGCTCACGAGATAAGTGATTCAGCAAAGAGTTTCAGTTATCGGCTCCATCTTTGTACTATGAATTTCATATGAAAAGTCATTCAGATATGTGTCAGCTTGAGGCTTCATTGCCCTGTGTGTCCCCTGTGTGGTTTTGTGGCACCTGTGGTTGACCCACATGGCATATAAACGGCAGACGGACCCGCTTCGCTGATAATTTTCATGTGGGACTTGCCCAAAACCGGAAACAGGGGAACTGCCCCGGATAGCGATAAGGCGCTGGGATAAGCCCACAGGTGTCTTGGTTTCCGAGCATCGAGCTTCCTCTGCTAGAGAGTGCAGGAACCGTTCCATAGCCGGGATACCAGTCTTCGGCGAGAACAGCTTGGAAAGGCAGCAGCTAGAACGGCAGCAGACACTACTCTGAAACAGGTAATGTTGCAAGTGCCCGGAGGTTCTTTTATCCCTACGTGACAAACACAAATGCAAATATAATGGATATGGAAAAAGGGTTGGAAGATATTTACGGCCTGACGACCGGTTAGACACACAAGAGTACACGGGCAAGTTACTAAACCAATTAAAGCGCTTCTTAAGGAGTGAATAAATAGAGAGGCTAGTAAGGCTATAAAATAAGACCAGAATAAATATAATAATAATGCGAGTAAATAGGGCTATATACAAGCACGTGACTACACGTGCACTACGGCTGTATAAAAGTCAACCCTTTTATGGGGAAGCCTAGGAGTTAAAAGGACCCGAGGACTTGGATGAGGAAGCAACTAAATACGATAACCTGAGCTGAAAAGGTTCCGATTATTGATTGCTAAGTCGCACGAAGAGTGGAGATGTCCACTTGGAGAAAGTTACTTAACCCATTGACGACCGCGCCCATTTTTGCGTGTACGTCACGTGGGACCAACGCCCATTTCAAGAGTGCGGCGCCCGTTAGTGTTATAAGGGAGTTTAGTGTTACAAGAGAGTGTTCAGAAAGCATACACGTTCGCACGTGTCTAACGTGACGAATAAGGAAATGCAGGATGCAGTGAATAAGTTTCTATGCAGGAAACGTTGCTTTTCTTCAAAATATTTCCATCCGAAAAATGTAAAGCAATCTCCCTCGATTTCAAAATCTCATCCTTTTCATGATATTTGTGGCAATAAAGCAGAACTCTTTCTTGAACCACAGTTGTTTTAGACCTTAGCTTGATAATAGGGGCGCGGCTCACGGGTGGATCGCGCAGTCCCACGCGACCAAAAAAACTCCGCCCCCCGGTGAGCCACGCGGTTGCCAATGGGTTAAACGTTCGCACTCCGGATCTCGCTAGAATCCTCTTCTTCTTCTCTTTTTCTTTCTTCGCTCGTTGATCCCTCTCGATAGTCGTCCACTCGCAAGGTTGACAATTCATTAATGAGTCGAATGAGATCAATTGAAATTCGGAATGATGCGCGCGCCGCTCATATGGACAGTGGCCTGGGAAACCACGCCCCTTAGTCACGTGAGCCAATGCGCGGCAACCGCATTCAAGTCCTCAGGACATACATCTCTGAAAATTCCCCTAGCGTCCACGGGAAAGCAACGAGAGAGAACTAATTACTATGAGAAGAGTACAGAGAAGGAAAAGATACAGAAGCAGGAGAACAGAGATAGGGCAAAGTACAGCAAAAGGCACAGGTGAGTGATACGATTGCACAAAGGAGCATTTATATACAATTTGTACACCTATCACTGCCATATGTTCACTACGAAGCCTAAATTTCGAGAGTTCAGAGTCAATGAGTCGAACATTGAAAAGCTGACATCGTTCCAAATAGCCTCGCAATGCTCAGATTCCAATGTTTGGTGAAGTTTACAGGAGAATCACGCAAGTGAGGCCTACCAGAAATTGATAGGATATCCCGCTTGCATACTTCACGTCTTAAGGGTATCCTCAGACATCTCCAACCGTTACGAATAACAGATGAGCATCAATGTCACGTGTCAATCGCTATCATCGCTGTCAGTCGTTTGCCCAAATGCAAAGTTAACACCAAATCTGGCTTTTGTCCCATTAGGACAAAAAATACAGGGTGACAACAAAGTCTTTGACAAAGATTTTATTGCAATTATTTTTTGCGCTTTGTCAGGAAAACCATGACTTTGCATCCGCGTTCACAATCCAAATGTCAGGAACACACATGCAAAATTTCATAATCCATAGCCTTATTTGAACCTTAAATGATCTGCAAGCATGAATCCAGGTAGAGATGGAAATGGCCGCAAGTAGAGTATCAGTGACATCTTTTCCAAGAACTTCTTCTAATTGGCTCTCCAAACCACCAGGTTTCTGCGCAATATTCAGGAGGGCAGGATCTTTCTGTCTTAGGGAGATCCATGTGTAAACTTGTTTCATTGACCGGAAATGGTCAATATACTGTGAGAACCACTTTCTCCCAATAGAATGCACAAAACAAGAAGCAAAAGTGGGCAGATTGAAATCCGGAGAGGTGTGTCATTTCTTAAGCTTAAGCACATCTAATAAGAATAAGGTGCGTCTTTGATAAAAGTTTTCCATCAAGTTTCAAAAGAAAAGACAACAGAAAGTTGGTTCAAACTCCTCAGTTCCTCATTTTACAAAACCATCATATTTGCTTGATAATTATCGGGCTCCCTGAAACAGAGACCTCTGGATCTCTGAATTGCAGTCCCTAAAGCGTAGAAGTTGAGCTAACTTTTGCTCAAATGTCAGCTTCCCTTGTATAGACCTAACGAGAAAACATGACCGCAAATCCTCGGCCAACTTGCTGCCCTTTTGCGTCACAGTAGCCAACGGTTATGTCGACTCTACGGAGAAGCCAGAAGAGATATCCAAAATCCAAGAGTGGATTCCTAAAGCGCATGAATTCTAGATAACCCAGGTGAATCTCCAGACTGCTAGCCTATCTGATCCCAGTCTTACAATTTATTATATTTGGCCAAAGACTTTGTTGTCACCCTGTAGTGTAAAAATTGGGCGGGCACAAAGACTATGTTTTGCCTCATCGTACAATTTCGTCTGCAGAAACCATAAAAAGGGTAATTGAGGAAGCCTTTCTAGGATACAGATAGGAAAGGTCTTGCTCTTTACAACAGTCCAAAATTTCCAGGATCGGCTGTTTATGAATCTCGGCATGACTTGAATTTCGTATTGTTCTATGTTCAACTGCACGCGAGATTAGTAGTCAGTTTATTTAAACGGCCAACGTTTCGGAGCTATCTCCTTCTTCAGGACCTGAAATGGGTTAAACAACTTGTTGGAGATGTCCCATCAAGTACATTAGCAATCGAGCTCAATATTCGAAAACTCATTTTTCAATCACCGGTAAAGCTCCTACACAACTGAAAACGTGTACACACCTCGTGACACGGCACTGATGGTGGGTAGCGCCGGGTGACCGCTCGCTCGTCGTCAGTGGTTGCGGGCAATGGAGACTGACCGCTCAACCACGACTTGATCAGAATTGACAAAGATCTATGTAAGAGGCGAGCTTGCTGGTGATCGATAAGCATTCATCCTTACGATTCATTGATGGGCTCTTGGTTCTGATTAGAAACGTCTCTATAGTTTTGCGCACCGTTATATCAGTTTCCTGTGCTAGTATGGTGACTCGTACTTCAAAATCGACGTTATCGTGCTTCTGAACTCGATGTGTGTAGCGGAGTGGATTTTCTGGAATTTCGTTTTCCCTCTAAGTGTTCTTTAATTCTAAGTTTCAGAGGTCCTGCTGTTTCGCCTATGTAAACGTCGCCACACACTTTGCATGAAATCTGATAGATGGCTCCTGATATCATGCAGTCTCCTTCTTTCCCAGAAGGACAGACGATACAGTTTGGTGTGGTGCAAAGACGATCATATAGTCGATTCGTTACTAGCTGACGCTTTAGATTATCGGAGGGCACATCCACTAGGTTCACAAGATCGTTCAAACCTGATTTCCTCAAGCAGACCCGTATAGCTCTGCTTACCTCGTCCGAGATGAATGGGATGCACAAGGGGATCTTATTTTCCGGACCAATACCAAGCTGCTGGTTGTGAGAGGTCTTCATGGGGCGCTTACAGGTCATGGAGAATCTTGTGCTTTCGTAGCCGTTGGAGGCACCTATGGCATAAGCAAGTTGTACAGATTCTATTTTCTCCTTTTTGCCTGAGCAAACGGTTCGTGCAGTGCGAAACATGTTTCTCACTACAGCGGTCTTTGTGGAAGTCGGATGAGCCGACCAACAGTGAACAATGATATTTTTATTGCTAGGCTTGCGGAACCATTTAGTCCTGTAACTGCCTCCATGAAGATGTACCTCTACATTAAGGAAAGGTAACCAATTTTCCCTTGGTTTCTCCCTCGTGAGCCTTATATGCTCGGCCTGCTGATTTAGTAGTTCGAAACATTTATCCATCTCCTCCTGTGTGGAGCAGACGATAAAGCAGTCGTATCGGCAGTAGAGCACTAGTTTACGGTCTAAAACAGGGTTCTCGATCTTGGCCATAGATACTCCTGCTTGGACAGGAGCTAATCGTTGCCCCATTGCGAGCCCCCTAACTTGCGTGTAATATTTTCCTGACCATCTGAAGATGTTGCAATTAGCAAATTCAAGCACGCTTTCAGTAGAGTCATGATGTGAGTAACGGTCAGTCCGTACAAGTTTATTGATTGAGAGTGTTCCATGAGGAACTCGTGAATAGCTTGCATGGCTGAGTCGTTAGATACATTAGTGTACAAAGAAGTAACATCAAAGGACTCCATCACACAATCCTTGCTAAAACTTGTCGTGTTCGGATGGTCAAGAAACAATGTGTTTCTAAGATTAGATGGGACGTAACGGAGTAGCTGAATTAGTATTAGGTTTGGAAGCCAAGATATCCTGTCTGTAGGGCCGCCAACGCAACTGACGATCGGTCCTACTTTGAACCGTGAAGGATCATTCGAATTGAGATCGTCTATTGATAGCTTGTGAGTCTTTATCAGGAGATATAGTACAGGGCACACTGGCAGCTCGAGTCTCAAGCGAGTTATAGGATGGTTTGAGGTGGGCATCCTTTGCTATGTTGACCCAGGTACGGTTTAGCATGCGGTACTGTTTAGTGGATTCTTCCTCGGAAGATAGGCGATAAAGTGTGTCGTCACGGAGATGGAGTTCTGTTATCGCTCTATCTAGGTTTTGTGGGATAGGCGATAAAGTGTGTCGTCACGGAGATGGAGTTCTGTTATCGTTCTATCTAGGTTTTGTGGGATTATGACGAATTCACCACCCTTGTCGCTTATGCATACGCGTACTTGCTCAGAAGCTAAGTTATGAATTTCTCTGATACCCTCTCTTTCCGCCAGAGATAAGTTCGAAACGAATTTCCCATTCTTGTATGTACTACAAATGATATCGTGTACGTTTGTAGCGAGCGTACGGAATTTAGCATCCATCTCGGTGGTGGGACTTTCTTGCTTCAGGTGGCGCTGAGGAAATGGGATTGTTGGAAAGTTAGTTGTTTGAACATGTCCATCTCTCTCCTGTCTAGCCCGATAGCGGAGTCGATTTTGAAGCCCTTGAAGGCACCCAACTATTTTACGTGAAACTGCTGCGGAAATGGGTTGCGATGGAGAGAAGCTAGGCCCAAGTTCTAGTACGGATCGCGCGGTATCAGGAATCATTATACCTCCGATCACTGTTACTCTATGAGTTGATGAGGGCGGTGGTGCCTCCTCTCTGCTTTCGCGGTCGTCACGAGATTTTGAGGTGAGCGTTTCAAGTTGTCGTAAACCTTTCGCCCGTGATTTATTCAACAAATCATCAAACTTTTTCTGCAAGGTTGCCTTTGCGCTAGATCGAACAGAATCACAAATCGTTATGGACCCACTCATGATCCTCTTCCAGAGACGATCCTCAAGATAGTGGATACAATGCTTTTCTTTGTTAGTGCACTTGTTCAGGAGACGGTACATGTGATCCTGTTTGCTCTTCAGTGAAATCCGTAGCACTTGCAGCTGGATGTCCAATACCCGGCAATCGTCTGCTTGTAGGCCGCATGCCTCGTTTATCCATCTGCGTAAGATGAAGTTTGGCACGATCCGATGGTGAAGACAGCGGCGCAGGAAGTGGAGCGACTGTCTTGTTAAGACAATTTTCTGTCTCAGGGACAGTACCTCTCTGACCAGTCGATGAAAATTAGTTAAAAAAAAAGAAAAGAGCTTTACCGGTGATTGAAAAATGAGTTTTCGAACTTTGAGCTTGATTGCTAATGTACTTGATGGGACAGCTTCAACAAGTTGTTTAACCCATTTCAGGCCCTGAAGAAGGAGATAGCACCGAAACGTTGGCCTACTAATCTCGCGTGCAGTTGAACATAAAACAATACGAAAGTCCAAAGTTTGTCTATCTAGCTCCTAAAATAATGGATTTATGAACTTCCAAAAATGCATTACTGGGTTGCGACCATTCATTATGGGACAACCTAAATTTATTTCATGTTTGGCGCTATTGGCGCCAAGCTAACAAACCACAGGTGTTGCTCATATGGACCTCTAGACCCACAACAGTCTTGCGTACCATTACTCGCAATGACTTTCTGAAAATAGAACTCTTTGCGTAATTGCAAGTCCATTTTCTTCAAAAATATTGGAAAGATCTGCCCTGAAAATTAGTGGTTTTGGCCTACATAAGACTGTTTTCTGTAGAGGATCGCAAGTAGTCGCAAAACTAACGCACATGCTCGTGTACTGGACGATTACTGCCAGCCACTACACATATTTATTTATTTAACCGAAAACGCGGCTGGGTTATGTGTTTAATCGCTCATATCTCAGAAAAGTTTGGATTTCTTCCCCAAGCCCAGAAAACGTGGTTACTAGGAAATATGAAAGCTCTGTTGAAAGAATTCTAAATCGGAAATTCAGACGACAACATAGACAACAGGGGCAACTCATGAACTATTAATCTGTTCTACGTCGGCGGTGTTGGATTGAAATGGTATCTTTTCGTTATCTAATCATGCCCCGCCAAGTGATCGGTAGAAACAACTTGTGTCATATGCGCGGACTATCAGCGAATACTTTGGTGCAGTAATCGCGTAGGTCAAAAAATACATTTTGAGCGGCTAGATTTGCGAAAGTACACTGTGTACTGGGTATTTGTTTTCACTAGCTTTCTTCTGTGGAATTCTCCCAAAATCTCCACATAGGAGTTATTTCACACGCTGCTCAAGAATATGGTATCCAATTCGTACTGCATCGCACTACTGTGAGGTTACTGAAAATGCTGTAGATGTATTTTCAGGCATAACTTAGTGGAACTTGGTACATCGGGTTTATTTTACATGCGGAATACAATTGTGATCTCCATATTACACCGTTGCGTACTTTTATAAGGATACTGTAAACATACCGTAAATACAGTTTTTCTTCCAGAATACGTTGAAACCTTGTAGGGTTATTTCACATACCGGTTTTTGGAAAGTTTCTGAGCAAAGTCTTCTCATTGCGTATGGTACCTCATAATAAGAGTGGTACTCAATGCGTACCGTATTCTTTAGAAACGCATTTTAGTGCAAAATTGCTGCCATATTCGTGATCAGCAAGTTAAATAACCCTCTTAGTGAGGCTGGGTCAGAATGTATGAAAGGGAACTATGTACGGTTCCTACAGCGATGCTGCGGCACTCGAACGATAGCCAGAAAATACCGGTCATGCACCTTGAAACTGTTATTGCCAGTACTGCACTGACCGCTTACCTTTCCGAATAGAAAGCCGCCTACAGCGGTTGTGCTGACTTCACGAGCTGTGAAGCCGACTGCTGCTCCACCTTGACGGTGGCTATTTGGCTTTTTATTGCGGTCTAGTCTCGGTCTAGAACTGACTCCTTGGCAAGTCGCCTACATTCCATCCATTTTCGTTCGCAGCCCAAATATGCTCAGAAAGCTGATCATAACAGTTCTTGGAGAAGTTGAGATCTCCATTCTGAGCTAAGTTAGGCACGTAAGAAAGTGCAGCTGGAAAGTGCCCATTATTTTTAGACAGCCGACATGCACAGGGCTGCCACAACACACTGAATCGAATTCGTAAAAATTGCGAGTCTAGAGATATTGCATGAACACAAATAATGATTTCTCGCATCACGACTCCAGTGACAGTAGCGATTACAAATTGCTAAGGGCTTGGTGGAACGTTGATCGATTAGGTGGGTCCCCCCACCTTACCAGTTGGGAAAACCAAAGTTATTCGCTTAGGCAAAGCGAATAAGTGTCAAAATAATCGAAGATTTAGGGTTTGTGATTACAATCTCTGCTCTGACGTGCATTGTGAGCATATCGCTGCAGAAGAGCTTAGCTTCATGCACATAATATTCAGAGCCTTGTCTATTAAAAACAGCTTTCCTGCTACATATTAGCGCACAATAAACAATAAACTCAATGAAAGAATAAAAAGTAAACAATAATAAAAAAGGAAGAAAAAAGGTTAAGGAAAGGCTCCGTTTCGTTCCTTCCCTTAGACGGAGAAAAGGAAAAGTAAGCAACCTCCCCCGGAACTCCTCAGTAAGGAAGGGAGGTTGTTATATGTTATATGTTACGTTATGTTGTCAAGTTATATGTTACGCCAATTCTGGAATATGGTACTGTGGTTCTCAATCCCACCAAGTGGAAGATTATTGCGAAACTGGAGAGCGTTTAGTCTACCTTCACGAGAAATATGTTAAGAACTATAGGTTCCATGTCCAATATGCAACTTCGCAGCCTCACTCATCAAAGAAGAAGGTTTGGCTCACGATAGTCATGTATCACAGGATAATGAAGGGTGAATGTAGCGCAACGCGGTGCTTAGTCCCAAAAGCTAACAGCAATCGAAGGATTTTCTTTTTAAGTAATAGAGCAGGGTTAGGCTACATGAAATATATTTTAAAAAAATACTCAGTGCCTGTAGGCCTCAATACATTTAAGCGCTGTCTTGTTTTTTTTTTTGTAACCTTTCGTTCGATCTACTTGTTTAGTACGTTCTTCAATGATATGTATATTTCATTGTGTTTTGCATTGTTTTATTAACTGTAACAGTTGTTTGCGAGCTTGCTTGTGTAATAAATGCAATACACAAAAATGATTCACGGCCTCTAACGAGCCTTCTTCGCCACTATGGCTCATCATCTTTGTGACTTACTTCACGCTACAAATACACTTCTACAGACCACCTTTATATATTTGTTTACTTCTTCTTCATCTAGTTAGTTGATGGTCGGTGCACCAAAAAAGTGAATCATAAACACATGACGGATACCGCACTTCTCTTATGAAAGGTGAAAAAGTCCTCAACCGATTATATGAGTGTGTGCATAGCAGAGCAAACGTGTCACTGATCCGAACTGATGAAGGCGTGAACGATACGTATTGCAAAATAATCCGTGGATTATTGCCTGAGATTCCAACAGTGCAAATACTGCATTCAGATAACTGACGCTTGTCTTTGTTATGCATGTATATCTCCCTAAATAATATGTTCCAGTAGTCACAATTCTGCGAGTGATCGGTGTATTATTGGACCTCATTACGTTAATTATCAGCTAGAGGACTTAAAAATTGATTCGCAAAATGATGGATAACAACGCAGACAATCACTGGATTAAGATATGTGCCAAGCAGGGATGAGCGGAATTCCGACTTCCGATTTCCGAAACTTCCGATATTCCGGCGTTTTTCGGCTTCCGACCTCCGAGTTCCGACTTCCGAAAAATCGCGAAAAAAGCCGGAAGTTTTCGGAAGTTTTGGAGGGTGACCAAGCTGATTTTGTCATATGAGTTTCGTGGAATTTCTTAGCAGATATCCAACACCGTCTACACTTCCAGCAGTAAGACATATAAAAGAAGTGGCGCTTTCTGTCCGACTTCTGTTTTCTTGTATGCATTGTCGTCATCCATCGTACCACGCGAACATAGAAAGACAACAATATCTAGTCGGAACTTTCACCTTTTTTTCTCCCAAAGAATGGAATTCTGGAAGTTGCATTACGCTGGCTGTGGTTTTATTGTTCGTGTTGTACCAAATGTGTTTACTAAATTTAGTGCTATATATCAGCATGTGAAGTAAATAACAGTGTTGGAAAATGAGTTATTTGGATAAGAGAATGCTGCTGGACATTGGGTACATGGTGAGAATGGCCATTAAAACTTCGGAACCATCCACTCAGTGTACGCGTACTGTCAACTGACTAAGTAGTATAGAATTGATTCGGGTACAACGATTAGTTCTTTCAGACCATAGGGTCGCACAGGATACTGCGCAGAAGATGTGAAAACTCTACTGGATAATTGGCAAGAGAAACTACCGTAGAATGGAGAGTGGAGTGAGAATGGTGCTGATAAGGCTCTACATACTTCACTGTAAGCTGTGATTCTGGAATCACACCATTCCAAAAAGCTTTCGTCTCAACTATTGCGTTTTCTTCGTCTGACCACCAGGGTTTACTACTTCTTATATTTCCTTTATTCATCGGTGACTCATTTTTATTCTGTTTTTGAATTTCTGAGTAACGCCATTCATGGCACAATTAGATGAATCTTTTCAAATGAACATTCGTTGATCTAACAATACACTTGTTAACCTCCTCCCCCACTCATGTCTCCGTAGATACATGTATTGGCTACTCTGTACTTCCGACTTCCGACTTCCGGCACTTCCGATATTCCGGTATTTTTTTGGGGCTTCCGACTTCCGACTTCCGAGTTCCGAAATTTCAAATCTGACTTCCGCTCATCCCTGGTGCCAAGGGAATGATGCTCAACAATGTAAAGGGAAGGGAATGGATCACTAGGCGAGTAAGAGAGGTGATTGCCAGCAACGCTAAGTCTCCGGACACCAAGTTAGTGTCTCCATCGACCTCACCGAGGTTCGTGTCGTCAGCCCAATGGTACAAGCTATCCTCTTTCTCAACAGGAACGCAATCTGGAAGGAGTGGGTGCAAAGGGTTCCCTCCCCCACCCCCCTTCTTTCGAGAATGAGCAGCGAATTTTCGGAATTGCTTATGAAACAAAAAAATTTTGCATTTGTTTATTTTTCTCTTCTTATTATTTTTGTTTAACATTCACTTTTTGTTTTTCAGTATTATAACTAATACTTTGAGTAATTTTGATATTCCATTTTAATATTCAATTTTAATATGTCCCCGGAGTGAGACAGTTTCCGATCCCCCCCCCCCTCCCCATGCCCTAGCACTCCTGCGTCCGGCACTGATGGGAAGCGAGTCATTACAATTTTAACAATGGTAAATTCCGAAACGATGCATGAAAGGAATTTCATACGAAGTCAAATGAACAAAGAGAAATGCCGTCGCCAACTTCGAAGTCGGAGACGATGTTCTTCCTTTTTGCTGAAATAAAGGTATGATGAATTGAATTGCTGTTAAGCAAAGATGATCTCAGTGAAACTTTCTCCCTATTCTCAAAGGTCTTCCCCAATCTGCGGACAAAATCTGAGTTTGAATATGAGAGTACCACTGTTGAAGGAAGCTTACTTTGGAATCTGACAATTCCTGCAAAGAAATCATGAAATTGTTCGGCGCGATGTGTCGATCTTGAATTGGTTCAACCTGGTCCTGCGAGATGGATACTTTTCAAAATGACGTGCTGGCATCCAATTCACCAAATATAATTCCATACAAACTAATTACAATACTGTCATAGTGGACTTGAAAGAGTTCATCACAGCAGTAGAATCATGTGAAATGCCCACTTGCTACTCCAGCTTCGATGCCGTCTCACTTCACCCGAATGTTGATATCGGCTGCGTTATGAAGCGGTACTTGACCTGCTTGAAGAACACCAGCCAGATCTGAACATCATCGGGCTAACAAGAGGCGAACTCGATCAACTTCTCCGGGCTACTTTAGCGTCCAATATTTTTCGATTCAACAACAACCCCTAAATGCAACTAAGAGGTGTGGCAATCAATGGGTTTACGCCCTGCGCCACTGTTAGCGCCCCTGGATCGGATTTGAAGTGTCGCTCACAGCTGAAATCGTTTTCTAAAAAAGATGCATTGACGACATTTTCGTTGTCAAATCCCATGTCCCTTCAACAAGCTTTGACTATCATTCGCATGATCCAAACATCCAGGGCTGGGATTCATGAAACGATAACCAAGCCAAACCAAGCTAGCGAACCAACTTTTGCGGCCTGCCTCTTCTAGTTTCATGCAGTCTGTACGAATCACGTTAGCCATCGGTGGTTTGCTTGGTTATCGTTTCATGAATCCCAGCCCAGTTCAGTACGGAGAAACCTGACTTCAATGGCTCCCTTGCATTCCTTAACAAGAAAGAGCTCAAAAATTTATTCATCTCAAGACTTACAATCACTGACCCCTGTCCCTTCTTCTTTTCATATCGTTTTTCGAGACCCCGGTCTCCAATCTCCATCAGAATGCCACCTCAGATACCCGTGAAAGTAACACTTCCAGGTCAGAGGAGTGGGAAAAACAGATGTTTACATGCGTTACATTACATGCTGCATCGTCCCATATCATTCATCTTCGATCTTGCGCCTTTATGAAAGCAGCCGACGATGCTGTGTTGCCGCTCATTTCTCATCATTTTTTAGTGTTCTCATTTGTTTAACGAATGCTTGGATTTGCTTAATGATCCGCTTGGTGATAGGACCATTTCTTAGATTTTGATTGATCGAAATGAATTTTTTCTTTGTCAGAGGTGGAAGGATTACTCCTGAGCGATACGTCGCGCTTTCACAAAGAACTGGCAGCAACCGATTCACAGTAACGGCCTCTTCTAATAGTTGTACACAGAGTAAACAACAGTGCACATGTTAGATGTACAGCCAGAACAAGTTGTGGTGCCAAATTCGGACGTCTGCGTCACGAACGTATTGCTGTTTTTTCTCTCATCTCATTTCGGTTTCTAAACTTCATTGTTCAAGTAATAGTAGGTTGCTTTACTTCTCAATCACAAGTTGGAGTCCTAACAGACGTCCGGGGCAATCTGGCTTCGCAGGAGTGGGCCTTATGTGAGGCTTCTGCTTTACATATGTTATTAGTGATAACGAATTCACATGCAGATTTCATTGATGCTGCACCGGAGCTAATTATGAATTCGTTTCGAAACACAAACAATGCGAGACTGAGTGATGACGCGAATTTCTCAGCAAGCCCATTGGGCTGCGGTCATGTCGCTCAGAAGTGACTGGACAACTGGAAAAAAAAACCGAATAATCATTTGTTTGTTCGAATTTTCTGAAGTTTTCACCTTGTAACTGTTACTAACATAACATATTCTGACTAACGAGAGAGATGTTTTAATTTCGTGAGATTTTGGTACTATTTGTGGAACCCCATACATTCTGCTACGCTACGTTTCTAGAGAACATCTTCGTGTGCATTTGTAGGACATGCGGTCGACCTCACTGAACGTTAAAACTGTGCCATTAGAAATAAGCATGGTTTTCACTATGTTCTATCCACGAGTTTTCAAAACTATGACTATTGACTTTTTGAATTTTCCGCTCATTTCATACATAATTCCAGTGAAATTGAGCTTTGAATTCGAGTTACGGTTGATTAAATGTTGCGGTTATTACGGTTGATCAAATGTTGCGATCTGAAAAGATATATGATCAACTTCACTCAAATAAAATTTTCATCCTCGCAATTTTCTGAGACAATTACCTGTAGATCTCACAAAATGGAATGTCTTTTGAGTGAATATACAAAAATTCCATTGCTCGAAAACCTTGCAGGTTATGAATATCGGAATACTGGGATAAAATCTTCAAACTCTACTGCCCGGCCGGTCATCAGAGCAACACCGTCAGAGCTGTGAGTAATGAATCTGGCAAAAAGGTCAAGTCACTTCCGTTAACCGGACGTTGCTTGAACTTGTCTCTACGTTACAGCTCCAGAACTTTCTTTTTCCTAAGAATTCGAGAACGTTCCTAAGAATCCGGGAAGGCAGTGGCTGCCCATCCATCTTGAAGGGTGCGTAGGAATGAGCAGATACTAGATTTTCCACGACTCGTATAACGGATAACGATAGGTCAAAAATGACCGGATAACGGATAACGGATAAGTGATCCAGATACTATCAGAGAAAGTTCCCCGCCATTCCCAGGCTTCCTTTTCAAATTAATTTTTCTTCTTCAGCAACGGTAACAATTACGCAGTATTCATGCTATCATTATTGTCAGAAACTCCGACGGTAACAGTAGGGTTTGTTGGCAGCAGCTTTAGATGAACGGTTCCCTTGCATTTCCTTCAACCACTGAGCTCTGCATTTTGAGGAGGTAGTTCCCGTTTTGGCGGTAAAGTCCAAGGTTACTGGCATCCAAGTCACCCAAATTTCGTTGCATGGTTTACCTAAGAAATCTGGCTTCTCGGTAACCAAGTTTGCGGCCAAGCAAAGCTCTGTCCAGAAGCTAAAAACTTTAGGCTCGCACCCACCGCAGTTGAAGCTAAAGGTCACTCAGATCATGAGGTATCCATACATCGTATTTCCTTGACCCTGCGAGAAGAAGCAAATAAACAACTACTGTATTGTAATGACGCTGGAGTTCCTCTACCAGCTCATAGGTGTTACAACGCGGATTGTATTCAATCAGCTCCAGGAAGCGCTTGTCATCCACTTCAACTGTTCAACTGAATCCTGTTTCATCTCAGGCCGAAACCGGCGTCTTTAAACTTGTGGAACCAACCCTTCAGCGTATATCAGAAAAGAGAAGAGAGGGATATCGCATGACATATGCGTTTTGCCGCATTGCTTGCGTTGCTTTCTGAATTGGTAGAGCACTAGCAGCCAAATATGTTCGAAGTCAACGACGATTTTTTTCGATCATAACCGCAATGGACTGGTGGGACAAATTGGACATTGCTAGATTATTGACTAACATTTATAGACGTCTTGAATAGGCAGTTCGAGATCAATCCCGAACATTTTGGGAATACAGAAAAGTGAATGCCGGAGAAAATTAACAACAACCTAACACAAGACACAACACTCTACTACATTGCAAGTGGTTAAAGATGAGATACGATATGAAAATTGAGGTCACCCATTTCAACCCGTTGTTAAATGCCAAACATTGACCAACGTCGTTGATAATTTCACAAGTAAATGGTGGTTTCGAGGCTACTGGTTGACTTTTGTCGGAAGACCCAGAAAACATGTGCAAGAACATTCTTGTGCAGGTGCAAGTCTGTTTCACCTTCTCATACCTTGCTACAAAATTATAAATCAATGATGAAGTAAAATACGCCAGATTGAATGATACTTCTTGGAATGGAGGCAATCCTCTGTTGTGAACGTGATCAGTCCGCTCATCCCTGGTGTGTAGCAAAGCTGTTTCTTCAAGAGATAGCCAGGTCAGTTGTGAGTATGAGGGTGTTTTCCACCTAACTGTCCTCCTTGAGTGCATGTTATATTGATTTTGTTCCTTTACAACAGAGAAAACACACAGAGCAGCTGTCCTCGATGAAGATGAGCTGTTATCATCGGTCCTCTAAATAGTTGGTCCACTTGAACCAGTAGAACTATTTCACATAGCTTACTGAAGAGGGCAGAGTTCGAAAATTCACTGATTCTGAAAACAAACACCTGATATGATAACAGGTTCAGTTTGGTAGGACTGCGGAGGCACAACACACAGAGATTGTTCCTTCCTATGGAGTGCGTTTTTTTTTGATTTCGGAATTCGCTTTTTTTTGCACTCAAAGGGGCAGCGCAACCTTACTTGATACTATACATCTTTACTTTCGCATTCTACGTAGTTACTAATGCAGTCATCAGCGGGGACAGTTCACCACTGTGAACGAAAGGTCCCATACCTTTTTCGATTTTGGATATTAACAGATTCGCGATCCTCTCTACACGCTGACTCCAATGATATTCGCGAAGTGCTCAAAAATGGCCAACAAAATCCTAGGATGGCCCAACCTGGGGTCGTTTGTGCTAGAAGTCTGTGCTTAGTCGACTAGCGAATGCTTCAGCCATGTTAAAAATCTAAAAGAACTGCAACCTCTTCTTCCTGAGACAAGAGTCAACCCCTCCAGGCGCCTATCCCCTACAAATTAGGGTTTGCGAGGGTTTTGAAGCTTATTGCGTAGACCATCGTTCTAAGCAGCTCACGCAGATTCTACCTCTGTAGGGATCCTAAAGACGATGTGGTCGGAATGGTGGGGCTTTGAATTCAACAACTAGTCTATGAAGCAAAATTAGAATCAAGGAGCAAAATAGCAGAGTGGAGAATAGTTCCGCACGTGGCAATGTATCCCGTTGCCAACCATGTCCATTTCTGGATGCCGCTACATTGTCCTGTTTTTCCCTCTTCTCTACAAATTCGGTGAACGTTATAACATTGAGTCTTGAAATCAGCAATGCTGACTCAACAGCATTACATGATAAGTACGTATGTGAAAAACGTCTTCAAAAATATTGAGGCTTAAGAATGAGCAGTACTGCACCCGTGCAAGGGGAAGTGACTCATCAATGGCCATCGTTATGGGCGTCTATAGTTCAGAGCACAAGAACTGAACAGATGCGCTGTTACAATGCATTTGTATTACTAGTAGGCTTGTTTATTGTTCCGATCATATATATGATCTGAAAATTAGTCAATTTGCTCACCAAGAGGCGGAAGTTAACTATTTCTTTCGAATACCACCTCAGAACCATGGTCGCATTCATTTTCTTCTCATGAATATGCATGTTCACAGTTTATCATCCGCTTCGAGCGCTTCCTTGCGTTCCACAAGAACGTCCCATGGACGGGTCTAGGTTCTGTTGACTTGGCACAAATATGTATGGAAATCATAAAATTGGTGGAAAGCATCATCAATGACACGTATAGGAAGGAGACCCCAGTAGGAGAGGTCTTTGTGTATGCGCTCACCACATTTTGGACACGTAACAATAGGGAGGAAGATGACTGGACGATCATGTGAACGGTGAAATGTGTGGGTGCGCAGACAATCAGAGTGCTGCGCTGTGCGTGATGCAGCGCGTGCGGTGAGCACCAACCAGTACGGTCTCCTTCCTGTACGTAGTTCGCTTCCAGAGATCTGCCTCTGCGCTCTATCCATTCTAAATCGCGAGACGCTTTGTTTTCCTGGAACTTTTGTCGTGATTGGAAAGCCGACTGCTCTGTGAAAGATGGGTGATACAAGACTTTGTGGTAAAAACGATTACATTTCTAGACATCTAAGCGTTTTATCGGCAGTCAGCGCCACATGTTTGACACCAAGTGCATGGATTGGAGCAACCAGTGCGTGCACTAAAGAAACACAAGGTCGGAAATGAGCATCAGCAGGGAAAAGAAAACTGGGTAGAGGAGAGCCTCGACAAATTTTACACCGGTTACTCAGCAAAAAAAAACGGGTTGCTTTGAGGACAACATCCACCCCTCGGTTTTTGAGAAATAGCTACCAAATAACACAAGAACTAAAATGCTATAGAAACACGTGGTGTTTCACATGGACCTCACATACATGAGAATTACGACACTACGATATAATTATGGTATCCGTAGGTTACGTTAACGGCAAGGTGAAAGGTTTCACTGACAGAATCTCCTACGCGCCCGTGGTCTGACCAGAGGTTGCATGCAGAGAGACCAAATAATCCTGATTAAAACGTTCTTGTGTTTTTTGACCATAATGCCAACCAATGGAGAAAATCTCGTAGCGCCACCAGGAGAAACGCCTCTTGACCCTTGAAAGAAGGCTAGTTCGGGGCATTGAATTTCTGCAAAGCTACTTCTGATTGGTCAATGCCAAGCAGTAGGTAGCCTACTTAAAATATAATGCTACACTATGTACATGCCTTCAACTCCAAATATTTCACTTTATATTCGACCTCGAATGAGGTGGAAATTCGAATATTCAAAAAGAAAGGGCAATACAACTCTGATGGATGCATAAGGATTTCTCTCTCTTTCTCTCCTTCTTTCTCTCTAAAACATTCGAATGTTCGAATCCATCCTAATTTACAAGCTTAATCAACTGCATTGTTCGGCTTTTATCTAGCCCTTAATGTAGTGGGTGAGTTATGAGCTATTAATTGGCTTCTGTGGAGTGTAATAAGCACAGAATTGTATGGAATACACAGCCTCGGACATAATTATCCCAATACTTGTCTTCCGAGTACAACGCTTATGTCAGATTCAAAAGGCTGAAGCTGAAGAAACTATATTTCAATTACGCAGTACCTTCAGCATCACTGGTCATGGTTCAAAATTCAACATCAGTGGTAACAGTAATAGTAATATGAAATGTAGTAGCTCGCCTCTGCTCAGCTCTCTCACGCTGCTCACAGTGAAGGAACTAGCCTTTGAGGAGTCCACCGCCTTTTTGCTCAGCTGCTGAGATTCCTGCTCAAGGCAAGCACCTGACGCCTACATTGCAGCCCCCGAAAGGGTAAGGACGGTGTACCCGCCTTGCAGGCCGTTCCGCAGTTGCACCGTGCGCAGCCATGTCTGACGAACGTCGTCACCGTTGCTGATCAATAGGCGACCGTACTGTGCGCCTACAGTTATCGATCATCCAGAAGTGCAACGTCGATTCCGCTCCGTTCGGCTCTCGTGTATTTGATTAGCCGCTATGTTCTCTCATTTTTGCATCTACTTTGCTGGCGATCTCGTTCTTTACATCCGTATGCAGTGAACGGTGAACGGTGGTGGGGACGAAACGGTTCGGGAGGACGAGCGGAAGCGGGGGACGGTTTCGCAATACGGGGCCGTGCGTATTCAAAACAGTGCGCCGTCGATTGATTCGGCGTTAATGATGACGTCGGTGGGACGATCGATGTAGAGGGGATCCCTTGACAGATCTCAGGAATGCTGTCTGAGATGCTGCGCCTGTCTACTGGTCTCGCATTGTAATTTTTCGCTCGCACGTACTCTCAGGTACCTCCGCTGCCCCCAGCCTGACAGGACTGGGAATGGTCCTTTGAGAGAAATAGCGCGGCTTGGGGTGTTCTGCAGATTCTGCGTCATTCAAGGAAAATAAATGGGTGATCGACGAGCAAACAGGTGCCCAGAAGGACCAGTAATCAGAGAAAATTATGGATTTCTGAGGACCTAAAATCACGAGGAAAAAGAGGCTTGAACCCTGTAGTGGAACAACGTCTGTGAGATAGTGCTTCTTGCAGACTCGATTCGACTAGATCTGTTGAGCGGAGTAAACCACGTAATGTGTTTGTTCTCCCACAAAAAGTGGCCGAAAATCGATCAAACTTTCCACACGCTCCCAGTTTTGGTAGATGTCATCGTCCACAGCACAAGAACACCTATTTTTCCCGGCCCTATTTTTATCGAATTGTCGTTTTTACGACTCGTTCTAAAAGAAGTGCGACAGTTCACACTTTGGGCGTTAGCAAAGGAGATTAGTGAAGGACGACGTCACAGTTCAGCGAGGAACCGAAGCTGATAGCGGGATCGTAAGTTTTTTGAGCTGCAGCACATTCTTGCCACGCACCGTAGACGATCCTTGCCCCTAGAGTGCTTAGGAGCTACCTCCGACACACTATAGGTGATCCTCCATTTTTGCGAAAAAGTGCAAAATCTGTCCATGCCTCCTTCCGCCAATCCGTAGGACAGCGGCACTTACACCACAAACAATCACATCCTTGTTGTGCTTTGAAACTTTGAGTAGGTTCGCAACTGTTTCGTTCTACTGATCTTCCCTGTCGTGTACTCACAGTAATCGACAACACGAGGGAAAGAGGAGTTGGAGAGGGGCAGAGCGGCAGATCAGCGAAAAACTATCGAGAAACAGGTCTGCACTCTCCGGTGTTCTCGGCCCGTGCAGCCCGTCCCGTCAGCCTTGATGCTCTCGCTGGGGGCGTGCCTCCACTGCATGCTCAGTGTTGTCGTGCCGGCTGCATCCGAAGCCAGACACCCTTCGCGCTCGCCGCTGACCTCCTCGCTCTGCCCCAGCGTGTCGCACCTCGACTGCTACTGTGCTTAACTATACCGAATTCGGAGTCTGTATCCGACCGATTTCAGAGGAATGACGAGTGAGTGCAAATCGTTGCGTCCGATGGAGAACGACGGCTTCCAAGTCGTCACGGAAGTCATCACGCACAAGCTCAATCACATTCCGATCTTCAAGGTACGGTCTTCTTATCCGTAAAGATTTGCGTGGTGCAATGGGAGCTCGTCCCCGGGAAGGTACTATGGTCGACTCACCATTCTGTGAACCACTGCCATGCACTGATCATAATGTATCTGTGACGTTACTGCTGGAAGTTGCTAAGTCCAGGACGTTGTAGGGAAAGAGCTACATGTAGATCTATGTGCAGTAGGTCCACACTTGTATACCTTTGTACGGCATGTATTCTACTGCGAATCATGTCAACGTGCTTAGCACTCTACTTTCGAACAGCAGTTTTGACTCATCTTACCGACAAAGGTGTCGTTTCTCACACAGAACTTGCAACTCTTCATATATCAGTGTATCTATATAAGATACTAGGAAAGAAATAGTGAATCTAGACAACGCTGACCTTCTGCGGGTCTATCAGTGGTGTTGTGGCTTTTTAAGTACCTTGATTCCAAGCAGATGAAGCATTTCAGGGAGACTTTGCATCGCTTCCGCCCAAAGTGCAACGCTTCGTGGCCGAGAAGGCCGAGTTGATGAACCCGGCCGGTATCTTCATCTGCGACGGCAGTGAGAAGGAATACCAAGACATCATTGACAAACTCGTCGAGAGAGGAGTTCTCACTCCTCTCAAGGCCTACGAGAACAAGTGAGTTGTCAGCTGTTCGGTACTCGTCAACCACATCGTCTTCTTTTCATCAACTGCGAATTTCCTCAAAATTTGGATAGGAAGGCAGATCAGTGTCGTTGGAGTCATTTGAAGGTTTGAGTTTTGTGTGTAACTGCTGTGGCTACGAGGTTTTTTAGGTCAAACTTTTATTGCGGGCTTACGTTTCGGCTTCTTTTGCCGTCCTCAAAGGCCTGCAAAGAGGTTGGCATCAAAAATTTTAAAAAAGAATAAAAAATAAAAAAAAACTAGGGTTTAGGCCTTGATGCAATGATGACAAATTCTGCAAATGTGACTCATGAGCCTTTTTAATCAATACCTTTCTATACATAAGATCGCTGAGTTGCGATGGTGTGGGTAGAATTCTGCAGCTACTGGGCCACAACTAGGCACGTACCGTAAGCCCTACCCTCAGGACCAAAGAAAACCCAAATACTTTTGTCAATTCAAGCAATGAGAAGAGGAAGCAATGACTTTAACATTTAATAAGAACGGAAACTTTCAGGCCCCCCCCCTTACTTTGCTCCAGGGATGTATTTCTACCTCTTGTTCAAATACTCGCCTTCTCGGATTTCTCGGAAGATCAGAATTCAATTATATCTATGTAATTGTTGGGTCCTACATACAGTATACCCGCTTTCCATGTCTTCCTTCTAAGCGGAACAGACTACTACGGGTTTCCAACCATGCAAACTGTTTCCACAACCGGGGGTGCTCGACCAACAAAGGCGCGCGTTGCTGATGTTCCTAAAGCGATTACTCATCACATTAATAAATTCTCGTCGTCTGCAAGCGCTGCAGAATTCGTTTCTCTCCTTTTGAGTGTTTTTCTTTCTGTGCTTCCATGAAGGACAGCAGACATGAAACATGTCCTGACTTCGAAGCACGCACCAAAGGTTAGGGTAATGTAGTGAGGAGATAACCAAGCCTGGTAGTACTTTTCCTGTTGACAAGCTTGGCTTCACAAAATGGTTGTGGCCTAGTCGAACAGTACATATTGATCGTTTTCGTGCAGAATTTGGGTTTCCAGAAGAGCTTCATTTAATTTTGGCTCGGGGCACATATCATGATGATGGCATGGTAAAAATTGCATAATGCGTAACTTTACAAAAACTTTGCTTCCCGAAGCTTTGGCTGAGGAGCCACAGTCATGGCGATAGAGGGTCGCCAAGATTTTTCTCCGGAAAATCATGGATTTCCGCTGAACATGACCAGGAAACAGCTGCCACCGTCGCCTGGCGAACCGGTTACGGACAGAACGTGCGCCGTCACAGATTGTTCGCGCCGCCAATACTTTGAACAACTGCTGTGTGTGCAGCAGAGACAGCGGCAGTGACGGAGAAGTAGAGAAACGTTCGAAAAAAATAACCAACGATTTGCCATCATCGACAATGCACAGAGTGCATCGTCGCGTTACGTTTACGTTCATCGAACGAACGAGACACACAGGGATCCCATCCTCGTCGGGGAAGGGATCTGTGCCGTGAGAGAGTGATTGTGCGCAGAATTTCATTACGAACCATGATCCTTGCAGCTACCTGTGCCGTACTGATCCCAGGGACGTTGCTCGTGTAGAATCCAAGACATGGATGGTCACCAAGGACAAATATGACTCGGTAATTTTTTGAATAATTCCTACCCATTGCTAAATTCAGTGGCGGACGACTACAAAGAACGGGAAATAGGTAGAAAACCTGGGATCTTAGCCAATTTAGGGAATCGAATCACCGGAATTTCAGAAGCAAATTTGTTTAAAAAATTGATCCTAATCTTATACCCCCCCTCTGCGTCTACCGCTGGTAATTCCCATACTCACTCATACCAGCGATAATTCAACTGCTGTTCAAAGGTATGCCACACACCAGAAGGCGTGAAACCGATCATGGGACAATGGATGAGCGAGGAGCAGTTCGCCCAGGAGCTCGACGCCAGATTTCCCGGATGTATGGCAGGTGGGCGTATGATCAGGGAACACACAAGGGCCCCTCACGAATCGCTACAGTAGACAAAGTACCATGCAAAAATGTTCATCTAAGCGCGCTGACTCTGAGTTACTGCCAATCCTAAAAGCCTATCCTTTGATTCTCGACATTGCCCAAAAGTTTCATTGCTTTGAGCCTTGGTTAGGCTGTCATGGGCTATCCTCATAGGTGAACCCGTTCTTCAAGAGGGAGTTTTACATCGTTTCTGTTATGATTAGAGGTTTTACAGAAGTAAAAGTTATCTGGGCATGAAAGATAAGTCGACGGCCACATGCAACACCTCCTCCTTTCTGAATTTCCTTATTTTCCGCGGAGAGGGACAATAACTCATTGGCCAGCGCAAGATCTCTGTTCATGCTGGCGGCCGGATCTCCGAAAAATTTTCTCCGTATCTGACCAATGCAGTCACGGACCCTGTACCCATTTTTTGCCCCGTTCGCTCGAAGTGACCCTGACACAGGATGGCTCACACATTAGAACAAAAAAGGAAAGGTCGTACGAAAATGCGCCGCGCTCGTAAAGCTTTTTTGCTGTGGTTGGGCCACCACGGGACTTATGACGAGAGTAGACTGGTTTCCTTCACATTACCCGAGCAATGAGCGTTTAGAAAATGTGGTTTGGGCTTAGGAGAGACCGATTGACTGGGTACTGTAAACTGAACTGAGTTGATCTAAATTGGATTAAACTGAAAGTGTTTTTTTTTTCAGGACGCCCTATGTACGTGGTGCCCTTCTCCATGGGACCTATCGGAGGACCTCTCTCGAAAATCGGAATCGAACTCACCGACTCGAGGTAAACATTACGTTGTGGGAGGTGAGATGAGGTGCATCTGCCCTGCATTTGCACCTGCACGCTGCCGTCGAGCTCGTGACTTAGATAAACACTCGGCGAACGGCTTTCAAACTTACAGGAATAGCCGTTGACCGGGAGAACTCTAGGCTCGCTGCAGACGTGCTGCAGATTTGAGGACGGGAGCAGGGCTCTGCAACCACAGTGTTGATCAGCTTCAGAGTATACAGATTGGGGAGGACGACCTCAAGGGAACAATGAGTGCGCGAATAGACTCCTCTAGTGGTGTGATTCATGAATTTTCCTGGAATTTTTTCTCTTTTCATCTACTCAAAGTGGGCGAGATCTCTGGACTGAGACTCACGAACGGGTAACCAAGTAAGGCGAGGTTACCGGACCAACTTCCACGTTTTGGTCTCTTAACGCTATGTAGTCTATAAAATAACCAATCACGCCAACCACCTTTGATGTATGTGGTCAACGTTCCATGAATCCTAGCTCTGGGCAAAAGTAGACATATTTCAGTATATTTACTGCAACTGGCTCACCTCATTTAGCAACAACACGTAATGATAGTGGTGGGAAATACCTACAGTTCACTCGAGAAATTCCTGCTTCGGATGAGTAGTAAGCATAAGACGTCTTCAGGAATGTCCATGAATCCCGAGGTGTTGTCTTCATCTCTATCCTCTAACTTGGTCCTTAGATCTACTGCACAGACTAGCAAACAGCCTTGCTCACTTCCCATGAATGATTCTCGAATATTTTCTCTCTACTGGTCCTCATTACCAGATTTACGCAAAAAAGTCACATCATTATGTCTTCCGCTGGCGCCTGACTTTTGTCCCACCAACGTCACTAATTCTTGACACGGTGGCGCTGAGAAGAGGGCCAGGCTGCCTATTCGGGATGACTGTTTTTCGCACGATAATAGACTCGCTACAAAAAGTAGTAGCCTCTACACTACGGAATGGGTATGCCACTGCATCTCCACTATGTTCGATGGGGCTGCTCCTGTCAGCGCCAAATTATTGTATCTGCAACTGTGGGCGCACGGTGTTTACGGGCAGATCCGCTTCGAAAACACATCCACACAGCATTATATGGATATGGTATGGATGCAGAACACATATCGATCCTGAAACTACTTGCAGCTATGTGGTTCTGTGCATGAAGATCATGACCCGCATGGGTACGAAGGTTCTGGAGGCACTTGGCGACAACGATTTCGTGCGCTGCGTCCACTCCGTCGGTCTACCGCGCCCTGTCAAACGTGAGCGTACTGCGTACTTTCGGTAGTAGGAAATTTGGATATGAAGCAAGGAAAGGGATGTTCACCGAGAATCACGGCCATTGCAGCACGAGATTCGAAAAGTGCATTCTCTGTAAGCTCAGATACCTGACAGCAACCCAGTGTAACTCCATGTTTTACAGAGAAGGTAATCAACCACTGGCCCTGTAATCCAGACAAGGTGATGATTGCTCACCGACCAGTGGAGAGAGAGATCTGGTCATATGGATCCGGTTACGGAGGAAACTCACTTCTTGGTGAGTTCTTCAGGATTTCAGCTGCATCTGGATGATCATTATGTTCGAGTTCAGGAAAGAAATGCTTTGCTCTACGTATCGCCTGCAACATTGGATATGACGAGGGCTGGATGGCCGAACACATGCTGGTAGGCAATAGACTGAGCCCCCCTTAGAAAGAAGCTGAAAGACTGGCATTGCAGATTATGGGTATCACAAATCCAGAAGGTCACGAGAGATTCGTCGCCGCTGCTTTCCCATCCGCTTGCGGAAAGACCAACCTGGCCATGCTCGAGCCAACCATCCCCGGCTGGAAGGTCCGCGTCGTAGGTAAGGAGCGATGTTACAAATTGAGCAGTGTTTAGTACAATCGAAACTTATACAATGAAAAAACAGATTGTATTTTTGCAAATTTCCGTACCAAAAATCTTTTCCATGTTCTTGACGGATTGCTATAGATAAGTGCTATAGGTGATTGAGAAGGGAGTGCGACAGATTTCTAGCACAAATTTATGCTACACTTCTACGCCAAATAGGTTGGAAGACAAATCTTTGGGCCTGACATTTCGATGGGAAGTGAATGACTACAATAAAGGTTCACCTACCAACCGGCGTAGAAGTGTAGCAAGCATGCTCATGTTTGAAGGCCAGCCTACTGGAAAGAAGGATATTTCCCGAGTTCCTTAGATTGCTCTTTGCATTTTTGTAGAGCCTGTGTACCGCTTTTCAGGAGATGATATTGCATGGATGAAATTCGGTGACGACGGCCGTTTGTACGCTATCAATCCTGAGGCTGGCTTCTTCGGAGTCGCCCCTGGTAAATCTAGAAATTTCTCAGGGTCACTGTCATTTGTCACCTACTTCTGTAATCACAGGTACTTCCAACAAGACCAACCCGATGGCCATGGCCTCATTCCAAAAGAACTCGATCTTCACGAACGTCGCCGAAACCGCCGACGGCGAATACTTCTGGGAAGGTCTCGAGAAAGAACTCAAGGAGAAGGTTTGTGTTCGCTCGGAGCCCATCCGGCACACATGTTTCCCATTGAGATGCCAGCAATATGATCCGTTTTCAGAAAAACATCACCGATGAACAGCTGCGCCAAATCGAAATCATCAACTGGCTCGGAGAGAAATGGCACATCGGTGATGAGGGTCAGTTGGGGTTGAGAGGCGCATTATCCGGCACAAGTATCTCCTGTTCATTCCAGGAAAGGCTGCTCACCCGAACTCGCGTTTCACTGCCCCCGCAGGACAGTGCCCAATCATCCACCCACAATGGGAAGCTCCTCAAGGAGTGCCAATCGATGCCATCATTTTCGGAGGTCGTCGTCCAGAAGGAGTGCCCCTGGTAAGTTTCGCGGCAGTTCCATTCCTAGCAGCAAGCATTCCCAGCTGGTTCGAAACCGGACACAATTTAATTTAGTTCAGTAGTTCAAACACAGAAGTGCGATGGAGACAGAAATTCTTACTAAAAGAAGAATCAATTATTCAAAAAAGCACGTTTTTCTCCTATACACGAAGAGTAACGCTGAGAAACAAAGGTGTACCCATTCTGCCACTATTTACAATGGTTTTCACATGAGAACAAGTGAAAGCCGTCAAAATTACCACTTCTTATGGATTATGCTAGAAAAAAAAAACAAGACATGAAGAAAAATGCTGAAATGCAGCACGAAGAAATTCCACTCTCTCCAGTTTCCACATTTTCTCGTTAAATTTCTGCTTAGTACTATATGTTATACTACGTTCATTACGCTTCCTAAGGAAATTGTACAAAAAATTACACATGATTTGTAAAAAGATCTATCTACAACATGAGCGGTAGTGTGCGAACAAACGAAACAAAATATGCTGCATACAAGTATTAAAATTCTCACTCACATCGTAATTTTAGGTCTTCGAAAGCTTCTCCTGGGAGCACGGAATCCTCGTTGGAGCGCTTGTTAAATCTGAAGCGACAGCAGCAGCCGAACACACTGGCAAACAGGTCGGTTGACGACGTCGGTAATTTCTCCGTGCAGCTCGTTTCGATCTGTGCAGATGAGAGAAAGCAGCGATGGTGGAGGAAGAAGGTGGGGGGGGGGGAATATGCATTAGAGGAAGAGCCTCAATTTTTCTGGAGTAAAAGGTTAATGGTAAACCAGGATGTTACACTCACAACATGGAAATTTTCTGTCGCACAGTTATTCTCTGACTTTAGGTTATGCACGATCCTATGGCTATGCGTCCATTTATGGGTTACAACTTCGGCAGGTACCTACAACACTGGATTAACCTTGGAAAGCCACCACACAAGGTGAGCGTACCATCACCCATGGGCACATGCGCTCTGCTCCAAGTGTGCTGGCAATAATTATGACAGAAGAATGTTCTCCTGTGTAGATTTTCAACTGAATTTTGCTTTATAGGAGGGTTGCAAAACCAACAGACTACTAACTTTTTACCCTACACAGCAGGGGCGAAACGGTGGCTGTCAAAGTAGTGGGCTAGGTTACCATACACTCATACGTCGATGACGAACCGTAAGCAATTTTGCCGACGATATAGATCCTGATATCCACTGAAGATGTGAGGAGCATCGATGACTTTGCTACTGCACGAATCGTCATTAGTCGATACCTATCAAAATCGAAGTCACTTGAGTGAATGCAACGCAGGATGTTATACTTACTCCACGTGGTGTATAGTGGCAGACTGAGTTCAGCGACCATAGAGCACCGCCGCACTGTCCCATCACAGCAAAAAACCGCTTTACAGGTCCCGAAGATCTTCCACGTTAACTGGTTCCGTGAGACGAAGGACCACAAATTCTTGTGGCCCGGCTACGGAGACAACATCCGCGTACTCGACTGGATCCTCAAGAGGGTTGACGGCGTCGAGGACATCGCTGTAAGGAATAAGTGTCGCAGGACTTTGTGTAGCCAGCATAACTGCACTACTTGTAGGAGGAGACTCCTATTGGATACATCCCTAAGCGCGGCAGTGTCAACTTGGACGGTTTGCCGCGTGTCGACTGGACGGAGCTAATGTCGATCCCTAAGCAGTACTGGGAGGAGGACGTGGAGGAGAGCAAGCACTTCATCCAGTCCCAGGTACTCCTTTCCTACAGCACTGGCATGGTGAAGTACTCTAACTCCAAATTTCCAGGTTGGACCCGACCTTCCCAAGCCGATCGCCGACCAACTCGAGGCACTCGAGAAGCGAATCAAGGCATTGTGAGACCCTTCCCATCAAAATCCATCCGTTACGTTGTGTTGACCTCGAAGTTCGTAGAGCACAGGCGAGGAGAGCATGTTAAGCTAGTTGTTTTTTTACGAGTTTAGAATGTGTGATGTCCTAATAAATATTGAAACTTATGAGTCACATGAACTACGCAGATACAAATACAGTGGCGGCCACATATTTAGCACACCCACGATTTTGGCCCACAGAATTTTCTGCACATCTCAGCCCTAGGACGACCAAAAATCAAAACTAAGTCTAAGTATTTGTTGAGGCGCTATGGGGTCTTCCTTCCTGTTGTTAACCAGAGGCTTAGAGTCAGCTGGAAACCGAATTGAAAAATAAGATTTCAATCTCGTCGGCTTTCACGAACTAGACGTAAAAGTTTTGTATCCAAATGAAGAGATGTGAAGTCGTGAATTGGAACATGCACTTTCCCCTCAACATTTTGATGCGAACGCTATTAGCGTACTCTCCATACCAGCTGGAACCCGGGTCAGAAGCAAATTGTCAAATTTGTTGAAAATTTCATTTTATCGAATCTCTAAGATGAAGGAAGCCTCAAAAATTTCCGATGAGTAAATGATTGGCTGTTAGCAGCACAAATCGGAGAAAAATCCACAGCCTCAAAACATGTTTCCTGCTTGTCATCGCCACGAGTCCTTTTTTCCGCAATTTTTTAGCCATGTTGACGACCCTGTTCTTGCTTGAGGTGAATGACTGGGCATTAGGTGCGTGCAAAAGTTCCGGGGCAGTTCCAATTGATTTTTTGAAACGCCATAAGTCGGTTCAAAGAAAACAGTTTTGATCAAATCAAAAAGCATTGGCACCAGTGCAGTGTTACCAACGCAGTACGTGAAGATTTTTCCAGAAGCCTTGAATCTGACAGGTTTACACTTGAAAAAGCCGCACACATCGTTTCTGAGTAGGGTCTGTTCAATGAAAGTTCCACAGCGGGGGGATAGGTCCAGAGATTATATGGAACATATGTGAATTTCAAAGCCCGAATATTTGAGAGTTTTCCCATGATTACTCTCGACGAAAGAGCGTAATACTCAGCAATAATGGTACGTCTGTTTTGAAAAAAAACTCGTTGCGGATTACTCAAATTGGTGACCACAAAAGGACTAAAAAATTTCCAAAGGAGTAGCGATGGTTTGTCCCCTTTTTGGGTGTGTCGCTGATATCTAGATCCTGAAACGACCTCTTCTTATTAACGTACGTGACCCACACTGCATTACTAATAAGAATCCATCCAAGAAACAGCTTGCTAGAAAGTAGATCAAATATATCCAGTCGTCCAGGTGGCGACACTGGCGTTCTTCGCTCAGCTCACACGAAATCTCACTCAACTTTCTCTTCTTACCAATTTTCTTCAAGTGACAGGACATATTTGGGTAATTACCTCGTAATGTTCTGCACACCTTGTGCCGGGTCTGATTCAACGTGGCCCTTTCAATCGCCTCTTTAACGATCAAATTACTGACTAGCCCGTAGAGCATTTTATATGCTCGAGTTTCCATCTAGACTTCACAAGAGCCCACGAGTCCCTGGCATTTTGGAGAAGATACCCTGCACGAACGAAAGGTTGATACTGTGGATTGCTTCCCTGGCAGATCGTCCGAATTTGAACTCATAAAGCAAAATTCCACAAATTTGTTGACTGTACCTAACATTAGTATTACGGCTGAAATACAGCAACGCTGTGATCTAGATCAGAGCCAAGAGTGCCATAGGTAACAGAGGTTTCAGGCCACCAGTGCAAATGAAATGGCTGCAAGATATGGAAACTGCAAGGAGCAAAACAACATCAAACGATGAAATACCACCTACTGCCCCGGAACTTTCGCACGCACCTAAAATTATGGCAAAATGCGCACTAATATCTAAAATAATCTCCCTCCACCTGATGAAGTGATGTAGGAACGCAGCAAAAGTATTTTCAAAATTTTGAGCTCTAAACGCGAAGAATGAACGCAGTTCCATTGAGAAACATTCCCTTGAGGAGTAGATAGAATTAAGAAAGAGAATACTATGCTTCATCACATTTTCATGTATTGTCCCTACAGCTCATTCCGAACTTCAAATACAGATTTCATGTTTTTATCATCAGTTAATCGCCCGAAATTGGCAGCGTGCTAAATATGTGGCCGCCACTATACATAGATGCCCAACAACAAGTGCAAGCCGAAAACTACGGTGAAGCCTACACTTCGGCTGGATTCGGGCTTTTCCATCACGATCGAATTCATCCGCCGAGAATTACTCTGCAAGGAAATGTCCACAACAGCTACCACAAACTAGCTTACAAATTAGACACCTAGATCTACTAAAATCTGTTCAGATCGAGGTGGTTCCCATAAGTATATAAGTTTAGTTTAAGTTTGCACACTTTTTGTTTGAGTGCGTTTAGAAGGACAAATTCAGCCGCCATATGATAACCGGGGTCCAGCCTCCGCTTCAGATATCGTTTATTTAGGCTGCACATTTGGATGACATGTGGTGAGTTCAGAAACATCTGGAATCAGCATAGCCCCTCATGAGCAGTCTTCCGAATTAGGCCGATACTGACCAAGTCCCACTCTCTGTTGTTTGATACGAATCTGTCAGAAAAAAATCTTCATCAAACACTAAGAACATAAATACATATCACACTACTGAAGCGCTATGAATCATGTCCAAGATCTAGTGGTATCGAGGTAATCTCCATCCGGTGATTGATAGTCGGTGATAGGTGGCGTCAGCCCTGGTCCATGAACAACAACAGGCAAACACGAGCCACTTGGAGCAACTGCCTGAAAGTTATCTGGGATTTAAAGGATAGAAGATAAAGTGGCCGGAATTAATCAATCCCGACACGTGGGATGCGCCACGCATTCGACTTCATCTGAGAACCGTAGAGGCGTTGAATGCGTATGTGCCCTATATAGTGACTTGGGGGGGGGATCCGATGTACCAAGTCAGTGCTTCATCCTCCCAGACTCCTCTGGTACCAATTTACCGACCCCTGGGGATGGATGGCTTGGTTGGCTAGAGGTGCGGTCGAACCATCGACCGTGTGCGTGCGCAGCGAGCCTCTTACACTGCTCCACACGCGCCCTCATCTGGAATTTAGCAAGCAGGAATACTAATACTGAGATTTCAAGATTAAACAAAAAAGGTTGCCAACAGTTGGCGGTGAATCACGGATATGCAACATGAGTCCCTGTTGGAAATCCTTGGAATCCCACTAAAAATTAGAGCACATTCACCACACAATCCGCCCAGGCACAGCGTAGTGTATGCAAATGTGACTATCACGCCGACCATGGAATGCTTCCGAATGTTTCTCAACAATAGTTCTTTTTCTTTTTGCTCTTGACTCAACTTAGCTGAACAAAGGTGGAATAACAAAACAGGCAACAGAAACTCTACGAAACGAAACACATAATCATTAAGCACCACAATGATAGAAGTAGAAGTTGCGCTGCTCCGCTAACCTTCTGGTACAGCTCCTCGTCGATGAGTTTCAGTTCACGCAGAGCCTTTTGTTGAGCCTTCAAGGCGGAGCGAACCCAGGCATCGTCTTTGCGCTGGAGTTCGTTTCGACTTCGAGAGTACTCCTACAAACAACACACCAGTAGTGGCACTCATCCGTACAGTCCTTGTCGAAAAGATAGACAGATTGCGCGTGCGGTTTCATATCGTCGCGGTCGCAGAATCGCGGTGGGACCTACTGGACCCTCTCACTTGGAGCATGCACTCTCAGCATCCATCGTTCAGGTCCCGCCGCGTTTGTGCAGTGACGGAATCCGTCTATCTTTTCAAGGACTATAAATGGTGGCGATTTCTTGAAGTAATAAACATGTTGGCAAGAATCTCACGGAAATCTAGTAACTCTTTGCTTAAGGCACAGAAGCACATCAAGTTCATGTTTCAATGGGTCATGAGGCAACCACGATGCTTAAAAGAACGATATTTCCAATAATCACTTTTAGTTAATGGACGCATTAGTGCATATTTTTCTGCGAAAAAAAGATCACGTTTCGGTTAGAAACAAATTTTGACTCCTTTCAGAGCACGAGTTGACACCACTATATAGAGATATGTATGTTCTCGTTGCGTATATTGGAAGGTTGTTTCCCATCTACACCGCGACCACCCCACTAGGGTTGGGGCTATAGTCCACGTGGATTATCTTTCTAAATAGCAAATCTTTATTGCATTTAGGGACTTGATAACTTCTTTTGATTACTTTGTAGAAAAATAAAAATCTCACATTAGTTCGTTTTTGATTGTTTATCTTCTTATTATTTTCTAAGATAATTATAATTAGTTGTTTAATATTCAAACCAATATTTTTATTATTTTTAATCGCCGTCGCGATCCCCAAAGCGACGGAGACACCACTTTTTCTCACCCCCCCCCCACCCTTTCCCCCTCCCACTTTCTGCGTCCGCCACTGGTTCCTTAGTCAGACACTTGCAGCGGCCCATGCGCGGGCACCAAGGGCTTTGTCGGCGGCGATTATCTATGGGCGTGGCCTACTACCGGGCTGCTCACGCACTCCACGCCGTCTGCAGGCTGCCCGCGGGCATTTATTTTTGAGTCGACAGGCGCAGAACAAAAAAGACGACACTTCATGAGAATGCAGGCGCTTTGAACACTTGTTCTCTGTTATTGTCTATTTTTTCATTGATTATGGTTTCATACATCTTTTTTAAAAATTTTTCGTTCTCGCTGCTTTAACTTTTGATCATTAAGCTTCAAATGGTTATTTCAGGGGTGTCTCGAAAGCATGAGTCGGGGAGGATCAATGACTGCAACAAGAGGTGGGCACGAGAACAATTCAGCATTTTGTCGTTTGCTGTCTGACTATTCATTGTTTGCCTCGACTAAATGTTCGAAAATCCTATAAACTAATTCATTCGACTTTAGAGAGGATTATTCACACATACGACTACTGAAGCACAGATTTTCAACTATCGCTGGGTCTATGAAGAAACGGTAGCGATGACTTCTAAAGTTACTTCAGCAGTCATAATCAGTATCTTGGAGATTATCTAAAGCAACCTCACATGTCTTCAGAATAAGCACTTGGGGTATGAAGGAGAAAGGCTGCTAACGTAGGCTAACTCGCAATGGCGGACGCATGGGGGGAGCGCCCCCCCCCCCCCGAAAATGGGTTGCCAAATTTTCGAAATTACAGATAAAAACCTTGTATTAGTTTATTTTGGGGCGCGTGTGGCGCAGTGGTAAGAGGCTCGCTGCGCACGCACACGATCGATGGTTCGATCCCGCCCGAGGCCAACCAAGCCTTCCATCCCTCCGGGGTCGGTAAATTGGTACCAGAGGAGTCTGGGAGGATGAAGCACTGACTTGGTACATCGGGTGCCCCCCGCAAGTCATTGTACAGGGCACATACGCATTCAACGCCTCTACGATGCTCAGATGAAGTCGAATGCGTGGCGCATCCCTCGTGACGGGATTGATTAACGCCGACCACTTTATCCTTTATCCTTTATTAGTTTATTTTAATTGTTTATTTTTATCGTTAGTTTTAGTATAACTTTTATCTATCATTTACTATTATAATTAATATTTTATTAGTTTTATATCCCATCTGGGTCCGTGTGGCGCAGTGGTAAGAGGCTCGCTGCGCACGCACACGATCGATGGTTCGATCCCGCCCGAGGCCAACCAAGCCTTCCATCCCTCCGGGGTCGGTAAATTGGTACCAGAGGAGTCTGGGAGGATGAAGCACTGACTTGGTACATCGGGTGCCCCCCGCAAGTCATTGTACAGGGCACATACGCATTCAACGCCTCTACGATGCTCAGATGAAGTCGAATGCGTGGCGCATCCCTCGTGACGGGATTGATTAACGCCGACCACTTTATCCTTTATCCTTATATCCCATCTGGGTCCCCAAAGCGGCGGAGACCCCACTTTTTTCCCACGCCCCCCCCCCTTCCCCTCCCGCGCACTTTCTGCGTCCGCTACTGCTAACTGGGTAACCAAAACAGATGTGCAAAGGACTTGTGACAACTGCAACGCGTAGAAAGAAATACAAGAAAAATATGATTTTGTTCATATACTTGTTATGTTTGCTCACTAGTAATTCACACACTCCAGTGTGGAAGGACACAAATTTGCTTACAGCACTCGAAGATTCTTCTTATTATGGGTGTTCATCGCCGTATTATTTCTCATGTCGAAAAAGTTAATAAAATGTATCGTTATCCGCATTTTATGGCCTATTTTGTATAATTGCAATGTCGCTTTTAACCATATTTTGAATACGCTAGTGAATGTCGCCGTTATCATGCCGGCAGAGCGGCGCGCAATCACCGGCTGAGCGGTCCGCGATACCGGCCGAGCGGCATCTCGGAATCGGCTGAGCCGGTTTCCCGACGTGCACTCGGCCGGTTGTCGCGCGGCTCAGCCGGTCCGAGTGTCTGAGAGGCTGTGACGAGGCACAGTGCTCTACCTTGTTGTCGACCAACAAGTTCTTTCAGGAAGTCTTTCCTTTTCAAAAAGAGGCGATTCCCTGATGGTCGTACGGCATGGCAAAGTGGCGAAACTCGTAACACTGCCGTCATAGTCCTCGAGGACTGTAGCACCCCGCGTCGCCATCGCTAGCGACTGTGAGGCCGGCGCGAATCGAATGTGGGCGGGGCGTCGCGGCGGCCGCCGTCGTCGGCAACGATCGATCGCCAATGTCGGCGGCCGCCGTCGCCGACAACGGCAACGCAGGGTGCTATACTCCTCGAGGAGTATAGCGGCTACCTATAAGTGCCCTGTCCTCCTTATTTACTTGCAGACTAGAAGATGTAAACTTATAAGTGTGAATTAGACTGACACGGGCAGAATTTTACTTAATTTCAACATTTTGACTCTTGGATAACGGATATTTCCTTTGTTTTTAGGGAACTTACCATCGCCTCCTAATGAAAACTAGAGAACTTCAAACATCCTTGGATTTATGAAGAGAGCAGTTCCGCATGTAGAAGTGCTCGGATATATTGAGTTGGGGGATAAGTTCATGCAACTTTCATGAGTAAAGAAACTACTATTTTCCGCGAACAACATCAGTTACAACTAGTGATTTATATAGCTTGTTTCCTAGTCTGCTAATGCTGCAAAAAACAGGACAGCTTCCACTCCATGCCCACGAGAAAACAAATGCGTCGTCCGAGACGGTTCAATCCATAGACCACCTCTGCAACCCTTAGATCGAACATTGTGGGATGCATTAGGAACCTAACAGAGTGCAGTATGAGTGTTCTAGGATCCTAGAGTAGACAGTAGTGGGAGTCCCCCGAATCCAAATTTAGATAGTCATTTTGGGGAAATTTTCGCGCAGAACTAGTTAGCTAAACATACCTGATATTAAGAGTTAGCATCAATAGTGATTCTTCCTTCAATCTGAAGCAATCCTAGTAAACAGTCGTCTTTATTTCTTATTAACACGGCGTCTAGAACGGGGGGGGGAGGGGGCGAAGGGCAACTCCCTAGCCAAAACTGCCTTGTCTTTAGCGGGCATACCACGTGCTGTCCTTTCAACAGCGAAGGTTTGTTTCTCTATAGACGTCTTTGATAACCCTAGGCCCTTGAGCCATAGTTCACCCACAATCGTTATCGAACGGTGTTCCGTGGCGGAGGCGTTCACTGTTGTCGGATTCGAGGGTAACATACGATGTGATAGAAAACAAGACTCAGCGAGAATTGAAGGACGCAGTTGTGATTGTGGTAAACAGCAGAACAAGAGTTACAAAATAGTCCATGACTAATGTGAAAAAAAAACAAATGAAAAAAAAAACCGCACGAATCTATTCCCCCAACCGCTCAGACAAAAGTGCCGTGCGAGCGGGCCCCGGTAGACCGGGTCGCGGACACATTTTGTGGCCCGCTCGCACGGTTGTCGCAGCCCGCTCGCACGGTTGTTGTGGCCCGCTCGCACGGTGTTACGGCCAATTCGCGCGGTGTCGCCTCCCGCTGGCACGGGTTTTTCCGTGCGAGCGGGCGCGACAACCGTGCGAGCGGGCTACGACAACCATGCGAGCGGGCCGCGACAAGGCTGCGACCTGCTTTACCGGGGCCCGCTCATACGTCACTTTGTCTGAGCGAGTAGTATGATGGAAATCCTTCAAAAACTATCTTTCCATCTAAATGTTACAACGCATGAACATTGAGCTAATGCATTTGGAAATTTGCAGGACTTGAAAAAAAACACTTGGAAAAGCGCTTCATGAAACTCTCAAAATGATAGTTTTATAGCAAACACTTTATGGACTCAATCGGCCAAACTACTGATGGAAATAAGGACAAAAAAGCCTACCTTCAATGAGACTGCGCGTTGGTCATTCTGTTCCTCCGTTAGCGAAACAGCATCTCTCCGTCGTTCACTGAAAATGGGTTAATAAAAGCATTATTGGACGAGACTCGCAAAAAAGTGATTAAAACGAGCCCTCCGGGGTGAGCACTGGCGGAGCTACTGCAAGTTCTGAAGAGGGATCGAATTTGAAATCAACGACAATGAAAATAAGGGGATGCTGTACTATCTCCACTTCGGTACTAACAATGCAGTAATTCTTAAACTAGCTGCTCATCTACAGCAGTAAGCCACCAGTATAGTTAACACATTCGAAAACTGATATCGAATATTCGAATATCGAGTATTCGAGTCCCTTGCTACCATTCGAACGAATGAATAATATTCGAACTGGAAGCTTTGAAAGTATTCGAATTCGAATATTACGACCTTCGAATATTCGACTATTCGAACAATCGAATAGGTGTTGCCCACAGAGTGTTAATTTGGTATGAATCTTTCATCTGATTTGTAAAGAGTATAAAGAAAATTGTGGAGATGAGATATCTGTGCTGTGGGTGGGGGTGTGCTTGCTGCGTTCAGTAACCATGAAAATTCTAAAGATGTACAAAAGACGCGATTCTATTCTCTAAAGTTTCAACTGATTTCCCAGAACCATCTGAGATATCCGCACTGCATTCGGCCTACCGATCGCACCGCTAATGTAAGTTTCGCCGATGCAGTGGCGCAGATAACCACTTTTCTCCCATTTTGTGCGCTCTTTCTAGGATCACTGCCACAAAGTCTACTCCGAGCTACCTTCTCAGGATAACACACTAAAACGTCTCAAAAACTGTCGCCTGCCCTAGAAACATCCAGTGCTTTGATGAAGAAAAGCTCATGAGATGTTAAAAACATTAAATATTCCAAGAGAGCGGTCGTTCAAACTCCATTCATGGGATTCCAGGCCCAAGCTCCTTCCCAAGATTCCAGGCCCAAGGACCAATTACGGTCGCCAATTTACGCTCATCAGATTTTCTGAACTTCGTGTGAGCATCATCTACTAGCGGCATCTACTTTGTAAAATACACTTGGGAAAAGTGGCAACCTAGAAATGGCATTCTGTGAATTTTTTGCTTGACGGTTGCATCTGTACTGATCACAGGGCATAAGTGTCATAATAGTCTCTACACTAATAATCTCGTGTTCGTCTAAAAGAATAATAAATCATAGTAAGCTAGCGATGACATGTTAGAGAACACCATGTGCTCACTAATATGTCGTCACTCAGACAGTTTTCGCTACCATTATCCATCTGTGGATGTTCTTTCTTTCTATACTGCTCACTATAGAAAGTGTTTTGAATGCCCCGTATTCGACTTGTACCTAATGTTTCAGAGGGAGTAGTAACTATTCCCTGACATAACACGTTAATTTCGTTGATGATACTATTACATCTGAGCGTTGAGTACTTCTCTGAATCTTCAAGGCAGCTCAAGACACAAAGGAGCAGCACCTTTAACAAGCTCCGAAGGCTGCAATCTTGTCCGCAGGGAAATTAAAATATCAACGAACTGGAAGAGCATTCCACTAATGCTGAATAAGCAGACGGCGGCAAGTCCGCACGAAAAAGGTCATGCTCCGAAATAAAGCTCTCAAGCTTATGGTTTCTTATGTCTATTCTTTTCCACTTATGACGAGTTTTCGCCTTAGCAACATTGTTAATGTCACAGCTTTAGGAATTTGGCAAAGGTGCCTGCTCCTTTGTATCTTAAAATACCCTTGAACATCGAATACAGGCCTCGAATATTCGAATATACTCGAACAGTGCCACTTATCGAATATTCAAATTCGAATATGTTCGAATATGAGGACGTCCTCGAACATTCGACTATTCGAATTTTCCAAATATTTATTCGAATACGAATATTCGGTTATAACTACAACTACAACTACCAGAAAGGCAAGAAGACAACGCATCAACACATTTGTGAAGGGGTGATAGAGCGAGGTGTAACTTTTTTTCAGAAAGACGAGGGCAAAAAGGGACTCAAAGCACCGTCATATCGACGAGACCACAGTAACACTACTGGTTGCCAAATGTCAGCGTCCTGTAAACATCGACAGAAGGTGAAACGGCATCAAGAGTTGTAAACTGTATCCAATCAATTAAGAGAACTGCCGTTAACAACTGGGGACGAAATATGCAATAACAGTATGTTTCGCAACCAACATCCTAGTTCCTACCCCGGGCAACCAGGCACCTTCTCTCAGATGGGCCTTTCGTGGGAAATTTTCATCATACTCTCTACCTTGGTTGTGTCAATAAGAAGGGCCAAGCTTTGGTCGCAACTGTCGATATTTCAATTTTAAACACCACAATTTACGATTTCATCCCTTAGAACTACTTTTAAAGGCAGTGTGTCACCTCGTTTTCGTGTCTGAGCTTTTACCAGATTCTGAATCTCTTCGACACGCTGAATCCATCGGTATACCTAAAATGTTACAAAGATGTCTTTAAACCCTATTTTTAAACGTTTTTTTTTTCTGTAACAGTTCGTCGAACCGAGTGGACGCGTGAAACAGTTGATCTCATAGATCGGACACGTCTAGACGTGTTTGCCAAAACTGCAGACGTGGCGGGCAGCCAGCACATTCACGGACCGCTCCGCCCAGGTGGTCCGTAAACTGCACATTCGGACCCTCCGAAAACGGGGTTTTCGTCATTTTTATGAGCTTTGACGTACATATTTGGATTTAGCGTGACGAGGAGGCCTGAGTCTATTGGTATTTTCAGCTCACGAAACGAGGTGACACACTGCCTTTAAGGAGACCTAAGAAGTCAGAGAAGAATTTGAAAATGAATACTTTCTCAACAGATCTTACCCAATGTTCTTTGCAGACTTAACGTCAAGAGTGAGCTCATCTACAGGTTTCGGCTTCTTGCTGTGCTTTTGCATCTGTCGAATTTCCTTTTCCAACCGCTTCCTCCTGCGTATTTCTCGTTGTTTAGCAACCTGAAGAACAATTTTAAGGCTAGCGCAGCGAGCTTTTGCTTCAGTGGTCTGTTGAACAATGTTCAAGAACGGTATACTGTAGAAAACAAACAAATGTGCTCATAGCACCCAGTGGGAAGCATACAGCTTGGAATTAATAAAGGGAAGCATGAGATCACACATCACTTACCTCTGGATCAATTTTCTTCTGTCGTTTCATGAAAACGGAACATTGTATAGGAGTTGAACAAATTGTGCGAGAAGAAAATAACGACAGCGACAGCTTTGAAGTTAACGAGGGAAGTGAAGCCATGGACGACACTACTGAAAAAACAACTTTAAACCACTTTTATCAATGCTTCTACAGTCTGTTAGCTCACAATCAGAGATGGCACCGGGTCGACTCTGTCTGCAATTACGACTTCATCACAAAATCGGCTGTGATCTAATTTTTACACTTTATTTTAGTATATGTGGTGTGATTGCTTCCATTTTGATGTTTCCCGACTGCCACTTAGTAGAATCTCCCTTCGGGAGGGAGCATCCTGTGCAAAAGGTGGTAATTGCAGACAAAGTCGACCCAAGTGCCATCTCTGAGCTAACAGACCACACTAATATTTCGCTAAGGAAATAAGGGTACTATTGTACTTGGGCGGCCCCACTATCGAGCCCAAACTCAAAATCATGGATTCCTCTGAAAACATGCATACGGGGGTAATTCGATATGCTGATCACGAATATCATACTCATTTCGCATGATAGTATTGATTTTATTGATTTTATCGATGTTTTCCCAAGTATGGACCTCCTCCCGGATCTCTCTGAAAACTTGCCTGCTGGGGTTTCTGAAGGTGCCGGTGCCAAATATGATGAAGATTTCGCAAGAAAAGGTCGACCTGATGGGGAAAACTCCATTAAAGTCGGCGATTACATCGCCCTACAGATAAAAATCTGGAGAAAACCAACGAAATCGAGACTATGATGCAAAACGGTTATTATATTCGTGATCAGCAACTTCAAAAACCTATAAATGCATATTTTCAGAGAGATTTGAGATACGAGTCGAACTTGGAAAAAAATCGATAAAATCAATAAAATCGATACCACCATGCGAAATGAATATAATATTCGTGATCAGCACATCCAATTACTCCTGTATGCAAGTTTTCAGAGGAATCCATGGTTTTGAGTTTGGGCTCGATAGTGGGGCCGCTCAAGTACAATAGTACCGATTTAGGGTTCTGAGGGACCTAGAACTCATATCCAATGGTGAATTAGCGCGAACCACGCGATAAACGCAAAACATACTGTCTTTTTCACGAATTTTGCCACTTGGTCGGCTGGCAAGATGAGGTAAGTCTCGCCACGTTGTTATAGGCGAAACATGTTTTGGCGCGCTTTCAGCTATCGATCGTCGATTGAAAGCGGGAAATTACATGATTTGGCGTGTGATAAAATGTGCCTTGTGTAAATAAACAAAACACATTGAATTGCTCTGATTTTTGGAACAGACAGTATGTATATGCAGGTGTGCTGCTTTCCAGGTGTGCTGTCGCGCTTTCCTTGTCACTTGTTGGGTCCTGCCACGCGGAACTCACTCGTGGTCGTGCACCTGGCCGTGCCTGTGTTAGCTGGCACGACGTCGCTACGAAAGGGATGTGCGAGTTCTGACTCGTATCTAAATCTCCATCTGTCTGCGCGCGGTGCGCCCCATGGACCAGCGCTAACCACCCGCGAAATTCAAATCGCGGTAACGATTGTGTCGCATCGGTTTAGTTTCCTTGCAGAACTGAGTAAAGAATGAGTGCCGAAGGATTGTAAAAGCGAGAAAGAAAGGATAACTCTCTAGTAACATCGTTTGAAAAATGTATGACCTCCTTTTCCACTGAATACGATTTACACCTTCGCAGCATTTGTACTTGATTTTTTGTTCAAGTTATTTAGAGTTGGTTGCTCCAGTAAGATGTTCTCTTTCAGTTAAATATTGGTTTGAAAAACAGTGGAAGGCTGAGGCTTGGTTTCTGTGGTCGTTTGACTATCAAGAGATGCGCTCTTTAGTTTTACATGTAGCTGAACATCACAAGATAGCTAAGCGGTTAGATGGCGTTAGTGACTAACTTTCGCCACATCTGTGTCCGATCCCTTCCAAGTAACTGACCCGTCAACGTAAACAAATCACCGAGATTTTTTTCGAAGCCTCATTTATTAATTATGTCATTATACAGCAGTCGGAACGGGTGAATACTGGTGCACTCACAGACTGAAGGTATACGAGGTGGTTGTGCACCATCAAGCATGTTGATATTGAGTGAAAATGGCCGCGTACCAGTCCATGATTCTTTCACCAGTATTCACCGTTCACCAGTGTTGAACTGTACATCCACACTTCTCGGAAGTTTCGCAGAGATTTGACGTAAAATTTTGGTTTCCTGAGAATCTCACATTCCAAGAGGCTTTAGGAATCGACAGGGCAAACCTTGCTCAGGAAAAGAATGAATATGAAAATGACGCTGTCATTGGGCCTTCTGAAGGGACCTCCTGAAGGGACCTCATGTCGGATGAAGATATCATTGAGACCACTCCCACAACAAGGAAAATTTAACTGTTTTTGATTAGTGATGGACTTCGTGAGATTATCCGTATGGCATGGAATCCGAACACTCACGAAGATATGCTTATAGCACGGATACTCTGTTTTGTGCATTGCTTCGGAACTGAAGGAAAGAATGTGGTGTGCAATACGATACGAGCGTGGCGACAAACCATTAGAAAGTGGTTGATGCACAACATCTTGGAGAGATGTTCCATGAGGCGTGGAGAATCTCACCCCGAATGTCTTCAACGTAATACTCCAGCACTGTACTGGTACAGTTCACTATCAAGTGTTTAAGCACACAACGTCTGTACTCAAAACTCCACCAAGCTAACCCTCAAATTTTTTAACCAGAAATAGGGTCGTTTTAGCTATCGCAAAATGTTCTACAACGACTTAGCGAAAGTATTGCGTGGTTACAATCGAAGATCGACTAAGTTTGGAAAGTTGCAATATTCCCCACGAATGCAAATGTGTCGTCGAATACTTCGAGTTCAACTCTTCACAAGCATCCATCATCATTGATTTGTCCCTACTGTTATGAAAACCACTTTAGACACTTAGATTCTAGCACGTTTTTGAATTTCGCGCTACCTTAGCGTTGGTCCATGGGGCGCGCCGCGCGCAGACAGATGTAGATTAACATACATACGAGTGTCGCCACCCCTGCCTTTTTGTCAAGGAGCTGAACTAAATATGTAGGAATAGTCTCTACTCACCACCCACGAGGGTGGCCGGGCGCCGTGGATGTTGGGTGCTACCTCGACCGCGCCACGTGGACGGCGCAGCGTTCCAGGATGCGGAGGATGTAGTCGCGGGTGCGACATACCCCCGAACTTTGATAAAAGCCTCGGATGGGTGCGGAGGAACATGGCAGGTAATCCGAGAACCCCCCGAGGTCAGACATCACAGAGCAGTGAGTTCTGCCTATTTTCCCACTACTTGGGGCCTGTACTCCATCTTTCTCCTTTAATAATGTATAATACGCTTTTTATAATCATAATCACTCTGGAAATCTCTCTTATAATAATGTTTATTGAGTTTCTTATTGTCATATTCACTGTAAAAGCGCCATTCATTGTTTGAATCTCTGAAGTGTCTCTTCTACAATTTGAGCGGACTTCCTACTCACAAAAGCATCCATTTTGGTTCCTGCCACAGAATATAGCACTTTTAACACTGTGTGTGCCCTAACAGCAACAGAGTCTTACCTCAGAAATCGTTTTTGAGATTTTTGTGGTGAGAAAATCAGTGTGAGCTGGCGTGGACTGTAGTATATATGAAAGACTTCAAAAAGGGTGACTCTGTTTTTTAAGAGGCTACGGTTGAATCAGCACTTTCTTATGTTGCTCGGAGAAATTACGGGTCAACACCAGAACTGACTCAAACCTCAGATGTTGCCTATACGAAATACAGGCCTCACTGTTTCCACACCTGGCTACGGGTTATGCCTGATCAGATTACGGATATGAACTGTAGCCTGGCCAGGAAACGAGCGTTCCTCGAGGAAATCGAAAGCTGAAGCTTTCTGATAGCTTTCTAATACTTTTCTATAACGTCGAAAATCGCGCACTTTTGCAATCAGAAAAATTTTCCCTATATTAACGTACAAGTCGAAAACTGCCGCAAGTACGCACCACTGAGAGAATCCTCGTAGTGAGACCGTTGTTCATTCTTGAACACCAGAGTTATGGCCAAGGTGTTGTGTTCAGCGCATTAGAAAACCTCAGTGGGCATAATCCCCCAATCAAAAGCGTAAAACTTGGTGAAATAAATGGTTTAACCTATAATTTTTTTTTACGAAACCGTAGATATTGTGTTCAGCGTATCAAACAAAATAAACGTCGTATCGAACAACAATGGACATGTCATCAGCGATTTCTGGACAAAATTAAGCAAAAATCAATGAAATTGGTGTGAAGGGTAAAACAGTCCATAGCTCTTGGCTGAAAGGGGCCAAAATCTCCACAGGCCCTTCGGAGTAGTGTATTCAACGTTTGGTAGTGATTGGTGTAGACTGAGCTCCGTAACATTACCTTCTCTTGGGAATGCACTGTGATAAGAACATTAGTGGATGCCTCGAATACTCCCTCGGCTGTGGGCACGGATGGAGCAGAGGTAAAGCAGCGGACTGTGGAGCAATCGAAGAGCAATGGTAAGTGATCGGTTGGTCAGTTCGAAATCCTTGAACGGTAGTGGAGGTGATAAGTTTTGTTCAAAAACCCCATTTCGGAACATGCGGAGGAGGGTACCGGGACTTGCGGAGGACTAAATCGGGAATTGCGGTCTGTAACAGACCGGGTCTCCTGACCAAGCCCTCCGGGTGCCCTGCAGTACTCCTACGCATGTGTGCGATACTTTGTCTGAGTAGATACGAGTGCGAGTTCTGCGCTGGTGGTCGTGGTTCGAGTTCCTACGCGGTTAGGCCGTAAATCATTGCATTTGTTTGACATTCATGGGGTGCTGGGTATGTGACAAAGCCTCCTTTGTGAACGATGCAGTAACGATTGGCGTTCACTGTAGTCCACGTCCAGATGTAGAAAGAATTCGCAGTCCATTCTTGAAGAGGAAAGCGCAACAACAGCTACAGTGTATTATTCGCTCTATTTCCTGGCGCATTACGACTTTTGTACTCACTTCTCAAGAGTGAATTAGCAAGTACACCTGCTTTCTAACATTCTTCAGTTGTATGTACAGTCCTTTGCTTTCCTACACTTCCAGCCGAAACCACAATAATGTGTTTGCTAGAAGCAACATCAGCTTTAACCATTACAGAGTACAGAGGCGAATAGCGATAGGGATGGTAGTATTTCCGAGGTTTTGAAAAGTGGAGGTGATATGAGACTAGAACAACAAAGCCTATAACGAAAAAACGGCGTTTCGAGGTCGTCGTTGTGGGCACGACTGTCAGTTCACAAATCCCATAAAGGAATTAGGAAACATGGTAACGTGGTAAAAAATGGTAGTAGTGACAGGGGACGAGCTCGCGTCCGTCTGAGTGGTGGATACTGTGGTAGTCGCGAAAACTGTGATATTACAGACAGTGCGAGTTTGCACGCGCAACGAATTCGTGGTACAACAGCATTGTTTCTCGTTTTTAGAGCTTGTCGAGTTCTGTTCTTTAAGGTAAGCATCGAAAATTTACTTCATGGGTGGTTCCCAGCGCAATTTTCAAAGTCAGTTCATTGAAATAGACCTTAGGAACGAGCGAAAGTAATTGGGCGCGAAATGTATATCTAACGTGATAATGGTGTTTTTCGTCGAAATGTCCATTGTTAATGAAGCTTTGACAGAAACGACTTACCGGGAAAAGAACTACGGAAAATGGAGGAAGAAGAGGTGCCGATTCAGAGCGAGGAGCCGTCTGTGAACGACGCTCCAGAGAACGTAGGTAAGCGCTGTGAACTCCATTTGTCGCTCCGTATTTTGTGTTTGCGTGTGCTTGCCGAGGGATGGTGTCCACTTTGTGGGGATGTTGTCAATTTAACTACTTTCTGAGGAAATCTCCTTGAAGGCAATGGCTCGAAGAGAATGGACAAGTCTCGGAAAACCACGCATGATCCTGCTTTTGCTGCGCCTGAGGTTTGTTTACTGCAGTCTGTTCGAAAAAATAGAACTCACAGTGAATGAAACGGACAGTAAAATTTTAAGGAAATGTTTTGGGCCGTGGTTCTTTGCTTGACTGTGCCTGAATAAGGATGGAATGATGCCATCTTCGAATGTTATTTAAAAAAGAAACACTTCCTTAAACTGATAAAGTGAAGAATGTTCATATTCTGTTCGTAAGCTTTCGAAGTCATCGTCTTCAGACTTTAATACAGAGTTATACAGAGTTTATTACGGTATCAATTCATATTCGGATGCCGTATCATAGCTTTATCAAATTCTTTTTCCGACATGCTCCACCAGTTTCGTCCGATCTTGTTTGATAATTCGTCGCGCCACCGAGTGCAAGGGTTCCTCTTCGTCTTCTGTTTACGTGGTCGTATGGTATCCATGTGGTTCCCAGTTTTGCCCACTCGTTATCATCCATTTCTCGAATCTTTCCAGCCCATTGTAGTTTATTCTTAGTGGCCTCTTTTGCCCAATCGTTGAGCTTTTTAGTGCTCTCATTCTTTCACCGCTCCATCGGTCCAGTATCGTCAGTCGTAGAATCCGTCTCTCCATCTTCCTTTGTGTTACTTCCAACTTTCTTACATCCGATCTTCGCAATGCCCACGTTTCAGCTCCATATAGCACTGATGGTGTCACACAGGAGTCGAATGCCCGTTTCTTGAGAGGAAGGGGGACTGATTTGTTGCAAAAGATGTCCTCAAACTTCTTGAAGGCATTCCAGCCTGATTGGATTCGGTGTGCGATCCGAGGTACAAGGCATGGTCCGCGAAATTGAAGATTCTCCCTTTAATGCGAATGGGTTGTTTGGATGCCTCATTGTCTGTAAGAAGTGTAGTCTTTTCGGGATTAATCTGGAGTCCCACTTTGGCGGATGCCTTCTCAAGGAGTTGTATCATTTTCTCAAGCATTGGCAGCTTGAAGCTAGCAGTGCTACATCATCTGCGTATTCAAGGCTGGAGAGTGTCTTACCTCCGATCGTCAGTCCGCATGTTTCCCATTCTATGGATTCAAGAACCATTTGCAACGTAGCATTGAGCAGCTTGGGACTTAGCGTGTCTCCCTGTTTGATGCCTTTTCGGATGGTTACTGGAACTGGGTGAGAATTGACGAGGATGGACGTGGAAGAAGATGTATATAGTCGCCGAAGCATCTCTATCAGTCCAGGGTGTACAGCTCTTCTTGCGAGCGCTGTCCATACTGCATTCCACTCCAAACTGTCAAAGGCTTTCTTGAAATCAACGAAGGCAACATAAACCGGGAAATTGTATTCTTTGCTCTTCTCAGCAATTTGTTTGAGAACGTGGATGTGATTGAGTGCAGAATTTTTCCGAAATCCAACTTGATTTGGGCGTTCGGTTTCTTCTAGCTTATTCTCGATCCGATTTAGAATGACTCTGGTGACCGCTTTGAGAACTCCTGATACTAAAGATATAGGGCGGAAATTGTTCATGTTATTCGGATCGCCCTTTTTGAAAAGCAACTTCACATGAGCGGTCGTTAGGCTTTCTGGGATGGGATCGCCTCGTTTGATACTGTTAAGCAGTACGATGAGAAGAGGAGCTACATTTGACTTCGCGAGAGCCAGCTGTTCTGCTGAGATGTGATCAGGTCCAGGGGATCTTCCAAGGCGTAGCTGGGAAAGGGCATGTTCTGCTTCGTCGATGTGGAAGGGAGGGCATGATTCAAAGGAAAGAGGGAGGGAGAATGGGAAATTGGTGGAGGACATCTATAGCTCATTGTAATACGATGCGACCAAGGCTTCGGTTGTTTCTTGTGAGTACTCTTCGCTTGCTGGGTCTTTGAGCATAAGCCGCCTAATTCTGTGAGTTTCCTTTCTCTGAGCTTCGTTCAAGCTTCTACCTTTTTCAATAGCTTTCTGCACAAGTGCAATCTTCCGTCGGCGGATATCTTCAAGGAGAGCGATTCTAGCTGCTTTGCATACGATGGAATATGCGACTCGACCTGTGGGGGATAAGTCATTGCGTTAAGAGATCCGCTCAGAGAGAAGACGTTGGGTTCTTGGGGTTATTCTTGGTGGATTAGTAGGGATCTTCCAGCAATTCTCTGCAGCAGTCTCTACTAATGAACGAATTCTGTCGTACGATTCCAGCGCATCTTGAGGGTGAGGGTGTTGTCCGGCTGAGAGGAGGGTAGTTTGGAACTTGTACAGGTTGCGATCGAGGTGGGGACGGGTTGGGAGGTAACGGGGACGTGCAAGATGGCGGTGGAAGTTTTTTGGTGCAATCAGTTTCATTCGAACCATGCGGTGATCAGAGTTGAAGAGGAAGTTGTTCACAATTCCACAGTCAAGAACAGTAGTTGATGGTGGGGAGCAAATGAAGTCAATTTGATTGTGTACTGTTCCGTTTGGGCCTCGCCATGTCCATATCCGTCCTTTCCTCTTCCGAAAGAACGTGTTCCATGCGCGATATGCTAGCCTGGTTAACATCTCTGTGAGCAGACGTCCACGAGCATTTTGTGAACCAGAAGTGTGCTTGCCGATAATGGTCTCGTTTCCTTGTTCGCGTCCTAGTTTGGCGTTCATGTCTCCAAAGAGGATAGGAGTGTAGCTTTTCGGTATTTGTCTGCATATGCGCTCCACCTCTTCAAGGTAATTCTCATACTCATCATAGTTATCATTAGAAGATGCCGGTGCGTAACAAAGCACGAGAAAATCTTTGAGTGACGGATGGTGAAGAGTTGCTAGACTATCGCTCACAGGTGTGAAGCACATATTATTTGCTAGTGACTGGCGAACCAGGAAAGCTACACCGCGGTGAGCAGTCGCACCTCCAGAATGGAACAAAATCGTACCTGAAGGTAGGATGTAGCTTCCTTGGTCTTGTATTTGTGCTTCCGTCACACCAAAAATATCGCATTTGATTTTCTCCATTGCGTGGTCCAGTTCCAATTGACGTGCAGTCGTCCCGAGAGATCGAACGTTCATCGTGCTGATTGTCACTAGTTGCCGTTGCTTCGAGGTGGCCATGAGGTTGGGCAATAGTCTGCCGTGGGCCCAGACACTTCTGGCAGACGATAGTGGGTTAGTGGGGTGTGGTGGGGTTGGGAGAGTGGAGAATGAGTCGACCAGCCACCAGCACGCAGGCACCAAGAATTGTGTCTGTCAGACTTTAATGCTAACAAATAAATATAGTAAAGATGCTTGATTCCATCAACTAAGGAAGATTTAGGACAAGAGATAGGGAAATTCTTGAAAAGACGATTTCTTTATACTTGCCATTCCTTCGATACACTTAGGAGTGAGTTAATCATGCAAAAGAGTTATTCCACCAGTTTTTGTTCAGTTGAATTTACATCCAATTTACAGTTTCAGTCACATTTATTCAATATGTGTTGCTCATATTTTCCATGGTAAGGAAACTTCTATGCTTCACTCCAAAGTAAAGCATTTTGTATAGTGACGTTGTTGTGCATGCATATAGTCACTGTCGTTCATTTTGATTCATTTTCGTCGTCGTATAGGCACCACCTTGCTCCGCAAGGCTGCATTGCCACCGTTTGGTTTTGCTACATTCACCCACTGGTTCTGGAATATGGTGGGAAGGTCCTAGTGGGATGGTGGGACCGTTGGACCGTTGAAATCCTCACAATACGCCTCAGGAGTGTCACAATCAGCACTTCATCGTAACAAAACCGTGCACCGGCATTGCCGCCCAGCGGTTGCGAGGGTACCGAAGGAATCAAAACTAAGTAAGAATGACGGCGAGTGTATGCAGCCGCGGTAGCCGCTACTCACCAACTTGTCACGTATTTGCTCGCGCTGACTCTTTCGTTAGATATTTCAGTTATACTCCCCTTTATTGGTAGACACCAGTATTTCACTTTTTAATCTACCTCCCACCTTTTCGTGAATCTTATTGTTCGTTTCAGACATCCATACCTCAAAACTTAGTTACCCAACATCCAGAGCGGCGTAGTACACGATCAGCACGTGGAGCACTACCGATAGAGTATGTTTCATTTCAATATTAAAATTTCTTCAGTAGTGGAGTTTCCTTTTTCTGGCAGGTTCCAAGAACATTACGTAAACGTAGTTTTTGCTAGCTGAACTGTCGGTGATACTTCCGAGTCAACATTAGATAGTCCAAGATTCTGAGACGTTACATTTACCGCAAAAAAAAACAGCATTTCATATTGTTGTTCTTTTGTAGTTCCTTCAGTCAGATGAAACGATAGCTCATTTAGTGATGATGGAGCGCGTTACTATCCTTGCCCAGTCGTCTCTTGCGACTATAGCAGTGAAAGCCGCTCAGCGAGGAATTACCACTTACGAGTTGATCATTCCGGCTACGATTACCAGAACACTTCTCAGGGGCACTCTCCTCAAATTTCGTCTCGGCAGACTACTCGCAAGGTAACCAATCATATTTCTTTTAATGTATTCAGATCTTATTTCATTCGTATAGGTGGTTCGTGATTGTGGTGCTCGAAAAGATCCTCCTCATCGCAAAACGCCGTTGGCCAATGCCCATGTAAAGATAGAGGCAGAGGTGAGAATACGTTCATCGTTTTTCGTGCTGCTGTATTTCTGCTAATTTCAGTTAGAAAACATCCACGAATTGTCTGGGGATGTTCGCATCAACGACTTTCATGTCGGATCGAGCGACGCGTATTCGGAAACAGAAGAATACGAAGTAGAGGATGAAGACTATGACCTCACTCAATACGGAGGTGTCGAGGTTCGTACTGAGTGCTTTGCGTTTGGCGCGGTTGATGTCAAAAATGTTACAGATATATTCCGAAGAAAAGTTTGACAACGATTTCGTACCGCAAACGCATATGAATCGTAAAAGAGGTCGACCAAAGAATCCTCCTGGCAGTGTACGTATCCTCTTCTACGTGTTATTCCTTCACCTGTACTGTGTCAAAGACGCTGTATGATTACATAGTTGGGGTGAGAAGAATCTGTTTAGGAACCCGCTGAGAACTCTAAGGTGCGTGTTACCGATCCAAACGGGAAGTACAGATGCTACATGCCAGATTGTGAGTGGAGGGGCGCATATCGTTCGCTTCGTTGCGATCACATGAAATGGTGTCATAAGGATTGGGTCATGCCACCTCGATATATCCTACAGGTGCAATACGCTTCTCACACTGTGTGTTTTCTAAGATGCTATGGATTCTTTGCAGCGAATCAGCAAGGATGGTATATACATCGATCCAAAAACATTTGTTCCCCCGTTCTCCTGTCCAGTAGCAGGTTGTGATTGGCGAGGCAGCTATCGGTAGATTCAGCAAGAATTTTGAAATTTTTGGACATTTTAATATTACTTTTGAATTTCCAGAGCATCGCGCTCTCAACACGTGAGAAGTGTCCATCCCGACTATGAGCCCCCTAAAAAGAAGGCTCCTATTGTGAGTTATGCGCCCTCAAACTATTTTATGCTGGTTGTTTGTAGGAAAAATAGAAAGAATTGCTGAAAACATCGCTCCGTTGGTGTTGTAGAGGAAATTATTGAGGGTTTCTTGAAATTTAGTAGATCAGTAGTTGAACCAAATTATCCTTTGTACACTATTACCTGCTCTTGTTTCTGGAATATCTTCGTTGTTACAGAAATTCTCGTTGTCCTTATGCAATTGTGGTACTCTAACCAACTTACACGTGTCACATTTCTCATTAGAAGCATGGAATCCCATGTGTGCTGCCTCTAACACGTTCGCGACCACGCACACGACCGGTTGAGCACGCGATGTCTGCCGCGTGGGACCATGTGCGCGGTCGGTCGTGCACAAACGTTAGGAAGCCTGCGTGTCCCATGAGGCACACCGTGCCAAAATGTTGTGGATGCGTTAAACGACATGTTTTAGCAAACTTACAATTAAGGGAGGATTCGTTGCTGATGGCAAATACGTTTGTCACGTGCCCGAGTGTCCATGGCGTGGTATCTCTCGAACAACTCGTGCAACTCACATGAAGAAAGTGCATGGTGGATTCAACAATCCCGGATACTCAGCAAGACAGGTGAACAGCTAGACGTTCGAAACTTGGGAATTGTTTCTTGGAGATTTCGAGGAATTGGAGGGGAACGGGGGCGTTGCGATGCATTTGTTAGGGTTATCCGATAGGATTCTAATGCAGTGAAATTTCAGTCGATTACATACGTCATCTTCAGCGCCGAATGGTTATTGGTGGTATTTCTGCATTTTTTCGGTACAATCTGTGGAACATATACAAACCCATTATACACGTAGCATTTGAAGGCTGAAATTTCTGCTTAGGATTTCCTGATCTGTTTTTATAATAAAATTGCAATACTTCATCATCCTATAGCCATTAGACAGAAGCGTACGATAGTAATTTACTAAGGGGGGTCGCCTCGAGAAGAGCAGGAGGGGGGGGGGGTCGCCTGAAGAGGGTAGTATGATAACGGCAAGGTGAGGAAGTTCGTTTCTACCAGCGAGTCCCAAGTTCGATTCCTAGGGAGGATGATAGTTTTGCAAACACTTCAACACACTCTTTTTCTCTTAGTACCATGAATAACATGTTTAAAATCCTCGATGAACACTTTCTTCTCAAGCTTGGAAGTGTTATTCGGCTGTAAATCGACTCCTAGGGTCCCCTAGGAACTCTGGACATTACATGGTGCTCCGAAGCCAGGGAGACGGTTTCCGAAAACCAAACTTTATGAGGATGCAAAATCCCACGGCTTCTCATTCACTGAAATTTTTATAGCGATAAGACCACTGAAGACATAACCGCAAAATTTGTTAAATTTGAAATATGTTGACACTCAATAACTGACAAAATCAGAAGGTCCTGTAAAAAACGATGTAAGAAAGAACAAACTATCCTCTATTGTAATGCGTCGAAGCTGTTCCTTCATACAAGGTAACTATGAAGTTATTCGCCTCAGATCAACACCCCGTTCTTGAGCTTGCCAAAAATCAGGTTTTTCTGGCTTTTTTTCAGCCTACATTTGATAGTTGACAAAACCTCAGATGTGAATATGAACGAGGAAGTCAAGTTCTATGCTCATGTAAAATTTCAGCTTTTAATGTTACCTGGGACGAGATTTATTCTGTTGGTAAACCAATGCTAAACCGTTGGTGAAAGTGACAGTTTTCCCATCTTTTTAACAACGAATTTCCACCCGAATTTACCCCTTATAAACCAAATTTCTTGAAAAAAGAAGATGTGCTCCAGAAAGCGCAAATCTTCCTGATAGCAGAACAACTTAAGCCATTTCCCCAGGACACATGCCAACCCTCTTTAAATTCGTGACAAACAGCCATACATCTGCATGTGTACGACTTTAATTCTGAGTGAAAGAACACCACCCATGCGCGAATTTCACAGCTCAAAAAAGGTCCTTACATTTCGTTTTTGTTCATACACTTAGATACTCGACGTCCGACTGCTTCACATGCATTTTTCCATTTTGCAAAAATTGGTCTCCGGCAGGGATTGAACCCTGGACCTGTCGGAACATGAACAGGACTTCTGCGTCACTCCAGTTGCTTGAAATAAGTGTATAGATGTGCGACAACTGACTGGTTGTTTCATTGATAAAACTTGAAATTCAAATTTAAAAATTAAAAACTGAAAGTGAAAAATTATTTTAAAAATTGATTGAATCCAAAAAATATTCCGGATATTCTGAAAGTTGTTGAATTACAATAACTGGAAGCGTGAAAAAGTTGAATGTTCTGGAGGGGGTCGCATTTTTCCTGTCTACAAGGGGGAGGGGCGCTCTGGGATCGAATTTTTACCAACACCACGCTTGACCCTGTTCGTCAGTTCCTTCGATGATCACTTTAGCTGATACATGCTTGAATGGCTCCACCTTTCCTTCACCAATTTCCATACTCTTCGTTATAGTTTTTCATATCCTGATTACATGTTTCAGGTGGCTTGTTGTGATTGTCCAGCTACTTTCGTATCTCACAAGGCGTTTGTGGATCACGTAATCAATGCTCATCGTGTTGGAGGTCTCGTGCATCGTGATTTCAATGACATTGGGGAATATGAGGTAAGGGACCCTGAGAGAAATTCCTAGGGGTGCTCAATTATTGACCCGGAAGTTTTCTCTTCTTTGCTTTCGAAAATTGCCTTCATCTGCTCCAAATTACTTTCAAATTGTTCAAGGAGTGGTTCAACTCAGTCCAGGACGTGTTTTCTGTCACATATGTCAAACGCATGGGAATAAAGCAAGGCAATGATTATCAGGTAGAGAACCGTTTCAGATATTTTGGTCTTGGCTGACGTCTATTTGCTTAAAGATCAAAGTACATAAGTCACTTCTTTATTCAGGTATTGTATCTGTACTGTGCGCGCAGTGGTGGATTCCGTCCTAAACAAGTCCCCGGTCGTGAATATTTCCCAGAATTCACTAAACGTCGGCTCACCCGTCGTCCCACGAAATGCGGTCGTAACTGCGCGGCGTTTCTTAGGGTAAGATGTTGGTGTAGTAGTCAGTTTTACTCGTTTGTCTAATTTTCTCAACATAAAACTCATGAGTTCTTTTTAATGCATTTTGGAGGGTCTTGGGTATGTCCAGAGAAGTATTTATATCATTCCCAACTAGCTGAATTAAGCACAGCTCGAATTGGGTAATCAATGACATCATGTGAAAACGTTCAGATAATTCATTGGATAGATGGGCGTCTTACTGTGATCGGTTGTGTGGAGCATACTGGCCATCGTATGGGTACAGCTCTGCTCAGATTAAGTGTGAATGAGCGGGTCGTCCTAGACGAGTACCTCTACGTTGTAGACGAGAAGGTGCCACTTGAAGCTATGTTGGATCGAATTCGTGGTACATATTTTTTCTATACATTTAGTTGTGTCTACACTTTTACGTTTTTTTTTTTTGCTTTTTCTTGTAATGTAAATTGCTAGGTTTGACGGTGACCCGAATACATAGCATAACAGCAGCATTAGTACTAATATTATGGTTACATGGAAACTATTGTTGAATCCAGTACATAGTATCGGTTGCCTGCTGAACTGTTCACGCAAGAAAGCTTTCCAATCACCTCTTCAGTAATGTCATTTCATTGCCCATGGTTTGTGCAAGCAAGTACAATCTTTGGCTGTCACTAGCTCACCTCATAAGCAATTTGTTCTTTCGAGGTCCGAAGGGAGAATTCACTAGGGTGATGTTTTGAGAAGAATTCATCGTCTTCGTGGCTCCTAGACAGCTTCACTGCAAGCGGACTGCCTATCACTGCCGTTATAGTCCTCAAGGACTGTAGCACCCTGCATGTCGTCGCTGGCGACTGCGATCGATGCTGATGCACATCGAATGTGTGCGGGGCGTCGCGGCTGCCGCCATCGCTGACAACGGGCGATCGCCAATATTGGCGAACGCCAATGTTGGCGGCTGTGACGTCGGTGCCTATCGGTTGGTCGCCGACATTGGCGATCGGCCGCCCATTGATGTATATCAATTGTGAGCGGTAGCCAACAATGGCGGCCGTCGTCGCCGGCGACGGCGAGGAAGGGTGCTATACTCTTTGGGCAGTATAGCGGCTACCTAACAGAAATAACACATAGCGCGAGCATATTAGTTAAAAGCAGTACGAAATGTAAAGTTTGAGTTTTGTTTAAGTTCTACTCTAATTTCAGAAGTGGAGGGGTTCACTATGGACGGATTCGATGTTCCAGAAAGAAATGTTGAAGACATGACGAGATATGTAATGAATGAGAATGAATTCATCTCGTTGAAAGTACTGTTCGAGGTACTTTTTTGTTGTTTTTTATTTCCTCCTTATAGATGAAGAATCTAGGTATCGTTTTTATTTTGGTTTTAAATCTATGCTTTATAACTTTGTTTTGAATCCTCATCTCATCTGGGTCCTCTTTTTTTGACCCTGGTTTTCCTCATACACCCTTTCCTCTGGTATTACCGCCGCTGATACCAATCGAGCGGTTTGTGGCTTATTTTATTTTCTCAGTGGGAAATTAGATCTTTTACTTTTCTCTTTCGAATCGACAAGGCATTAAGTGTTGTAAACCTTTGTAGAACAGAAGGAAGGCAGAGAAAGCTCCTCTCAACGTTTTCCTGTCATTCTCAATTATACCGAAGACTTGCTGGATGTAATATGAAGTTTTTGGGTCTGGCAAGCATTCTTCAAAGGTTTTTAGACTGGTAGAGATGAATTAGAATATATGTTCGAATATATCTCGTGTATAGACATGAAATATGTCCACTTGATGGGAAGTTTTCTGAAAATAAGTACATTTATACGGTTGCGATATAGGTTTTCTTTAGACTTCTGCATTTTTTGAACCAGAATCAACCTTCGCAGTGAATTTACCTGACGCTAATGGCAAACCTCTGGCCCAAGGAATATCGTTCGGTTAGTTTTATGATATTGAGTAAAGTATTATAAGTTTAATAACTGTGAATGCAGGGATCATGACTTCGCAGATGCGCGAGTTGTGGGCAACTTGTTCAACACGCGCTGCATGCATTGAGGAGGTGGGTTTTCCAAATCTCTTGCTTGTTCTTTACATTGGAATGTGGCCAGTCTGAAGCGCGCAAGGCAGAGTTTTTTTAGGTGAACTTGTTGATCAGCGACTTCGAACTCCATCTCTTTTTCGTGATGGTGTTTGACATCGATGATATGCCAAGATGTGCGTGTGTTCTGATATCTCAAACTGGCGACAAGGTTGCTCTGCTCGAAAAACTACGTTCTGTGTGAGTTACTTTTGCACAGTGGACTTTGTCTTCACATTTTGCTTTGAAGTTTCCATATTTCTAATGACATTTGGTGTAGGTCCACAGCACCGGTAGATACCATTGTAACGGATTGTTCTCCTGATTGGCCTGCTCTTCTTGATGCATACTTTGGTAACGAGGCCTACACTGCCGATTTTCAGGTGAACATTCACATTTCTTCGTTTATTCCGAAAAGATTAAGCTGTCCGCAATAGCTCCCTGGCTCAAGTCGAAATTCTTCTTACAGATAGCTGAGTGGCACCTTTTGTCTGAGTGGGCCACTAGGATCGACGAAATGGTTTCAAATCGTGTGGACCGCTTCACCATTATTTGTGCACTGCGGCGATGGATACGGTGAGCCATGAGATTTCTCCCTTATTTACAAACAAAGCATTGGAGAATTACGCTTTCAGGGCCACCGACCCCACGTTGTTCGAAGGAATTGTGATTGACATGTTTGAGGCGTTTCGAGAGATGGATCTTAACACGCTTGCCCAGCTTGTTGACGCGCAACTCACAGATCCTGACTTTGCAAAACGGTTTGTTGCGGGAAAATATTCGCTCATTCACTTTTAGAAGATTTCGTTTCTTACAGGTGGACGCCCTTGAATCGAAATCCTCTTACGGATCACAGCAACCCAGTATTGGAAATATCTTGCAGGTTTGCTATTTGTTCGATTTGTTTCTGGATGTTCATTATACTTCTTCATTATATCTTTCAGAATGTTTCGGGAACGCTTCTTGAACTGCGAGTTGTGTGCTCGATTAGATGAGTACGCGGGCCTTATTTGTGAGAGAATCGCAGAATTCAATGCATTAACGGTACGTTTTGTGTTGTTTCACTTTGTCATCTTCATGTTTCATCTGATTTCTCTCGCCCTGGTTCAATATTCCTAAAGAAGTGTTTCGTTGAAGCACAACCTGAGCCTAGCTAATTAAAAAAAGGTGCTTTTCAGTTTTCTGAGGTTTACACTACTGCACCAGTTGAACCTCCTCGACAAGTATCTCAAATGTACGAGGACATGTGAGTGCTCATGACGGCCTTGTCTATACTAGTGGGAAGCATTCTCCGTGAATAAATCCATCTTTCAGTGATCCTTCACAACTGCTAGCTGATGGTACTGTTATGAGTTCTCCGCAGCATACTATGGAAGGAGTGTCTAATTCTCCTGAACCATCTAAAATGAATGCTATTGTGGAGTTCGATCACAAACGAATGAAAGTTGAGGAAGATGAGGTTCGGTCTCTGGAGTCTTTTAAAATTCCACTATACATAATACATTTTTATTTGTGAAAAAATCAACGATTCTCCTCCAGATTAACGAATATGTTGTTGTGGCTGAAGAGGAAGTTCTAGACGAAGTAGTTGAAGGTCCTGAAGCCGAAGAGGTGATCCTTTTCAGTTACCGTTTCTTTTTTTCTACCGCGGACATGGTTATTGTAGCTAGTGGAGGAAGCAGTTTTAAATGGTGCTTTGGGTGAGATGGAGAGAATTGAAGACAGATTGGTTCTGGTTGATCCTAGCACGTCTAGCTATGAAGTTCATAGTGACGAGAGTCCAGAAAGTAGGCGAAAAGCAAGGTTAAAGCAAATGATGCAGGTATGCGCTTCTTTGAAGGAGGAAGCTTCAGTTCGCAACACCAAATTTGCAGATATTACGAGAAAGAGTGGACTCCATGGCTGACGACGAGACTATGGAACTTATGGAGAATGAATTGACTCATGTTGTGGAACAGTTGAAAGTCCCTCAACATAGCGATCGAGTAAGTGCGAAACGCGACTGTCTTTGAGTATGTGAACCTAGCTGCTAGAATATATAGGAAAATAGGATGTACTCATCAGAATCCATGTACCTGCCACCTTTAACGTGCAGCATTCTGGGTTCGTAGTTTTTTTTTTCAACAGTTTAGTTTGAGTATTGTGAGGCAATTTTCGTCATTCACTCCTTTCCCTTAAAATTACATGTGTCACTGAGAAAATTCCTTTATCTCGTTTAGCATTCCTTAGTATATAGATTCTATGTATTTCTGCTTCTTTGGCTGCTTCCAGAGTACGCCAGCAAGGTCCGGAGCACGCCGCGGCAGGCACACATCGCGTGCATATTGATTGCAGCCAGCGGCATGCCGCCAGCTACATCAGCGGCCGGTGGAATCCGGGACCGCGCTAGCGCGTGTTCACAGTAATTGCGTTTGTCCAGAGTACGCCAGGTCATGCCGCCGGCTACACTGGCGCGCGCCGCCAACTCCGCTCATGCCGCTGTGACCTTCGCCGCTCATATAGTATACACTTCATCAGCGGTCGGAAAATTTACTTTTTATTCAAAAGTATATTGCATACGTTGGAGAGTTTGTGTTTTAGCTTGGATATGACAACGATTAAGCTACATTTTCTTGCTCATGTAAAAGCTCAATGAGTTCAGTATCAAAAGCGGTTGAAAACATTTGATGAGCCACTATTTGAGTGTTATCAAAGGTAATATCAACTGTTAATGCATTGTAGGAAATAAGTACACGTATACAGTCCTCGTCGAAAAGATAGACGGATTGCGCGCGCGGTTTCGTAGCGTTGCGGGTGTGGGTCATGATGAGGCAAAATGGGGAGGCGTCTTCTATACATTGGAATATTCGACGATTTTTGAAATATTCGAATTCTTGAATAATTCGAAAAATAGAAAGTTTGAAATATCCGAATTCTGAATATTTCGAATATGGGGCTTTTTGCAATATTCAAACATTTGAATAATTCGAATAAGGTGTTTTCGAAATATGCGAATGAACGAATTATTCGAATGCAGGACTTTTTTGGCTACCCGAATGAATGAATCATTCGAATAACCGACTTTTTGGAATCACCGAATGAATGAATAATTCGAATCGAGTATTCGGTCCAATGCCATTCCAATTATAGCTTTCAAATTTTCCGTTGGTGGCCACCACTATCAACCACAGAGTTATAAAAGTTAACTCGGGCTCGCATTCTTTAGAAATTCTAGACCTGACCTCATTTTAGGGGGTTATTGGATGCGCTGATCACGAAAGTCGCACTAATTTCCTAGCCTAATCACGTTTTCCGTAAAGATGTAGTGAGATCACAGTAAGAAACAGAGAAAATATGAATTCTGGCGAGGAAATGGCAGTGCGATCAGACACTTTCCCGCTCTTCTGCTCAGAAAATCTCTGAAATTTCCTCACTAATTGATGAAAGGGTTAATGAATGTGATAAACATAAGAATCGTAGCCACTTTGTACTGTAACACTACTTATGTTAGCCACGCTACAGCATCTGGCACTGCTAATACTTCGACTTCCTTGTTGAAGATTACATTTTATTTCGCTCTCCTACATTATTCCCACCGTAAACTTACGAAAACGGCAAGAGGGTAGAAAATAAGTGCGATTTTCGTGATCAGGGCATCGAATAACCCTCTTAAGAGATGTCCACGCTAGAATTTCTAAAGAATGCTAGTCCGATCCCGAGTCGCCTTTTGTAATTCTCTCTATCAACCTTTGTTACTCGCAGCTGCAAATATCGGCCTCAGAACATGTCAGGATCTCTTCAGGCGATCTGCGGGAATTGCTGGGGGTTGCAACGAGCCTTTGAGGTATGACCTTGTTAGCGGATACCTATTGCTCTCTATAATAGCCATCATGGCATCATTATTCAAATGTCAAATGTTTCCAAGACGAATAAACGAATATTTCGAATTTGCCACTTCTCAGGCAGTCGAATGAACGAATTGTTCGAATACTAGCTTTCTCTAGGTGCCCGAATAAACGAATTATTCGAATAACTGTAATTATGAACAACCCGAATGAATGAACAGTTCGAATATGCCCATTCTTTGAAAAGCCGAATGAATGAATTACTCGAATGTTCGAATATTCGAAAATTTCGTCGAATATATTCGATTCGGTCACATGTATAACCGCCATTCGGCGTCGACTCGTCCCCACCCACATTCAAATTTGCATGGGCAACTATGGTGAAACCGCGCGCGAATTAGTGCGAGTAGGTCCTGAAGGGCGGGGCGAGGGTTCGAACGAATCAATCGCAGACACATTGCCCACCCACTTTTGCCTCATCATGTCCCACACCCTAGCGTTGCGGCTGCAGAATCGTGGCGGGACCTAGTGGACACTCTCACTTGGAGCATGCTCTTTCCGCATCCGTCGTCCAGGTCCCACAGCGTTTCTGCAGTCACGGAGTCCGTCTATCTTTTCGACAAGTACTATATATGATTGATTCACTTAGATTTCTTGATGTTGAGGGAACCAACGAGGCGTAGCAGGAATTAAAATGGTCTGGAGAGATTCAGAAATGTCTCAAATTAGTCTCAAACATATAATTTAGGTAACATGTCGGAACTGTGATTATTACGATAATATGCCAGGACCATGGTTTTTACTCGAGGGTTAAGAAAGACTCCTAAGTAATTGTTCAAATATAACGTCCATCAGCGGAGAATTGCAACATGGTATAATACTTAGGAAGTAACTGGTCACTTCCAATGCTAACAGTTCGTTCGATGAAATGATAGTGATCGATGGAACAACGAGCAGGGAGTGCTTTTTGAACTCATAGAGAAATTTTCGTTAACATATCGTGATTCTTCCCGCACTGACGATCAAATAGCGTTGCAGAGTTAGTGTATGTATACATGTTTAATATGCATATACCTTTCATCACAATCTTTACGAAGAATTTATCCTTTTCCGAGCAAGTTAAACTGTTATTCCTACCTTTTTCTTCGCGACACCATTGTTCTAGAAGCACCAATAAACCTAGCTGCGTAAGAATGCCGCTGCCGTTACCGCCGGTGTAGCCCACAGAGCAGCGGCCGCTAGTTTTGTCCTCACTTCGTTGGCGTACTCTGGACGCAGCCTTTGATTCAGAAGATTAGTAGATTGTTCACTGCAATATCAACGAGCTTGATCTTGAAACAAAACGTTGATGTTTCCGAGTTTCTACCGTTCGAATTGATTCAGTTAAGCAATTTGTTGCAGAGTCAAACACCTCGTCGATCAACAACATCGAACTCAGTGCCACGAGTTTCGTCATGATGCTTTCCCAGTTAGCCTTGATCTCTGTTCAGTTGTTATGTTTATAATAGATAGGAATAATGTAAATATCTGCAGATTGTCGATGTGTAATCTTGTTTGCCATAAAGATTCACGCTTTACATTACATTGAATTTGGAGCGAAATGGTTGCAAGGTTTCCGTGTCAACGTTTACCTCTGCATTGCTCTCAAAGTCCGATGCTGTTTCAGCACAAAACGCCCTTATAGCACCCAGTATGTCCGTGGAGACTGTGCCTCGTGATCTGCGTAACCTTCGTGCTTGCCTGCTTTGCTCCTTGGTGAAATCTTTGGAACAGTTTGAAATGGACGGCTGTGAAAACTGCGATCGCGTTCTTCATATGAAGGGGGACACCGACAAAGTATATGAATGTACTAGGTAGGATTTGCTTCTCTTACTGTTTGCAGTGGTCGTTCTTACCATGTATTTAAGCACTAACTTTGATGGGATGATCGCGTCTATGATGCCCGAGGATTCCTGGGTGTGCAAGTGGCAGGTACCTAACAGTGATTCGTTGTAGTTCGATCATTGATTGTACCACTCTTTTTTTTCAGAAGATCAATAGAAAGTGCAAGGGAATCTACGCCATATCAGTTTCCGGGTCTCTTCCTTCTGCGGTGATCTCTGAGTTGAAGACGGTTGGAATTAGATATAAACCTGGAATGCGGGACACCGCTAGTAAATAAACTGTACAGTTCCATGCTATTAGTCTCCTAATTACAATGTTGAATAGAATGTTATCATTGTGAATGATAACCCTGAATGAAAGCCTAACAAATGCAGAGCTGTTTTGTACATAAATATCTTTGGATTACCGTAATTAAGTGAATACAATAAATGATTGGAACGGTTTGTAGGCAGCGTGATCAGCGCACAATGCATACGAGAGACAGGCCGCACTGATTGGGACACTACTGCGAACTGTAATATTAGGCTGGCAAAGAAATTACCGCATTTTCTCAAATTTCGAAGTTCGGCACTATTCGGGTGGGTATGTCCCAAAATTGAGACAATTCTTTTTGCTCAACTTTTGCATAGGAGGTCTTTTGAGGTGCTGAACACGAATATTTTATCCATTTTGTGCCGTAATTGCGTTTTTGTAGGGTTATGGTGGTTTTTGTAAAGTTTTTGTAGGGATGGGAGGTGTCGGTGATTAATAATAAGGATAATGGGCATTGATGGAAGCTGAGGTAAGTTGTCCACCATAGGTAAGCTTTGTCCGCTATTTTTCCAGGTCGTCTGCGGACAGTCTGAATCAACTTCGAGCGGTATGGTAGTTACAAAGTACTTTCTGTGTACAATACGAACATTCTGAGCCATATCACTCGCTTTCGACTACGACAAAAAGAAAACAACAAGATGAAAGATAGAAGACGGTCAGCGATCAATCTTGATGCTTCCAAACGACTAAAAGCACTTGGCTAATTGCCTTAAAATGGAAGGATTACAGATGCATTGTTAAAAAAAAACGCGGGATCTCTTTTGAGTCTTGGTTGAATGAGTTCATCTGGATTTTTTCCCTTGATGTTAGTAAATTGACATCCGTTTGCGAGGATGAAGCAGTAATACACCAGAAGCCATATGCGTTATTCATGCTAGTCGCGCGGAAAAACTGCGCCCCTATTTCGGAGCAGCGGAGATTGTAACGTGGTGTGTTCGCGCGGCGCGGCAAAACCATTAACATTCTCTGGCTGCCACGAATTCTTTTCTTCCTCCCCATTCTGCATTGTGCATTCTCTGGCTGCCACGAATTCTTTTCTCGTCCTCCCCATTCTGCATCTGTGCATCTACGCGTCAACTTTTCTGCGTTGCGTTGACCGACGCGGCAGCCGTGGCAGGCAGCCAGCACAGCTTGGAGCGATCCGCCTCCGCAGTTCGTATTTCGTCGCTTCTGTGCCTGTTGATGCAGGGATCAACATGATGAGAAGGTCTAGGATATGTTGGTAAATCAGAACGATTAACATCGTTCCTCAAGAGCAGTACGCTCAATTTTCGAACAGGATTCGCGGAATCACTTATAGTCCAGTTGGTTTGGGTGGGCCGTGCGATAAAATTCTTTGCCTATGAAATTGATGAACTGCGGTGGTGGTCACCATGGACGATAGTTGGCAAGACAGCATAGGGAGATAGAACGCGAGAAAGTGTGCAGCAAATATAGAGAAAAGCATGTTACCCGCATGGTTGCTCAACTACTGTCGCGTTTGGAATAGACAGTACCGCTGCACAGTTGAGTTAGCGGGCTTTAGCCGTTTGGACAACAAAAAGTGTCCAAACGTACTTGTTTGTTGTGTTTAGGCGTGTGTAATCGTGGCCAACGACGTATTTAGGCATGTTAACCGGGGTAGGGCTTGATGACCTATAGTTTGCAAGCAATGCATAACTTATTCATATTTCTATTCTAGCCCTAAGGTTTTCTCATAATACAACGTAGGTGTAATTGCTGTACAGCAATGAAGAAAAATTCACAGTGGGCGTCAATGGTGCTACGTCTTCTGCGGACTAGGGAAATTGGGTGGCGGTCAAGACGTACGCTGCGACGCGACCGCTCCGCATGCGTATGCGTCTGAAGTTCAGCCTGATCCTTCAAATTCGACGCATTGAATGACATCGGTGACCACCTCCTGCGGTAGCATTTATATGTCTTTTTCAAGCTTAGAAAACTTGTCCATTTCCCCGCACAACCGCTGTAACCTTCGATGGCTGCAGCCGCGACGCGTGCATGAATCAACCAATCGCAGCTCAGCAGCGTACCTCTTGTCACGCAGCCCGGGAAATTGAAAAAGAAAAAGTTGGAAGTTGCTTTCAAACTGCAGGAAAATCATGCTCTACCGTGATTATACATGTCTGAACACGTCGTTGGACACTTTTTGTTGTCCGAACGGCTAAAGCGTTAGTGTACATATTTCTGGTGTTTTTTTTTTCACATTTAGCGCACTACTTTCTGCTAATGGTAATTTTGGGGGAGTCGACTCCCGGACATCATCTGATGCATCGTTCTACACTGCGTAATGGCAAGGTTTCTATCACGAGCTCTGCACTGTGCTCTACTCCTAGCTCGGCGTCTTCAACACACAGACGGAGAGCGTGCGTCATCAGATCGTTACTGCCTTGATACTCACAGGTTTACTTAGTAGATAAATGGCTAGTGTTCAAGACGAGGGATGCAATGTACAGGACCAAAGCGTTAGAACGGATTGTTGCAGTCGGATAGCTAACATTTATTAAACAAACATTTTGGGCAGTTAGTTGAGAACCATCTTCTCAAGAATCACACAAGACGTCGGCTCCCAGCATGCGTCGATCGAGGAGGAAAAAGCATATTTACGGAAAGCACCGAATTTGGCAATGCAAACAATCTATAAACACGTTTTCAATCAACCTAACATTCTACTGTTGACCAGAGAAAAAAAAAAACGATAGGAATTATGCTTGGCACTTCTAGAATATCTTTAGAATATTATAAGTGTCTTTAGTTGAAGCCAAATATATACAAAATATCATTGTGACATCTTCTCAAGAATAGGTATTATTTGATCAAAGTTTGGTCTTCTGCCTGGGTCTTCGTTAAGACAGATGTTCATCAATCGGCTCATATTCCTGGCGATACCAGGGGGGATCTGCACCCGCAGGCCTTCGAGCGCTATCTGAAAAGGCCCGCATGAGTACGGAAGGCGTGAGGACATGTACGGCACCAGACCTTCATTCCACATTCCATAGGCGGCAGATCCGAGAACGGCACCTCTCTCGTGTTCAGCTCCCATAGCATGATGCCGAAGCTCCACATGTCGGCCGCTCGGATGTTCAGGTCTTCAGGATCTCGTTGGAGGGCTGAAAAGAGGAACGGAATCTAGACTAGGACATTTTTGTGCAAACAATGAGTCTTGTACCTTCCGGGCTCATCCAAGCAGGCGAGTACAACCTGCCGACTTCTTGGAATGAGAACTTTGTGTCCGCCATTGAGAGCTTGGCGGTCAGCTCCTCGTCGACAACAACGTGCTTCGACGACAGGTAGAACCTGAGCGAGGGTGCATTACGGGCACATTTACAACGAGCGCTCGAAGCACATGTTATTTCCCCCACGAAACTGCAGCTCACATGCTTTAGAGAGCGCAAAAACGTTTATAGGCCATCCAGCCAGTACCTGAGAATAGCAGGATCGAGGCTGTGCAGGTACGACATTCCTCGCGCTATGTCCACGGCGAAACGGATGGCTTGGCTGTGATCGATGACAACAGCTAAACAAAAACCCATTCTTTCAGCTAGGCCATCCAGTACCTCCGCTTACAGCTTTGTTCGTGGAGCACGTTGTAAAGGCTGCCGAAGGGCATGAACTGGCTGATGACGACCAGATTGGGAGGCTGATTCGCGGCGGCCAGCACAGGGCAGATGTTCGTGTGGGCGAAGATTCTGGAAACGACACCGACTGCAGCACGCAGGGCCAGCAGGTGGGCAACTCACCTCAGCGCTGGGAACTCGGTCTGGAAGTCGCGAGAGATCCGCGGGGTGACTTCTTGCACAGCCAGGATGCGGGCCACAATGTCGTTGCCTTGCCATTTACCGCGCCACAGCTCGCCCGTGTGGGACTCGGCGATCTAAAGGAGAGCCGAATAACATTGGAATGTTTTTTTGCTGAGTAAAGTTACTTCTGGCACAATAAGACCAATAAGTAAAAGTGGATTCAGAGCCGGCGTGTTGATTCTCCTTCCTGTCTTACTGTTAGGTGGTCCGAATGTCCTGCATTAAATCTTACAGTGGACGTCAGTGGGTTGGCCCATCCGCGCCCTCGAGAAGGACGCAGCGCGACCGCGCCGCGCGCTGCGGATGGGCCAGCGCCATTGACTTCCCCTCCACACCTTTTTCAAACAATCATAACACTATTGTTCATGGATGGAACCTGGTCTGCCATTTTTATAGTTGAGAGCTAGTAGAACATTCCACCACATCATATTGCCAAAGAATTTCAAACCGAGAAATTCTACATCTGAAAGACAAATGTTGGTGCAAGACTTTCGGACTAACCAAATACATATCTACCGTAGATTTTATACGCAGATTTCTCTATATTTGTCACTTATCGCGATGAAAGTGCTATAGCATTATGACTTCATTGGTTTACACCTGGGAGGTTGAAGCTCAATGCCATCTGTGACAGTAATTTATTCAAGATAAGCCTGCAATATTTGTAGGATCAAATAACATGTAGTGATGTCCATGAACATTCCTGGAACGGTTCTGAACTTCCCGCTCATCCTGAGTGGGCGAGTTTTTCAAGCGATATGTGACATGGATGGCTTGCTATCTTCACTGACTGAGACAAGTCGCTTGAAAAAATGTACACATTTTTCCTAAAGAACCCGTCCGCTTCCGAATTTCGGGTAGATAATAACTTTCCCGTTAACGTTCATGAATTCCGTGACATTACAAGGTTGGAGATGGGAGGGGTAGGAGTGGATTGTTACGGGCTCGTGAGGAAACTGAGCAAATATATCCAGAATGGTAAAGGGTAGCAAAAGCACGGAAATTTTTGCATCTGACTACGCGGAAATAGCTGCTATTGTGCGACTTTTCCGAAACAATGCCTCGTCATCGTTGCCTGAGAAGGATGCTTATTCGGAACTGCATGTTACCTCCATCAACATGTACGATGTCAATGGCGCACGAATGCACACCTATATCTAATGCAATCGTCGGATCATAGACAGTGTGTTGGTGGTTTCAATTTTTGACTTTGTTGCTGAAACAAAGAACATCAAGCCAATAATTTTCGCCCTTGGAGCAAATTTTTTCAGGTGAGGCAAGCCTCGGGTCGCTGGATCAAGGAATCAAGTTGGATGGGGTTGTCTGAGCCATCGATCGCAATATCCTCGCATGCTGCGACTATTCGTTCTAATAGTCCCAGAATAGTGAGCATCTAGAAGGCTTTCTTACCTAGCACCCTCTGCTTGGAAATCAACATTTTTGTGGATACTGCCTCCAGGACTCGAAGAATAAAGAGGTGGTGAGAATGTTAGCCTATATGAAGAGAAGCTCTGAGGAGCGAACATACTCACCTTAGTGATAAGGTTGAGCGAAGAAACGTCAACGCCAGTGTATCTGGACAGCGTTGCATCCCGAGTACGGGACTTGGTGCCCTTCCAGGTCTGATCTTTGAAAGGTATCCGTTCGTTTGGATTCTGTCCGTTTTCTATGGCAATTTCTAAAAGAAAACAGCATTTGAATGGAAGGTGCCGTGCTTCAAGCAAGGAGGAACCGACCGGCGATAGCTTGTCGGCACGGGCCTTGGCATACATCCATGGGGGTTTGACCCCGTTTGTTGCACGCCCCTATCTGTGCTCCGGAAACGATCAGATCCTTGAAAACGAATTTTTTACTTGAGCAGCAGACGAATTTATAACAGTTTTCTTAAATTTGGAAATAACCTCAGCGATCTGCTCGTATCCCCAGTAACACGCGTAGTGCAGCGGAGTCATTCCGTGCTCGTTCGTCGCATGGACGTCGGCTTTGCGAGCGAGCAGCTTCTGGAAACAATCCACATGAAGATGTTTATGGCTATCAAAAAATTCAAGATGAAGGTTTGATGAGCTATGATACCCACGAGAAGGCTCCTCTCCACTATAGAAATCTCAATCATCTGCGAAATTTCTCTGGCACTGACCACGCCTAGTGTCCTATAGAAACTAACTACACTCAGCTATACAGTGCGTATCATAAATATACGGGCACCCTAAAAAAGACGGTGTCTGCTCTCCACACATTCCTGAGAAAAGCCACTGCTAAGTGAATTCCGCGTGCCCGAAAACCCCATGCCACTTCATTTCGCTTTGAAAAATGGAGAAATCAAGTGTAGCCGTATAAATTAATTGTTTGGTCCCATCTCTCAGTGTATCATAATCAAACGGGCACCCTCATTGAAAAATGAATAAAAACATTCACTCATGCGAGAAGTCCTGTCTCAAATTTGTAATAAGAAGTGGCAAGCGTTCTTCAGTTGGACTTACAATCCCAACAGGATCGGATCGTTCTGAAGCGGAACAGGAGCAGGTAAGCACAATTCACCATAAGGGCCTCCACAACCGCAGGATCGCCGTACAGCTTCACAGGGATTCGAGCACCGCTGGCACCTCCATGCAAGATTCTGACTTTTACGGTCAGAACAAGAGACCTGGCAGGTCGAGGAAGCTGTCACTGCAAGAACAGCGTCAGGGAGGCCTTAGAACGATCCGATCCTGGTGGGATTGCAAGACTAATTGGAGAACACTTGCCACTACTTGTTTTAAATTGAGGACAGGACTTCCCGCATGAGTGAATGTTTTTATTCATTTTTTACTGAGGGCGTTCGTATAATTATGACACACTGGGAGATGGACCAAACAATTTAGCGGCTATATTTGATTTTTCCATTTTTCAAAGCGAAATGGAGTAGCATAGGGTTTTCGGGCACGACGAACTCTCTGGTAGCAGTGGCTTCTCTCAGGAATGTGTGGGAGAACAGATAGCGCAATTTTTGGGGTGCCCGTATATTTATGATACGCACTGTACATAGTAGTTCAGTGTATCTGACTCGTCGGTTCACATCTTGCTCAAACGGAATGAGCGAACACCACCTTCAAAAGTTCATAAACCCATGAAAGCACCGGGCAAGAGACCCGCTCACTGTCATTTATAGGAAGCAGCGCAGATACGGAATATCCAAAATGTGCTAAGAAAAGCAGTAAATCACAAATGTAATTAGCAAAAGAAAAACTAGAGCGAAACACCAGAAAAAGGACGAAAACAGAAGTTCGAAGAACGAATTCGCACAACTTATAACGCAGGTAATGGAAACAAATGCTGGGAGAGAGTGAGAAAACATGGCTCGAGGAGCGTCCTGATGTTATATACACAGAATCTGATATTTAGGCTCTTAAGGCGTGCTTCCTGAAGCAATGGCGAACGTGTCGCAAATGCTGAACTTTAGTCATAATCATACAGATGTACTGTAGAATATTTTACCTGACCTACAAAGTGTTTTCGAGTGAACAACAAGATGAAATCAGTACGGGCAAAGACCTGACTAGAAGTTCTTCTCGTTCTTATGTAATTTTCCAGCCATCGCAAATCGAAGGGATCGCTAGCCCACCACAGCCTTCGCCAAGGTAGCGATTCAGGGCAGAATGATAACTCTTCTGAGGGAAACCTAACAGGAAAAAACAGCAGACACCTCTTGGAACATTACGGTCGCCGCTATTTCAGGTTCTTACGTAAAACATACCGCCATTTTTCGAACATACTAAGGTTTACAGACGTGCCTATAGTATTTGGTACCGTATTTCCATTTTGAAGAATTCCCAAAGGATTCACACATATTTTTGAATTATGTATTGTCATCTTCGTATTTGTTTACTGCTTTCAGATTTCTAGGGTACTCGCTTAGCATACCTTTGATTCCATTTCCATGTAAACCGATTCGATGACTGATAACATATTGCTGCAATTTTTCAATGCCAGCATGCCTAGTTTTGGGTGATGGGGAAGGGAGTTTTTCAACTCTTTTTTTTTTCAGAATGAGATAATGTAACAGTCCCCTTAACATCAAAAGAGCAGGAAATGCATTCATCAAAATAAGCAGAAGATTCCCCACCAACTGATCCAGTGGTTCGTTCAAACGAGCCGTTAAATCCAAGATATGTGCAGCATAGATGAATATGATAACTATACTTTTTTTCATCTCAGTGATAACTGCTCAACCAGAGATTGTATTTTAGCTGAACTATGCGTCCATAGTATTGTAAATAAGACGCAATCAATCAATCAATCAATCAATCAAAAGAGTACAACTTCCCTTTGAAGCGAACTGAGTTGCCCCTCTCTGTTGGTGAAAACAACTGTTCCCGGGAAATTCAATACATGTTGGAGAGCTGATGACAATGTGTTTCAAGAAACGCCAGGAAAAACACATCGTTGGGGGAAGGGGGGGGGGGAGGAGGGGGAGGGAGAGGGAGGACCCCTTCGTATTCTTTACGTGGGAGAACAGGTGTTGGAGCAAGCGAATACAGTGAAGTATATCATTTCAGTCATAAAAGCAGAAAATTCTGCCGTCAACAAAACAATGACCGGGTTGAGCAGGTGTGGTATACGTAGCAGGGTAGAAATAAGTACGGAAAGCAAGGTTTATCCTAGAGAAGGAGAGTGCTGGCGAACAAAACCGAAACAGTCGATCGTTTTATGCTACACCTCTTGAAAGGGATACAATGGTAGAACCTGTGCACCCTCATGCATTTTGGAAACACCGAACCGACACACTCAGCAGTGAAACCATGGTGGAATTATCGGGGCGTTCGTTCAAATTCCGAAAAGCTCAAAAACTCGGAGTCACTGATCATACGTTCACAGCTATTCGATGGAAGCAGACAGACATTTCGGAAGAATTTGCCGATTCATTATCGGAATCCCCCCCCCCCTCCCCCACCTCCATCACCTGCGTGTGCCACTGCTAGTGATATAATACTGCGTCTACTCCGATGTGCTATCCAAAATTTCCCACGATATTACTGTCATTTCAGAATAGAAGAACTCCTTCAATAGAACAGTGACGTTTGTTTGCCAATGCGACGGGTAAGAATTACAAGAACTAAGCTCAGAATCTTGCAGAATCTAATAGATCCCACAATTTTTATCCTCACAATACTCCTAATCTTTGCGAAAAGGCGAGGCATTAATCCGTCACAAAGCACCTCCTTTTCGCAATTTTCTAAAGAATAAGAATACTCAAATCTTCCTGATTAAATGGATTCTCTGTATTACAGCGAATCGATTGGTTCATGAATTTTTCAATATTGTTCTCCAGTCCGGTCAAAAATATTATTGCAAATTTGAGCAGATCTCCTTGTATCTAATCGCCTCAATATAGAATGATCAAAACACTTTAATGGGATTTTCTGCTGTGTAGAAAGTTCGATGTTGAAAATATTGTGAACTTTCAGATTCGTCATGAAACGCAAAACTTTGCTGTTCAAGAAAAAATTGGAATTGGTTCCTTTTTAACACATCAGCGAATTTACGCTTGTGGCATGGTGTGCCACGTGGGACACGGGCTGTCCCTTAAACCCGCGTTTGTGCTCGACCGGTTGTGCACGCAGTCCCAAGCGCCGCACCATGCGTATCAACAGGTTGTGCACATTGTCGCGAACTTGTCAAGAATGTTATTGTCGAGCGACGCTTTGCGAAGATTTAACGCGTCATGCGCATCTTTTTCGCAAAGATTAGAAGCAGTACTGTAGAAGCAGGTTCGTGCCGAACTGAGTATTGTATTAGTAATGGTAGCAATAACTATAGGGTGTTCGTTGCTCTCATGAGAACATGTGCTGTTCGTTCTTAGAAAAATGAGTGCAGGAGATGCAATGAAACTCGGCCGTTCTTCCCGTGGATGTAATAGAGGAAGAGCGAGAAGTTATACATATGTTTCAAACCAGCTGGATTCACATTATAAATGTAAGAAATCAGAATCATTTGGAGTAATCTTGTCGCAAGAGGTAGTATAATAAAAACAAAAGGAGAATGTGATAGCAGCTCAGAGAGATGTGAAATCATAGCAGGAGGATTTTCAATGTAAAAAACGGAGTATACAAACAACGGCATATTTTAAGAACGAAGAAAACTCACGACAACGATCGGTCTATGACCGTGAGCTGCAGCCAGGTGGAGGCTCGTGTCGTCGCCCATGTTGGTAGCGTTCACTCGGGCTCCTCTGGACAGCAACATCTCGGCAATTGAAACGTGACCCTCCTTGGCAGCCCAGTGGAGTAGCGAGAACGCGTGATCATCGCTGCAACGAAGAGGATTCAGTGGATGAACACGAAGCTGTGAGGAGCGGGCGGAGGCGAAACGCACCCGACGTTGAGGTCGTGCTCGTGGTCGTCGAGCCAGACTCGGACCTGGAAGGCGTTCCCCTCCCGAACCCAACCGAACACGTCCTCCATGATGATCGGCACATTCGGTTTGTGCTCATGGTAGTGAGTGGAGAGAGCCATGGCGAGTTCGCGGCCGATGGCGCCGCCAACCGATCCGCGCCTCTCTGAGAATCAAACATTGGTCACATCTGGATGCAAGAACCCTATGTCACGACGACAAAGATTGATGCTTCGAAGTGGAGAACACACAAGCAAGGAGTACGAAAGTGACAGAAAAGCTACAGTAGTTCAGCAGCTATAAATGATAAAAGCCATGGATCTGCGGCTTCTCAAGAAAAGTTCGCTCTCGGTCTATGACATGAAAACACGTTCCTTTAGACTGTCATCTCATGAATTCACCCCATGTTTGCTCTGAACTCTAGCGGTTCAAGAGAGAAAGGAATGACAAGAACTCGCGACACCAATGACAAGATGCAAAAGGTCAAAACGAAGCGATTATCTGACCTATGTTCACTTTTTCTCAGCACAGAGGAATTTTTCTACGGCATGCGTGAGAAAAAACACACTATTCTTGAAGTGCAGACTGTACCTAAAATGAAGTTTGCAGTATTTGAACCATAACAATGTGGGTACTTGAAGCATAAAGCACGATTCCTTCTAAATTGGTATATCTTAGAGCAAAAGATGTACGAGATTATAGTGATTGATACCAATACATCTCGTGATATGAAATGACATTCATCAGCTAAGTCAAGGAAAAGCTGAGGAACAGCATGGAAGACCCTTCGTCACAACAAGGTGTGGTATCTTTCACATGTTCCTCCAAAGGTGGAATGATACCACAAATCCTCTCGCAGACCTATTCCACAGAACTGCTACAAAAATGCGATACTTGTTGATTTATTTTCTGTGTTGTTGTACCCAGCTTGGTTTGTTGTCAGTGACATGACTCACTAATGTTTTAGCTCTCGCCCATAGGAATGAAGGAAATTCCCAGTCTTTCTCCGTTTGGTACAGCTCAGCAAGCTAGCATTTTAGCCGTTGTTTTGGGGCAACCCGCATGTACTATATATTTTTTACACGTAAGTATTACTCATATGGCTGTTCAAAAATGACTTCCACAACTTCTTTATCGCTATCGAGGTTTTTTCCCTACACAACTTGTTTATCGCGGATTTCAAGTTTTTTTTTTTTGCGTTGTTGCTATGATTTGTCAATCGCGTGGTATTGCTACGTACAGATAAATAAACAAATAACCGACTGTGAACAGAAGATACATTGAAGCTCGTAAAGATACCAGCGTTTGTTCAACTCATTAATTTCATGACGCTAAAAATGGCACAAGCCACTACAGCGTAACATGAAGTGGATGTCAGGAAACAGGACCTGGCCTGATGAAGATGATGCACAGTGACTACCCCAAAACGCTGGCGTGCATCTACAGCCTTGCCATTGGTCACGGGTAAGAATTGAAATTTCACCGTCAAGATAGTTGTTCACCTCCTCGGACGAGCAATCACCTCATTATCATTAGCCATTAGCTTTAGTAACCACTGCAGATTTCAAAGACTTCTTCCCCTCAGAAGGCTGTTTTTGAGCTGTTCCCCAAGTAGCAGTTCTTTTTTCACAATGACGGAACTGCAATGAAATGGTGCCCCGTTCTCAAAAGGCCTCCCGACCAGACCTCAGCAAGAACCGGACTCAAGACAGACGCGACAAAGTCAGAGGAAAGTAGAGTGAAGCTCAAGGAAACCGAAGACGAAGTACAGAAAACACCAAAGAATGTGACCGGTAAGAAAATGGAGGGTTGGGAAAGTGGTTCAAAATCACTTACTAAGTGGAGACAACCAATTGAGTTCAAAAAATAAAACAATACACAAAGGCTGAGCTTACAAGAATCCGCTCCAACGTACACTTACAAGTTCCTTAGCGCTAATGAACCATGGATGACCCGGGCTGAGAATTTAGCTGAAACGGTGAGTTTCTTTGCTCTTTCGATATCAATGATGTTAAGCATAATCGATTTCTGTCAATGTTAAAGGGCAGTGCATTCCAAAAACTACGTGAGAGTAGCTACAGAACATATTCATATGACAGATATGGCACATTTCCGGTCCAGTTCCATTCGCGGAGACTGGGTTAGTGTGGGGAATGGGGCGATCATTCTTTTGAGATTTCATTCCTTTTATTTCGTCATACATACTCGTTACTAGATACCCCGGAGTAATGTTCGTAGTGTTGATTGAATCTTACAACATTTCTTTTCAGTGCATGTGGTCCTACATTGATCCAACACCAGTTTTGTTCAAGGACATCTGCAGGCCTACTACTGGTAGATATTGGGCCTAGATTTAGCACCCAATTCATATGCGCTCCTACCATTAGGAACAGGGTTCTACATCGGATCAACAAGAATTCCTGAATATTCTGCCTTCGCAGTCAATCCCAAGTGTATTCGATATGGATAGCTCATGAATGGTTGAAATCGTCGCAAGTGCCGATTCCACACTGAGAGAGGAATGTGGAATGCATGAACACGGAGTGTATTAGGAGCTCGCTGCAGTGGGATCAATCACGCATTGCATGGCAAACTGTATAACCAGGCACGATTTGGGCAAAGCACTGTCTGAGTGTACTGCATATTCGCTCAGTGCATAGATAGCCTGTTTCATAAGGAACAGTAGCTAAGTAGAAGTAGAATTTAAAGAATAAAGAAAATACAGAGAACCTTAACACATTTCTGCCCAGCCAGAAACACCTAAAACATGAGGGCTCGGACTGGGTACGCTAGCATCAAGAGCTGCGTCAAAATCCTGTTGCTATAAAGGAAAGGGTACCAGTAAAATAGATGTGGTTTTACATTTATAAAAGAGCAGATTCGGTTCTCTGTTTCCTTCAGATTTCCATACAACGTTGAAGGTGAATGATTTAGGTATTTGTAGTCCATGAACGGCTGTCTGGTAAAGCTCAGCCAGAAGTTACCGTTATGAAAATACCCAAAAATATTGCCTGAATTGAGCATCAGTTCAAATGTAAACTGAAGCAGCGGCCTCTTTGAAATAAATAGGGCCATAAGTTATCGTACACTTTCCGCTCAGTTATTTATCTCAATTATTTATTCCCTTTACCAATACTTTGCCCAGTTGTTTTTCTCGGTTGTCTTTGAGCTATATAAGACCAGGTTTTGCAAGAGGCCTTCGAAGTTCGCCTCGAAACGCATCACCGGAAAATACATGTTGGTTGTCACAACAGTTCTGCTAGTAAAATCGATGACTTCAAGGGGAACCCTACTGATTAGGTGAGTAGGAAAGCTCAAGGAAGGCTTATTCAATGGTACTCTCAGTTTTCATTAGACATAGATAATAAGAGGGGAAAACTGCGGCTGCTGCACATTCCCCTGATAGAGAATTTTCACCGAATTTGCCTTCAAGAGATTAGTTTCTCCAGGCAATTGGACAGCAATCAGTCGGGGGATGTGTTCCAAGAAAAAGACGTTAAACAATGGCTATCGAAGCACACACAGAGGCTTGAGTATGCATCGATTGGGACTTCAAAAAATGGGTCTTGATTTTCTAGTGAGGGCTATTTTTGAAACGGCCTCGTTTCTTCTCTTAAAATTCCTGCAATTATAAACAGCGTGCCAAGCGTGGATTTAGATCATCCCGTTATCCAGCCAAAAACTGTTGTCAAAAACTTTTTCAGCTGTACTATTTGGAAATTGCGGGCAGAATCAGGGCACTTGACAGCACCTCAAGCTTGTACTGAAAGTTTACGCTGGAATTTCTTGGCTATTCTGTAACTTTCTGAATGAGTCTGAAATTTAAAAAAGACAAGTTCAGATCCGGCACTACTAAATAGGATATGACATTACAAAAGCGTCTGTATAGCACAGGAACAGAAGCGATGCTACCACAACTCAACTCCCCCCCCCCCACTGACTATAATTCAACGAATACAATTCCAAGCGAGCATTTATATAAACCAGTGTGCCGACAGGGTTTTGTGGAAGAATTAACACAAACGCAGCAGAGAAAGCAATGGAAATCGAACAAAACGTATGACAGCAAGAGTTAAAGTGGGGACGGCTCTTTCAGGTTGATATAACGAACTTGAAACAGAAATTTTCCTTGAAATTGTAATCCTATCCAAAAAAAATCCATAAAACCCAGAAAAGTAGGTCGCATGAATTCAGACAAAGAGGAAATCAGGAGTGAGCTGCTGCTGAGCAGGCTGCAGATGGAGCGGTGGCAAATTGGGAAAGGACAAAGAAGCGGCTGCGAGAGCGGCGTCGGCGCTGCTGCCAGTGAGTAACAGCCATTACGAGGCAGCTGTTGCGATGAAATCAATACGGCGGATCGATCGCGGAAGTCCCACTGACTCACTTCGCTCCGGTTTAGCCCGGACGCGAGGTCGATCCGCGGGAATTGTCGCCGTCGGGACGGAAGAACGGTGGGAAAACGCCAGAAACAAGGAAAACCGCCGATCGCTGCGTGCCGAGCGCCATGCGCCTGTTCGATAAGGCAGTGATGGATCGATAAGCGTATTTGCACACGGGGGTGGTGGGAACAAGAAGGACGGGGCGGAGTGGCGGGGTCGAGCAGGCGCTCTACGCGTCGTCTGCTGGCCGCCAGGTCAGCGGCGCCGGGTGGTCCCTCGCGCGGTGGTCCCTCGGAAGCGGAAGAAACCACTGGCTGGGGACCAGCAGGTATGGCAGTTCGTGCCATGTTGGGAGCGGGCGGTTGTCACGAACTAGTCAGATCTTCGGGGTACTCCTCATCCCATAGTGGTCGATTTTGCTTATGAATCCATCAAAACCACGTGGAAATCTCGATTTGCCGCTAGAATTCATTTGCGTGCAGTGGGAGTCCCACCTTAAGAAGCAAAGGTTCACAAAACATCATCCATAGGTGATGTCATAAATCGTTGTTGTTGAACTTTATGGGTGTAGATGAAGAACCAGTAATTTACCTGGTGGTTAATTGTTACCTTGATTATGTTGCGAGTAAGACAAACTTATAACATCGAGGCAATGCTTACCGGTTTTCGTACCGCATCCAATGATTGATTTCTTACCAAAAATAAGAAATCAGGAAACAACGTCAATTTGCTGAGCGGGTGACGGGGCAGCGTACGTATTATACTTTTTGGTCATCGCAGAAACCCTCCGATGGTATCGGCCGCATCGCTACCCTTGCGAATTCACGAGGCTTTCACCGGCTAATGTTGTCCTCATTATCTGGTATGCTAATTGTTATATTGTATACATATGTTAATCATGTGTAGGAGCAGCCCGACTGCTTCATGTGTTTCTAAAGCTACAGGTTGAGACATTTCAGCCATTCCAGCCATGCCAAGGTATGCCGTGTCACATCGCAAGAATCTGTGCAGACCTCTGAGCACTGCTCTAGAGTCAAATGCTAAAAAAATTTAAAGCAGGGAGCATTGGGGGAGGTGATACGGACAGCCCGTGTAAGTGAAGATACATGAATCATCTAGACTATATCATTTCGCAAAATCTCTCTGCGATTAACATTACGGATGAGAGAAAACTTAAATGTTGCAATCCATCATTCTCAATTGAGGAAAGCCATTTTGGGGAATGTCATACGTGATTACTCTCTCGAAAATCTATTCCCTGCTACTACCTTTGAGGAAGTGGCGGACGCAGGATCGCTAAACTTTTGAAATTACTTCATGAAAAAAAAATAAGAATCTTGTAATAGCTGAGTTTTATTGTTACAATTAGGTAGTAGGGAAAGTTTTCGCGTTTTTTGAAAGTGTGTTTTTTTTAACTCCACCCTGCCTTGCAGTAGTAACCTGTCATTTACCTGTATATATAAGGAGGTAAGATATGTGCAAGTTTACTACTATTATCACCTGCAAGCTCCTGCACAATTCCGTCCAGTAATATGGAAGTTTCGAAGCAGAATTTTTGCCACCTTTCAATAGAAGACATCAGATCTGGTGAATCAGCAGCGGCATCCAGTTGTTGTATTAACGCTATGTTTGGGGATGGTACAACATCCGAACGCGCTGCACAAGATCGGTCCAGACACCTCCCTATTGGCGACTTCAACCTCAGTGTTTCCGCATGTTCGGGATGCGCATGTCCACAATGATTAGCTCTAGGATTCAGATTCACGCCAAATTATATAGGTGTGCAAGTCTTGGATGTCCACTTCACCACCATCGTCGATGATCTGCGTCAGTTGGGCAAGGTAAAAAAAAATTATCACAGTGAGTGATCATGATCTGACCGGGTGCGATCTCCAGCGATGTGCACAGGTGGCTACTGAATTGCCCTCGTACAGAAGCATTAGAAACTGGGTGAAGTCCATCTTCACAGGAGATGAGAAGTTGTGCCTGTACGTCAACACCAGGCACCATCGACACTGAGTTGACAAGGATGAGCAGCCTGAGCCGCAGCCGAATAGAGGTGATCACCCCCTGAAGGTTGTGTTCACTGCTTGTTGTGACAGTAAAGGCGTCCTCCACTATGCGCTACTGCCACGCGACACTTCCCTCACACTATCAGCAGCCGGATGGATTGGCCTCAAAAATAGCAGAAAAGAGTCCGAATCACGGCAAGATCCGATTTCTACACGATGACGCTCACCCGTTGCCAGAAGCTACCCGGCTTTGGATGGAAAGTGCTGACTTATGTACCTAACGTACAGCTCTTACCTTGCCTTAAAAGATAACCACCTTCTCCTGCCCCTTTTAACGCCATGCAGGACAGAGCGTTCGATAATGGAGATAACTTGGATTGCTGGTTGGGCAACTTTTCCTACTCAATGCCAGGACAGTTCTATGCCGAGGGCATCGACAGGCTTTCCAAAAAGAGTGGCAGTACGTGATAACGATTTATACATATCTTAGTGTGTTCTCCTGTTCTTGAAAACTCAATAGAATGTGCTGTTCCAAAAACCGCGAGAACTTTCTCTAGAACCTGATACTTTTATTCTTAGAATAATTTTCGATAATTGCTTATTATTACGATAAATATTTCCTAGGTCACTCAATGTGCCGGAGACCCACTTTTTCCCACTCCCCCCCCCCTTCTCTACTGCCCACCTTCAGAGTCCGTCACTGCCATGATATCCTCTTATATAAATCATGGTAGTGCAACAAAATTTTCTAGAGCGCAGACGTAGGGGGACTAGTTATAGATACATATAATAGTATATTGAAGCCTCAAACCTAAATTCATCCACTGAGTCTGGGAGCAGCGGTGAGCGAACACTTTCGTGAGTTTCGCTGTGAACGAATGCTCCGCGAAGGAACTTGGGCTGGATTCACATGCTGCTGAGGAACTTCCATATTTCTTGCTGAGGAACTTCCATATTTTTCCGTCGGTAATTACTCGCTTCTTTAGAGATATTATCGTGTAATGTTCTCTATAGAAGAAGTGGTAAGTGAAACTAGAAGTAATAACGGTGCTGAATAAAAAAAGGAGTTCCGGAAAAAATTTTGCAGATCATTATTGAGTTCCTCAAGAATAAATATTACATGGACTGCTCTTTGCAAACTCTCTTCGGTGCTCAACAGCGATCGTCTCTTCGTATGTGCGTCAAAGAGCCTCAGCCTCGTCATAGGTACACAATTCATAATCAATTTGGAGGGAACGGCTTAAATCCTCGTGTATTTAAGAGAATCGAGAAGAAATCCAGCTGATTTTTAATCAAAAACCAGTCAATTGTATGGGCGCAGGATTTCAAGTATTATGTGAGTAAATGCGGGAAACGGTCTAAAAACTTCTATTCGTTTTTGTAAACGTTACACAGCATATGCGTGTTTAGGTGTGTATCGTTAAAATGGTAACGGAACCACGAATTGATGACCTAGAGAATGTTTCTGCAAAGTCAATGTGGAAACTCCGTCCATGCCAGGCCTTAGTCCAAGTCGATTAGATTTGGGAGTTCTGCTAAAATGTCTGAGAGCAAAACATCGACGAACGTTTTTGCTGAAGATACGAGAGTTACGTCGCTATTGTCTCCAAAATGCCACTCTTCTTATTTTTTTTTCGGCTGAGTTTTGCGTATCCTAGCTGCAATTCTTGACTTCTGCTTTCCCTTTTTCCATTATCTACTGAAAAAAGGCTTATATTTTCCTTGCAAAAAATAACTGGATTTCAAAAGCAAAAGACATTTACATGTGACTGCTAGAACTGCTATCATCACTATCACTTTCTGACCAACTGGAAAAGATTACGGAAATCTGTAGAAGTAAAGGAGATGAGAAGAAGAAAGGACAGCGTGAGCCAACGGAACAGGCGTACGAGGGTGTAAAGTCGAAAGACGCGCATCCCGATAATACAATGTGTGGGTGGACAGCTGGGATGCAGCCATTTTGCTGTGGCAGTACCACCGCTGGGCAAACGACTGCACGACAAGGAGCCACAAACTTTATGCCAGGGCTACAGTTGGAAAATGCGATCAATGAGATCGGTGGCAGGCCTGGAGAGCAGGTGATCGAGGTTTGTGCGGTCGTGCCAGATCTCCTCGATCAGGGAGATGATCTCGCTGGCTCGGGACGGCCACGAGAACGAAGTGCAGTGAATGTGGAGCCAGTGCGTGTATATCGGAAGGAGGGGCGCTGCGAACGAGAGAGCGGCCGTCGACGAACCTGAAACGTCGAGCTTCAGTGTCTCATCCATGTCTTCCACGCTGAGAGGGGAAGTTGGCTCAACTCACCCATCTTACACAGCAGGATGCATATCGAGAGGCGAAATTCCTCGGAGTTCATTTCGAGGTGCCTCGGAAGAACATGCTGCACCTGCAAGAGACCTCATGGTCGCATGAGTGAACTTTTTCTAGGAATGAGGCGACCATGCATAAAGTTCTCATCGAAATTGAGAAGGGCAGAAATCGAGGAGCACCGTGCATCACTAAGTCATTTTGAGTCTTTAGCAAACTTCGTTTCAAATTCCTCAACAAGTTACAGCAGGGCCTCCGTTCGGGACGAGATTTTTGCGTAGCCCGATACCAGTGGCGGACCACTAACAGGGTGTGAGGGAGAGCGGGAAGAAGAACTACGATCTCCTTTAATTTGATGACGCAGACGAAGATCTTCCAGAAGAAAAATCATTAGAAATTGATAATGAATGTAAGAATTGAAGGTGAATATGTGAAGATAATGGAAGTTAGGCATTAGAATTTAGTTAACAGGAAACTTCCTATTTGCTCTATGAAGCATTTTTAAAAATTTTGGCGTTTCCTCCTCGAGAGGGCGTCTCTCTCGTCTGTGTTTGTCCTGCATGCACTTATTCACATGTCAATCATTGGTTTGTTTTTTTATGATGTACGTACACCACTTGGGACCGACTAAAGACCGAATAATTGTGTTAGTTCAGTCAACAGTTTTGGAAACAATTCAAACAGCCAGCTATTCGAAGATGAGAAAGCTCTTCTTCATTTTCGCACAGCGCTACATTTATCTCCAAAATTGGGGAGTTCGAATTTCGCATTCGTTCGAAACATTCGATGCTCGAAAGCAAAAGTATTCGACTTCGATGGAAAATTGCATCCAAACCAATTACAAATTCGTTTACGCCATGATTTCCCGAGTAAAATAATGTAAAGACCGGCTTTCATTCTGCGTCAGACCAATGAGACTTTGCAAATCGCATCTGCTTCATCCGAATAGGAACTTTAGAGGAAATTGATAGAAGCGCTAAGTACCGAGTATCGTACATGAACCATTCACTTGTCAGCCGGAGGCTATCACCAGCAAAACGGCAACAGCCAAAGCGAAAACCAGATTCACATGTGAGAAACGTATGGCTCTGTTGTTAATACTCTGGCTGTTGCCCTACATATTTCAATTTTTTCCTAAAATCCAAAATGACGACGATCCAGAAAATACAAGTGCTGCCGTGAATTGTTCAGAATTTCATGAATTGAGAAAATCTCTGAAAAATCTTCTAGATGCGAAAGACTGAAGCATGAGTGCATACACTACAAAAAAGTAAATGATCTTGTCGTGACGCTTAGTATGGCCAGTTCTTCATGAGTCATGAGGCCAAATTCCGGTGTGTTGCTGAGCAAAGTGGCCTCTCCCTGTAAGAATCAATCTTGCTCTAAATAAATCCTGGTAGCTGTAATTAAGTTTGGTTGGATAGTCAACTGAGTTGGTTCTTGTGAAAATTTTCTGGCAGAATAAATCTCGAAGTGGAGATTCTTCCGCAACAGGAAAATCGGAGTCCAGCACTTGGAGACAAAGTTTAGAATAACCTCTTAGTTTATGCTTCCTATCAAATAAATTCTCTATGCCAGAACCTCTAAGAAATCAAGAAGCCGATCCTCAACCCCTTTGACCCGTAATCAAAGTATTCGAGCTTTGGTAAAATGTTGTTCCTTGTTTGTGTCCTAGAATCAACGCCCTAGATAACTTGTAACTGTGCTATTTCCTCACGTATACATCTTATCAAACAAAGGCGAATTAGACCCACATGTTTTCTCATCCTCGCATCCGCAGTGGAAATGGCAAGCGCAAGGAAATGTGGATACTTGGCGGTCAGGAGCTCTCTTCGTTCCTCTCGGGTGGTGAACGCGAGCAGGACGGACTGGCTGACGGCGAACATCGCGGCCACGAACAGGTCGTCTACGGAATACGTGGGCACGATCTCGCAGTGCTTGGTTTTACTTTGATCTTCGCCTTGAACGAGTGAGATTGAACAGAGCATTGAAGGACAATCCAAGGCAACCAACCTCTGGATTTGCACCTCTCGGCGGTTGTGAATGCTGGCAGCACACATCGCGGCCCGCGCTCCCTCTGCACTGCTGGAACTCTCGATACTTAGAGAAGACTGATGCTCTTCTTGAATATACAATATGTAGAAGGTGACACCTTTGGAATTCATTTTTAGTCTGAAGCACTTCGCCAGACGGCATGACGGGCACCAATTCCGACGAGCTTTGTCGATTACGCAGTCATTATGGCCGGCTAAACTTCCGAAAAATTTAGTAAATAGAAACTCGAACTACTGTGTGGGAAATAAGAAAAGTCCCTCACAAATACATGTGTACGTGATGTTCTTCCGCACGCTTCTCTTGAAAAAGCAGCTGCAACCATCACAAGTCCACTGTCCGTAGTGTCTGCCATAGGACCGGTCACCACACACCTGACACGGGATTGTAGCAACTGAGTTTCGGCCTAGAACAGTGCATATTCTGCTCTATTCGTGGTACCAGAGGCGCATTGAAGGTAGAAATACGGGGAGAGAGTGGATGCGCAAAATTTAGGATGCTAGAATCACAAGCAAAAAAGTGTGCTTGAGAAATATGATAAAACGAAAGGTTTGTATAGACCTTGGAGGCGGTGTCTCACCTCACTTTCGATTCTGAGCGAATATCAGATTCTGGATCAGCTCTACATGCTGATTCTAGTGATATACGTGAAATGCCCCGATATCGTTAATAAATCGCTCTACGATGACCAAATTTGGTCTGTGCCAATAGTCCATTCTGGGCTGGGATTCATGAAACGATAACCAAGCGAACCCAGACTAGAATCAAGTTTTGCCATCTGCGTCTCTTAGCACTATATAGTCACTACGATAACCAATCACGCCTATATGTATCCAACGAATCTTTCCACCTGATAAACGTCGACAAACCTTGACCTATGTATGTTAGTATTCACGAGCAGATCCTCACCACAAAGATAACGGTTTCCCATTTCCTTTTTTTTTCTAAATTGACTTTATTCTATTCGAGGCCATGATCTAAGCGATTTCACTCGCTAGTCGCGAATGTGGAATCCGTTTAACACAGCAAGGCACTTCTACTGACAAGGGAAGGACACTTAGGTCGCAATGGTCATTCGTGATACGATGTGTATTACCGTATTTGTTTATTTGTTGATTTCATGCACGTAACCTTCGACAAGTGAAACATTTTTAAAGTTTTTAACGTTTATTATTAGTTGTCAACAATTATGTCCTTTTACGCTGAGCTCGAATACATAGCCCAAATTTCCTGTGGAGTTCTATATAGTGAGCAACACCTATTTCTTCCCGCGCAGATTTGACTTAGAGTACTCATGTATGGGTTCCAGGTTGTGCTTGGTAGCTTAGTGCCTTCAAACTATTGAGCGCTTTAGGGGAAAACAAGGACATTGATTGGCTGCCGCCGATGCAGCTGACTTACCCCGATTTCGGAACGTTCATGAGAACCGTGGCTCAAGTCAGGAACAGGGTCAAGCGTCCGATGGGAATTTCCCATGAGGGAGGGGGCTGGGAAGGGGAGGGGGGGGGAGGGGGGAGAGAGGTGTGGGTGAGGTCCGTAGAGAGGTGGCTTGACCATTGAATGTAAATTCATGATTGTTTTATGACGTGATAAATGACGTTCCGCCCAAGAATGACCACGTCATATCGAGTTCAAACAGAACTGGTTGGCAGCGTATGAGAGAAACCCGCTTCAGCGCACCCACAGGTTCGATCCCCGGCGCCTTCCATAAATTTTTGCACGGGTCGGAATCACTTCAGAATCAGATGTGGAGTAAAGAGGATGGAAATTCAAAAAAATAGAGTGTGGGTAGCGAGACCAATCGATTGCACATGCTAGGATTCGCCTTCAGGGCCCGTCAGAAGGTGGAAAAGTAGGGTGACCCAGACTTCGTGCTGAAGTCCTCTGACTCGAAATTAGCAAACGCTTTTCAACGTATCCACAGGCGATGATCAGCTCTATCTTTCGCCAGAGTTTTAATTTCCTAGAAGGTCATATGCTTTTGGGAGCTCGATGGGAAATTTTTCAATTTTTCGGGTTTCCAAGGGAAAATTTCCCATCTAACTCACGCAAGCAGGAGCAATTATTGGGGTGCAATAATGGGATGAAGAATCAATGCTTGGAGCTGTATTACGTGAAGGTAGTGAAATTTCGGTGAAAGGCAAACTCTTTTCATTTGAGTTGAAGAAGTGAAAATCTCGCAACTTGAACAGATGGTGAACATCGAGTAAATCTGTTTAGCAAATCACTGAGAAGCAATTTGCAGATACCACGAAAACTTTTCTTTTATGAGGTTTAGTTGAGGAAGTTTCCCACTTGAATACAGAATCTGGCTCCACGAAGTTCGTGGAGCCAGATTCTGTATTCGTCAAATTTCGTCAAATTTCGGAATTCGTCAAATTTCCCATCGAGCTCCCAAGAACATATAAAGATCTAGAAAATTGAAACTCTGAGAAATGATAGAGCTGATCGTCCTCTATGGAAAAGTTGAAAAGCATCTGTTGATTTCGAGTCAGAGAACTTCAGTGCGAGGTCTAATTCACACTACTTTTCCACAAACTGGCGGACCTTGCAGGTGGATTCTCGCACGTCTCATAGATCGATTTCGCTTCCCTCACTCCATTTTCAAACCTTTAAATCCCCTCTACTCCACACTAAATCCTGAACGGTTCCAACTTGTGCAAAAATTTTTTGGAGGAGCCGGGAATCGAACCCCTGGGCGAGCAAATGCCAACGCTGAAACCGATTCCTCGCATGCGCTCCCAACCAGCCCTGTTTTGACACGTAATGATATGATTGTTTCTGCTGGCAGTCTGGTCCGATCGGATAAGGAAAGATGTATATCGACCTCAAGGTTGTTTTAGTTCCAATTTTGCAGTGTTTCAGTGTACAGAGAAAACATGCGGGAGCAGAAGGGGGGGGGGGGGTCGTGAAAAGGAGGGGGTTGGATGAGGAAGTAGGGAGAGGGGTCGTACTGAGGGTCGGTTTTTCCCATCGTCATGCTTGACCCTGGTCAGGAACTGACACACTCATGATCCTCAAGTACGAATTTGAATCGGGGTAAAGCAGCTACATTGGAAGCATAGAATCAAGTCTCTTGTTCTGTCCTGGAGCACTCAGTAGTCTCAAGACACTAAATCACTGTACAGAACCATGCAGGAAATTGAGCTACGGATTCGTGGTCGGCGTTGAAAACTGAATGTATTAGGTTGTTGCGAAATTAATTCCCGAAGTGGACCCTTCAGTTTATAGTGTTGTAACTCGGTTCAAACACCACCTTTTTTAGCAACCATTCAGTTTGGTAGATCCTCCATGACAATATAGCATGGATTTCACTCCTCTACAACAAAAACTGAGATCACAAGAAATCGCAAACTTTTGAAAGGCGATTTCAGCATGTTCTAGAACAGCAATCTGCTGCTGTCCCAGGATTCTATCTGGAGCAGGGAAAAATGAAATACAGTAGGGTAATGGTCTGAGGAATAAGGGCATTGAGTGAGAACCTCGATGCTTCACTGCATCAGTTTTTGCCGGGTGCGTTTTGGAATGTGTGGTTTAACACTACCCTGTAGCAGAGGAAAACCAGCTTTTGTTCACCACTGCCGACAACATCTATAGCAGATTTGCAGATCTCAACTCGAAATTACAATGCTAGGACACTTCTGCTAAAGATTGACTAGGCTGTAGAAGTGTGTAGTCAATCACACCTTTACAGCACAACCAAACTCCTGGCACAACCTCCCTGGAGAGAAGATCTGGCTTGGGAAAATTTAGAAGGGGGAAATCGCTTCCATTCATACCCAATCGCATTTCTTGTTATCGTACAGAATCTGAGCTTCATGCATAGCAATTACATGTTCTAGAAATCAGTCGTTTTAGGACGGAAAAATTAGGTTAGAAAAGATGTCACGCCAGGTAAGACGCTGGTAGTCAGTCAGATCGTGTGTTGTTCACGCCCGCACTTTTCTTACCCTGTTGATTGAAGTCAGATGTATTGAAACTGTAGTGTAGTCAGCTTCCACCCCTGCCCTCATCATCCGGATGGTTACATTGGAGTTTAAAGTCGTAGAAGAGAACTTCGCGAACCCCTAGCTCATTGTCCTTTTGGAAGGCGATTCTAAGCAAAAACAAACGCAAAATTACCGCATACCTCTAACGAAGAGTGATCGAGTTTGAAGTCATCGACCATAGTCGCCCGAAAATCGCTTCGGTTCATCATTTGTTGGCGTCTTCATAAAAATCCTCAGGAAGGAGCTAGCCAGAATGTTCAAGCAGCATTTGAAAGAGAAGGAAAAACTCTTCAAGAATGCTGCATAAGCTGAGCTGAAGTTGCTCAGATTGGAGAGAAGAAATAACTTTAAGCACACCCCGAAACAGCAATTATTTTCGCAACAAGCTGATACAACACATCTATCACGAATGGCCACTTCGACCAAGTGTCTTTTCCTTGTGAGTTACGGTACAGGTGCAGTAGTGGATCAATATTTCACAGTGAGCCGATTTTTTGGAATGTCACCCTCATAAACGGCATATTATGCATGTACCGAGTGCTGCGAATTTTGATAAACAATCGATCCCAAATCAAGGTAGGATTCCAAGGAAACTGCTGAGTAGCAACGTTTTTTTACTCCACAGTGTGTGCATACATAAAACTCCCTTATAGGTTCACTCCTCACATCATGAAGTTGTACGAACCATACCCGCAACACATCCAAATGCGAGATGCTGACTGCAGAGGTTGGAGGTCCATCATGGCCAGATTTTGCCTCTATGACTTAGAAACATGTTCTTCCAAAACATATCCACAGAAACTAACCTAGACTAGATTACTGACTAGACTTAGTTAACTTTACTAGAACTCTCTCAGTTTCAGGTTTCGAGCCGCAAATGTTGGCAAAATGATTTTCAGGGGCGAAATCTGGCTGTGATGGGCAAACCGAAATTCAGCCTTAAAAGGCTGACGAATGTGCCAGAGGCGAATAGATGCCCATGAGCAATTCCATGTGAAAGTGCAGAGGTAAGAACGATCTGATTACGTTGTCTTCAATTCTTTGAATATGTACGTTGAAACGTTTCGTTCAACTTTTTCCATCCAGCCCCGTAGAAGAAAAAACTATGTATGTTTCAGACAAGAAATTCATTGTTGTAGCTGTGGTTAAAATAGTACTACTCAGCGAACTACCAAAAACCTCATTGAATTGCTTCAAAGACGCTGCACTAACAGTTTCCGCTCAGCCATTCGCCTCTGGACTTATCTCCATGATGGCAACTGCGGCGGTTTCAAAACTAGAGAAATTCAACAAACTGGGGTGGACTCACGTGTATCCTTAACTGAACAAATAATGGGCCTGTGTGCCATATTGTATACTGCGCTTTATTATAGTAGATCAGTAGTTTTTACAAATTACCAGAAGTGAGCAAGTAGCCAAACCGCAACTGGAAAGAAAACGCTTTGAAAAAATCACCCACCCATGCCTGACGCACGAAGTTTGCTTAGCACCGCTGCCAATTATGACACTGACATTATATACCCTGTTATGTAACCTAAGAAGGCGCCAATTTTCCTGTGGAGGTGCGCTGATTTTCGTCGTCCGATTAGAAAGCAGAGCAAACACTGGCCATACTTATATAGATGCGATTTGCTCCGAGGAGCACTGGTGGTTGAGCCATTTGTTTATTTTTATTTAGCTATTTATTTAAAGCACGACAATGGTGGGTCCAACTATCATTGACATTACCTATAATTAAGTAATGATAGATATTAAGAAATAACGTGAAAAGAAAAAGGCAATTTGGCTGCGCTATCCACCAAATGGTGGTCACCAGACTAGGTGCAAACAAACTCCAAACACCTGGTCGATTGAGTTTGCACGGACTGTAGATTAAAGGAATAATATCCTTACAATGGCAGCATATAAAACGTACGAGGAGAGATAGCCAGATATATCCGTACTAGTCACCCACGTACGTACAATCGAGCATTTCATTTTCGGAACATGTTGCAGCTCCGGAACATGGGTACACTACAGAACCAACATGATGTGCTGGAGTTCATGAAGACATAACTCGGCGAAAACATGATAGCGAATCAACATTGACGTTCTGCGTGTTCTAACATAGCATACTCTATAGAATAACCAGATACGCTGACCAGTGCTGATTTTTTTGATTACGTTTCATGCGCAGCCCTGTGTAGCCAGCTATCCTCGTTAAAGGACTGGCTAGATGTTAAAAAGATCAAAACGCATTGGTGAGCTCAAAGGTGAGAAAAGAAAGTTGATGTGTGATATATTGTAAAGCTACTTCTTGGTCTTTAACTTTCCTTTTTGCACTACTTAGCATGATAAATTTTTTACCTGTTACTTCACAAGAAAAGTGCTGGTTTATTTACTTGTGCTGGTACCTCTACGTCGAAGCCCAGCGCTGTCAAACGCTGTATCACAGATGCGCCGCAGTAGACGTTTGCGTTGTCTCCGATCCTCTCAGCGGCTACATCCGTCGTGTCCAGTTTGTATATCTGACGAAAACGTGGGCGTATCCTTTGTCTAGGATCAAAGGTCCGGCATAGTGGTAGATATGCCTGTGAATTCTGGAACAGTACAGCCTCTTCCTCTTGAAGTGTCCACTTGCTCACACGTGGAGGCCATCGCTATTGCGCTATTGTGCGACCTAATATGTTGACGAAAGTTCCTGCTGGAATCATCAAACTCAACGAGCAAGGAGCGCAAGATTCCAGGAAAGTCGGAGAAGTAGTCCAGTGTGATGTTGCCGAAATTGCAGCAGATGTTGAAGCGTCCGTTGACTTTGTTTGCCTCGTGATTGAAGAAGGGCGCACTACAGTGGTCACATTTAACATTGAAAGGTCCCAAGTAGTTCTCCTCCGGTTCAGCCATACTCGCTGCAATACCTAGGCCACTAGATGTTGGTCTCGGTAGACGTCTCGGTGGCTCACGTATTCGTCGTCTTATGGGCGGTGTTCTTCGAGTATTCTCCTAAAAGTGGTTATTAATATTGTAGATCTTCTTCTTCTTCTTAGCGTTTTTCTCGTTTCGCAGCGGGCTCCGCTTTGTTGATCCTTTGACGCCAGAGTGCTCTGTCGTGCGCTTGGTCGGGACGGATCCCAGCCGTCTTGAGGTCAGCGTTTAGGGTGTCAAGCCATCGTTACTTTGGTCGTCCTTTAGGCCGCTTTCCTGGTACCTCTACGTCGAAGCCAATCCTACAGACTTTGTCGCCATCGGCACGGAGAACGTGACCAAACCATCGCAGACGTGCCTCACGGAGCCTGTAGACTATCGCAGCTACCCCAAATCGCTGTAGTGTGTCCTGGTTGCATATGCGATCTAGCTGCGTAATGCCACCCATCCACCACAGCATCCTTATCTCAGTGACACTGATTCGGCGTTCCATTTCCTTAGTGGCGGGCCAGCACTCGGCACCATACAGCGCGACAGGACGTACCACGGTACGGCAGATCTTAGACTTGAGCCGGTCTGGCATGTCCTTGTCGCACAGCACACCAGTCAGCGAGCGCCACTTCAACCACGCAGCGGCGACGCGTGCGGTGATCTCATGGACGAGGCTGCCGTCTGATGAAGCCACTGAGCCGAGGTATTTGAACGTAGCCGCTCGCGAAAGATTCGTGCCATTAACTTTGATAGTGCCGGACTCGTGTTCGTCGGTGGTCAAATACTCGGTCTTCTCAACGTTGAGGCGGAGGCCGAACCGTGCCAGCTGGTCACTCCACGCTTGCGTCTACCGTTCAAGTTCACTCTTGTCTTCGGATGCAAGCATTGCGTCATCCGCGTACAGCAGCATCCACGGCGCCGGTCTGTGAAGGTCCTTTGTGATGGCATCCATGACGACGATGAAAAGAAGCGGGGAAAGGGCTGAGCCTTGGTGTACGCCCACGGCTACGGGGAACTCCGTCGACGTGCCCGCGGCCGCCTGCACTTTACTCCTGTGGTCGGCGTAAAGAATCCGCACCCATTCGATCAGCTCTTCGGGAATGCCGTGAAGCCGCAGAGCGTATCAAATGACTTCGTGTGGGACGCGGTCAAAGGCCTTCTCCAGATCTAGGAAAGCTAGGTGCAATGGCCTTTTCTTTTCACGATGGTTCTCGATCAAGAGAAGGGCGGCGTGGATGGCATCGGCAGTGCCGCATCCGGATACAAAGCCGCATTGGTTGGGAGATAGTTGGACGATTTCGCGAATCCGGCGATCAATGATGCGTTCGAAGATCTTCATGGTATGCGACAACAGACGGATTGGTCGATAGTTCGCGCAGTCAGCGGGGCTACACTTGCTCTTCCAGATTGGGATGGTAGTGCTTCGCTGCCAGTCCACGGGCACCTTCTTCTCCGCTATGACTACTCATTCGATCTCGCGTACTCATTCGATCTCGCGTACTCATTCGATCTCGCGTGCTCATTCGATCTCGCGTACTCGTGCTGAGTGGTTTGCTCCTGGCCATGTCTACCACCACAACCCGAACCAACAAGGGGAAGGACTCGATTGGCTCACCAATCCACTCCGTAGCTAAGAAGTCTACTGTTGACCAATCAAATGAGGAGTTTGCTTCATCTCAGGTAAGTTTGAGTCTTCCAACTTATATGGATACTCTCTCTGCCTTCTTTGATAGTGAGACAAACATCCCCCCACACGTGACCGACGCTTTCCGTGCAGTACAGTCGTTGATAAAATCTGTGTACAAATCTCCAGAGCAGTACGTTCACGAACGTAGCCTGGTCATCCAGGGCATTCCAGAGCTCCCTCCCAGTACCAGTCCTGCATCCAGGCAGATGGACGTGGAGAATAAAGTTATGGAAATCCTGGATGTCTTAGGCGTTGAGACCCGCCCTTGTTCCGTGTCCCGCATAGGTCGGCCGGCGGAGGTCAAGCCTCGCTTGACCAAAGTTGTGCTGCCTTTTCGTTCGCACTACTTCATGGTATTGGGGAAGGCTCGACGGCTACGAGAACTGCCCGAGTTTAAGCATGTTTTCATTCGTCCCAGCCTTACTGCGGAGGAGCGGAAGCATGCCTACAACTTGCGGCAGGAGGCTCGCAGCAAAAATCAGGCGCTTGGGCACAGAAAGTTCGTTGTATATAGAGGACAAATAGTGCGCGTCTCGGAGATCCCAAAATTGCGCGAGCAGCTGAACCAGGGAAAGTGAAATCCAAGCACGGTAAAGAGCCGCTCAAGTGTTTCTTGATTAACTCTCGTAGCTTAGCGAATAACATTGATATTTTTCATTGTTTTCTAGCGTCCTATAAACCCGATATTGTTTTTCTGACCGAAACTTGGTTGAGTCCTAAAATACTGGATTCTGAACTGTGTTGCAACCTGCCTTTTATTGTTTACCGTGTAGACCGTACCTCTAAACGTGGCGGAGGCGTCTGCATGTTTGTGAGAGATGGCATATTTTGTGATCAGTTAAACATATCTTCCTGTGGTATCAGTGACGTTCTTTGTGTTGACTTACACGACTCTTTTTCTCTTTCAGTAACTCGCATTATTTTGATCAATAGACCACCGTCTTCTTCTAAGTCGGATGATGAAAAACTTCTTGACCTATTATGCGATGTTTGTGGCTGCGCAAAAAGTCTTATCCTACTTGGTGATCTAAATCTGATTATTGATTGGAAGGACAGGTCCACATCGTGTCCACGGGCATCAAGTTATATCGATCTTTTTGAAAACCTGTCATTATCACAACATGTGAACTTTCCAACCGGAGGGAATCATACACTCGACCTAGTCTTGAGTTTTGAGCAAAAAGTATTTGATATCACATCGCTGCCTCCACTAGGTAACTCTGATCATAATATAGTGGGTTTTTCCTTGCGTTCAGCTGCTGATAACGTGCAAACTGAGATCTACCTTGATTTTTTGCATGTCGATTTTGACTCTATATCCAAGGAACTCAGTGAAATCGATTGGTGGTCACTATTTGATCACGCTGATTCTATTGATGACGTTTTCCATCGATTTGCCACAACTCTTCACTCCCTTTTTGCTCGTTTCGTCCCGTTGAAAGAAAAAAGAGTGAATGGATACGTTACCCTCACCACATTCATAACCTTATAAGGCAACGATATCGACTTTTCTCTACTCTCAATCAACCTAATGAAAATGAGGAGTACCAAAGAGTGTGTACTGAGCTCGATCGACATCTTAAAAGATACCATGCCAGTAGAGTGAAGAAGATTGCTGCATCTAAGAACGCGCGATTGTTATTCCATTACGTACGCCAATTCAGTAAGCAAAACGCCACATCCTGTACATTGTGTGATGAAATGGGCCAGAAATACAGAGGAAATGATGCTAAGGCTGAGGCATTGGCTAGGCACTTTGCTAGCGTTTACAGAAACCTAGGGAAAGATCAATCTTCCAGAAACTCATTTGGACCTGATCGGTCAACCTCGACTCCAGTAATTTATCCGTAGGAAACTTCCCAAATCCTGAAGAAATTGAAATCATCAACTTTTCGCACAAGTGATGGAATCCCGCAGATTATCTACAAACGATGTGCCAGTGAACTTGCGGAGCCTGTCTCCATAATCATCAACTTATACTTTAGCGTTGGTAAATTACCGACTATTTGGAAACATGGAATCGTTATTCCTATACCGAAAAAACCAAATGCTTCAAGATTAAACGACTTTCGCCCGATATGTATCAATTGGTTGCCGAAAAATTCTTGAGGGGGAAACTTTTGCACTTCTGTAATCGGTACAACCTCATTCCGGAACAGCAGTTTGGTTTTTTACATGGCGCCTCGACTACCATGCAACTTATTTCTTATGAGCATGAGTGGAAAAAAGCTCTTGCACATCGTAAACAGACAGATGTATTGTTTTTTGATTTATCCAAAGCCTTTGAGAGACTAAATCCCAGGATTCTTATAGAGAAATTGTTCAAGTCTTGGTATTTACATAGCAATGCTCAGATGGATCGAATCTTATTTGCTCAATCGTACTTTTTCGGTTCGCCTCAATGATTCTAATTCCTCTGTCTTTCCGGCCGGTAGCGGTGTCCCCCAAGGTGGGGTCCTATCCCCACTTTTATTTATTATTTACACATCCGAGCTACCTTCCATCCTCACTGTTAGTAGCAAAGTAAAGGCGGTCGCATACGCCGATGATATAAAAATATATGGCTCTTACACGGAAACCGATAGGGAAGTTGTGGTTCGGGATTTGAATACATCTCTTGCACGCCTCCTTCAATGGACATCAGCAAATGATATCGATGTTAATCTTGAGAAGAGCTCTTACATTTGCATTCGAAAAAAAGGATGTCATGATGACACCACTAATGAATACGCACATTGTGGAGTTTCGCTGGCCAAAAAAGATTGTATACGAGATCTTGGAATTCTTCAGCATGAAACTTTGAAACCTCGTTCCCATATTGAAAAAATTACCAGTGCAGCTCTCCAAAAATGTTTCTATTGTTTCGCAATGTCAGGTTTGCGAGCAAGGAAATTTATTTGAGACTGTAAAGTTATTCATGCTTGCGGCGCGTCAAAGGTTACGCGCCGATACACAGTGCAGAGGAAGGAGGTAGAAGACAAATCCTGGTAGGTCAGCACTGTTCCTAGTTTCGCCGTTGCGACTGCCGCGCGAACAAACCGCGTTTCCATTTTCGCCGCTTTGGGTCGGCGCGAAAACTTCGTGGAGTTTTGTCTAGGCGCGTAAACTTTGACGCGCCGCAAGCATGAATAACTTTTGTATAGAAGCTATGTCTTACCCTTATTAGAATATGCAGTACAAGTGTGGAATCCAGCTCTTAAGAAAGATATTGTTGAGTTGGAAAAAGTTCAGAAAACGTTCACACGTATTTTATTTTACAAGGTTTTCCCTAACAAGAACTATCCCCAAGCCTTGCCAAGTTATAGAGTTAGGTTGCAGTACCTTGACCTGCAAACATTATATTACCGGAGAGTTTTTGCGGATCTAGTTCTTTCCTTTCGCATCAGTAGAATGGAAACACGCCTTAGACCTAGCTTGTGCTGGATTTGGAAAACCTGCTATGGACGTATTGGTGCCTTCAATGTCCACGGTCATAGTTGCTCCGAATGCAAATGTAAGAAATCCAGATCAGCAAAAATGCTTCGATCCCTGCCACCTTCTCTTACTTCTGCTCCAAATGGTGAGTGTTTCAAGCGTAGGATGAAATCGTGCAACATTTTAACATTGTTAAATTTAGAAGATCTCGGTATTCAGCATGGATGACGTGATAGCTTGTGCTCCTGGTGCTTTTTGGGAGGAATCCGGTTCACTGCTTCAGCAATGCTGTTAACCTGTTGCCGTCCACTTTTTTCTGACTCCTCCAGTATTTCTATTAGTATTTCTATTCTTTTTTTTTCCTCTGCCTTGTACAATTTTAATGCTCAGCAATGCTTCCTCCGATAAGGTCCTTTTGCTGTCATCTCGTTTATTATCTTCAGCACAGACCCTCTGGGAACTTTGGTAATTTCGGCTATAACCTCCGCTTGCCCGCTACTCTCATCAGAATTTCCAAATTATTTAAGAAATAGGGGGGTCTCTGTTGGTGAGGTCTCTGCTTTTCTTCCTTTACCGGGAAGGAGGACAGGCAGGTGTATCTTACCAGAGAGTCGCAGGCTCAGTGCAGGCTCCAATCCACCCGATCTTTTAGCATCCCAGGGATGGCCTTTGCTGGAAAACTCTACTTTTTTCCCCTTTATCTCATCTTGTTCTCTTTTTTCTCTCTTCTTTCTGATTTGTTTTTTGTTGTTAACCCATTACTGGGTCTTCCTTTCACAGCTCGTTGTTTTTCCAATTCCTTAAACTGCTTTAGCGCACATCAAGTGCATAATAAATAAATAAAATGAATAAATGACTAGATTAAAGAATTTCGTGGTAAATGGTCTCTTCGATGGTGATCGGCTGCACTGGTCCGAAGGTGGGCGGAACTTCTGGGACGGATGGATGGGCAAATTCTTCCGTCGAGACCTTCTCAAAATAATCCCTCCATCGTTGCATCACCTTCTTGTGATCCATCAGGAGGTGACCTTGGTCGTCGTTGACGCCGTGAAACTTCTCGACGTCGTCTGCTTGGCGCTGACGCGATTTCGCGATTCGCTAGATGAAGCTCTCACCGTCCCTCGAGTCTAACTTCTTACAGACTCCATCGTAATGAGCCGCCTTCGTTGCGGCTACAGCCTTCTTAGCAGCCCTCTTAGCGTCGCGGTAACTCTTCCAGTTGTCTGTCGTTTTATTGTCAAGGAAGGAGTGGTATAGCCGCTTCTTTTCGCGAACTTTCGCCCTCGCTTCCTCCGTCCAAAGCCAAGTCTTCCTGTCAATCTTCCGTCGACCAGCTTTGGTCGTGCCGAGTTCGGAGCGAGCAGTTGTGAGGACAGCATCGGTTACCTTTCGCCATGCTTCGTCGACGTTCGTGATGGGCGGCAACTGAATGTGAGAGATGACTGCTATTTCTTTCTCTCTTAATCTCCACAACTTGATTTGAGCCTCCCACATCGTTCGACGCGATTCTTGTTTGGCGACGATTCTTTTCATTGTGCAGATTAGCAGCCGGTGTTGCGACGTGCCCGTCACATACTGTACGACTTTTGCATCCGTGACGAGCTTCTGGTCTTGATACCTCACGAGCACGTATTCGATCTGTCTCTTGTTGCTGCCGCTGTAGAAGAAGGCGAGGTTGGGTGGTCGCTTCGTGTTCGTTATAACAAGGTTATGAGAATAGGCGTAATCGAGAATGCGCTCGCCATCCTCGTTACGCACCTCGTATCCGAAGCCGCCGTGGCATCTGTAGCCGTCCTTTGTCACTCCTACGTGACCATTCAAGTCCCCTGCAATAATGACCGTATCTTCTGGTGGTACTGCAGCAGTCTTCTCATCAATCAGCGCCCAGAAGTCGTTTTTGGCTCGATCTGAACATCCATTCTGCGGGGCGTATGCCGAGAAAAAATGGATGCGCCTTTCTAACGTGACAACAATCTTCATAAGACGGTCGTCAAAACGCTCTACGCCTTCTATGGAATCCCTGAACCGTTCGGAGACAATGATGCCGACACCATTTCTTGTACCTGGGCTACCATTGTAGACGATTTTGAATCCGCACCCGATGTCCTTGGATTTGCTGCCAGTCCACCTCGTCTCCTGCACCGCGCACAAGTTGATTCGACGGCGCTGCAGCGCTGCTGCCAGTTCACATGAACAGCCTGTCAACGTTCCGACGTTTAAAGTAGCAATATGCGTCCTGGCTACGTTGTTATCCTTAACAACTCGCCTGCTTGTCCCCCGATGCCGCCGTTCGCGAAGAGGACCCTCGCATATTATTGTCGACACTCACCGGGCCCCACGAGTGGGCGTCGATTTCCGCGTACGCCGTAGCCTTCTTCTTGAATCCATTTGACGTCATGATCCATTGGATGTGACGTGGGGTGTTTGTCAGCCGGCCTGTCACTGCGGCCTGCCGCCGGCATTGGAATGACGGGGAGAAGGATTCCCCCCGTGGACAAGGGACTTATTTGATAGAGGCGGCCCCTAGTCGCCTCTCATGCGCTTCCCATTCGTAGAATGCGAGCTTTTGGCCAAATCCGAACTGCAGGATATAGCCCACACAAAGCATTTGCACACACCCACGCGCGTGAGTGCATGTTCACACTCATATGTCGGCCATATGAATCGAATCCAGCACTGTCGAACTAAGGAGTCCATCCCGTAGATCTACCCGCGTCGCACGGCAAGCGCATGGCCCCCTAGATCTGGAGAAGGCCTTTGACCGCGTCCCACACGAAGTCATTTGATACGCTCTGCGGCTTCACGGCATTCCCGAAGAGCTGATCGAATGGGTGCGGATTCTTTACACCGACCACAGGAGTAAAGTGCAGGCGGCCGTAGGCGTGGGCGTACACCAAGGCTCAGCCCTTTCCCCGCTTCTTTTCATCGTAGTCATGAATGCCATCACAAAGGACCTTCACAGACCAGCGACGTGGATGCTGCTGTACGCGGATGACGTAATGCTTGCATCCGAAGACAAGGGTGAACTTGAACGGTAGACGCAAGCGTGGAGTGACCAGCTGGCACGGTTCGGCCTCCGCCTCAACGTTGAGAAGACCGAGTATTTGACCACGACGAACCGGCACTATCAAAGTTAATGGCACGAATCTTTGCGAAACGGCTGCGTTCAAATACCTCGGCTCAGTGGCTTCATCAGACGGCAGCCTCATCCATGAGATCGCCGCTGCGTGGTTGAAGTGGCGCTCGCTGACTGGTGTGCTGTGCGACAAGGAAATGCCAGACCGGCTCAAGTCTAAGATCTACCATACCGTGGTACGTCCTGTCGCGCTGTATGTTGGCGAGTGCTGGCCCACCACTAAGGAAATGGAACGCCGAATCAGTGCCACTGAGATAAGGATGCTGTGGTGGATGGGTGGCATTACGCAGCTAGATCGCATATGCAACCAGGACATACGACAACCAAAGTAACGACGGCTTGACACCCTAAACGCTGACCTCAAGACGGCTGGGATCCGTCCCGACCAAGCGCACGACAGAGCACTCTGGCGTCAAAGGATCAACAAAGCGGAGCCCGCTGCAAAAAGAGAAAAACGCTAAGAAGAAGAAGAAGATCTACAATATTAATAACCACTTTTAGGAGAATACTCGAAGAACACCGCCCATAAGACGACGAATACGTGAGCCACCGAGACGTCTACCGAGACCAACATCTAGTGGCCTAGGTATTGCAGCGAGTATGGCTGAACCGGAGGAGAACTACTTGGGACCTTTCAATGTTAAATGTGACCACTGTAGTGCGCCCTTCTTCAATCACGAGGCAAACAAAGTCAACGGACGCTTCAACATCTGCTGCAATTTCGGCAACATCACACTAAACTACTTCTCGGACTTTCCTGGAATCTTGCGCTCCTTGCTCGTTGAGTTTGATGATTCCAGCAGGAACTTTCGTCAACATATTAGGTCGCACAATAGCGCAATAGCGATGGCCTCCACGGGTGAGCAAGTCTACGCTCCAAGAGGAAGAGGCCGTACAGTTCCAGAATTCACAGGCATATCTACCACTATGCCGGACCTTTGACTCCTAGACAAGGGATACGCCCACGTTTTCGTCAGATATACAAGCTGGACACGACGGATGTAGCTGCTGAGAGGATCGGAGACAACGCAAACGTCGACTGCGGCGCATCTGTGATACAGCGTTTGACAACATGTTTTCATGGCAACAACCTCTATGCGCAGTCCTTCAGAATGATGGGAGATGTAGTTCGACAGGAAAAAGAACAAGCCAGAAGAGAAGAACTGCCGACACCCACTATTAGAATGATATTTGATGTGCCAGAGAATCTCGACCGCCATCGGTATAATATTCCTGCTGCAAACGAAGTTGCCGTAGTTTTTGTCGGAGAGGATGATGATGTGCCTGCAACAATAGCCTTATCAATTCATCACAAGACAAGAGGCTTTCAGCACATTCGTGACATCGATGGATGTTGTGATCCTATGTCTTACCCATTGCTTTTTCCTAGAGGAAGGTTAGGCTGGCATGATCATCTTATGAAGAATCCCAGCCAGAGAACGAGGTCGAGGATTACACAGAGAGAATCTTATTCAAACCTCCTGGCCATACGAGAATCCTTCAATCCATTACATTACGCTGGAAAACTTCTGCAACAGTTTGTTGTGGATGCGTACGTAGAAATTGAGCAGAACCGTCTCAACTACACAAAAACACATCAGAAGAAACTCCGGATTGTCGTGGACTTATGGATCATCTTAGCGGCGACACAACCGATGGACCACCCGGACAACGTATTACTCTGTCGTCATGCCTTCAAGGAGGGCCTCGTGCTATGCATCAGTCTTACCAGGACGCTATGGCGATCGTTGCAAAGTACGGGAAATCTGACTACTTCCTTATCTTCACGTGCAATCCCAAACGGAGAAAAATTACAGAGAACCTATATAGTGGACAAAATTCGCCGGATCGCCCCGACTTAGTTTCTCGTGTATTCCACAGAAAACTGGAAGTTCTACAGGATTATTTGCTCAAAAAGCACATCCTTGATCGTGTTGTCGCTCACGTCGCTGTTATGGAATGGCAGAAGCGCGGACTGCCTCACTGCCACATGCTTCTTTTTATGTCCGCAGATGGAAACCCGAGGAGTGTCGAACAGGTTGATTCCGCGATTCAAGCTTTTTTGCTGGATCCAAACGAGAATAACCGGCTCTTCGATATAGTGATTAGAAATATAATCCACAGACGATGCGGCGCAACAGATCGCCGGGCTCCCTGTATGGTCAACTGAAGGTGTTCCAAGAGATTCCCGAAAGACTTTCGGGAAACGACCAATGTAGATGTCGACGGCTACCCAAAATATAGACGACTGAACAGTGAAAGTACGGTAATAATAGGTGGTAAAACCTTCACCAACCAACACGTAGTGCCCTACAACCGTTTCCTCCTGCTTCTACTCAATGTACGCATCAACGTGGAAGTGTGTGCACACATTCAAATAGTTAAGTATCTGTACAAGTACGTCTACAGAAGACCTCTCTGCGATTGCTACAAGAGAATGTCAGTGGCCAACTGAACAAAATCCTGGCATACCTCGACGCTCGCTACGTCTGCGCATCTGAAGCTATTCACCATATTTTCATGTATGAATGTAAATTGAAGTCCGACACCGTATAACGGCTGCAAGTACATCTTCCAGATTACCAGTTCGTTACATTTTTGGCCGGCCAGGAACAAGAAGCACTGTCTGCAGCTGCTCATAGAGACACCGCATTGACGGCATGGTTCAAACTGAATTTGGAATATGAACAAAGGGAATGGGACGGAGTAGATTTGCAAGGAGGGATCGATCCACGAACTCTCTACTATTAGATACCCGAATTCTTCACCTTTGTGCAACAAACCAGGAAGTGGAAGATTGGGAAAGCGGAACTCGTCAAATTGGTAGGATGTACACAGCTACTGCAAGGGATATGGAAAGATTTAGCCTACGACTTCTGCTATTGCATAGGAAAAACATTAGAGTTTTGACCGAATCGAATAAAATTCGAATATTTATTCGAATGTTCGAATATTCGAAAATTTGGAGGTTCCGAAAAATTCGAAAGTTCGAATATTCGAAAATTCGGTGGCCCCAAAAAATTCGAATATTCGAAAATTCGATGGCCCTGCAACATTCGAAAGTTCGAATATTCGAAAATTTTAGGCCGAAAATTCGAATATTTGCAATTATTTTGCTTAGCAACTGTTATTTCAGTTCCATTTTCTCGATGAAGAACCATTCCCATTGAAACTCTAGTCCAATTTCTTATTTCAATCTCAGTTTTCCCAAAAACCTGCTCATATCTTTGCACGCATTCGAAAGTCTGCAACTGCAACCAACTGCATTTGAAAGCTTTGAAACTGCAATCCTATAAGGTATACGACATTGGCGACGATGATCTCTCCGGTAAAACCTACCTATGTACTTTTCTAGACACTTGAGAAACCAGCAGTTTCAAATGAACTTCCAATTGTTCAAGCCTTTCCTCCAGAACTATGTAAGTGAACTGCAAACAACAATAATAACTTTTACACAGCATTCCTCCTTATATTTAGCTGATTTCCGACTACTGCTTCGTTTAAACTCTTTCTAAGTGCATAACCGTCAGTAATGGAATTCGAAGCTCACACAAAATCTTGAGATCCTCTTATTAACCTTTCTGCCCAAACATACTCCGACTTCTTGTTATAGAAGTTCCGTTGGTTTTGACATTCAACGTACAAGAATGCAATTGGACCCAATAAACAGAAGTAATAATGAGGAACGGGATAACACGCAGTGTTTTTTTATGTCGCTGACGCTTTTTTGTTGATAGCTGGAAACTCATTCATGAGCAGGGTAACTAAACCACTGTACCCAACATTATTTTTACCGCGTCAAAACCTCTACCTCTACATTCACTACCATGGCTCGTTTTGTTAAACTACAACATAGAGATATTGAAGCGGAAGCCTTCTCACGTTCGAAGGGTTTCATTCACTTTACGATCCTTTAATGATTGTTACAGACCTCAAGTGAGATAAGCGTTCTTAAGCTTAGAAATTTCAACCAGTTGCAATTCTAAAACGGATGAGGGACCAACTCCACAGCAGCACAAGCTTACACTCATGAGAAGGTTGTGAGAAATTCCAAAACGACAAATGAAACTCACTACCCGAAAAGTTTCATGCCCGTTGTGATTGGCAAACATATCGCCTTGTTCGCCTACATGCATGGGTACAAAATGTTTTTACCAAATGGAATGTTATTCGAATAAATATTCGAACATTCGAATATTCGAAAGTTCGAATATTCGAAAATTCGGGGTTCCCAAAAAATTCGAAAATTCGAATATTCGAAAATTCGATGGCCCTGAAATATTCGAAAGTTCGAATATTCAAAAATTCGAGGGTCCGGGTTTATTCGAAAATTCGAATTTTCGAAAATTCGATGGTTCGCAAAAATTCGGAAATTCGAATATTCGAAAATTCGGGGGTTCCCAAAAAATCGAAAGTTCGAATATTCGATTATTCGAAAAATATTTTCGAATGTAAAACTCTAAAAAACATCCTCTCCTTCAGAGATCTTCGTACAGTTGAAGGTATATTTAATCAGATTCCACCGCTGACTCACTTCTTTCCGGGCGTGGCCAGCGGAGAAACTCGCACGAGAGAGAAGCCTTCCGACGCGCCTGCGAGCGGCCGCTCGCCTCGGTGACCAGCAGTTGGTGAGATCCTAGAAGGCAGACGTAATGGGGCATGGGCAGGGAAGGCAAACAGCCAGGTTGTTGGTAGGAGCTCCTATTCAGCACCCTTACACCTTCGAGGACTCGACTTCGGACGCCTTCCAGCGCTTCAGCATGGCTCAGGATGAGTTGGCCTTGGCGGCATCTCGAGATGGCGATGTTCATTCGGCGGGAGTCATCGAGAAACTCAGCTGAATCAAAGTCGATATCAATCCTGGTTGTGAGAAGAATAACTATCTCCTCTTCACGTCCTTGTACAGAGTCGACGGTCGTCAACTCCATCTCAATTCGGCGGCGTTGTCCTGGAGGCGTCGATATTGCTCCCTGTAAAATGTGATAACACAGATGTTCATAGGAGCAATACCGTTACTTACGACCCCGCCTAATGACAGGCCTTCGATTCTGACATATTGAAATGTAACTTTTTGGCGGCGCTCGTCGACGAGCTCGAAGGGCAGTTTCTGGCGCAGGGAACCTGACCATTGCGAGGAGCATCTGGCGTTGCTCGGGGTTTAGGCCACTTACCAGAGCCCCATCGTATGCCACCCTGTTCGGCAACTCAACTTAGCATGCGGCTCGAGTTGGTGAATGTCGCCGATGTATATGTGGCGAACTCGGGGAAGCCTAACAGCTATTGCCGTCATCGCTAGTTCCGGTATCTATGACGCTTCGTCACCTATAGGTACCAGAAAGGGATTCATGTGCTTCGATAAGATGCCTTCACTGGCTGTCACGTTCAGCAGGGATGCTATAGTGGCACAGATGATGTTTGGCCGGAGCAGCTGGAACATAAGGTTGACCATTTTCTGCAGGTTCTGTGAAACAGACTTCCCGGAAATGAAGTACTCATTTTTGTCCCCGTCGGATATTTCGACTGCTCGTTCTGGGTGGAAGAGAAGTTCTCCCAGATACTTCCACCCTTCCTTGAACTCCTGGCAGAGCTCAATATCCTCGGGGTGCTCGATCTCGTAGTCGTCACCGAGATTCTTGAGGAACTCGTTGAGGTCGACAGGCGTTGGCGTCATGTTTTCGGTCGCCGCTGTGTCAGAGACATAGCGTATGGTCGCCAGATTCCTGTAGGCGTCAAGAGATAAAATTGTTTCGGTGAATCTGAGGCGAGCAGCGCCTCTTCTGAGAGATCGAGTGCCGATCCTCTAAATTAAGATGGGGATCGGTGTTACTGGTGACAGATGCCAAAGCATCAAGGGCGGATACCTCACCAGATGAGGGGATGCCCTGTGCGGAGATGTGCTCCGCGGGAACATCGGAAGCGACAGCTGGAGCCTGTGACGTGTCCTTAGCGGAGTCGTCAGGAAGAGATGAACTGGTTGTGAAACCGGCCGGAACCCGGCGAGAAGAAACAAGACTCTCAGAGAACTTCCCTGTACTACCGTCCGGCAGAGGTGCTGGTCCCGGATCCAGAGGTCCGTTCATGACAGCTTGAGCGCAAAGAGAGCTTCGAGCGGGTCTGACACAAATTTTCTGAAAGTGAAAAGTAATTAGTTATAAATGGCTACATGAGAGGAAGGTTCAATAAACGAGCGAGAGGCGATTATACGGAAAGGCGTAGTTGGGAAATGGACAGACAAACATGAGGGGCGACCATGAAAAGGCAGCGTGAAGGAAACAGCTGCATGAGGGGCGACCATGAAAAGGCAGCGTGAAGGAAAAAGCTGCAAGTGAAAAGGCGTCAGAGACGCCTGACAGATGTTATGTTATGTTGTTGTCAAGGAAAACACAGCCTTGTGGCTGGGAAACAGAAGTTGACGAAAGGGTACTGTATGTTGGTATCTGACCGACTGGTCGGACGGAAGTACGGCGGTACCTGAGAAGGGTGTTATAGGCATGTGACACAGGGTGAGGATTATCAACTGGCTCACACTTGCGTCGTAGAGGCGTCCCGTAATACCAGCATTAGTGGCCGCGGCGAAACTGATTGCGAGCTGTTCTTGCTCAGGCAGCCAGGGTGATGTAAACACTGGGCCTGATAGGATGATACATTTCTTTATCTGATCCATGTGCACGCGTTTCGGTGGCGACTGCGGCGAGGAAATGCTGGTGATCACTAGGCCGGAGGATCAACAGATATAACGCGAAATTGCCCTAGCCAGGGGTTGCAGTTTCTGAAACAACCCAAGTGGAGGAGTAAGATCTCGCAGCCAAACCCGATCACCGACCTGGACGGTTAGCGGCCTCAAATGATCGCATTGATGCTTGAAGCGCAGTTGTTGACGGCGGTTGTACGCTGCTGCCGATCGCCAGACCGCATGGATGGTGGAGACCAAATTCTCTAAGTACACTCCTTTGTCGTCATCACTGGGCAGATGACTCTGAGGATCATGCTTGATAAGAAGGTCTATGTTGAAATAGGATCCCTGCCAAACAAGAGCAATAAGGGCGTGTTATTGGTACTGCTGTGTACGTTGGTATTGTACATAAATGTGCATGCCGAAACATACTTATCCCAATCCAGTTGGTTTTCGTGAATATAAGTACGCAACAGAGGGTGAAATGTAGTGAAAACACGCTCACAGGCCCCATTTTCCTCGTGGTGGTACTGTGCCGTGAAGTACCGGTTTATTCGCAACATTTCCCTGTCTCTGAAATGACTTCGCCCTTGAAATAGGATGCGTTATCCGAGATGAGCTGAGTCGTCGCGCGAAATTTGAGTATACACTCAGTCGTGACCGTCTGGGCTATCGTAATCGCTCAGCAATCAGGCAAGGGGGCGGCCTGGTAAAGTGGTCAATCATGGTTACGATATACTTGTTGCTAGAATCTGAAGTGTGTATCGGACCGGTCAGGTCAATGTAGACTTTGTCAAAAACGCCCTCGCTCGACACAGGAATAAGAAGCTCACGATTTTGCTGTTGCGCTCTTTTCTCGTTTACTATCATCACCTATCAATATCTCAACTACTCCTCGTAAAACGTAATGCCTATTTCTCACATAACTTCATCAGTAATTCTCAACTTATACCTTTTGCATGCATGCAAACTTTGTCAACTTTGACCTGCTGAACTATCTGCGACGTCGGACCAACCAGTCTCCTAGGAGCTTTCTCATCTGCGGTTTATACCCACGCCGGGTCTCGGGACTCAAAACAAAGAGACAAAAACACAAAGAGTACCGTATCCCGTGGAGCTCATGGCAGAAGTGCCATATGCGAACTTGAAAAAGAAAAAGTTTACACTCCAGCTGTGAAAGAAGTACCGTAAAATAGAGCACAAAGCGGGGAACGGTAGTCTTTGTGGAGAGAAGCACGACTACGCTGGTCTCTTAGCGCGCGAGGTTTATGTGGGGAGCGACAACTAAATGGCCAGTTTCGAAGTCGACTCAACCGGGCAAAATGTGAGAGACCCACCTGACTTTGTCCTCGTGAAGGGTGAACCAGTCGCTGCTACCAGTGAGCGTCACGCCAGCGGAAGCTGCTCCCCATGCTTCTGTATCAGGACACAGTAGGATAATAACAGTTTATCCTTATTACCAGTAAAATCACAGAAGGCAGTATGAGAATATGCATGGGTAGATATATGAGCAGCTGGTCGGATCCTGGAAGGCAGACGTGATGGAGCTTGGACGGGGCAGACAAACAGCCAGGTGGTTGGTAGGTTACCGAGGCGAGCGGCCGCTCGCCGGCAAGGCTTTTCTCTGGTGGCGAGTTGCTCAGCCGGCCATGCCCTGAAAGAAGTGAGTCAGCGGTGGAGTCTGATAAAATATATCATAGCTCCTATTCAGCACCCTTACACCTTCAAACATATCGGAAAGATTTGTCCAAGAAAGTAGCAGTTTTGGCCTACATGGAAGTGCTTTCTGTAGAGAGTCGCAGTTGGTAGCAAAACAGCACATATGCTCGTGTACAGGAAGATGACTGCTAGCCAGTACTTATATTTTGATAGCGGAATCTCGTGAACTTTTTTAAAAATTCACCCGGAAACACGAATAGCTCATGTGCTTAATTGCTCATTTCTCAGACACATTTGGAGTCCATCCCCATGTCTGAGAAATGTGGCTACCAGGAAATATGAAAGCTTATTCCAACATCCATCAGAGGAATCCTAAATGAGAATTCCAGGCGACAACATAGACGACTGAACCAACTCAAAAGGTACTCATCTGTTTTACGTATATAGACAGTGTTGTATAGAAATGGTATCTTTTCGTTATCTAATCATGCCCGCCAGGTGATCGGTCACCAAGAAACCACTCGTATTGCGCGGACTACGACGGACGCGAATGTTTTGGTGCAGTAAACGCGACGTGATATGGCAGATCGAAAAGCACATTTTGAGCGGCTAGATTTGCGAAGTTGCACACTGTGCAGGGATACTGTGTGCGATTATACCGGAAGAGCAGGAAAGATCCTTTTCGGAGGAAACAAGTGCAGTTTCGCCGCAAGCAGAAGCAGGAAAAAAGCGTATGAAACCACCTAGTGACGAAGATTTTATTTACATACTTAGTAGTTTCATGTAATCATTTACATCATGCACACACTTGGTGTCTTGTTAATTCACTTGTGCACTTCATTTTTCATTCACCTCACTCACTTGCCAAAGCCCTGCCAATCTCGTTGCTACTAATCTCATGTTAATAATATGATATAGTACGAAATGACCAGAAACGATTAGAACGCCTTTTGCTGGATGAAAAATGTAACCTCTTTGCAGAATAAATGTTCGACTTTCTCTGAACCTTGGCATAGTCAGTCCGTGTTTTGTGGTCTATTTGAGCAGAGGCCAAGATTTGTATTGATCTTTTTATTGAACGGCTAACGTTTCGGCGCAGTCGCCTTCGTCAGAGCCTGGAAAAGTCAAAGACAAGTATGATTTACCCCTCAAACACCTCATCACATCAACAGGACCTAATCCAACAAGCGGGATAGGAACAGAACAATACCACAGAAGAAGGTAACCGTGATGCTCACCTTGACAGCCGCAATGCCGATGGAATAACGGACCACCTAGTGATAAAAGTGCGCCGCTTAAGGTATTTAATTGCCTTACAGACCCGCCAACGTAGGTCAAAACCCGCATAGGTTCTGGTAAAGCGCGAGCTCATTTGTTATAGCAATGTACTCCTCCTTTCTGTTCATTTTTGGGTTTTTGGAAGTAATCCAAAATGCTTCCAACGTTTTGCGAGCCAGAATTTCGGGTTCGCGCGACAAGATCGTGACCTTTACCTCAAACAGAGCATTGTTGTGACGTAATACACGGTGAGTTCCTAGTGGCGTGGAAAGTTTGGATTTATTGAGACCCTCTAGATGTTCTTTGATACGGACAAACAATGGGCGCCCAGTTTCCCCAATATACTGCTCCCCACAAGTACTACAAGTTATAAAGTAAATTACTCCCGAGGCAGCACAGTCTCCTTCCCTGCCTGAACAACAAATACACAGTTTGGTGTTTCGGAAAAGCGATCGTAAGCCCGGTTTTGCACTAGGCGCTCTTTGAGGGTTCTAGGTGGGATATCTACAACTCGAACAGAGTCTTGAAGTCCCACCCTGCGTAAGCATGTGCGCACCTAGTTGTCTATCTCGTCTGTGATGAACGGGAGGCAAAAGGGGATCTTGGCGCTGTCATCCCTATGCAAAGGCTCTCGCTGCTCGAGTCGATGATGGCGCTGTGGGTAAGTGCTGCAAGGGTAACCATTGGATTGCGCAACCTGCCGGGCCAGGTTAACTGAAACCATACGTTATTGGACATCTGATGCTGCGTTTTGAGCTGTCGTAAACATGTTGGTTATGACGGCTTTCTTAGTTTTCCAGGGGTGCGCAGAACGGTAATGAACCAAGATGTTTTTGTTACTGGGCTTGCGATACCACTTAGTTTTCCACTCGCCTTTGGATAAATACACCTGTACATTTAAGAAAGGCAGCCAGTTTTCTGTGGGTTTTTCCCTGGTGAATTTAATATACTGTGATTGTTGGTTTAGAAGATTGAAGCATGTGTCCATTTCTGCATGCGTAGGACATACAATGCAGCAATCGTCTATGTAGCGACAGTAAAGGGTAGGTTTGCGCTCTAACACAGGGCTCTCCACCCTGGACGTGAATGCTATGGCTAAGGAGGGTGCTAGTCTTTGCCCCATAGCTAACCCTCTAACCTGTCGGTAGTATTGTCCAGCCCAGCGAAAAACGTTGCAGTTTAAGCACTCACTGACAAGCGTCATGACCTGCCCAACTGAAAACCCAAACATGTTAACCGACCCTTGATGTTCTGTAAGAAGCTCGAATACTGCTTGCAACGCGGCGCTATTGGAAACATTGGTGTATTGAGAGGTGACATCGAATGACTCTATCACGCACTCTCGTTCGAAACGTGCATTGCGCAGGTGCTCTAAGAACATGTTGGTGTTGGAAAGATGCGCTGTAACATGTTTTAGCAACTGTGTGACTATTATGCTGAGCAACCAGGATATTTTGTCGGTGGGACCTCCAACGCTACTTATTGTAGGCCTAACTTTGAAGTTTCGCGGGTCCCCGGAGGTAAAGGTGGCACCGGTCAGTTTATGGGTTTTTATTAGGACGTAAAGAACAGGGCAGGTGGGGTGGTCGTGCTTAAGGCGAGCAATAGTTGTTTTAGAAACCCCTGCTGTTTTCCCTATCTCAATCCACACTTTATTAAGGCGCCGGTATTGTTTAGTAAATTCCTTGGCCGAGGATGGGCGGTACAACGTGTCATCCTCCAGATGGGCTTTAGTTATGTTCACGTCCAATTCATGTGGTATCACCACGAAATCCCCTCCCTTGTCGCTGACCGAAACTCTGATCTCCCCAAGAGATGAAAGATCACGTAGTTCCTTCAGGCCGCGCCTTTGCGTAGGTGTGAGATTGTTTAATTGACGTTTTTGGGCATGACGCTGCAAAATGGCGAACACCGATGTAGCAAACAACCTGAACTTTGTGTCCACCGCAGGTTTGGGTTCTTGGGGTCTGAAGAACGATGAGGGAAAAGGTATAGCAGGTAAAGTTGGTTCCGCGACGTTTTGCCCACATTGTTCTTGCTGTTCGCGCTTTGCTCTATATCTGAGGCGGTCATGTACGAAGTGAAGGCTGCTCACGATCTTTCGCGCGACCATAGGCCCTATTGATTGAGCAGGTGCGAAACATGGGCCTAGATCCCCTCTTTGCGATAACCTCTTTGCGTTAAGCAACATCATCCTTCAGTGAAGAAGTTAAATAAATACTCATATATGTATGCGTACGCGCAACTGATGTAATGGTTCAAGACAAGTGGTTTTTGGGTCAATTATCAGAATATCCCTGTAAATAACTCGCGCATTTACCGCGACATTCATAGTCAAACTTGGTCAGATTAGTTCTCCGCGTGAAAGTAGATCGAAATCAAACTCATGTCTTTTGGAGTGGAATTTTCCTCTGAAACACGTCTTATCACCATCCACGTGTTGAACAAGCCAAATTGGGGGAGGGGGGGGGGGGGGGGGCGGTCGTACGGCGAGATTCTTTGGGTGGCACTATGGGCAGACGAGGTCTGAGCGCCATCCTACCACCCCGGCATCCTGTCCCGCGTTGCGGTTGCCTGGATCTGCTGACAGAGCAACTCGTCCATCCAGCCATCATCCGAGCGTGAAGAAGTACGTTGAAGTAACGGTACTAGTGGTTTTTAGGGTATACGGATGAACGAAAGTTTCGAACTAGCTAACAAAGCTCATCTGAATACCCAAGTGAATGTACTGTCAAAACAAGGAAATTTCTATGGAAGCCCAATGAATACTCTGTTAGAATAAGCTTTCTGGAACATCCGAATAAATACTTCTAAAATGTGGATTTTTCAAACTGCTGAATGATTAAATTACCCGAACTTCTGGCTTTCTAAAGTTCTTCAACATCTCGGAGGTGCTAGGAATGACTCCTATCAAAGTTAAATACGTGACGTGAAGTTGCATGTAAAGACTAGTTTCTTCAAAACCCTATCAGTTCCATGTAAAGGTGCAGTACATTAGAAGTGAAACTTAATCCCAAGGGTTTGTTACGTAGAGGTATCTGTAACTCTGTACGATCCCTTCCACCGTAGGGTAATGCCGGAAAGGTGGACGAGTTGCCCCATCATGCAGATCCAGGCAAACTGCGACGCTTGACCCTAATCGGGTGATAGTAGTGCGCCCCAAACTCAGCCTGTCTATTGTGCCACCCAAAGAATCGCTCCATACGACCAACACCCAGCCAAATTGTGCCTTCTACATTCATTTGTCGTCGGATATAGGGCCCTTGGTGTACTTGCAGTCCGCCAATGCATTTAATTTCACGGCTAAATCACGATCAGACGGCCCGCGCATGTTGTGTAGAATTCATCTTGTGGCAGCCAGCACAGTCACGAACCGCTCCGCCGAAGTGGACCGTGAACTGCACTTTCGGACCCTCCGAAAACGGGTTTCCGACACTTCTATGCGTTATGACGTACATCATTGGAATTAGCGTGATGAGAAGGTCTAGAGTATGTTGATATCCACAACCCATGGAACGAGCCCATGCCTTTAAACGAGGTTTGGGCGAGATCATTCATTCTCCAAACTTTGAGGCAGAACTAGCCGAATAATGCCAATTTTTTCTACGATGAATAAGCCAATTTATACAACCCAAATGAGAAGAGGTGGTGATCCAATTGTCCGCCGTGATTGTCCTCTTATTTCATGGACGTCACACTGCCAAAAGCAGAGTGCTTGGTAAAGCACCGGTCACATCACAGATAACGCGCAAAGCTATTCACTCCACAAATTAGTCGCGCACCTCGTCATGACTCACCTCTAGCCATGTCAGGCCAGCAATCCTTTCATACCTATCTTTTTTTAAAGCAAAATTACGTCAGCCGCGCACAGTCCTATGATGCGAACTGTGGAGGCCTGTTGGGTGCTCGTTTTCTGATGATGTCCTCCTTGTCTTTGTGTCCTCATGAACTTCTCAGAATCACTTGGAATCTAGTAACAATGAAGTCACCTTGGCATGAAAATATCCGCTGATCTGCATAGTTTCAAATTTTCCACAATTTCAAAGTCGTGTGAAGTCACACACATCTGTTCTGCATCTTTTCGTACTCTCTGAATGAGATTATGAACAAGTTCAAGATTCCCTAGCTACATAGCATGTGGAACAAACATTGCAATAAAACTATATCGAATGTTAGCTGCTGAAACTCTGAACTATAATCTAGACACTATACATAGTACGTCAACCGTGAAATGAAGGAGAGAGGAGGCTAGTTAGTACGCAATCCATACAATCCCTATACGATAAACATGCTGAATGAGATGAACGACAAAGAAAACAAGGGAGCTGACAATTTTTCCCGAATGGAACAATTACTAAACAGCAAATACATTCGAATTCTGCAAAACTTCTCAAAAATAAATATCTTAAACTCTCACTTTCATAGTAGAAACTATAAAACTGATGAAGGCAGGTTAGCCCATTTAACGATACCTACATTGCACGTGGCGCAATTGAAGAGAACGTATTTTGAGGGTGTAGAGAAAAAAGTTAACGTAATGACAAACAACATGAAAAGAAGAAAGCCAAAGGATCACGGGGTAAAAGATAGTTTAACAGCACGAAACGCCTCGCTAGAGGAACTCACAACGACGAGACATTAAAACGAATGACTATATTGATAAGTCTTCGGGTAAAATTAGTAGAAAACACTCGGTAGAAAACTCCTCGAGCATGGCAACATTTTACCCAGCTGTCATTCCCCGTACCTGAAAAGATGATATGAGCATAAGATTTTTTCAAAAAAAAAAAGATAAAAAAGATTAGCTATAAACATTGATGTTTCAGCAATATGAAATGTGCCGTAAAGTAAAAAATAAGAGAGTGAAAAAGCCGTGCTCAAGTTTGTGGATATCTACAAAAGCATATGGAAAGAAAGAAGTTCTTGAATGCCATGACTTGGGTACACCTACTCCAAAAGTCTCACAGCAATCTAACCAGTGAGAGGATACGTAGTGGCGTGCCGACGCTGATTTATTTTTTATTTCATGTTGTGTTCATGACCTCGTTTCAGTCTTCCAAACGTAAAACGGACAGAATTTCGATGCACCGTTGCATGAGCTACGGAATGGTGTATAACATGTGTTCACAAGTTCTGACATGGGTCGGTTTTCTGCCGAAGTACTGGAGAATGGAAAAGTAGAGTCATGGACGAAAGGATGAGGATGGAAAAAGTACAGTCCTACGGTTATAGGGTAAGGTTTGCCCTTAATGGCAGTGTAGAGCAGGAGTCCCGAGATGACCTGCATCCCCCTCCCCCCACCAAAATTGACAAGTTTTCCGCTACATTGATTTTTGTCGCCCTGCCATCGGCTCCAGGAAGAAGCATCCACAGATCCAAAGCATTTCCCGGATTTTCCTCTTTAAGTGGTCTTATGACGTATATAATGTACCAAGAAAAGTCCTCTTCCCGAGACTACAGATCCTCGTGAAGTCAGAAAAAAATTCAAGGTATGCCAAATTTGCGCGCCTACCGAGCTCAGCCGAAGCAGCCTGGCTGAGAACTACGGTCCTTACACAAGAGCTCATAAACTGAGCTTCCATGAAGATGTACAACTTGTTGTCTGAAACAACCTCTGTGCCACTGCCATTTCCGTCAAAGTTCCGGATTTTCGAACTTTGGGGCATTTTTTAGGATTCCCCGGAAAGCTCATGTAATGGTAGGATTATGGGCGTACTCAGCTTCTCATTCTGCGTCGATTCATACATAACATTCCTACATTTGTTCGCGGGAAACCCGATTTCTGAAAGAGGGGAGACGGCACAAGGGGCCGTCTCCCCCATGGTGGCGAAATAGTGTGCAGAATGAGGAGAGTTTTCTCTGATTGGTCGTGATAATATTGTAAACAACTGAGCACGGAGTCAACGTGAGCGAGTGTACTACAATGCATCGGTTTCAACAACTACCACAAGTGAATAATGTCCGCGTTAAAAGTGTTAAAAACATAGGATTGAAACTTGTCAAGAATGAATTACTGCTAAAACTGAGAAGATCGGACACGAGAAGCTGCCACAATGGCTATAGTATAGTCGTCAAGGCAACTTGTATATTATAAAAAAAAAACTATAATATATTTTACTAACGGATGGTATAAAGAGAAGCCATGAAGAACCACCGCCAATCTTATCGTCTTTGTTCCTGGGTTTTATGACGCTTTCTAGTTGAGGGTGAAGGTTTTACTTCCAGCTACTCTCAAAATGAACATAGTAATGAATATTCAAATATCGTATGCCAATGCAGGGAATAGTCGGTAACACCCACAGACAATGAGTCACCCGATAACAAGCGCTTTCGCAATATGCCACATTACCTTGCCCTTCATTTCACAGAAAATGATAATCGAATTAACTATTTTGCGAGCAACCACACGTAGGGGATTATTTGTATAAAAACGTGGAGAAACGCTGTGTAAATGTTGTTCGAAAGCTATTCTCAATCTTCCTTAGCAAGAAAAACCCTGCTGCTCTATTACTGTTGAAAAGTACACATCTATGACTGAGAAGTTTCAAAATTTATAGGCATATTTATCGACAACAACACCAACAGAATTTAAAAAAGCAAAGCGATAAATGTCATCATACCTCCTGCAATAGTATATTTCTTCTCACAGATTACCATTTGAACCATGGAAAAAATATTAACTTTGTTTCATACAGGTATTTTTATGCGTAAACGAAATAATAAGGAAAAAACGTAGAAATCAAAATAAAATGAAATATGCCGAAATGCAAAGCCTGACCGTTCCGCTCTTTCGTTGGTCTTCCAGCTCCTTTTGCGCCTTTGCTTCTATAGCTCGAATATCTTCCATTGTTAAACCATGCCAATTGTCCATCCAACAGAACACCTCACGATGAAACTTCGAGAACAACCGAGGATATTGCTGAAGCGAACGAAGGGATGATTCAGTAAAAACTGGCATTTTTAAAGGAATGCGTGGATGCCGGAAAAAACGCACTGTGTGAGTGTAGCTTTCTACCATCTTTTGGAGGCCAAACCATTTAAAATGGACGCTGACTAGCTTGTAAGCACACATAACCGGTTCGACAGTTTCTCTCCATGATCCACTCAGCGGTCCACTGAAATATACTAGGTGGATGGAGGAACACTTCGAACCCCACTATACGCATAAGCAACTGAAAGAAACAGGACAACCAGAGTGAAGTGAGAAGCTGCAATTAAAGGACAGGCAAAAACCTAGTAAAATCCGAGGAGATCTGAAACGTCAAAGACATTTTTTTTTGTAGAAAATGGGATATTAGCATATGCGATGTTGCAACAGAAAGATATACAAAGGATTTTGTATAAGGTGAGAAAGAGTCTGCCTGCAACGACTAGTGCACTCCCTGTACGCTGATCGAAAACGAACCGATTTTTCAACCTAGCGCGGTGGAAACAACATACAAACAAAACTTTACATGCCCGATTCAATTTTTAAACATTTTTCCATGGAGATGACGAGAGAATGGGTCTATGCTGCACCGCGGTGATTGCCACCTACTTGCTCCCATGCTTCTTCCAAGTAAGCCCTTGGCACGTCCAAACTTTGACAGCATGTATCATGCGCTTGCATTTCCAAAGCGCCCATCTGATAGAATGGACTTTAGATAGGGATAATAAGAGGTCCTCTGCTTTTTGTTACACCCCTACACTGTTGTCGCCTTATGAGACACCAATGAATCACGTCAGAAGAAGACTGACCGTTACTAAAAAGATAATTCATCCGAAAATGAGCCGCTCCCTTCTAATTTTGTCCAGCTAGTCATTCTGAGCGAATCTGAGAGAAGAGAGACGAAAATGAGAGGAAGCCTCGCACAATCGACGACAAGAACAGGAAATGTCACGGAAGCAGGATGAACAGAACCAGTCCAGCTTTAGGAGTTTGAAAAAGTAAAAGTCATTTCTTAAAATATAGCTACATATGGCATAGCGGAAAGAACGCGGGGATGTGAAAGAGGATGACTACTTGCAATCTGATTCAATGATTGGATCTCCACTTCTGCGAATGTTTAGTAAAAACAGCGAGAATTGAGAAATATGTCAGCTTTGCTTACTTAATTTCCCTCGGGATCCTCTAAGATTGAATGGTTACACATCATCCTATATTTCCCATACTTTTGTTTCTCACAAGATGTTAAGCCGAACAAGTCGTTTTCGAATACAAATTAATTCACCAAAATTTGCAAAAAGATTTGATATATGTAGGTGCCAAATGTAAGGAAAACACACGGAAACCTATTCCTGCAAAGAAAAGAAAGCAGAGAGGGCATTGACTCACCGTCCAGTCTTAGAGCTCACGTATGTGCTTGGAGTTGTGGATGGCTGGATATCACCAGCGTGGAGAAATTCGTTGTCATCAGCGATGTTGATATGAACCACGTCCCTTTTAGCTAACTCCTCTGGTGGAAGACCATGAGCCTACAGAGAGGGAGAAATAGTGTAAGCAACAAAAAAAAGAAAGAGAAAGAAACGGAGCTAGAGCTTACATTAGGAGTGGTACCTCGATCAGGAAGATGAATCGTTTCGATTTTAACAAAGAAGTTCTCTTTCATGTAGTCAGGGTTCTGAGAACACTAAGTGAATTCAACAAAACAAATGAAGGTTATTAACGTAAAACAAGCGGAAACTGCTAGCAAAACTTACAGTAAGGACAGTTTTGCAATACGGGTAGGCGTTCCACGCTTCCTCGTGAATAGCAAGTGAGCCCTTTGGCGCTATTTTCCGAATAATGGAGGGAACCTTCCTAAAGGAAGGAATAAGACGAGCAAACTAACAAACGGAATCAGCTTTAAAAACTAACGATTGCAGGTGGTAGATCTTGTGGGTATATTGACCTTTGGAAAACTTTCCATTTAATAATGGTACATCCTCAAATGGTTCATTTTTGAGGACCTAAACAGCAACTTAAGGTAGTGAGAACAAAAATGGAAACAGAATTATCAAGGCGAGTAAGAGTACAAACTTCTACTCCTTCTCCTCCACCGGTTTCCGCTTTAGACGCTTCTGCAACCGACCATAACTGACCAACTTGGTACTCCTCCACGGTCATGGGAAGAACCACCCGGCTGAAACGAATTATTAGGAAAAATTGAGTGGCGCCACCGCTTCTTGAAAGGTGAACAACACAGGTGTGGCTTACATGATTTCCCTTCAGTTCCTTACACTTGATACGCTTCTTAATATTGACTTGATAAATAGAAAAATAAACTGGTGAATGAACGGGCTCATACAATGCAAGACAGAATTTTAGTTCTTATTTTAAGTGTTGGGGTGGAAAGGGGACTATCCAATTCATGCGTGCTTTTGAAAAAAAAAAACCCCATAACTCCACCTGATGCTAACAACAACTCCGAAGAACCAGCACTTGCTGGTTCTTCGGAGTTGTTGAGTCCTTCCCAAAGCCTTGTTCAAAAACGCTTCCAAAATCAACTCTCCCAATAGACCCAACAAAATGAGAATTGTGGTCAGGCTAGCAGATGGTCTTACCGTAACTTCCGGCCGTGATATGAGATGTAGTCCGCTCGTAATTATACTGCGTTTCACCACGGACGATAGTTGGGAAGACAAAGGGAGGAAAAGCACGCGGGACATGTGCAGTATGTGGAGAGGAATGTGAGAGAAGCAGATTATCCGCACAGTTAAGGGCAATTTATACTGGATGCGTGCGACTGACGCGCGTGCGTCTATATGATCAACAATAGGGCTCAGTCGCATAGCAGTCGCAGCTCAGACGCACGCGTTTACGGCCTCACGGCGGCAGCGCGTTCTTTTCATTGAAGATATATATGCAGTGTTGACCGGTCTTCATGGAAAATCCCTTGCAAATGGATGTGTGCGAGTGATGCGCGACTGACGCACGCAGCTAGTATAAATTACCCTTTACTCACCTATTCGTTTTTGGAACAGTTTATATACTCGATTCATTTTGACAGTGCTATGGCACCGAGCGCAGTCGGCCAAATCGTTGATCCAAAATTATGCCCGCGTCATCAGTGAACTTTTTGACTTGCTTCCTCGTATAAGTGTCATTCTTAGAACAGCAATGTAAAGAAAGATGCGACTAAGCTCATGAAGACGCTCATCGAAGACTGATCTGGAGTCAGCGGTTGTACCGCTCCACACATCTCCATGCAAGCAGCACCGTTACGGCATCCACACACTCGAAACGAATCGACTGTACACGGAAGACAAGCAAAAAAAAAAAAAAAAACTAAGTGATAAGGGTCTAACGAAGTTCAGACTATGTATGAGTACCGATTTTGAGTTGAGAGGGTGCTTTCAATCTCTTACGCTCGAAAATTAGAGTAATACTTCCTGCTCATCGGACTGAACTTCATTTTGAATAAATCCACTTTCAAAAGCTGGATTGCCAATCTCACCCACGTCCTTGCATATCTGATCTGACTGAATGAATTCTAGTAAAGTCAGAAATCCAAAAACTTTTGAGAAAGCGAACCAAATTAGCACTGCATCGCCTCTTGAATTCAGTTAAAAAGCTTAGACGAAGTAGGATCAGAGCTTCTTTAACGGCAACAGAAGTGCTTCAATAAAGAGGGTGAATCAGATGAAAACTTCACGTAACGTTGGAGATTTAGCAGAAAAATTATATGAAAACAATGCCAAATCACAAATGTTTGGGCTTGGATGGAACCATCCTTAAAACAAATGAAAAATACCAGAAAAAAAAGAAAGAAATCGAATACAACTTACTATTCCTTCACAATCATAATGGAGAACAAAGCTAATGAGAATACTGACGAGATCCAGTGACGTGCGACTGCTACAACTACCCTTCCTGCTACGAAGCCGGGAACGCTGAAAGCGTTTAACATACTTAAATTTCGAGATACTAAGAACGAGGATTTTGGGAATAATTGGCGACAGGGACTGGAGGCGAAGAATCGTAATCGATCAGATCGGTACATTAGATGAAAAGCAGAGATATGAAGAAGCCAGAATAGCGGAACCGAAAGTGGAAAATATCCCACAAAGCACGGGCTTAGTGGATGAAGAGAGCGAATGGCATGTAAGAGGAGGAAAACAACAGCGAAGATGACAACTAAAAGGGAGGAAAGTGCATTCAGCAGAACGTCATTCCTCATATAATCGATACTACTACGCCAGGAAACAGGAACACTTCACCACGAAAGATACGGAAGAAAGCGACGCATCGCCGAACAAGCAGCGAAGCGTTGACTCAGCAGCAAGGGTCCGTGTGCACCTGCGTGTTGTCATCACTACGCAGGCGCCCGCCATGCCTGGCGCTCGGCGGGACTGCGAGGGACAGCCGAGCCCAGGTAAGGCCCGGGCCCAGCAGCGCGGACCCAACAGTCGTGGTCTCTGCAGAGCAATGATGTGCAAGGAGAGGAAGTCGTTGCACGTCATCTGGGCAGGCAGCACTATCGATCCGGGGCTTTTCGGCGAACGCCGCCAGCTTCGTCCCTCACAGAAGCCGTGGCACCCCACCTGTGCCCGACCCGCCACACGGCCTGAGGGGGCAGCGCTAATGACAACGCACTTCCGCTCCGACCCCTTTCGCTCAACCCTGTCCTCTGATCTAGCCTGTGATTCGTCGAACGCGTTTGCTGCTAACACTGTGGCCTGCAGCACTTGTCAAAAACAAGGTTGTTATGCATTAAAACTTTGGAAAACTCTATTAGGTGCGTTGCAGTGGGGCCATCGCTTTCAAAGGATACGGAGACATTACAAAATCATAAAAGATGTCTTGTCACCAGATCGGTTTTCTTTGGAAATTTTCGCCTAGGCTGTACTCAAAGGAATATTTGATGCCCTGGTCACGGAAATCGCACTAGTTTCCTACATTAGCCCCGTTTTGGTAGCGATATGGTGAGATTGCACTGTGGTGGGATTAAAAACAAAATCTCAATTTTGACAAGGAACTGGTGAATCCGATGAGGCACTATCCCGCTTTTCAGCCCAAAAATTTTGAAAATTTCATCACTGACTGATTGAGCGGTCCTTGAAGGTGATGAACACGAATATCGTATCCACTTTGTATCGCAACTTCACCTATCTTAAGGGGTTTTTACAGTTTTCAGCATTGTGCGGCGCGGCATGGCGCGAGAAGTGAACCGCTGTGAGCTCACTTCTCGCCTCGAATGAACTTCCAGTTTGCCTCATTGCCGCAGCGGCAAAGAATGCCACGAAGCATTTCTTGCCGCAGCTCGCAAGACGAGCTCGCAAACTGACGCGCCGAGGCGAAAACTGTGAAAGGACCCTCCTTGCGGCAAATGACGCTGCGAGCTCGCACCCTATGCTTAAGCATAGAGCGTGGCGCGTCAAAACTGTAAAAACCCCTTTAGCTACCAAGCTAAGCTTTGAAGTGTGCATACCTGTACGTTGGGAAGGTCAAAGTAGTTCCTCCACTCTGAAGTGATGGTTCTGACGCGTCTTGACACGTACCACATGGAACTGGACATGCCCTGCTCCTTTCTGACTCGTTACAAGCAAAAAGATGTGTGTCAGAACGTATCAGGCCGGCAGAGGACCACAACGAAACAATGTCGCTGCGCTCCTGCAAAGCGATTGCGGAGAAGTGCAAGTACTATTGGCATGAATATAGACTTAGGGGAGAAATATTACGTCTAGGATGGAGGAATTCTAGCTTTAACGATAGGCCTGGAGTATAATAAATTAGAAAATTTTCGCTTGGGTTTTACGTCTGAAAGGTTGCTGAATATACAGGAAGCTCCAAATGTCCGCAGTCAAGAGGGCCTGGCCACGGCGCGGCTCTTTGATCAGACACAGGCGCTCTCTATGCTGCCTCTGGTTTCTCTGACTGCAGACAACCAGTGGCAGCATGCAGAGCGCCTGTATCTCTGCCTAAAGCCGCGTCGTGGCCACGTCCCTCTTGACTGCGGACATTTGGAGCTTCCTGTAAGATCTCTAAAACAATCACAAAGCTGTTGCATGATGCGTAAAAAAGATTCTCAAAAAGAAAGAGCTTTGTCGCCTTCGACATGAGATCTAGCCCTCGCGTTTCAAGAAGCACTATTCGTTGTTGTAAAAAGTTGAATGCTGCATTTACCATTAACTACAGTCCTTCTCAAAAATAATTGACTCACACTGAACCGCCCATCAGCTCCGCCACGTCACACCACGTACAGTCTGTCCGAAACGACGAGTCCGCCCACGCACGCGGGGATCGAGAGGCGGCCACGCTTGCCAGCAATTCACGTCATCATTTCTAATCCCTGTATCACTTTTTATCTTTATCTTAATGGTATCGACCAATGATTTGGCTGTGATGACGTGGCAGCTAACAGCATACCTCCCAGCCGCGCCGCCTCTCGATCCTCGCGTGCATGGGCGGACTCGTCGTTTCGGACAGACTATATGATCAGGGTCAAATGTCCGATGGGAATTTCCCATGAGGGGGTCATATGGGAGGGGGCTGGGAAGGGGGGGGGTCGTATTGCAGAGGTGTGAGTGGAGTACGTGGAGGGGTGGCTTGACCATTGAATGTAAATTCATGATTTTTTTATGACATGACAAATGACGTTCCGCCCAAGAATGATCACGTAATTAAAGCAGGACTGGTTGGCAGCGTATGAGAGAAATCTGCTTCAGCGCATTCACAGGTTCGATCCCCGGCGCCTTCCATAAATTTTTGCACCGGTCGGAATCGCTTCAGAACCAAATGTGGAGTAAAGAGGGTGGAAATGTTTAAAAAATAGAGTGTGGGTGGTGAGATCAATCGATTGCACATGCTAGGATTCGCCCGCAGGGCCCGTCAGAACGTGAAAAAGTAGGGTGACCTAGACCTCGTGCTGAAGTCCTCTGACTCCAAATCAACAAATGCTTTTCTATATGTTCATGGAGAACGACCAGCTCTACATTTTGCCAGAGTTTTAATTTTCTAGAACTTCACATGCTTCTGGGAGCTGATGGGAAAATTTTTCAATTTTTCGGGTCTGCGAGGGGAAATTTCCCATCTAACTTAGGCAAGCAGGAGCAATTATTGGGGTGCGATAATGGAGACGAGGAATCAGTGATTGGAGCTCTATTACGTAAAGGTAGTGAAATTCCTGTGATAGACAAATTGTCTTCATGGGAGTTGAAGAAGTGAAAACCTCGCAATTTGAACAGATGGTGAAAATGGAGTAAATCTGTTTGGCAAATCACCGAAAAGCAATTTGCAGATATCACGAAAACTTTTCTTCTATGAGTTTTAGTTGAGGAAATTTCCCATTTGAGTACAGAATCTGGCTCCACGGAGTTCGCTCGTTTTCCCGCAATTTAGATGGGAAATCGATGGGAAATTCGCCAAATTTCCCATCGAGCTCCCAAAAACATATGAAGGTCTAGAAAATTGAAAGTCTGGCAAAAGATAGAGCTGATCGTCCTATAAGGACAGATGGAAAAACATTTGAGTCAGAGAACCTCAGTGCGAGGTCTAAGTAACCCTAGTTTTCCATAAACTTGCGCCCCTTGTTGGCGAATTCTCGCATGTGTTATCGATCGATTTCGCTTCCTTCACTTCATTCTCAAACCTTTAAATCCTCTATAATCCACACTAAATCCTGAACGGTTCCAACTTGTGCAAAAATTTTTCGGAGGCGCCGGGAATCGAACCCCTGGGCGCCAACGCTGAAACCGATTCCTCGCATGCGCTCCCAATCAGTCCTGTTTTGACACGTGATGACATGATTGTTCCTGCTGGCAGTCTGGTCCGATCGGATAAGGAAGGATGTATATCGAGCTCAAGGTTGTTTTAGTTCCAATTTTGGGTTTTTAATATGTTTCTTTTGTGTTTTCTTCCTTGAAACTGTTCAGTGTTTCTGTGTACAGAGAAAACATACAGGAGCAGAAGGGTGGGGGGGGGGGTCGTGAAAAGGTGGGGGTTGGACGAGGGAATAGGGGGGGGGGTCGTATTGAGGGTCGGTTTTTCCCATCGTCATGCTTGACCCTGTGTATGATAATGCATATAGTCTGTTTCGCCAGCGATGATGGTTGAGTATTCGTGCACAGTGTCTCTTTTTCCCTGCACCCTCTCCAATCTCTGCGCACTTTTCCGTCCTCTTCTTCTCCTCTTCCCCAACTATATATCTTCCCTCGTGGAACAGGCTATAGATGATGCGGCACGGCTTAGCAGATGGGTGTGGTTAGAATCCTCCACGTCTTTCTACGTCGTTATCTCCAGCAAACAGATCATGGGTCGACATGTTAGAGATGACTGAAGACAACGTTCGACCGTGATAAGCAATTATGTCTAACATGTTAATCAATGATCTTGTTAGAGATAATGACGTGGGGGAGCACAAGCGTTGCGGAGATCCTTCTATCTCAATCTACAGCACTATCATCATGATCATGACTTATAATAACGGGCTTAGTCTGTTTTCATGTCTGTCTGTATGTATGTACAGGAAGCTCCAAATATCCGCAGTCAAGAGGGACGTGGCCACGACGCGGCTTTAGACAGAGACACAGGCGCTCGGCATGCTGCCACTGGTTGGCTGCAGAGTCAGAGAAGCCAGAGGCAGCATAGAGAGCGCGTGTGTCTGATCAAGGAGCCGCGCCGTGGCCACGCCCTCTTGACTGCATACATTTGGAGCTTCCTGTATGTGTGTCAGACCGTTACGAAATTCTACAATTGGTCAGTGATCGTGATTGTGAGATCATATAAAAGCTTAGGAATGGGTGTGGTATGGTTGAGTGGGGTAAGGATGGGATCGAGGAGGAGGTTGGACAATGTGCAACGGGTCCGTCAGTGGAGTGAATACAGAGGGGCTGCGCCGGCGCCCAGAAGTGGGGGAGATGGGTCCACCACTGTGATGAGGGCGCGCCGGCGCCCAAAAGTGGGGAGACGGGTCCAACGCTGTGATAAGGGTGCGCCGGCGCCAAGAAGTGGGGGGACGGGTCCAACGCTGTGATAAGGCTGGGGAGTCGGGTCCAACGGTGTGATAAGGGGGCGCCGGCGCCCAAAGTGGGGGAGACGGGCCCACCACTGGGATAAGGGTGCGCCTGCGCCAAAAGTGGGTGGAGACGGGTCCACCACTGTGATAAGGGTGCGCCGGCGCCCAAAGTGGGGGAGACGGGTCCACCACTGTGATAAGGCTGCGCCGGCGCCCAAAGTGGGGGGAGACGGGTCCACCACTGTGATAAGGGTGCGCCGGCGCCCAAAGTGGGGGGAGACGGGTCCACCACTGTGATAAGGCTGCGCCGGCGCCCAAAGTGGGGGGAGACGGGTCCACCACTGTGATAAGGGTGCGCCGGCGCCAAAAGTGGGGGAAGACGGGTCCACCACTGTGATAAGGGTGCGCCGGCGCCCAAAGTGGGGGGAGACGGGTCCACCACTGTGATAAGGGTGCGCCGGCGCCCAAAGTGGGGGGAGACGGGTCCACCACTGTGATAAGGGTGCGCCGGCGCCCAAAGGTGGAGAAACGCACGACGATCCAGCGTTGTGATAAGGGCGCCCGCGTCCAGAAAAGGAAGTTCGTCACGGCCTAGGTAAATTTCTTCATGAATGGTGCCCTGGCACCCGTTCCGGCTATTCTTTCTACCTATGTGACCTAGGTGCACGTTATTCCAATCCGTATTCCCCTCCTCATTCCAGTCCATTTGTATCTGAATCGACCCCACCCTTCACTCTGTTTTTATACATGGGCAGATCCTTATCACTTGAGTTACCACAACAACCTGCTAAAGATAGATAATTTCAAGAGAGCATTTCCACTGAATCGGCTACTTCCAATTCCAATTAACAACGGCCACTAAGGGCAACCAAAAGAAATTACTTCTCCCAGGTGGAGGAAGGCTACCGCTCACGCGATCGAGAGCTTTCCAAAAGTTGATGGACTTACTCGGGGGATACAGAATCTACTAAATCTGTCCACCCTTTTTCTGCATCGTATGCGGAGTATGCGAGCGAAGCGAGCATCAGTAGAAGTCTGGAAGTCCGGCGTTAGCCGGACGGCCAGACTGGTTTATAATAACGGGCTTAGTTTGTTTTCGTGTCTGTCTGTATGTATGTGTGTCAGACCGTTACGAAATTCTACAATTGGTCAGTGATCGTGATTGCGAGATCATATATAAGCCTAGGGATGGGTGTGGTATGGTTGAGAGGGGTAGGGATGGGATCGAGGAGAAGGTTGGACAATGTGCAACGAGTCCGTCAATGGAGTCATTACAGAATGGCTGCGCCGGCGCCCAGAAGTAGGGGGAACGGGTCCAACGCTGTGGTAAAGTCGCGCCGGCGCCCAAAAGTGGGGAGACGGGTCCACCACTGTGATAAGGGTGCGCCGGCGTCCAAAAGTGAGAGAGACGGGTCGACAGCTGTGATAAGGGTGCGACGGCGTCCAGAAGTGTGGGAGACGGGTCGACAGCTGTGATAAGGGTGCGCCGGCGCCCAGAAGTGTGGGAGACGGGTCGACAGCTGTGATAAGGCTGCGCCGGCATCCAAAAGTGGGAGAGACGGGTCGACAGCTGTGATAAGGGTGCGCCGGCGTCCAAAAGTGAGAGAGACGAGTCGACAGCTGTGATAAGGGTGCACCGGCGCCCAAAAGTGGGGGGACGGGTCCAACGCTATGGTAAAGCCCCGCCGGCGCCCAGAAGTGGGGGAGATGGGTCCACCACTGTGATAAGGGTGCGCCGGCGCCCAGAAGTGTGGGAGACGGGTCGACAGCTGTGATAAGGCTGCGCCGGCATCCAAAAGTGGGAGAGACGGGTCGACAGCTGTGATAAGGGTGCGCCGGCGTCCAAAAGTGAGAGAGACGGGTCGACAGCTGTGATAAGGGTGCACCGGCGCCCAAAAGTGGGGGGACGGGTCCAACGCTATGGTAAAGCCCCGCCGGCGCCCAGAAGTGGGGGAGATGGGTCCACCACTGTGATAAGGGTGCGCCGGCGCCCAGAAGTGTGGGAGACGGGTCGACAGCTGTGATAAGGCTGCGCCGGCGTCCAAAAGTGAGAGAGACGGGTCGACAGCTGTGATAAGGGTGCACCGGCGCCCAAAAGTGGGGGGACAGGTCCAACGCTATGGTAAAGCCCCGCCGGCGCCCAGAAGTGGGGGAGATGGGTCCACCACTGTGATAAGGGTGCGCCGGCGCCCAGAAGTGTGGGAGACGGGTCGACAGCTGTGATAAGGCTGCGCTGGCGTCCAAAAGTGGGAGAGACGGGTCGACAGCTGTGATAAGGGTGCGCCGGCGTCCAATAGTGGGCAAATGCCTGGACTCGGGTCCAACGGTGTGATAAGGGTGCGCCGGCGTCCAATAGTGGGCAAATGCCTGGAGTCGGGTCCAACGGTGTGATAAGGGTGCGCCGGCTTCCACAAGTAATAGGAATTCGCTAGGCGAGCCTATTCCTGCATGAGGGGTACGCTTATCCCGTTTTGGCGGACCCTCCTACCTAAATCACCTAGATGTACATTGTTTCCTTTCGCATCCATGTTCTCCTCCAATTCCGTTTGTGTCTGAATGAACCATTCATTCCTTTCCGTTTATATACACCGATGGACCCTTATCACTTGAATTACTACAACAACCAGTTGAGCCTAAATCATGTCAAGATAACATTTGCACTGAATTGGTTACACTCCATTCTTAACGGCCACTAACTTCTCTTATATGGGAGGGCGCAACTTGGTTCATATGGGAGGGAAGCTACCACCTACGAGATCAAGGGCTTCTCAGGAGGGAACGAAGGATGTAGATTTTATCAATTCATTTACACTTTTGTGTTTGCTTTCAACGCTGAGTATGCGAGCGAAGCGAGCATCAATTGAAGTCTGGAAGTCCGGCGTTAGCCGGACGGCCAGACTGGTGACTTATAATAACGGGCTTACTCTGTATGTGTGTGTTTGTGCGTTTGTCAGTGTGAAACGAAATCCGGGGGGCCCGGCCCAGAGCAAAGAAAATGCTCTAGAACGGGCCCACTGCCTCGGTAAGGGTGCACCGGCGTTCAAAAGTGGGGAAACGCCTGGAGTCAGGTCTAACGGTGTGATAAGGGTGCGCCGGCGTCCTAACCTGGAGAAACGCCTGGAGTCGGGTCCCATCGTGTGTTAAAGATGCGCCGGCGTCCAGAAGTGAGGGAAACTCCTGTGGTCGGGTCCAGCAGTGTGGTTAGGGTGCGCCAGTATCTAGAACTATGAGGAAGTCGGCTCCATTACATGATGGGTGCACTGAAGCCTATCCCTTCCACGTACAACAGCTAAGTGTACACTATAGGGCAATTTATACTGAATGTGTGCGACTGACGCGCGTGCGTCTATATGATGAAGAATAGGGCCCAGTCGCATCGCAGTCGCAGCTTAGACGCACGCGTTTGCGGCTTCGCGGGGGCTGCGCGTTCCATTCATTGAGGATGTACATATCGCGTTGACCGGTCTTCATGGAAAATCCCTTGCAAATGGATGCGTGCGACTGATGCGCGACTGACGCACGCCGCTAGTATATGTAGATTGCCCTTATCTCTTTCCACGTCCCTAATCGCTGTCCATTCCATTTATGTCTGAATGAACAACTCCCTTCCATCCGTTTATATACACCGGTGAATCCTTATCACTTGAATTGCCACAACACCTAGCTAAATGTAGATCATTTAAAGCAAACATTTGCAATGTTTGCTTTAAATGATTTACATGGTTATGCTCAATTATTCACACCCATTACGGCCTTGCAAAGGACATTGCTTCGCCGATATGGAAAAAGGCTACCGCTGACGGGATCTTGGGTTTTCAGGAGAGCGATCGGCCTGCACGGGAGGATAGATTCTGCGAAAGGTACATCAAACCCATTCAAATTTTTGTTTGCAATCAATGTGGGGATTGCGAGCGAAGCCAGCATCAGTAAAAGTCTGGAACGGCCATACTGGTAATATGCATAAGGGCACAACCTAGCAACTTTCGAATATGGAGCTCGTTTCTAACAGGGTATGGGATGGAAATTGGGCGGAGTTCCAGTCGGCTTCGATCGTGTTTCTTTTCTTATCAAGTGAAGATAAATTGTTTGTGATTCTTCCGAAAAATCACACTCCAGCTACTTCCACACGCATCGTTCCAAGAAAGCTCAACTCTTAAGAGGATATTTTTGAAAAATTAGCCAGTGTCCACGCAAAATTTCCGAGAACTCCCAACTTTCGATAACCTCTAGCAGTATATACTACTTGTACATATTTAGTTCGGCTCTTTGCCAAAACGCCAAGGTTGACGGCGTTCATCACTTGACCCACCTACTCACGAACGCTGTGGTCCTCCAAACAATGTATGGAATAGATTGCTGGTCTGGTTGGAGAACTTTCCACCCCTACCAGTGCTCTGTTATTCTGTCAGTGTTCTACTCTTATCTTTATCGCATTGTAGGCATTCCAACTTGGTACTACCTCGGAACCCCTGGAGCAAGTTGAAAACAAGGATTTCTCAAAAGCAAGTTGCAAACAAGCTGAAATAAACTAGTCTACAAGCTTTTGCGAAAAACAGCTTGCAAACTGGTATGACGTCATCATCAGCGTGGAAAAAATAGTTGCCGACTAGCTTTTCATTTCGCAACTATTCAACTAGGAAGTCAAAATCAACTATTTTACCAGCTTTCTCCAAAAACAACTATTTTACTAGCTTTGCGCTGATCTCTCCAGCTATCACGCAGAAATGAAAGAATCCTTCGCATGTGGTAAGGTATTTTAGCGGTTCCATATAATGAAGAGCGGCAGTTACATTACATACTCACAGCTTGTGTGAGTTTCAAATCTTTCTCTCAAATTTTTAAAATTCCTCAAAACGGGTAGTCGAATGATTCGGGCCACTCAATCAGTGGCTAGTGAAGCTACATATAATAACAAGAATAAAAGTTCGGAACAGTGAAAACTTGATGAGAATGCATGTCTTAATCGTGGGATTTGCATCTTTCAATCTCATGCAAAACACGGTTCCTAGGATTCCTGAGCTAGAACTGATGAGAAGATAAGCGATAGAAAGTTAAGTTTTCAGATTTTACTTACTCCTATCTATTCAGGAGTTTCAAGTTACTGACAGTATTGTTCTGTTTTGAGGGAGCTTTGCGATTATAAATAACTATAGATCGGTTGAAGATGACCATGTATGTACTACCAACAAGCTTGATTTATCTTCGCAGCATTCATTTCGAAGCATTGCAGGCAAGTGCTCTAATGAAAAACTATTCAAATCAATAGACTCTACATTAAATTAGAACTTCTCTAATAACCGTGCAGCACGAACGCAGCCCAAACAGCGTAATGCGTCGAGGAAAACCATCTCAGAGATTCCGGGACGACAAACGCAGCCCGAACACGTTTCAACAGCAGTTACACCGCGAGGTGAAAGCTTATTTCGTCGCCCCACGAGCTGCATTCGCCCCTGGAAGGCTGTGTTCCAGGGGCGATGAACTGGATTGCTTGTCTCAAACCTAGGAATGCAGCTCAATCTGGACACTCTGCAGCAGAAACGGAGCACATTGACAGCCATTCCCTGCTGTGGTGCTGCTATTAGGGGGGAAAGAATGCAGAGATACCCCTGTTCGACCTGCAAGGTAAGGTAACCTCTTGATTACCCATGCCCTATGGAGTGTCGGTAGCAGGACATAAACAAACATAAACAAAACGCTTCATTCAGCATAACATAAACAGAAGGCTTCATTCAAAGGATGAGGTCAAACACAAGCTAAATAATGGGTAATGTCAGCAAAATTAGGACGGATCAGAAAAATCCTATCAACAATCAAAAACGAAAATCTTCCTAGAAAAACGTAAACCGATCCAAATGAGAAAAATGAGATTCGGCAGAGATGGTCGATGTGTGAACAAACCAATTAACAATGAAGCAACGAAAAAATTACAAAACAGATTCGCAAAAAGAAAGGCTCCACCACTCACGCAACTGAAACCGTTTCACTCGTCAGAGGTGGTGAAATCCACAGAACGGCGCTTCTGAAAGAATATATTGAGGTTTAGAGTGAAACAGGAAAGTCGAAGCGTTGAGCACTTACTTTTTTCGGAGCAACGGTGTCATCATCTTTGACTGTATACTGCCGGATATCGCCAGTAAACAAAGCAATATGTTCATGATAATATGCATGAAAAATGCAACTCACAGCGCCCGTCCTAATGCCTTCCTGCAGAGTATTGACCATTGCGCGCGACAGGTTTTGCGCTCAATAAGTTGCTGCTCGCGGATCCGGTCGTTGGGGCCAAGCTTCAGGAAGAATCTGCAACAAATAGATGAGCGGTTGTTCGAGGAGGTCTGCAAACGTCATTTTTTTCGTCGATGTAAGTAAAAACTTACTCGGTAGGGGCCAGCTTAAGGGATTCAATTGTCGCTTCCAGCTCCGGTTGGCCAATCCCTAGACCTTCCAATAGAAAATCTGGAGAGAAAAACGTATTGTCCGCAAACTTCTGTATGCTTTAAGTTGTACTTACCAACAAGAACGGAAACGAGCTCCTCAGGCAGGTTGATCAGCTTCTCATCCTTAGCGTTCATACCCGTCAGGCGGCAAGCGTAAGTCCGCACTGCTGCGGGGGGATCACACGCCTGTAAAAGACGGCATTTGCTCCCAGCAAAATGATGCGAAGTGAGGTGAAGCTTACCCTCATGAAGTATGTTCTCATCAGATCAACACAATGAGTCATATGGTCCTCTGATCTTGCTCGGCGTGGACGTTGCCAATTCTGCAGCAGTTTGTTGAGGTTCATCTCCGACTACCTCCTACAAATTAGTTTACCCATGTAATAACATGTAATGAATAAATAACCTGAAAATAGGTGATCAAATTGCAGCTTAATTGACATGCACACCCAATTCCAAACAAAACTTCTTTCATTTTGAAATGAAATTATGTCCGACCTACGTCGTTTCCGCCGGTTGAACGGGCTCTTCCATCACCGAGCTCGAAGAGCTGCGTGTTGTTGAGAACGATTAGTTTCGGAAAAAGTCTTTTAACATCGTTTATTGCACTGAATGATTTATTTGAACTGTGTGTGAGTGGAGATGTGCCGAGAAAATGTAATGTTACTGAGCTCACATGGTGCACGCTGACTCGCTTATATGCAGCTCCTCCAAATTCATGAATTGTGAATGACAATCCAGAATTAAATCTCTGAAGACTTCCTTACCCATTCTCATGGCATATGTAAGAAATGAGAGTGCATGAAATATGTTCATGTAGAACTCACGTATTCTGCGTCAAGTCGAGGAAAATCACGTTAGGAAATTTGTTCACTAAACAATTCTATGGGCTGTGGAGCCGATTCCCACAAAGGCAAATGTAGCTAACTTTTGGTGCCTCGTAACGGATGCGTGCTAGGTCCTCGTCCTCTAACAGGCAGTTTTCCAAACGCAATGTCTTGAAGAAAACCTTTCATTCTGGTGTATTCTAATACCATATATCGCCTGCCAGACTACAGTTATACCCACCTGCAAGTTTCCGAAGCTCCATAGGTTGTTGAGAACCTCTATTGCACCCCTCCTGTTGTCGATGATTTCCACGTCCATTTCCATGTAGTCATCCATCTGAAGTACGAGTCTGGGATGCAGCACGCGCGATGGACGATGAAATGACGATAGCGGTGACGATGGGAGGAAGAAACACAACGGAAATCTCAAAGGACACTGAGGCGAGACTTTTGAAAATACGACTGTATTTTCTGCGTGGGACCTCAGTTGGGTCTGCGTGAGTTCGCCTTCATACTTGCGGGGGGAGGAACACAGGTGAAACGCAGTCAAAGCCTGCGTTTCACCTGCGATTCAGGCAATTAGCCCCGCTAACGCGTTCCGAATTCACCATTCGCTGCTCTTAGCAGCCCAACTGCAGCAGCTCCTCCTTTAGCAGCAGCCGCTGTATTCCTCTTCGATTGGGCGGAGACTTGCAGTTGTTGCTGCGTTCGACCTATCCGATTCTCTGAGATAGCAGCATCTCATCCCAGCTGCTGCCACCGTCCCTCCTCCCCCAGTTGCTGAGGAAAGCTTGTGCAGCAATTGAAGGCAGGATGGCAGCAACTGGGAGGAAACGCTGCTAAGGTTTTTACTCGACGCATTGCGCTGATTGGGCTGCGTTCGTGCTGCACGGTTATCAGTACCCCTGTTCGGGCATCTAATGTAGAAACGATTTCCTTTCGAACTTGAGACCCCGTTTAGACAATTTCGGACCTTGATTGAGAAATGTACGACTGCGGACCGTGAAGAGGTGATGTGAGCAGTAGTCGAAGATCGTCCAATCACAGCAAACTATGAAAATCAGAGAAGCGCATTGGATTTTATAGCTCTGGCACGAGCTGATCTTAGATTTGTGGCTATGTCGTGTCAAACAGCTTGGAGACGCCTCTGAATGTCATCAATAAAAATGTTGTGTTTTGAATTAATGTAATCTACAAAATGTTCCTGTTCTAACGGGTTCAATCCGGAACAACTATTTTACTAGCTTTTTATTTTGCAACTATTAGGTTGTTGCGAAGTTAATTGCCGTTTGCGGTGTGCTCATTTGAACTTTTCTCTCCCGCCCAATTTGAGCAACTGCAGCCCAATTTATGTGACCTCCTGGTAAGGCTTTTCCTTCTCTTTCGAATGCTGCTTGAATATTTTGGCTAGCTCTTCCCTGAGGGTTTTTGTGAAGTTGCGAACAAATCATGAGCCATGATTTTTGGGTGATTATGCTTCATGACCTCAAACTCGATCACTCTTCGTCGGAAATATGCGGTATTCTTGCTTTTGTTTTGGCTTGGAATCGCCTTCCCAACTGGCATGAGCTATTCGATTGCGAATTTTTCTTCCGTCGATTTTGAACACCAAAGCAACCATGGTCATGACCACAGGTTGTTCTCTGACGATCAAGCGTTGAGAAGAGTGTGGGTCCAATCATTCGGACTTCGAGGGCAGGGATGAGGGCTCACTATGCCACAGTTTCAAAACATTTGACTTTAATCGACATGAGAAGAAACCGACTCTGTTTTCTGCACAGTTTGAGAACTTCGTCCAAGATTTTATTGATGAGCTTTCGGCGCTTAGCGCCTTCTTCAGATCTTAACAAAATCATACAATATATGCATTACAATATGGGAATGGGGTGGTTGTTTTTCACAAATCGAACTCGCCGGCAATGAGGGAGTAATGAATTCGCCCCGGGACCACAGTGGGTATTTAAGGGTCGTGATACTGTAATTGGTCCTTCGCCGAATTGAGTTGCATTGTTGCCAAAATTGCATCGCCCCACTATTGGCCATTGTGTACCTCGATCATGTCGAAAGGGCATCGCTAGCAGCTGGAATACTCTTTTATAAACGTTACATCGACGGCGTTTTTGTAGTTGGAACAACACCTTCAGAGTTAGCTGCCACACTCTCGAATTTGAATTCTAAAGACGTTCATATAAAGTTCACCATAGAACCCGACAGGAATGGCTTCTTACCATTTCTGAACACTAGAGTTCGGATTCATGAGGGAAAGAAGGAAATACGCTGGTACAAGGAGAGTTCATCTAAGAACATAATTTTACATTCTCGGAGTGCTCATCCACTTCACATGAAGGTGAATGTAGTGCGGAACTTGGAGAAGACCAGCAAACGAATTTGCACAGAAGACTCAGAAAGTGATGAACAAATACAAAGCATCCTATTTGAGAACGGCTACACCACAGGGAATGCGAGTTCATGGAGACCATTCTCGACCCCTGACGGCATCGCATTGGTTCTGCCATACGTGAGTGATGATTCCTCCAAACGGATCAATCTCATCGTTCGGAAATGTGGCCTACCAGTGCGCCTTGTATTACGACCACCGCCAACACTCAAACAGATGCTAACTTCGTCTCGCCCATATGAAACGGAATGTGATCAGCGATCGTGTCCGTACTGCCGTAATCGAAAAATCTGCCGCTTACGCGGTACCGTTTACCTCATCACATGCACTGGGTGTGGCCAGCGATACGTAGAAGAATCGGAGAGGCCACTGAAGAAAAGATTAGATGAGCATCGACGAGCACTCGTGCACCCACAATCATACCCCCACAACGGTTTCTCAAAACATCGCACGGCGATGCACGCGAGAAAGTCTGCTCCAGATTTTGAGGTTAAAGTGTTGTATCGCCACCTCGAAAAACCTCTAGAAAGGAAGATCTTAGAGGCAAAAGAAATAAGGCGGTGGAAACCGGAGATCAACAACAAGGAGGAGATTGTGGAGGCTTTAAGACTTATTGCTTGATCGATTGTGGGAAAGCAAGAGGAACGGTGATAATTGGACGAAGGACCGATTAAAGTATCACTAGCCTTAAATACCCACTGTGGTCCCGGGCGAATTCATTACTCCCTCTTCGCCGGCGAGTTCGATGGGTGAAAAACAGCCACCCCATTCCCATATTGTAACGCATATATTTTATGATTTTGTTAAGATCTGAAGAAGACGCTAAGCGCCGAAAGCTCATCAATAAAATCTTGGACGAAGTTCTCAACCTGTGCTGAAAACAGAGTCGATATCGAATGAGACTTCGGGACAACAGCATACTAGTATATATGAGAAGAAACATGCAGAAGTGAACACCTCACGATCTGACAGATGACCAGCGTCTCACCCGCTGTGTCATCTTTTCTAACTTAATTTCTCGCCTCAAAAGCTACCCATTTCTACACCGCGTAACAGCTATCAATGGAGCTCGGTTCCTGTACGATAAAAAGAAACATGAATTCGAGGTAGACACGTCCTCTCATCTCCAAATTTTTGTAAATCAAGTCTTCGCTCTAGGGAGGTTGTGTCAGGAGTGTGCTGGTGCTGTAACAGTGTGATCCACTGCAGCCTTCTCCAACTAGTCGAGCACTAACATCAGAGTCCTGGTATTGTAATTTCGAGTTGATGCCAGCAAATCTGCCGAAGATGTGGTCGGCGGTGGCGAACAAAAACTGATTTTCCTTTTCTCCAAAGTAACATTAAGCCTCACTCTCCAAAATTCACACGCCAAAACTAATACAGTGAGTCGTTAAGGCTCTCACTCATTGACAATATTCCTCAGACCATTACCCCACTGTAGGTCTTTTTTCCGAGCTCCAGATGCAATCCTGCGACAGCAGCAGATTGCTGATCTGGAGCATGCTGAAATCGCCTTCCAAAAGTTTGCGGATCCTTGTGAACTCGGTTTTAGTTGTGGAGGCATGCATCTTCGCAAAATTGTCGGGGAGGATCTACTCAATCGAACGGTTGCTAAAGCGATGAAAAAACTGTGTTTGAGTCGAGTTACAACACTTTGAGCTGGTGTGTCCATTTCGGCAATTAATTTCGCAACAACCTAATATTTAGCAAGGAAGTGGTCAGGACAAGTAATTTACTGGCTTTTCTTTTAACAACTATTTGGCAAGAAAGTGGTGAAAAATAGTATTTTACCAGCTTTCGGAAAACTATGCGGATGCGATCTGAAACTAGTTTCTCAAAAGCTGGTTAAATAGTTATGGCAGAGGTTCTGAGATTCGTTTGCATTTTTCAATTTGTGCAAAGAGAGGCAACTTGGTATTTTCTATCCGAAACGAGGAGTCCACCCACGCACGCGGCGATTGAGAGGCGGCGCAGCTGGGACGGATGCTGTTGGCTGCCATGTCGTCCACGACATGGCAGCCAACAGCATCGGTCCGACAGCCAAATCCTTGGTTAATACCACGAAGATAACGATGAAACGTGATACGCAGATGATGACGTGGAGCGCTGGCAAACGTGGCAGTTCCTCAATCCCCGCGTGAGTGGGCGAACTCGTTGTTTCGGAGAGACTATACCATTCGTTTGCATTTTCTAATTTGTGCAAGGGATTCGGCACAGAGTTTAGATTTTAACATAGTCAAGTTCAGTCTGATATTTTGTCGGAATGCCCGCAATGCGATAAAGACAAAAATAGAACCCTGACAGAATAATGGTTAAAATGGATGGGACGCATCCATGATTATCAAATCATACGAAGTCTTGAAACGGGTAGGATGCCGTTAGAGAAACGGAGGAACCAGATGATAGGGAGACGAAAAGGTTGAGCAGCATTGAAACGCGGTACTGTGGAAAATGTTAAGGAAGGGGCCCAAAACTATGTAGCGATGCTCCGGCTCCAGTTGGGAGAAGATGTTGCTCAATGAGCTCAGACTGGTGTGCTAGGTGCGCCAGAGCGGCGAAGTGGTGGAGATGCTGAGACCTACCGATATGTGAGAGGTGTACAGGTGCTCGGCAATCCGGAATAAGTACGTCATCGGCTCCATCTACATGCAGTAGAAGGGTGCGCCGAGACACAAAGATAGCGAACATGCTTAAAAAGGGCTCAGTGACGGTGAAGAAGGCGCCGGTGCTCAGAGCGACGGTGAAGAAGGCGCCGGGCTCAGTGCCGAGGTAAATGCTTAAAAAGGGTCCATCCTAGATGAGGGAGAAGTGCGTCGGCATCCGCTGGTGAGAAAGACATCAACCGCTGTGCTCACAGTTGCGTGATGGGCACCTCGGAACTGGTTAGTAGGAGGATTCGAAGGTTTTTTTTTACAATTTGCAATTTACGAAAAATGGCCTGAATTTTCGTAACAGAATCGTAAATAACGACGAGGAACGAATCTCGCCGTAGCACTTGTGCTCAGGGTGCAAATATGCATGTGCATTATTTGTCTGTGTTTGCATTTTGCAGCAATATTAGGATTAGTGAAGTATTCTTTTTCTAGCCGTTTTTGCCCAGATTGTTACAATTATTCATTCTCCACTTCGGCTAAGGTTTCGGCGATGTTGCCTTCACGGCAGTAGAGATGGTATGAAGACAGACCGCAAATGCTATTTTTAGGATTGATATTATGATTGATTTAGCATAGTTTTGCTCATACTATCCATTATTTGAAATAGCGGTTTATTCCGAGTTCATTGGGACCTCTGTAGAGAAGATCTGTGGAGATCAAATGTTTACATGGATTGCCACAAGAACATCAAATGCCGCATGCTTAACTCTCTTTTTCTAACTGGTCTAAGCGTTTGCCGGTGGTAGGAGCTATCGGACAAGTATCTGTCGTTCATTGAAAGGCTTTGATTTACTTTTCTGATTTCAACTGCGGCATGATATCGTGCGCAAGAGGTTTTCCTCCTGAACGAGCTCTTAGGAACCAATTGATAACGCCCTTAAACGAGGATGATAAAGCGCAATAATTTTTTTTCCTGCCTATACAGTGACCTGCTGTCTCCCGATGTGCCAAGTCACCGCTTTATCCTTGCAGACTCTTCTGATACCTATTTATTAGGTTGCAGGGAAAATTCTGGCGGTTTTCAAAAGTGTGCTTATTTTAACCCCACACTGCCTTAAAGCAACCTGTCTTCGTCGTCACGTCGCAACCTAATAAATAGGTTATCAGCGATATGCCTTCTTGTGATTTTTCTTCTATAGTTTTCCTGTCATTTGATGGCACAATTTCTTCCTCTTTATAGTTGTCTATCTTTCCTGCATCGACGAAATAAATAAATAACTAACTAACTAATTACCTAATGAGTAAATAAATAAATAAATAAATAAAGCGTTCACGATTATTCTTCTCCCTAGCCCAGCTCATGGCTACTGAGCAGTACCTAAGGGCTTGAAGGAGTGTGGGAGTGTTTATACTTTTTCGCGACGCGACGGCGTCGCGGCGACGGCCACAACACGCGCGACGAGACGGGTAGCGAAGCCGTCGCGTCGCGCCGTCGCGACATGCTGAACGTCGCCAATTTACGTACACACGCGAAATTACCTGATCATGCGAACAGCAAAGGAAAGATCGATTAAAATAATATCCGCGGGTCATACACAAGATCTCGCAATCACTGCACCACTGCCATCACACTCAGACAAAAGTGCCGTGCGAGCGGGCCCCGGTGGAGCGGGTCGCAGTCATTTCGCGGCCCGCTCGCTTGGTTGTCGCAGTCTGCTCGCACGGTTGTCGTGGCCCGCTCGCACGGCATTTTCCCGTGCGAGCGGGCCACGACAACAGCGGATAGGCCGTAATACCGTGCAAGCGGGCCACGATAACCGTGAGGGTTGCGACAACAGTGCGAGCCGGACGCGACATGGCTACCGCCCGTTCTACCGGCACCTGCTCGCAGCCATGTCGTGTCCCTCTCGATCGGACTTTTGTCTGAGCAATTTCTGTCCGCGATATCATCATGTGCTGGTTTTAGTCCGATAACCTGGAAAGAAACCGCAAATCTACCGTCATCTCCAGCTTAGAATGCAGCGAAATCATCGTGTCGCGTCTGCTAGCAGGCGCGACGCGAATTCCTCCCATCGCGTCGTTTTTTAAAGAAAAAAGTATAAACAGGGAGCGACGTCGCGTCGCGACGGGAATCGCCAACTACCACATCGCGGCCGTAGTTTGCGCTCAGGACCCATCGCATTTGAACAGTTTGCTGGGACGCGATGTTCGCGTCGCGCCGAAGTATAAACACTCCTTAAGCGGCACTTGATCGCCATATGAAACGTTTTCATGCTGGAATAGTGGAAAAATATCAAAAATTTTTCAGTCCCTCCGCACATCACCGAGCTTTCATTCCGTCATGTAGGCCAATCTAGCAAGGAAGACGTTCCCTAACATACCTTTGCTGACGAAAATGGCCAGAAATACAGAGGTGACGGTGATAAAGTAAATGCTTTTGTAAACATTTTGCAAGTGTTGTTAAAGTTTTGGGAATAAAAATCCTTGCGCTCATACGTCTAAGTCGTCGATGTATGTACAGAGAACTCCAAATGGACGCAGTCAAGTGTCAGGATCGCGGCGCGGCTCTCTTGGGCAGAGTCACGGGAGCTCAGCACAGTGTGCGCCTGCGTCTCTGTCCATGAGAGCCGCACCGCGATCTCGACACTTGTCTACGTACGTTTGGAGTTTCCTATGCATAGGTTAACAGATACCATTCGTCTCAAAGACCCCAGACTTAATTGCTGCCTGTCCACTGGTTTGTATTGTTTTAGTGTTGTTGTAATAATTTCCGGCGAAAAAAACTCTCGTGTTTATGTATGTATATCTGAGTCATCGATGTGTATAGTTAAACAAATACTATTCGTTTTGAAGTCCCGGAACTTAAATGCTGCCTGCCCACTGGTATTGTTAGTATTTTTGTAAATGTTTGTATGGTTATGATGAGGTGGCAATTCATTGAAAAGGAAGTCAGAAGAAGATGTAATCACCGAAAGCTAACGAACAAAGGATTTGGGAGTGTTCTCTTCATCAGCCAAAGAAATTCTGTGCTTCCGGGATGTTTCTTTCCCACGTTTAAGTTAATGATCACACATAGAAAGAGACTCTGCAAGCTGGTCGGCATATCGGTTGTGTACAATTTGTGAAATACCATCACTTACGTGAAAGGTTAACTCCCATTTTTTAAAGAGATGGGACGCCTCAAAGAGCAGTAAAAAACGGGACGGTAACGAATTTTCGGACATATCCATTGAATTCATTGAGAATACTTGAGAGCACGAGCATTTGCGCTCCCCGTAACCTCGCGGTTATTAACAGGCGGGAAAGCGCGCGAGTGTAGTGGGTGCACATAGCCACTGAGGGTGGGCAGAGCGACAAACCACGTTGGAGGAGTTGTATTCTTTTAAGGAACGCATCGAACTCAGGCAACTAGTTTTAGAGTCCTGATCCATCAAAAGCCTACGTGTTTCTAGCGATGTTACCCATGATGTAATTAATCAGAAATCCACCTAACAAAAACTTATCTGGAGCGGAGGGAATAAAACCTTTATGTTATGTTTAAGGAGAACCTAGTGAAAGAAACAAGGTTGTACGGCAAAGACTGATCAAAAACAATGATTGCAACCAATTAAAAGTTTGTTTAAGAGAAGTTACGTGAGAATATTCAAAACTTACCTAGAAGGAACTAGACAACACGAAGAGGTAATGTAACGGGGGATACTCTTAAAAGCAGTGTGTTACCTCGTTCTCGTGTTTGAGGTTTTGGCGGACCCAGAATCTCCTCGATGCGATGGATCCAGCGGTATACATAAAATATTACAAAACGGCTCTAAACCCGTTTTTCAATCGTTTTTTGGAACGGGGTTTGGAACAGTTTGTCGAGCCGAGTGGGCGTGGAAGCTGTTGATCTTATCGATCGGACACGTCAAGACGTGTTGCCAACGCTGCAGCCGTGGCGGGCAGCCAGCACAGTCGCGGACCGCTCTCCCAAGTGCTCCATGAACTGCGCCTTCGGATCCTCCGAAGACGGGTTTCCGTAATTTTATGCGTTATGATGTACATCATTGGAATCAGCGTGACGAGAACGTTTAGAGTATGCTGATATCCATAGCCCATAGAACGAGGTGACACACTGCCTTTAAGGGGTGCAGCCCACTAGGCGAAATATCATATAATTGCGGTGAGCGAGCGGCAACCGTAAGCTCCACCTATCAGCTATGGGGATCTGAGCTGTAGGACGTCTGGCGCGACTCTTCGGCTGTCAGTGCCGGCAGAGGGGGTCCGGATTCGTTTCGTCCACCTTGATTATTTATTTATTTAATACGCCCATAGGCGTGCCACAACCTCAAGAATCTTGGTCTGCGAGATAAAATCGTAGAGGATAAAAAAACAACAAGAACAGATAAAAAAGAAAAAAGAAAAGGGAAACTCCCACTGAACAAGACAGTATCCAGTAATCACAAATGTAGGGTGGGGAGTTAGGTTCAGGAAAGAGTAATATTCGCAACTTTGGCTAAAATTCAAAAATTCCAAAGAAACGGTTGTAGTCCGAGCATGTAAAGAGACAGACTGTTTCGTTGTACAGTATAGGAGTCTTTGAGGAGGATAGACAACTCTCAAGCTTTCTGCGCCTCTAAATCCGTGTGATTAATCCATTTTAAACTTTTCGTCATAGTAATACGCAAGTCTCGAACTACCTCAGCTTGAGAAATGAATCCCTCATTTTCATTGCTGTTAGATAGCGTAGATGCACCTAACGACAGAATATGACTTTCATTGAAGTTATTCTTCAGATTCCACTATTTTGCCCAATCAAACATGTTATACAAGGATTTTCTCATGGCAGTCTGAACATCATCTTTCTCCTGCTCGTTATATGATGCAGAAACTTTTATGTCATCTGCATAGGCAGCAACCAAAATACGAGCATCTATTTTCAAGAAATTTGGAAGGGCTAAAGTATGAAAAGGAAAAGGAGCGGGGAAAGTATACCTCCTTGCGGGACACCTGAGCAACAATCCCTAGTTAGGGAAAAGGAGTTTCGATAGCGCACCACCATCTTTCTATTGTGAAGGTACGATTTAAACCAGTTCCAAATGTTGCCTCTGACTCCAACACTCTCAAGTTTCATCAGAAGCCCAGTATGACACACAGTGTCAAAAGCTTTGCTCAAGTCAAAATATAAAACATCCACATTTTTGCCAAAATTCAGTGCTCTAGTCCAGGCATAGGTACAATCTACGAGTTGAGTGCAAGTTGAGGAACCGGGCAGGAAACCATGTTGTTCTAAAGAGATACAATCCAATTTGAGTAACCATTCCAGCAGAAGCTTCTTGTTGATTTTCTCTAAAACATTCAGTGAGGTCGGGAGGATACTAATCGGACGGAAATTCGAAATCTTTGGTGAGCTGACCGATTTAGATATTGGTGTTACTATAGATGCCTTCCAAGCACATGGTGCTTGACCCAACATTAAGGAAATGTTGAAAATGTGTGCTAATGGGGCTGCAAGTTGTTTAGCAAACATTTTGTAAAAGATTTGAGGTATACCGTCCGACGTAATTGACTGAGTCGCTTTGAGTACACGTAGATATTTATAAACGAGACTGGGTGTGATGGTAGGAATGTCAAAATTCTCGGTGGACACAGTTACAGGCTTGGAAGGGATGCCATTGCCATCAGAATAGGTAATCGCAGAAAAAAACTTGCAAAAGCTTAGGCCTTCTCGTGGTCAGACACAAGGTTTCGACCCTCCTCGGTGCGCAGAATAGCCGCAGATGGAACTATCTTTGTACGTTGTCTTATATGCATGAATAGTTGCCTTATATTAGTTGAAGAAGCTAGCCGTTTAGTTTTATGAGACGAAAATTTCCTGATATGGTGGTCCAGGTTCTTACAGACGGCAATATAAGATTCAGACTCGATTGAGTTGGAAGTATTGTAGAAAATTCTTTCTCTCTGTTCGAATAGGTTTCGAATGTGCTTGGGGTAACCCATGAAAGAGGACTGACGTATCTCCTTAACGAGCACGAAAGAATCAATAATAGCACGCACAATTTTTATGAATCGATTGTAAACATCGTCGATGTCAACATAGTCTTGGAACGCAATAAACCAATCAATTGAAGATAGCACCGTCGCAATTTCATTTACATATGCCCTCTTAAAATCAAAATATGAGATGCTGGAAGGCTCAGATTTAGGGATGGCTACCGAGAAAGAAACCACATTGTGATCTGATGTGCTCAGAGGCGGGCATGTGGTAACATTTGAGACAAAGTCAGCATTTGAAGGCACAATATCAAGGATATGGTCATTTTTCGTAGGGGAGCTGACAAACTGTACTAAAGATAACGAATCAAAGACGGAAAGAAACTTGTCAGCACTTGAATTTTCAACTCTTTTGCTCACCCAATAAACTGCGAGGTTGAAGTCCCGTAGAACCATTGATTTATAGGGACAAGATGAAGTCAGATCTGAAATTAAAGTTAGCAGCAGATCATCTTGGGCAGCGGTGCTATTTGGAGGTCTATACACTAAAACAAATCGATATTTCTCGGCTATTGGAAGGACAATGTCAAAACAGATCATATCGGATTGCAGATTTCTCAAATCAAAACAAACATTATCAAAAACAATAGCACTGTGAAGTAGGACACACACACACACACACACACACACACACACACACACACACACACACACACACACACACACACACACACACACACACACACACACACACACACACACACACACACACACACACACACACACACACACACACACACACACACACACACACACACACACACACACACACACACACACACACACACACACACACACACACACACACACACACACACACCTCCTCCTCCCTTCTTCCCCTGCCTATCTTTCCTGATAATAGGGTAAGGAAAATTTCCACAGATTTCTCCATCAGTAACATTTGAGTGCAACCAAGACTCCGTGATCAGAATCATACCAGGCTTTCGGTAGGACAAGAATTGTTGAGGATGTGCTATTTTATTAGTCAAACTACGCACATTGTATACTATAGCATGGGGTTTGCATCTAAATGCCTAAGCAGAGACGGACGCTTACTTGGATGCAATAAAGTTTTTAGGACGTGTGATTGAAAGAATTATTCGGAGAAGCTTTTTGTGAGCAATTGCATGAGTAGCTTGATCAAGGTCATTTTTGTCGTCGTCAAATGAATGAAATCATACCTACAGGGGTATCGAAAAGTTTCCGGCCTGAACCACTTGCAGATTAGCTACCGCAGTGAAATTTTAAAGGAAATAATTGTGCATCCCTCGGAGACCAAAACACTCTTCATTTTGTCATTTTATTAGACTTACCCAATTTTACAAGAATTTTCATCACCGGAATATAAACACCGAACGTAGACTCTTTCTCTTTATTTGTTTTGCTCCGCTGAAGTGCTGTTTCGGATTCTCTGACGGATTCCTGTAGCTAGTCCCTAGACCCCGTCTACAAACTGAATGAATTAGCGAAATGCAAAGCGAGATTGTCGAGCGCGCCTGCGAGGGTTTGTCTGAGTAACACGACGTGTCTCCAGGTGTCGCCATCGTGGAAGATCACTGAGGAGAATGCTGTTACCACCTCATCCCAATTTTCTCCACTGAAATTAAGCTGATTCGAGAAAAACTAAGAAAACAATTATATAGAAGAGACTCTCCAAAATTAGTGTCTCAGAAAATATTCTTCTGAAACTATTAGATCAAACAATCAAAGAGAACGGTACATATTACAACTATTCAAAGTTAGAGAATTCTGATCTTGATCATTACTAGATTCTTACAGATCCAATGGATCTCGAATGCTAATTTTGACACGCGGACCTATGTAGGCGTTAAAGTTTGAAAAAAAGGTTAAACTTCGTTACCTGTGAAAAGAATCATTTACCAGGCTGCAAATATTCCTTAAACGTCTAACGCAAGGTGCGGTAAAATTCTGCTACTGTCTTTTGTATAACACGTATTCGTATAACACGTGAACAAAGGTTGAACAGATTTGGTTCTTCATCTTTTAAATTCCTTCTGAAATCGAAAAGTGGAGAATCAGGAAGTCACATATTTGTAGCTGCCCATGAATCCCACTCTTTCAAATAATGTCAAGAACTTCAAAATGTTAACTAACAAATTCATTAAGATGAAAGAAGTGAAAGTACATCTTTTCGTTTAAATTTATTTCGCAGCTTTCCTGCACTTCTTTTGCTAAAACTGTCTTGCATTAAACATATATCCAAGCTGCGATAAAACGTTTGAAACGTGTTTTTTTTTTGGATTTGAATGGTCTCTGATTGAGATCATTTTTTACATTCTTATGGAACGCTTTGGAATGTCACATCTCAAATGCCTAATTCCGCAGAGTGAATTCCGCAGTGCTGAATACGACGAGGTATAACATAGATGTTGTAAAGGGGTTTTGGTGCCCATCTCAGCGCTGGATTGATAGTTGGAGAGTGGAGGAGTTGCTGTTGGGCAAATAGATGTAAGCCTCGATGAGCCACAGTACACTAGGTGGAGGGTACGCGTCTAGTTTAGTGGTTGGGCCGTTTCAAAATCATTGCGGTTCTGCACGATGGTTCTCCGAGAAGGACGAATACCCGATGCAGCATCGAAATTATGTAACTCAGAAGGTGCATGCTCACTTATGTATGTTATTACCATTACAACCTCCACTAGTCCCCTTTACCATGTATAGGGAAGGGGTTCTTTGAGCGAATGACCTGCTAAGATATACAGCTAGGTTTTGCCTGAGAACCTTTCTCGAACAAAACCTAGTAGGAAAGCTCGGAAGTTCTGGTGTCCACACGTTATGGAACGTTTGCGCCGATGCTGTACCTATAAAGGTCTTTTGAGATGCATGGAGTGCACATCTGTCGGGAGTTTCTTGTTTCCAATATGTAGTTGTGAGACAAACGTGGTTGTTACAAATCCCACCTCATCCTCTTCAGACTAAGATTCTATTCAAGCGCACACCTGAGAGCATTAGGACAAGTCCTTCAGTCCGCAATTTCCGAGTAAAACAGCTACAAAAACAGTTCTAGACAACGATTTCAGGCAAAATGAAAAATCTCCTGGTGCTCCTAACGACTGCAAGGTGTATGTGCAAAATCCAACCAAGATCAACACATATTGATCACAGCACAGATCGACGCTGTTGCTTGGATGAGAAAACCAAGCCTCAGATTCCGAGGGACTCGGTTGGCCTAAATCCGGCCCCGTCGATGGGTGTGCAAAATCATTTTTGGCACATTTATTCTAGTTTTCAGATTGTATCCATTCCCTGGCTACTGTCGTGTTCTCCAGTGAAGAAATTTCTTGAAAACGGATTAGGTGAAAATTGGCCACGCAGGATTCATGGAGTGGTCGTAATTTTTTGCTCCCATATAATTAGCTTTCACGGTAAACTCCAGGTATTCTTGGAAAGAGCTCTTCTTGTGCTTCAAAAAACATCCGAGCAGTAAAGGAACAGTGAGAGTCCTTGAAGAATTAGTGGATTCTGTAGAAAAAATTGTCATAGCAACCAGCTCTTTTCAAAAATTTGTTTCAAGGCCAATTACACCTAAGCTTAATCCTACTGGAAGAATCCGGTCTTATCTGAGAGGTTTTTCGAAACTTTCTTCATTCGGCAGACAGAAAAGGGTAAGAAACTAGATTCCTAGCGGAGAAATAAATGAGCAAATTGTTGTTCAGAAACTTACACCCCCTTGTAGTCGATTCCTGCGGTCACTAAATAACAATGTCGGTAAGATATTTCCCACTCACTTTATTTTATCACCAGTCTGGCCGTCCGGCTAACGCCGGACTTCCAGACTTTTCCTAATGCTCGCTTCGCTCACATGGTTTTGTCCCTTCTCATTCTATTAGTGTCACAGCTACGCAACGTTCTTGCAATCACGCGTCCCACATCCTTTCCATTGCTTTCTCTCATGTGAAACTGCGCATATCAAAAAGGATTAACCGCGTTCCTCGGGGCAATTTTATCTTTTGCTCAACTGAAATAGCCTTCTTTAACTATGTATAACCTGTTCAACCTGGAATGACCGCATAAAATGCTCTATCATTCTTTGCTTGTTATAGCTGGTCAAGCGATAAGAGTCAGTTTCTATGTATAAAAGTGGAGGGTGCGGTGGTTTCGTGAACAAATGAAAGAAGAGCGCGGAAGGGGATGTGAGGTGGAAGGAATCACGCGGATTGCATGCTACTCACTACTTAGCTCTGACGTTTAGTTTTTACGATTGATGCTAGACGCCAGGGAACAGATCGAGCAAAGATGAACCCAACTCATAACGTCTTCTCTGTAGTGGACACCGGCGCACCCCTCCTCCGTCGGTAGCTACATTTTCATGCGCTCTGCCACTTTCGGACGCCAGCGCACCCTTATGGTACCGCTGGTCACAACTCCAGACGTTTCCCCACTCTTGGCCGCCGGCGCACCCTTATCAAAGCAGTGGACCCGTCTCCCCCCACTTTGAGCGCCGGCGCACCCTTATCACAGCAGTGGACCGGTCTCCCGCCACTTTGGGCGCCGACGCACCCTTATCACAGCAGTGGACCCGTCTCCCCCCACTTTGGGCGCCGGCGCACCCTTATCACAGCAGTGGACCCGTCTCCCCCCACTTTGGGCGCCGGCGCACCCTTATCACAGCTGGACCCGTCTCCCCCCACTTTGGGCGCCGGCGCACCCTTATCACAGCAGTGGACCCGTCTCCCCCACTTTGGGCGCCGGCGCACCCTTATCACAGCCCTTATCACAGCAGTGGACCCGTCTCCCCCACTTTGGGCGCCGGCGCACCCTTATCACAGCAGTGGACCCGTCTCCCCCACTTTGGGCGCCGGCGCACCCTTATCACAGCAGTGGACCCGTCTCCCCCCACTTTGGGCGCCGGCGCACCCTTATCACAGCAGTGGACCCGTCTCCCCCCACTTTGGGCGCCGGCGCACCCTTATCACAGCAGTGGACCCGTCTCCCCCCACTTTGGGCGCCGGTGCACCCTTATCACAGCAGTGGACCCGTCTCCCTCCACTTTGGGTGCCGACGCACCCTCATCACAGCAGTGGACCCGTCTTCCCCCACTTTGGGCGCCATCGCACCCTTATCACAGCAGTGGACCCGTCTCCCCCCACTTTGGGCGCGGCGCACCCTTATCACAGCAGTGGACCCGTCTCCCCCCACTTTGGGCGCCGGCGCACCCTTATCACAGCAGTGGACCCGTCTCCCCCCACTTTGGGCGCCGGCGCACCCTTATCACAGCAGTGGACCCGTCTCCCCCACTTTGGGCGCCGGCGCACCCTTATCACAGCAGTGGACCCGTCTCCCCCCACTTTGGGCGCCGGCGCACCCTTATCACAGCAGTGGACCCGTCTCCCCCCACTTTGGGCGCCGGCGCACCCTTATCACAGCAGTGGACCCGTCTCCTCCCACTTTGGGCGCCGGCGCACCCTTATCACAGCAGTGGACCCGTCTCCCCCCACTTTGGGCGCCGGCGCACCCTTATCACAGCAGTGGACCCGTCTCCCCCACTTTGGGCGCCGGCGCACCCTTATCACAGCAGTGGACCCGTCTCCCCCACTTTGGGCGCCGGCGCACCCTTATCACAGCAGTGGACCCGTCTCCTTCCACTTTGGGCGCCGGCGCACCCTTATCACAGCCGTGGACCCGTCTCCCCCACTTTGGGCGCCGGTGCACCCTTATCACAGCCGTGGACCCGTCTCCCCCACTTTGGGCGCCTGCGCACCGTTATCGAAGCAGTGGACCCGTCTTCCCCCTCTTTGGGCGCCGGCGCACCCTTCATGTAACGGTGGAGTGGTCGGCATCACTCTAAGCCACGCCCTCGAATTTCGTTCTACACACACACACACACGTGACACACAAAGTAAGCCCGTTATTATAAGTCATGATCACTGTTTGTTACACAGCGAACATAAGTTATTGTACATCGTCTGTCAGCTCACTTCTCGCAACAGTGACATGTTTTTGGCCATGTTAGGTTTAATAATGGTTGGATTTGAGCTACTTTCTAATCGTAAACGCATATTGAAAACTAGAGAGAAAGCGCGATGGCGAGTACCTTACACAAACGTTCAGTGCGGTGCCGTCAAATGCATAAGGTTAGTGAATGAGGCTCTTCCAGAAGTTACTTGGATGAAAGAAATGATGCTTTACATTTCGGAGCTCACAGTATATTTCGGAGCTCACAGTTCTCTCATAACCTCTTAACCAGGCCTAATTACAGTCAAGACCTAAAAAACTGAAAATGCAAAGTCCCCTCGTAGCATTTTTAGTATTTTTAGGTCTTAACTATCCTTTGGCTGTCCTCGAGTTTTCTACTCGAGTACAAATCACGTGAGAGTGGCTACCGTTAAGGCATGGAGTGGCCAAGGGTTTTCCCTCCCATGTTTCTCATAATCCGTTTCCATCAGAAACTGCAGGTATCTGAAAAGAGCACTCTATGTTCTTCAAGAATTATCTAAATATTGTACCTTTACCTGAAGATTTGCTAATCTTTGCAGGGAAAATTATCACGACAACCCGCATTTATCGGAAATGTGTTTTAGGCCCAACTGCTCCGAAGCAGAAGCCTCCTGCTTACCTGCTCTCCTATAGGTATACATTTTCAGTCCGTATACCTACATTTCTTTGCCTATATCTGATTTTAGGATAAGAAAGTAGAGATAGGCATAATGTCTGAGCTAGTGAAAAAATTCTTGCCATCATTTCACACATGACGGATGACACGAACGAATTCTGTAATGGTTGCAAGGAAGCATTTCCCTCTTTATAGGCCCGCAAGTTATATGCCTTTGGCATGTGAAACGGGCCTTAAGAGAAGTGCGAACTAAAACATGTACGCAGGTTAAGCTTTCTTTACAAGCTCTTCGTATATGCATGTAGAATGACGATTTCCTCGAGCCATTCGCTAACAAAGTCCGGGACATATGCCTCTTCCGCGACAACGGTACAATTATAGCGAAATATACCTCACTATTGAAACACCTCCGCGTGAAAGGTGAAGAAGAAACTGCAGCATACATGAGAAATCGTGGTAAGATTCTCCCGCGACTTTCTCTACAGATAAAGGAGGTATATCTTTGTGATCAAGAGAAGTCTTTTCCGATTAAAAAACCGAAATGTAAACAGCAGCGAGCAAGTCATTTACCTAAAGAATCCATATAAATGGTAAATAGGATTAATAGAGGTTGTAAGAGGAGTACCCTAACAAGGGAAGGACACTTCATCAGTATTGCGTTTCGTAGCGAGGTGTACCTACTTAAGTGAACTTGTGCCGAATTACCTGAAGACCGAGAGTTATCATTGCACAAAGACTCTGATACTTCATGCACCCCACATGAGCATTTTGCCGTGCTAAAAAGGGCTTGAACTCCTGATAGAGGCAAATTTAGGACATGATGAAAACAAAAATGAAGCATTTGTTCAAAACGGATATGATATTCGGCGACAACATCACAAATAACACTCAGGCGATGTTTTGCCGAAAACTATTCCTTCGAAATTTCTTTGCAGAACTAGTCGAACAGTACCTCCAAAAGATCTATTTGTAGGTGGAAAACCTTATAAAGCTGCATGGAATAGATCCTCGGAGGAAAACAGTGAGTGATGGAAAATGCAGAAGAGCAAGCTGTTACGGGAACTGAACCTGCGCCGAATTACCTGGAGAGCAAGAATTACCGTTGCACAACGACTGATCTGGTACGCATACTTCATGCACCGCACATGAGCATTCTACCTTGCTGGAAAGGGTTTCAACTCCTGATAAAGACAAATTCAGGACATGGTGAAAACAGATTTGAAATTAGCGTCGCGAGCTGCGCAAGGCAATGTACACCTCGCTACGAGAGCCGATACTGATAAAGTATCCTTCCCTTGTAAGCGCGCATGCAGCTTTCGAGTGACATAATTTCGATGCCGCATCGGGTAGGCATTTTTCTCGGAGAATCATCGTGCAGAAGCGCAATGATCCGGGACCTTCGCTAGTTGTGCATCTCCTACAGCCGCCGTGACCTGTCCTGCCCTTAACATTCACCCTGGGGAATTCCTCACACCGATATCGATTGCGATTGGGAAATGGCTTTGCTACTCGAACAAGGAGAAAAATTTAATAAGGCTGAAAATCAAACAAGCCATCACAGCATGAAAACGTAACCTGTCTCATAAGACAGCACAAGTGAATCAGCAAATAAATAGTTTCGTATAAAGGAACTGCATTGATACAACCCAGTATCTACTTGTGCTCAGCAGCAACCTCGTGGATCGTCTTGATGATGATTTCGGAGGACTCCTCGATCTGAAACACTACGGATAGTGGGTAGCCTGTACGGGGAACTATTCATGGTCGCACCTGATCCTTGTTTATGCAGAGTGGGGGCGTGAATCGGATGATGTCACCGTGAGTGTTCTTCGATAGGAGTCCGTTCTTTAGCAATCGGTTACAGACTTTCCAAGCGTCGAATTCTGCTTGGTAACTATTTCAGGGGGACGCTAAATACAAATGAGTAACGCGTGACGTACTCTTGTTGATAATAATGGCACAGAACAGTCCTCGTCCACGAACAACTGGCACGACTTCTTTTGGAAGAGTTCGCAGCTTGTCCATCAACAGCTTGCCCATTGCTGCTGAGTTCTCCACTAACCCTTCTTCCTCTATTACCTGGAAAAAATGTATAACTTTCATCAGTCTGTCATCTTCTGGTCCTTAGAGAAGCGAATTATTACCATTGCCGAAAGTTAGACGATCCAAGCGACAGTTTTTTTTTCACGTGAATGGCCGCAAACAAAGATCATGATGGTGAGAACAGTAGTATACCCCGTATAGAAGGTAGAGCTCATTACCTTCAGAGCTTCAATGGCAGCTCTGCATGCAACGGGATTTCCACCGTAGGTCGACCCGTGTTGTCCCGGCTTGATATTCATCATGATATGGTCATCACAAAGTACAGCAGACACCTGAACCCAGAGTGATGGTCCTCGTTCCTCGAATCACGTATAAATGAGGGATAAAATAGGTTGACTGACGTACCGGGTAGACGCCACCGGAGAGAGCCTTACCAAGGATCACAATGTCGGGGCGGACCTTATCGTGGTAATGAGCAAGAAGACTGGAAAGCACATGGTGTCACGGTCACAGCAATTATGCCGCAACCAACACATACATATACTAGAAGTACCTAATAAATCACTATATAGTAAAACTCATCTGTTTGTGTGTTTGTCTGTAATCGCTTATATCTCACGATCCAGAGGACAAACACACATGAAACCTATACCGTTCGACTCAGAATTGTGCCCTGCAAAAATCAGCTTCGCCGCGCTTCTCTTAAATGACAATGATTTTTGCAGGGCACAATTCTGAGTCCAACGGTATAGGTTCCATGTGCGAATCTTACCGTCTACAACGAGAAAAACGAGGAGGAGTTGTGCTCAGTGACTGAATCCTTGGGGGTCTCTCCGTGTGCAATCAAGAGCTTTGGAAGGGGTTGGGTGGGGAATTTATTTTCCTATGCAAGACTAGGCGATTACCAAAGCAACACAGTTTTGGTACACCTATATATACCAACTTGCTATAGCAACATGATTTAGAGTGCACAAACATACCGCTTAACTTCTTTCTGTGAGTGGACGAATGGACGAATAATCACGGCACTACTCAACTTTACTGGCCCCAAAATCTTCAAAGATTATTTTGGCTGGGACTTTCCATAGAGGGGGGAGGGGGTTGTCTGAGGTGCTGAGCACGAATGTCGTATCCATTTTGCACCATAACCCCATTCTTGCATGGGTTACGGTAGGTGTACGGTAGGAAATTGAGAGAAAATGCCGATATCGGGTAGAAAACGGAGGTGGCTTGCAAAATAATGGTGGTTTTCGTCGTCGGCGTCAAAAAACCCCACTACGCAAAATTTGAGAGGCTTCCTCGAAGTACCATATCTACGGTACATCTACCGTAACCATTAAAAATGGGGTTATCGTGCAAAATTTATACGATGTTTGTGTTCAACACCTCGAATAACCCCCCTACGTGAAGTTTCAGCCAAATTTTTTTTGAAGATTTTGGGGCTATGTAAAGTTGAATAGCGCAAATACTCACTCCTTTCCGAGTGCGCTACGTTTCGATCGATTCTGAGTGAATCATCTGGACACATTTAACGAAAGAATGATGCAAACATCAATTATATACAACAAGTGCTCCGACTCGCTCACGGCTAGCTTCGCAACTGTATGCTTCATCCGTTTTGACGGATGGGAAGTAAAGGTAGCTGAGTACCAAGGTCCCGCGAAGCGGGCAAGTGCGAGACTCGCCGGAGGCGAGTCGGAGCACTTGTATAATAGTAATATGAAGTGGTGAAGTTTCTGCAAAGTTAAGATTCTCTATTATTATTCATGCAAAAGAACATGGGCAACGTTTGTAAAGGCGAGATAATATAATACATGAGGACTTTTCTGGGATTCGCAACGACGCTTTGTTTATTTCGCCAAAGTTAGCCGCCTCTGCTTTGGTTCATTATTCGTACGTAATTGAAAAATGGCTCACTATCCAGTCCTTCCGAGTCCCGATTGCACTTCATCAGTGATGAACAGTACATTATACTTCTGACACAGATTAGCAACTCCCTGAGATTAGTTAACTTGAAAATTAAGTATATTCACTAAATACCGCGGAACATTTGGAGGGAACCAACCTTCAAGTACCCATCATCGGGCAATACAACACCAGCTTCACCCTGGATTGGTTCTACCATAAATGCAGCTGTATTCGGATCAGAAATTGCTTTCTAAGACACTTCAAATTAGACTCCTTTCAGAAGTATGTGGTAATGTTAATGCAAATAAACCTCAAGAGCCTGCAGATTGTTGTAGGGAACCTTCTCAAACAGTGGCACAAATGGCCCAAACCCGCCATAGGACTCTGGATCGGTCGATGCGGAAACGGCGGCAATTGATCGGCCCCAGAAGTTATCCTCAGCGAAAACGACCTGAAGGGCGAATTGGCTGCGTCAGACCTCTTCCAAGTGGGGTGCAGAGTTGCTCACCTTCGCTTTGTTTTCAGGGACTTTCTTCTTGTCATAAGCCCAGCGACGGGCGAGTTTCACCGCTGACTCACATGCCTCCACGCCTAAACAGAAAGAGCAGGGGCCCTGACCATATTTGAGAAGCTGAGATCTGTACGCAGCAGAAATGATAGTGCCTTCAAAAGCTGCATCATATCTGTATATGGGTAACAAAGGAGTTACCAAATGAGTGACCGGCAAAACCATTCACTCCAAAAAAATGCTGCCCGGGAAAAGTGCACGTAAGCATAGACCAAAGTTTTATTTCCTAATTGCTCATGTTAGCACTAACCTGTGTTCATCGGTAGAACCTTGTCATACTTAAATTTCTTAGCCAGGAACTCCTCATATTCTCCAAGGACATTGTTGAAGAACGCTCGCGACGTCAGAGTGAGCTGCTGCATTTGCTTTATGGCCGCCTGAACAACTTATATTTACAAAGAGTACAGTGCTAAACTCGAAGTATCCCTGAATCTACTGTTGTGATTAAGTGGAATGGTTTCTCAAATGAATTCGCCAATCCTTCTTTAATCAGTGATTACTTTCGAAAACGAATCTTCCAACTGAGGCAATGTGCTTTGGACATAATGAAAAAAGATAAGTAGTGGTGTTTACCGCGAGAATTCGAGGATGACAATGTCCTTGATTAACTGCAGAATAAGAGGCGAGGAAGTCGTAGTACCTCTTGCCTGCGACATCCCAGACAAAGACACCTGAAATAGAAGCATTGTGTCAGTTCTGATAATTGGGCAGCAACTTGACAGCTCGAATCCCCTATCCCCGTTGTCCTCATCCTGTTTCTAAGTGGAAGGAAGTTTTTAGGACCAAATGAGGAAAGGATGACGATAAATGGAGGGAGGAGGCCCGAAGCTTTAAGCTCGAGGTATTACTGTTGAGGAGAGGTGTTTTCGAGGTGCCTAGATGCTGCCCAGTTATTAGAAAGGTCACAGCAGTTTTCGTTTCACGCATTCCATACGAATTCTTGTGGAGGATTCTTTGCAAACCTTCGCCCTTAGCCAGTGCCACGGGAAGTGGTTTATAGTTGTGGCACCCATACTTGTCCTCTCGGGCGAAAATCTGCTCTGCTGTCGCCGCCAGAGATCGCGATGTTGAGAAGCGCCTTATGGAACGTAGGGTGGAAATCATGCTGCTGAAAATGGTTACCTTTTTAAGGCCTACCAATGTCATCATGATGTTCTACACGAACGAGTGGGACAATTCAGAGATCTGAGAGCCAGCATTAGAATTCAGAGCTTGCAAAAGGAAAGAGAAAGAAGACAGTGAGAAATAGCATCGACAACAGTTGTGTCGGCAGAACAAACTAGCATAGGACGTTTGCTGACGTGCTTCTTCGCAGTTAATAAATTCACTGTGATGAATATTTTCTGACCATATTACAGCCTGCAAAGTGTTATGAATGATCTTGCAGGAAGATTCCCTATTTGCTTTCTCCGAAGCAAGGGGTGGCGGTATTCCCAGAAATATCTATCGACTTCAAGTGAAGTTGTCTTAAGAGGTCATGTTAAAGCCTTCTTCCCTCTCCTAATACTCCACTCTAAGGAAGTAAAAGAAAAAAGAAAACATTTCTTTGCTACGATGCTGATGTGGTTCACGAGCTGGATGAAATGCGCATAACACTTCGAAAAATTTCGACATTCTAGTGGAATATATAGCAACCGAGGCAGACTCTGACTCGGACCCGTGTGCCACGTTACCTCCGGGCTAGGTAAACTCTGAAAAAAAAGGACCCCGAGCCAGAGCGCCGCTTCGCGGCGCTCTGACTCGGACCCGTGTGCCACGTTACCTCCGGGCTAGGTAAACTCTGAAAAAAAAAGGACCCCGAGCCAGAGCGCCGCTTTGCGGCGCTCTGACTCGGACCCGTGTGCCACGGGCTAGGTAAACTCTGAAAAAAAAGGACCCCGAGCCAGAGCGCCGCTTTGCGGCGCTCTGACTCGGACCCGTGTGCCACGTTACCTCCGGGCTAGGTAAACTCTGAAAAAAAAAGGACCCCGAGCCAGAGCGCCGCTTCGCGGCGCTCTGACTCGGACCCGTGTGCCACGTTACCTCCGGGCTAGGTAAACTCTGAAAAAAAAGGACCCCGAGCCAGAGCGCCGCTTCGCGGCGCTCTGACTCGGACCCGTGTGCCACGTTACCTCCGGGCTAGGTAAACTCTGAAAAAAAAGGACCCCGAGCCAGAGCGCCGCTTTGCGGCGCTCTGACTCGGACCCGTGTGCCACGTTACCTCCGGGCTAGGTAAACTCTGAAAAAAAAGGACCCCGAGCCAGAGCGCCGCTTTGCGGCGCTCTGACTCGGACCCGTGTGCCACGGGCTAGGTAAACTCTGAAAAAAAAGGACCCCGAGCCAGAGCGCCGCTTTGCGGCGCTCTGACTCGGACCCGTGTGCCACGTTACCTCCGGGCTAGGTAAACTCTGAAAAAAAAAGGACCCCGAGCCAGAGCGCCGCTTTGCGGCGCTCTGACTCGGACCCGTGTGCCACGGGCTAGGTAAACTCTGAAAAAAAAGGACCCCGAGCCAGAGCGCCGCTTCGCGGCGCTCTGACTCGGGGTCCTTTTTTTTCCCGTGTGCCACGTTACCTCCGGGCTAGGTAAACTCTGAAAAAAAAAGGACCCCGAGACAGAGCGCCGCTTCGCGGCGCTCTGACTCGGGCTCCTTTTTCCACACGAAGCGCAGCTTCGCCGCGCTTCGCGGATGACAGTGATTTTCTGCGAAGCTGCATAGCTTCTGAACGGTTTGGAGGTTAACTCTTGTTATATTCAATATAAAGAGCTTCTTCATGGTCCGTTGTATGAGTAGCAACACATATCCCCACGTGGTCGAGTCGTTTTCATTTGGGATAGCGCTGAAAGTCGAAATTGTTATTGTTCGGGCACAATTAGCTTTTAACAGGAATAAATTGCGTAAATGTTCTATTCCTATTTTGTAAGCACAATGTTAAGCTCATGGAGTGCACCATTTGTTTCCCTGACCGTTAATTTCCAATTGCTATTACTACTTCATGCTTTAGAAGGAGTGCAGCGAAAATTTCCGCACAACTCTGCTGCATTTAGATGATTCACGACTCTGATTGCGAAATCACACTTGCTTCATCAGTGGTTCTCCCATTTTGCTTTAAAGATCCAAGATATTCCGTTTTCTTAGCAAATTAGATGTCCTAATTGAAGATTTCCATGTTGTACACATACATATACATGGGCGTGTCATTGGGCGTGTCAATTTTCGCAATTGAGCCTGTGGCGGCGGGCAAAGGAGGTGGGGCGAGGCGAGTGGATCAATGACAGCGTGACCTGTCATCCCTCGCGCGGCGATGGGGGGGGGTCTGCGCTTTATATAGAGTAAGATTATACAGTCACAGGCCAATCGCGACAATCGAAAGAAAAAAAGGTCCGTCATTGTTGAGATTTCTTGGGTTTTTTGGACATGTCCTCTTCCTTGATAATATTTGCGGTAATTTCATGCAGATTGTATATCTTAAGCAAATATGTAATAAAAGAACAAGAAGTGGTGCAATGTCGTAATGAACGAAATGTCGTAACGAATGAATTTATCCAACGCTTCCGATTTATAAAACGGACAAGATGCATCTGAGTATCTGTGCATGTGAAATATTCACCAATATACTCACTAGATGTTTCCCAGAAACTGTGCAACAACCAGAAAATATCATTATATTTCTCAGACCAATAAAAATTAAACCAGAAAAAAAACCGACAAAGATTAGGTAAACAAACTAATGTCCTAGGCTTACTTATGCCTCTCACCTCCCTCTCACCCTCTCTCTCTCTCTCTCTTTCTCTCTCTCCCTCTCTCTCTGAATACCAGGTCAATTTACTTTATATATATACTAGTCTGGCCGTGAAGAACTGAGTGTAATCAATTCAGTGCAAATGTTATGTTGAAATGATTTAGGCTCAACTGGTTGTTGTGGTAATTCAAGTGATAATACCGGTGTATATAAATGGAAAGGAAAAAGTGGTTCTTCTCCGAAGGAATGGGAAGAGAACACCGATACGAAAGGAAACAATGTACATCTAGACGATTTAGGTAGGAGGGTCCGCCGAAACAGGATAAGCGTACCCCTCATGCAGGAATAGACCCGCCTAGCGAATTCCTATTATTGTAAAGGCCGTCGCACTCTTATCACACCGTTGGACCCGACTCCAGGCGTTTTTCCACTTTTGGACGCCGGCGCACCTTTGTCACACCGTTGGACCCGACTACAGGCGTTTTTCCACCTTTGAACGCCGGCGCACTCTTATCACATCGTTGGACCCGACTCCAGGCGTTTCCCCACTTCTGGACGCCGACGCGCCTTTATCACACCATTGGACCCGACTCCAGGCGTTTTTCCACTTTTGGACGCCGGCGCACCTTTGTCACACCGTTGGACCCGACTACAGGCGTTTTTCCACCTTTGAACGCCGGCGCACTCTTATCACATCGTTGGACCCGACTCCAGGCGTTTCCCCACTTCTGGACGCCGACGCGCCTTTATCACACCATTGGACCCGACTCCAGGCGTTTTTCCACTTTTGGACGCCGGCGCACCTTTGTCACACCGTTGGACCCGACTCCAGGCGTTTTTCCACTTTTGGACGCCAGCGCACTCTTATCACACCGTTGAACCCGACTCCAGGCGTTTCCCCACTTCTGGACGCCGGCGCGCCTTTATCACACCATTGGACCCGACTCCAGGCGTTTTTCCACCTTTGAACGCCGGCGCACTCTTATCACATCGTTGGACCCGACTCCAGGCGTTTCCCCACTTCTGGACGCCGACGCGCCTTTATCACACCATTGGACCCGACTCCAGGCGTTTTTCCACTTTTGGACGCCGGCGCACCTTTGTCACACCATTGGACCCGACTCCAGGCGTTTTTCCACTTTTGGACGCCAGCGCACCCTTATCACACCGTTGGACCCGAGACCAGGCGTTTTTCCACTTTTGGACGCCAGCGCACCCTTATCACACCGCTGGACCCGACTCCAGGCGTTTCCCCACTTTTGGAAGCCGGCGCACCCTTATCACACCGTTGGACCCGACTCCAGGCGTTTCCGCAATGTGGGAAGCCGGCGCACCCTTATCACATCGTTGGACCCGACTCTAGGCGTTTCCGCATTGTGGGACGCCGGCGAAGCCTTATCACACCGTTGGACCCGTCCCCAGGCGTTTCCCCACTTTTCGGCGCCGGCGCACCCTCCACACCGCGGTGCACTCACCGCTCTCCACTTCCCCATCCTTTAGAGCTTCTCTTCATTCTTTGAACCTCACCATACCCGTCCCTATCATCTTGTTGACCTCGTAATCACCATCACTGGCCAATCAGAGAATTTCGTTTCTGACACACGCACACACGTGACAGACGAAGTAAGCTCGTTATTAGAACTCATGATATGACGACATCGTTGCGAGAATGCGAATGAAAACTTTCGCGACTCATTCAATGTGATCTAATAAGTCCACTGGAGCAAGAAAACGAACAATATTAAGGAGGAACCGAAGAAGAAAAATAAAAAAGGTGCAATAAGGAGAAACAATCAGAAAAAAAGAGTGATAATGGGAAAAGTGCTGATGAATTCCAACTTATGAGTTCATCGTGTAAACAATGAAAATTGCAATGGAAATCAGATCCCCTCCGGCTTACCGACACGGTAGCTAGAAGTCAGATCAGATCAAAACTTTCTAAGACGGAGCAATCGGATTATTCATTCATTTCTGAAAGAGTGCGTACTAGGTATGTCTGCCGACATATTTAAACTATTATATATTAGGTTTGTGCATAAATAATGTTTTTGCGACTTCTTCTCTCAATAAGAATTGATATTTTAAGTGGTTTTTTTTTCCACAAAGTATTCCTCTTGTTTCATTTAGTAAAGGTGCTACTAAATCTAAAATCGTATCCACATCCGCTATCGCCTGCTCTAGCAATGGGAAAGATTCGTATGCAACATCGTCATTCCTCGATCTCAGCGAAACTTTTGGTGAAGGAGCAATTAGCGAAGAAAAGTTGAAAGATTATTCATTCCCATAATGTAGCATGTAAAGGAAGAAGAAAGAGATCAACTATGCCATCAAATTTTGAGCAACAACAACTTTGCACAGCCGTGAAAGATGACCAAAGCTTCACAGCGAGAATCCCGACCGGATGCTTCAATGTGGATCATTCGAACACTGTTTTCCCTCTTAAAATGCTCCGAAAGGCATGTAGTTTGGCTTAATTGGTCCTATGAACCGTGAATGGGAATTTGATTCTGTATTCTTCAGCGAAACGAGTGGAGTCAATTTCTTAAGAATCTCGTCAATAGAGGCTCTTTCTCTCCTACGACTGCCAAAAGTGCTGCATTCCAATGTTACCCGGATTAGTAGAGCAGGCGATAGCTAATGTGGATACGATTTTCACCTTTACTAAATGAAAGAACGGGAATGTTCTCGTGAAAAAAAAAACATTCAAGAGGCTTCAATTTTTAACGAGAAATGAAGCCGCAAAAGAGCCGCAATAATTATGCGGCAACCCAATAGTTTGACCGACGACTAAAGACGCACAAGCAGTTTTTTGTCTTTATATTATGTGTTGATACAGAATTTACAGAATAGCATTTACTTACAGAATAGCATAGAGAGCGCTTTCGCGAACTGAGTTCAGCGCCTCGAAGTGAATTGAGCGTCACCTCTCCGAAATATGTAGTTGGAGTCAGCGCAAAGTGCCATTAATGTTCCACTTTACATGCATACATTCACCTCTCCTACTATTTAGCATGAGACAGCTCTAATTTTCGGCGCGATGAAGTTACAGTCATCGCCGTAGAATCTGAAAAATTTCGCGGGATTCGCGTCTTTCGCGGGATTTGCGGGATTTTCTCGTAACTTGCTTAAAAATGATTTATTTTGAGAGGGAAAAGAACTGTGGTGTCTTATACAATGTCCTGCTCATGCTCACACACTAATCGCGTCCGATTTCCAGCAGCTGTCAGCAAATATTTCAATAAATTCGTTAATTACCTTGACCCCGCCCACTAATTGGGGTCAGACGCTAAAATTTTCACATTTTTTGCTTACAACTAACTAATTGGACATCTGGGACAGATTTTAATGGCAGTACTGTTTTCAGGATTCGACGGCGGATAGGTTGATGCAAAAATTATTCGGAAACCTTACAGTTTTTTCATCACCAAAATAATGCATTTTCCCCAAATTGCATGGCTTTTTTCAGCTGATAGAAGAAGTCTGGGGAGCTATGCTGATTCTATCGGAATTTCCAGCAAACACATATTGATGTGGTTTGCACTGTGGTAAGCTTGCTTCGACTACTCGGTTATAAGCTAGCTGCGAAGTTAGTGATATGAGCAAAACCATTAGAATTTGTGGCAATTAATCAGCAAATTTTCTCATTGGTAGATTTCCTTTTCAGGTGTGTTTAGGGGAGGAAGTAAACTACTCTACGCTTTAACTGTTGCATAGGTTTTCTACTGTAATCACGACACCCTAAGCTGAATAACCCCGCTTCAAAAAGGCCAAAAATCAAGTGTGTAAAAGTATCAGCACCAGATTTCGAAGTTAGGTTTGCTCAGAAACGCTCACTACTCAACATTTGCGCTAAAACTGATGAACACTACTAAACAAAGTTGATTGCTTCTTGTATTGACCCCAATGACCTTTCCTCAATTCCAGGTGCAGAGGGTACGTCGCGCCCTGGACGCGGGCTCAGTGAGGTCGCGGGGGTATGTTAGCACCTCAAACATTGTCCTCAGGCATATTTGGTTGTTTTCACGTATATCAGTGAACTCGGTCAGGTACTAGAAAACACGTTATATGGTTTCTACAATAAAATCTCCAAGAAATTTTTTGACAAAAATTCGCGTTTTCATCATTTCAAAGCTTCTTTTCTAGCTTCACATCTGTCCACTCGGTTTCTCGCTCCTCATACACGGTGCTCACATCCCATAGTAGTTCAAATGACTAATGCTTCACATCGGTACGCCACGATCACGAAGAAAAATTCTGCCGAACCTCGCTGTTACGCTGCTGAAGCTATGCGAAAGTGCATCTCTTGTCATATTTGATACCAGGTTTTTCTGTTTAAAGTGGGATCTGTGAAATTTCATCGATATTAGAGGTTGTTTTTAATGTGTATAAGGTGCGAGAAACCGAGTGGACAGATGTGAAGCTAGAAAAGAAGCTTTGAAATGATGAAAACGCGAATTTTTGTCAAAAAATTTCTTGGAGATTTTATTGTAGAAACCATATAACGTGTTTTCTAGTACCTGACCAAGTTTACTGGTATACGTGAAAACAACCAAATATGCCTGAGGACAATGTTTGAGGTGCTAACATACCCCCGCCACCTCACTGAGCCCGCGTCCAGGGCGCGACGTACCCTCTGCACCTGGAATTGAGGAAAGGTCATTGGGGTCAATACAAGAAGCAATCAACTTTGTTTAGTAGTGTTCATCAGTTTTAGCGCAAATGTTGAGTAGTGAGCGTTTCTGAGCAAACCTAACTTCGAAATCTGGTGCTGATACTTTTACACACTTGATTTTTGGCCTTTTTGAAGCGGGGTTATTCAGCTTAGGGTGTCGTGATTACAGTAGAAAACCTATGCAACAGTTAAAGCGTAGAGTAGTTTACTTCCTCCCCTAAACACACCTGAAAAGGAAATCTACCAATGAGAAAATTTGCTGATTAATTGCCACAAATTCTAATGGTTTTGCTCATATCACTAACTTCGCAGCTAGCTTATAACCGAGTAGTCGAAGCAAGCTTACCACAGTGCAAACCACATCAATATGTGTTTGCTGGAAATTCCGATAGAATCAGCATAGCTCCCCAGACTTCTTCTATCAGCTGAAAAAAGCCATGCAATTTGGGGAAAATGCATTATTTTGGTGATGAAAAAACTGTAAGGTTTCCGAATAATTTTTGCATCAACCTATCCGCCGTCGAATCCTGAAAACAGTACTGCCATTAAAATCTGTCCCAGATGTCCAATTAGTTAGTTGTAAGCAAAAAATGTGAAAATTTTAGCGTCTGACCCCAATTAGTGGGCGGGGTCAAGGTAATTAACGAATTTATTGAAATATTTGCTGACAGCTGCTGGAAATCGGACGCGATTAGTGTGTGAGCATGAGCAGGACATTGTATAAGACACCACAGTTCTTTTCCCTCTCAAAATAAATCATTTTTAAGCAAGTTACGAGAAAATCCCGCAAATCCCGCGAAAGACGCGAATCCCGCGAAATTTTTCAGATTCTACGGCGATGACTGTAGCTCGCTTCACATGCGTGTTCTCAGCAGAGTCTAGGCTTTGTTCTCTACCATTGCACTGTTCGCACTGTGTTCCTCCAGCACGTTTATCAGAGAACGAGAAAACGTCAACTGCAGAGAAATCTGAACGGAATCAATCAAACGACACGAGAATTAGGAATGAACGGCTGCGCTGGCGTCGATTTGAAAAAGACAAATGATGACCAACAAACCCGGACATATAAATGAGATGAAATGATCGGACGCGTGCAAACTAGGCAACTCTACTATTGATTCCCATCATGCTACATCTATATGTTGGCACATTGCGAATGATCAGTTGTGGCAGTTGAGAACGAAGCGGATTTCTGCGGCTATCCAAGTGAAAAGCATGCTTTTTTTGTTAAGTCCAGAGAATGGAAGCAACTGTGCCAGAACCAAGGTGAGGTGTGTTTGGAGATGGTTCTTTCTGTAGGCAGTCTCCAGTTCCAATTCATACCCGATTGCTCCAGGTGGTGATGCGACATTTTTTTATGCAAATGGTTATGCTTAGGATGGACAGTATGTCAGCTTCTAAATTAGACTTTTAAATATTAGGTTGAGAAATTATATTAATAACATACTGATGGTAACAATTATAATAACGCTTGCATTAATATTAGTTGTAGTCCATTTGATCTAAAAACGGAAATAACTACAAAGATATTAATTCAACGGCTCCAAGCAAGAGTTATACTCCATATAAATTAGTCACTCTTCTACTTGTTCCAGTCGAAGAGTGAATGTCCTCCTCAAAGAAATCGCTACGCTAAGAGACGAAATCGCGGCCCGCTCATATTTTGACTTCCCCGCATTCCTGAGGTTTTCCTCCCAAACTTCGGATCGACAAGATGTACTACAGGTTGAGGGAGAGTTTCCATTGTCCACTGTTTAGTGTTCTTGGTCTTGGTCACTTGTTAACCTTTGCAACGTGTGGTTGGTTCCATGCCATGGATAATATTTGTAGCCGCTGTTTTGATAGCCTCTTGGTGGAGTTCCTAGTCGACGCGGTCTTGATCTTGTGCAGGAAGACATGATATAAATTTCTGGTCAGGATTCTTCATTCATGGATAAAACAGTCCTTCCATCGGAGTATCAGAAACGCAGTATCACCTACAGTCCGTAACGATCAGATTTTGAGCTGTAGCCACTGCGGCTTTTCGTCTGCATATCCATAAGAGACCCTTCTCTTACATGACGTTATAACAGCTTGAAAGCAGCTGCAATTCCTTACACGGCGGAAAATGATTCGGTTTATGGCGGCTCACACACTCAATAGGTCAGGTCACACTTTATTTTTCCTCAACCTAATAATATATAATTTATCACAGCGGCTATCATCAGAATAGCGAAGAAATGGCGCCATGACAACAACACTCATTCTCACGCGTAAATCACAGCATTCCCTGTTTCGTCGCGTCTTTATAGTACGTCGTACATATATGCGAACGCAACTCGAATAAAAAGCAAGTGGAACATCATTCGGTCCTAACTGAAATATTCCAACAACGTGACCGAGCGTCCAAGGTTGGAGCGAAAGCTGCTCTTAATGTCAGAATGTCAGAATTACCGAGCAGAATCGCAAATGTGGTGAATTTGTGGTGAAATTCCTGGCGCTTCTAAAATACCCATGCCTTTTGATGGCATAAACTAATCCGATCCTGGGAAATGAAATGGATGGTATAAACAAGTAGTAGTTAATAGCAGTAGTTAATTCGACTGTGCTAGATAATATGGACTAAGCAGATGATCTCTGTTGAGGATAAAAATAGTGAAAACAAAGTGCCACCCCGTAGCAGAAAAAAGCTTGTTTTCCATATATGTACATGCGTACATATTTCAGCATGCGAGAATAAAGGAGAACATATTGCTTTGTGCGGCTCAAGCCCACGAAAGTATAATATTTGCACTTTCATCCCGTCCCAGGAACTACGTGGTGAAGAGCAAATAGCTAATCAGAGAAGCCTATTCGGATGGGAGTACTCATTTGTAATGAACTATGCACCATCATTACATATATGCATCTGTTGTTCAAAAGTCTTGCGTTGTTCTCTGTTATGAGCTGGACGTAGTATTTGTTTTTGCCCAGATTTAAGATATCGCACTGTTGTACTAGCCCCAAGTAGTGCGCAGTAGCTATGTCAGAGATTTCGGACTTCTGAGTCTTTTCTAGAGAATGAAAGCCTTGTTAGTGTGGCGCCAATGAATCCAACTTACCCGAATGAAGCTCATACATGAACAGCGGTGTTCTAATGTCTACGGCTTACTTCACAACGACACTGTCTGTCGGGGCGAAATATCACAAGTTCTCACAATTCATTATAAAATTAATGTGCTGGAACACACTTTGAAGAGCAGTTGCAAGCAGCACGTCGATCTTGATTAGCCGCAATGACACTGTCGCTGCGAATTGTGCATTATGAGTACGAGTCAGTTCAAGAAACATGGGCGCAGCTCGTTACAGAAAACAGAACGGAAAATTTAGAAAACAGCCTCGAGATCAGCGCTATAGAATGCCTATAAATGCACACATCAAGCTAAGAATGACCATTTCGACCGAGATAGTCGAGAGCCCAAGAGTGGCAACTAAATAGACGGCGATGAAGAGACGACAAGACGTTGTCTCGCGGAACACGATGCACGTGTAAATGCTCATTCGGCGGTGGCGACGGTGAGATGAGAGAGGACAACGTGCTAGCTTCTTTACAAAAATCACGCTATCTTGCAAAACGCACGTCAAGGTGAGACGCAGAAGCCCGGTTGGCTCTCCATGTGGTTCTTGTTCCACGAACAAGAAGACCAGGAGCATACACTTGAACCTCGTGACTCTGCGCTATCGGGAAACATTTTGGACAACTGTGAAATGTCTAGTTCTCAGACAAAATTTCAAAAGGACCGCAGCAGAAAGAGATCTCAGTCATGTGTATGGTTAAGAGGCGAGAGACGCAGAGACGAAAAGATTCGGAAGCATAGGTGCGATAGTCCGAGCCAAGGCTCAGACCCCTTTCACTTTGGGAGGGGGCCAATAGACCCCCTTCACCAAACCAGTTACAGAAGACAAGGAAATGAAGAAATTAGAAGTTTAGTAAAGTGAAACTGAACAAATTCAATGATAGAGGATCGATTCTATTGCTGTCCATGTGAATAAAGGAGTCAGGAATCGAAATGACGTTAGTGTTGAATGGAGCGCGCAGTGTGACCATTGCCGCAGACGGAAAATCACGAGCGAATTTCTATGTGAAGGATTAAGAATTAGATATGAGTGGAAGGGTATCTAATTGAATCTTAAACCTAGTAGAGTTTATGTGTTAGAAGTGGGAAGCGATAGATAGCATTTTTGCAGAGAAATTTTTGAACACATAAGGGTATGAAAAACATAGCATGTATGTTTCTAAGATCATTATGGAAAAGTTCGTGAACTAACTGGAAAGAGGATAGTTCTCCACAATTTGCAAAGTTTTTCTCTTCATTTTCGTGTATGAGTTGTGATAGTTAGTGTAAGATGAGCAGGCAAAAAAGTGGTACCAACAGGACGGTCGAAAACTCTACAAATTAGGTGTTTTTCAAAGGATTTCGTCTTGTGTTTCCGAGAAAGTGGTAATTGTTTATATGTATACATACTAGAAAGGATGTGCTTTCCGCCCATATACAAATGTATGGGGGAAACCCGGGGCATTCTCGTGCCCGTTGTTAGACAAATGGCGAGATAGTGCGATGAGGGAAGAGAGGCGCGCGCATGGGGTGAGAATGCCTTCAGAAACATTCTCACCCCCCTTCACAGAAAAAGACACGCAACCACATGAAACGAAATGTGGTTTATCAGTTAGGGGATTGAATGAGGAGAACATCGATACCCTTCACTCCTAGGTTTCATTTCCGAATAAAGCTGTAATAAGCAAAAATAGCTCAAAAGCAGGTGTAATTTCAGTGTCAAATTTTCGTATGTAGGAGAGAAGAAATGTTGTGCAGTTGTGTATGCATGAGTGGACCATATCATGAAGGTGTGCTGAGGACTATCTTCATTCATGTAATCAATGGCTGTTTCCTCATTTGAAAGCAGTATCCTAGAGCGTCCGCAGCACGATAGCGATGACTCATCGCTATCGTACGTTTTCATGAAACTGTTGAACAGTGTGTTTGCAGAAATATATTTTAAGATTTGCTCAGTTTTCATGGCATTTGAGGACATGTTGGGTATTACATCAATGGATAGGGCATTGACACTTACTGACCAATACCACAACTCTTACTAAAAGGAAGCAGAAAGGCCCTCCCCCCACCGGTCGACACCCTTCACTTTTTGCCCGGTAACCCCCTTCACTTTGGCAGGGGCGTTCTCACCCCTATCGCACCTTTGTTCGGAAGAACCGCAGCAGAATGGGGAAAGAGAGAGAGTGAGCGTTATGATACCCTTCTTATATACGGAGTTCGGTTTTGTTGCGACCAACAAAAATGTGGTGTTGGTCCAGGCTTGAGAACCACAGACCTCCCATCGCGACTATTATTCTTGCGTGTGGGTACCAACGTGTGGTGTCCGACGAGACTAACCCGGTTGCATAGCGCGTTTCTGCGGAAGTGGCGCGCACATCCCGGTCGCCACTCGGAAGAAGCGCAGCAGCCCCTCGGAAGGACCGCAGCAGAATGCAGGAGAGAGAGTGAGCGTTATCATACCCTCCTTATGTACGGAGCTCAGTTTTGTTGCGACCAACAGAAACTCAGTGGTACCGAACTTAAGCTCGGAAAATGGCCTTATGTGTATGTCGGACCGTAAAGCCACTGATCCCCAGCGAGGTTGACATTTTTGCTTGTGTAGGTACCGCCGCGTGGTGGTAACACGGGAGTGAACTGGTTACGTAACGCACTTCCGCGGAACTGGTGTGCACATCTACGTAGCCATTCGGAAATACCGCAGCAGCTTTTCGGAAGGACCGCAGCAGCTATTCGGAAGGACCGCAACAGCCCCTCGGAAGGACCGCAGTAGTTATTCGGAAGGAATGCAGCAGGAAACCGGAAGGACCGCGGGTCACCTGTCGGTTCTTCCGGTTTTCTGCTGCGGTCCTTCCCAAAAATTGTCTGAGTGCGAAGTTTCTTTGGTGTAAGAGGGATGCACACTCCTAAGCCTCGTAGCTGTTCTTCGAAATTTTTGAAACCGATGAGGGAAAAATTCGAAAAACGACTGGAGGGAGACGCTCTTCATGAAGAGTTTCGCTCTTCTGCAATGTGTAGGTGCGACGCTGATGCAAATCGCCGTTCATCGATCACACTGTTAATGATTTCGCAAAAAGAAAACAACGAGATTCCAAAGTGTTGCGCGTTTCCACTGAGAGAAGACAATCCATTCACACAAAAAATGATAGCGAAACCTCTCTCATTGCATTTCGTAAAGCTTTCACTAAACTTCTTAAGGAACTCGAAAGCTGTGTTTTGTACAAGATTGAAAGACGCAAATTCCATGACTAAAACTAGCGTGCTCGTGCAAAACACGGTCTTGAAATCAGTAATTCTATATAAAACCATACCAGCAATGGGCGAATCCATGCAAAACCGATGCATACCCTTGCAAAAACTAAGAATATCCATGCAGAATCCCTACATTAGATCGAGAAAATGTGGATCTTTCGTGGATTCTGCGTCGAAATTGCGTAGGATTCCGAGACGCATGGGTTCTGCATGGATTTGACCGTAATACAGAACTACTGAAAAAAGTGTCTTGTACGAGCGCGCCTGTGGCGATTTGCACCTTCCAATTTCATGCAAAAGACGACTCCTAGGTTTCCTGAGTTGGTGAGGCACAACCGTTTCACTGTGTTCTCATGCACCAGGGGATTCGAGAGACTTACAAATTGTGTGACAGAATATTTAATGAAATAACTCCATTCAAAAAACTGGAGATGATCATTCACACCGGAAAAGTTTGCTTGGGAAGTTACAATCAGGTGACATGGAGCTGCGAAGTGAGCCTTGTGATGAACCTGGATAACGATGAGGTGGAAGGTGTAGAGGAAGCGGATAGGAGTCAAACTAGGCCTGCATAAGCGCCAAGCTTAGTCCTTTGTAATCCAATAATATTTAGGTGTTCAGAGCAATACGATAATTAAAAGTGGTTCGGTAAACGAATTTTTCCCAGTCTGACCCTCAAAAATGGGTAAAAATTTTTGGCCAAATTTCACAAATCCAGAGATGGGAACCCATCTGCCACTCACTGCACTGGCCAAACCCCGCTCTACTTGACCACAACTGCTTTCAGGGATCAGGCCACTTCTTCCCAGGAAAAATGTGCAGTTTTCAACATGATCTTAGAAACTCTGTTCGCCAGTTGATTTCCAGTAGCTTTCGACGCTTCTAACCTGTTGGCGCAACCAAGATACCGTTAAGATGACAGGGCCGCAGTGATAGTATAGGAGTATACTTAGATATCTTGTACTGAATCTCGTTTGAGAAACAAAACTCAAATGCTCGTCACTCAAAAACAGACATGTCATACTTGACGACCTAATATATATTATACCTCTAGTGTTGCGTTCAGAACGAGGAGCGACCTCAAGGCCAAAGCATAGGTGCGATAGGGGTGAGAACGCCCCTGCCAAAGTGAAGGGGGTTACCGGGCAAAAAGTGAAGGGTGTCGACCGGGGGGGGGGGGGGGGGGCGGGGGAGGGCCTTTCTGCTTCCTTTTAGTAAGAGTTGTGGTATTGGTAAGTAAGTGTCAATGCCCTATCCATTGATGTAATACCCAACATGTCTTCAAATGCCATGGAAACTGAGCAAATCTTGCAATATATTTCTGCAAACACACCTTTCAACAGTTTCATGAAACCGTACGATAGCGATGAGTCATCGCTATCGTGCTGCGGATGCTCTAGGATACTGCTTTCAAATGAGGAAACAGCCATTGATTACATGAATGAAGATAGTCTTCAGCACACCTTCATGATATGGTCCACTCATACATACACAACTGCACAACATTTCTTCTCTCCTACATACAAAAATTTGACACTGAAATTAGACCTGCCTTTGGGCTATTTTTGTATATTACAGCCTTATTCGGGAATGAAACCTAGGAGTGAAGGGTATCTATGTTCTCCTCCTCCACCCCCCTAACTGATAAACCACTTCTCGTTTCATGTGGTTGCGTGTCTTTTTCTGTGAAGGGGGGTGAGAATGTTTCTGAAGCCATTCTCACCCATGCGCGCGCCTCTCTTCCCTCATCGCACTATCTCGCCATTTGTCTAACAACGGGCACGAGAATGCCCCGTTATTTCGGCTCACCCACCCTATTTTTCAACCAGAAAAGGGTTTCCCCCATACATTTGTATATGGGTGGAAAGCGCATCTATTCTAGTATGTATACATATAAATACTTACCACTTTCTCCGGAACACAAGACGAAATCCTTTGAAAAACACCTAATTTGTAGAGTTTTCGACCGTCCTGTCGGTACCACTTTTTTGCCTGCTCTTCTTACACTAACTATCAGAATTCATATACGGTAATGAAGAGAAAATCTTCGCAAATTGTGGAGTACTATCCTCTTTCCGGTTAGTTCGCGAACTTCTCCATAATGATCTTAGAAACATACATGATATGTTTTTCATACCCTTATGTGTTCAAAAATTTCTCCGCAAACATGCTATCTATCGCTTCCCACTTCTGACACGTAAACTCTACTAGGTTTAAGCTTCAATTAGATACCCTTCACTCATATCTAATTCTTCATCGTTCACATAGAAATTCGCTCGTCATTTTCCCTGTCTGCGGCAATGGTCACATTGCGCGCTCCATTCAACACTAACGTCATTTCGATTCCTGACTCCTTTATTCACATGGACAGCAATAGAATCGATCCTCTATCATTGAATTTGTTCAGTTTCACTTTACTAAACTTTTGATTTCTTCACTTCCTTGTCTTCTGTAACTGGTTTGGTGAAGGAGGTCTATTGGCCCCCTTCCAAAGTGAAAGGGGTCTGAGCCTTGGCTCGGACTATCGCACCTATGGGCCAAAGTTGCCCTGACTAAAACGGGCTTATCACCTCTGTTTTGTCCTTTCAGCTGTTAAGGTTTCGCTATGGCTGTACTTGACAACTCTAGCCGCTTGAGCTACATTTGATCCATCGAGTAGTCGACAGTGATGTGTAGTATTCACCACCGCCGACTTGGAGGGAAGGAATCATGATGCGAGAACTGAGTAACGAGATTAGGATAGTGGTGGAAAGCAAAACGAGAGCTACAAAGTAGTCCATGGTGGTCAATAAAGCACATTTCAGATCTCCGTGAGAAAAAAAACATTAAAAAAACGCACGATGTTATTTTCCAACCTAATAGTTGATGAAATCACGTGCTTCTATTAACGTTATCATCGAAGTTGCTGCCTGCTGTACCACGTGGGCTGTCCAAGAGAGAGTATGTAAAGATCAGCTACGTATATACATAGATTAGGCAATGAATCGTTTTCCAACAATGTGAGCCAGAAACCACTCGCAGTGAGTTTGAGGGCAGAAACGATCCAGAGAAAGTAGATGTGATGTGACTAACATGAAACCATAGAGACATGATCTGCAGCGGAATGCGCTTTAATTCTCACAGCTTCTAAAAATTGTACAACGCATTTTCGAGTGCATTTTCACTAGATTTCTTCAGTAAATACTCATCTTCAGAAAGGCCTCTCAAATGGCGCACCTCTAAATTCCGAAATTCCAGTTTTATAGCACTCAACTAACAACTGAGTCATATAAAGGAAAACCGGATAAGAGAAAACGTAGAAATTTGACAGTTACGCGAAATCTTACGAATAGAACAGTGTCGTTGTTGGAAGAACTAGCAGTGGAGCTGTACTTGTGAAAGTTCAATAAAAAATACGATGATTCATACTTCAAAAGCAGAAAAATCAATTGGATGCAAGCGTGTCGGCAAAGAGATGGTGTAGATTACTGGAAACTGTGAGAGGTGGACAATGGGCACACAACAGGCGTCAAACGGAACCGAAACGACCTTGATGGCTGGGAAGCAACTCGTGATAATCGAAGAGATAACAAAAGGAAAAAAAAAACTCGCCAAAAAACCAGTTGCGGTAGCCATGACGACCAACAAAACTTATGTTTCGTCACATGTACCACTGGAGCATTAGCTCAGTAGGGAATCTGGGCATGCATTTTCTCACCAAATTTTCTGGTCCAGCTGTGACTAGGTGAACAGTTGCGGTCAAGATAAGCCTGTGCAAAGAGCAGTATGTCTGCTCCTGTTCTTCACTGCTTGAGGATCGAAGTGGATCCACCAGGAAAACGTTTTCATTGTAGTAGCTAAGGTACGCAGTGGAAGGTCCACCTCCGGGTTTTATCCTGGACGCTTGCAAAAAGCTGAGACGCATAGGAGATCATTGCAGTGAGTGGGGATACAACGCGCATGCAGCGGTAGTTTTAGTAATGTTCTCCTCGTTACTTTGATGAGATTTCCGAGTACTGTCGCGTATAATGATGACGCAACAATAACGCGTAATGTACATATGAGCGTGGTTGCGTTGTGCTACAGTCCAAAAGCTGGCACGCACTATACGTTCACCGCTCATACGTTCTTAATATTTATGGCACTTATCAATTCTCCTAGGAATTGGACCCGCTAATCAAGCACCTCCTAAAATTCCATAATCGGATTGGCATACGTTTACAGCATTACCCACTACTGATAATCGTACCTGGGTGTAGACTCTGGAGACTCCTCTGAAAAAAAAAAAGCTGGGAGAAAATCGAGAGGAGGTGCCGATGACCATGCACAACTCTGCTTCGGTGCGCTTTCGCTTCCGTAGCAGCTAGAACGCTGGGACGTCTAGGGCCTCATAATCTTTCGGCATCCGTTTCTTCATTAAACCACTGCTGTAGTTTGGTTATCTTCCCTCATAATGCAGAGGATCTGCGGCACTAGGAAGTAGGAGAAATATTAGGTGTTAACATAAGTCCTGGCGTTTTTTTCGTATGCACTTTTCTCTACCTATCTGTTATCTTTTACATGCAATTCATACATGTTTCGAAAGCGCTAATTCTCCTCTACAAGAACGCTATAAAGAGGTTTTCTAAAATGTCAGTATGCTTGAGTTATGAGCCTGCGCTTGAAAGGCCATCAAAACTGTGCAAGGCAATCTCCACTAAGTATGAAAGTGATGATTGGCGTCTTTCTTCTCAAGCCTAGAAACTAAGTAATTCAATAGTTCCGCGAAATCGCATGATGATAAGATTGTAGAGGAAGAAAAGCGCTTTCAGATGGTACAGAGCACGTTGCGGAAAAATGACAGTGTGGCGAAAGAATCGCAACTGAAAAAAGCGGAAGGACTTAACACCTAATGCTTTTGGGTCACCCTGTACAAAAGTTGAAGGGGGAGAAATTCAGGAGTGGTCACAATCTAAGTGAGTTTATTTGGTCGCTGCTCCCATATCATCTATATGGTGGAAGTAAACACAGGAGATGAGAAAAGAAAAACGAAAGGCATACGCGTTCTTTTTCAGGACATGCACTGAGCAATCACGCTGGGCACCGTCTTTTCAATGCATTAAATACACTACAGCATCCATTGAGCGTTAGAACTCCCGTTGCTTTTCTAGAGTGGACGAAACTTCCGGGTTAAAACGAGTACACTTCACTATCTTAGATTTCAGTTAGATACACTATCTATTGGTGAAGACAGCAAAATAAGTCACATTTTGATGGAGAATCTCGTTCATTCGAACTGAGCGAGAAGTTTGGAACGTTTCCGAGAGCATTAATGACTATGGGCACGACTGTCAAGCATACGAAAAGAGGAGGCACAGGGAATGGTTCTGGGCCATAGGACTCTCTTAGTTGCATGAACTGGTTACGTGGCAAAGTGGATGAAGAAGCCGGCCTTGCATATAGGAAAGCAAATCTATTTTTTTCCTCAAAAATGGAATGTTGCACCTAAGGTGAGAAACAGTTCTGTCCGCTGCATAATGAATTTTGAAGAACAGAATTCTCCACAAAAAAACCCCGGAGTGATAAGATAGGTGTGATGACAGAGTGACAAGATTACAGCGCCGGGCAGTGTGTGATAAGACATGCTCCGAACTGCTAAGCTGCAATTATAAAGAAGTTCGCAGAGAATCGAGCTGAGAATACGCGACCACGCGAGGTGATGCCTTACCGTCCGGAACGGAGTTCTCTGCAATCTGTGATGAATGGTGACGATATTGATTAGCGATCGTTCTTTGCTTGCAACTTGATCGGTGATTCGTAGGCTACAACTGCAGACAAATGGAAGAAAAACACCGCTTGAAAGGGGATTATATTAAGTTGGACAATAAGTTCGTGTGGTTTTTCTGAGCATTCAATGTATATTTAGTTGAACCTAGGTTTTCCTGAAAGTTGATATCCGCAGTACTTCTTCTTCACATCTGGGACAAGTCCTTGCGAAAAATCGTCTCATAGCTCCACGAACGATGCCTACAGAAAAAGGTGCATCCTTCAGCCCAAAATCGACCTCACTGAAGCAGACCTCCACTTCTACGCTGTTCACTGTAATGGCTTCCACTTAGACTGTGTTAACGTCTCCATCAACTTGAGCCGTATTTGTTCTGCTATTGTAGTGGAACAGTTGGAAGTGTCCCAGATGTACGCTCTTGTCGAAATGGAGGGTCACATTTCATGCGACAGAAAATGAGAAGTAGCAGGAAATGGGTGTATTGCTTATAATATTCGTGAAGAGCGAAACAAGAGCTACAAGATGACCTACGACAGGCTATCGGAATTAGATCAAATCCTCGTAAAAAGAAGTTGTGTTAAAAAAAACCGCACGAACTTATTGTCCAGCCCAGTAGTTGAATCTTAGTGCAGATCAGCATATAAGTCTGTTTGAAAAGAATGTCTTCATGTCGCTTGACAGCTGGAGAAGGATAAAACCAAGATGAGCACAGCTTTCATTTCCTAGGGAAACTTCTATGTATAATATTTCCATTGTCAGGAAAAGAAGAGGAAAACGAACGGAGAGATTACGTTCAGAACGCTAGCGCATGCAACGAATCCTCAGGCAAACACACATTCAAACGATGCCGATCCAACGGATTCAAGGACGTGGAGCTTTCCTACGCAGCGCGCTCGCTGTGACCATTGCTTTACGGTGCGAAAAACGCGGTTCGTGTGGGCTATCGATTCTCCGAGGGCATCAGGCTGATGTCCAGGCTGCAGGAGCCCCGGTGCATGGACGGCTGCAGTTGTTTTCTGCCCTGCAGCGAACACGCTCACCGAACGCTGCCTCGTCTCTGCAGCTATGCCTCAGCTTCACTGAGAGCAGCAGTTCTCTAGGAAAATGTGGGTGCTAAGAAGAAGAAATGTCGAAATAGTCGTGTCGTGAAAGGAAATGCTCACAGGAACTACGCAATGTTGTCAAACACAATGTTTCCATTACAATGAATGTGTCAATCGAACATCATCGCACAATTGTCCCTGAAAGGCACTCGCTCCAGGAGTATATCCGCAAAGGTGTGAGGCAATGTCCATTCCTTGTTAGGATCGAGAGGTCTCGTAGTCAGCAGCCATTTTCCATTGGGCCTGCTCCTTTCTCATTGATTTTTGATTTAGTTTCCTTTCACATGATTGATTTTTCCACTTCACATGATTGATCCTATTCGTTAGTTAGAGGATCGATTTCACAACGGTCAGTTCGAACCACATACATCAGAATGAACGATGACCTTTTTTGACAAGATAGCAGTCTGAAAAAAAAGAACCCCGAGCCAGAGCGCCACGTTACCTCCGGGCTAGGTAAACTCTGAAAAAAAAAGAACCCCGAGCCAGAGAGAGAGCTCTGTCTCGGACCCGTGTGCCACATTACCTCCGGGCTAGGTAAACTCTGAAAAAAAGAACCCCGAGCCAGAGCGCCACGTTACCTCCGGGCTAGGTAAACTCTGAAAAAAAAAAGAACCCCGAGCCAGAGAGAGAGCTCTGTCTCGGACCCGTGTGCCACGTTACCTCCGGGCCAGGTAAACTCTGAAAAAAAAGAACCCCGAGCCAGAGCGCCGCTTCGCGGCGCTCTGTCTCGGACCCGTGTGCCACGTTACCTCCGGGCCAGGTAAACTCTGAAAAAAGGAGCCCCGAGCCAGAGCGCCGCGATGGTCATTTTTGGTAAGTTTTTTCTTAGCCAGGAATGCCTCGAGGGGATGAAATAAGTGACAGTCAGAAGTGGCAACGTCAGGAGAATACGGTAAGTGGGGAAGCGTGTCCCAACCCAGCTCCTCCTATTTTTCAGGGGTCCCTTAAGCACAAAAAACTCGTCTTGGCCGTTTTTCTCAAACAGCATCTGCGACCTTTCGGAACTGATTGGCGTATGTGTTACTGATGACCTTGTATGTTTGCGGGAGCAGCTTACGATACGACATTCCTGGCGAATTCCAGAGGTAACAAAGGAAACACTTGTTTGGGTGGGGGTGCGATTTGGTGGACCTTCTGCTCGACGGAGCCACATGGCAAGATGTATATTAGAATCGTAGAGGACACAACTCTCATCTCCAGTAATTAGTTATTCCAGGAACTCCTTTCGGTGTGGTCAATGAAGGAAAAACTGATCTTGGGTAGGAGGACCTCTTTTGGAATTGACGTCGTAATTAAAGTTAGGAAAGCCAATCCGGCTATATATGCCTACTATGGAGAAGCCCCGAGTTTGGTCTACGATTACCACATGGTAGGTCATGGGTACCGATCAATAATCAAAAGTTCTGGAACTTTCAAAAAAATCGGCTCAAGACTTTCTGACCACCTTAATACTTAATGCTTTAGAAGGAGTGCAGCGAAGATTTCCGTATAACTCTGCAGTATATGGATGATTCACGACTCTGATTGCGAAATCACACTCGCTTCATCAGTGGTTCTCCCATTCTGCTTTAAAGATACAAGATATTCCGTTTTCTTTGCAAATTAGATGTCCTAATTAAAGATTTCCATGTTGTACACATACATATACCATGGGCGTGTCATTGGGCGTGTCAATTTTCGCAATTGAGCCCGTGGCGGCGGGCAAAAGAGGTGGGGCGAGGCGAGTGGATCAATGACAGCGTGACCTGTCATCCCTCGCGCGGCGATGGGGGAGGGGGGGGGGGGTCTGCGTTTTATATAGAGTAAGATAGTTAGTCACTGCAGTGTCCCACCTAATGAGCAGCTCAGCGGTCCCCTTTTCCCAGGAATGGGAAGACTGGGAGCCAAAGAAATCGCTGACCTCCCTTCCAACATGGTCAACTTTGGCGGATTTTTTCTTGACTTGGAATGCCTTGAAAGAGCAAAATAAGTGGTAGTCGGAAGGGGCAACGTCAGCAGAATAGGGTGAGTGAGAAACCTAACCCAGCCCAGCTCCGCCAATTTTTCACCGGTCTCTTTAGCTATTTGGGGCCTACCCTTATCATGGCGTAGGTGTACAAGAAACTCGTTTCGACCGTTTTTCTCAAACGGCATGCGCGGCTCTCTGGAGCTGATTGGCGTATGTGTTACCGGTGACTGTGTGTGTTTGCGGGAGCCGCTCATAATACAATATCTCTAGCGAATTCCAGAAGTAGCAAAGGAGACAGATGTTTGGGTGGGGGTGCGATTTGGCCGATCTTCTCCTTGACGGAACCACATGGCACGGTGCGTTTTAAAATCGTAGAGGACCCCACTCTCATCTCCAATAATTAGGTATTCTAGAAACTCCTCTCGATGTGGACAGAGCAGGAAAAACTGATTTTGGCTAGGGGGACCTCTCGTGGAACTGACGTCGTAATTGAAGTTGAGGAAGACAATTTGGCTATATATGCCTATTCTGGAGAAGCCCCAAGTTACCCAAACCACCCTAATATTAGGTTGAAGGGAGAGTAATGGAAGAAATGGTATCCAAGTAGATTTTCTATCAAGATCAACGGGCTGTTCTTCGCCCAAGAAGAAACTGAGGGGAGGGATGAGATAGTGATCAGAGAGTGACAGGCCAGGAGAATAAAAATAGTGCGTTAGCAGAGTGGAGGAAAGTCCCGCTAGTTTGGGACAGGAAAAACGTGAGAAAATTGGCATGTAAAAAAGTGGCATGGAGCAAGGCCAACCCATATGGTAGCCTTGTCTGTTATACCTTGTGGGAGCTACTCGAATCACAGCAACCACTTCGCGTTGTGACGTGAGAGCGGGCGTGGCTCCTCATGAAGGCCCATATCTCGAGATTCGAAGTAAGTGGAGCAGTCGCGTACTGTGTATCATTTAGTACGCCCTTCTTTATTGTACTGCTGCTGTTGCTGACCCCAATGCTTGCCAAGGCTTTGCAGAGCAGCTCATAATAGAGATTGGAGCAAAAGCACCCCTTCAGAAATGGAGGCGTAACTGCAGCAAGTGATCCTTTAGCAGCCACAGGGTAATACTTTCGGGAATCTCCTACTATGTCAGCAGGCAATGCCTGATCGAATCATCAGCCATGAGGAGTACGAAAGTTTGGAAAATTTCTTCCATTATTATTCATCCTCAACCTAATACCACACTGTTTTGAATCTATCTTTATTTTCCAGGAAGGAAAGCGGCGAACTGACAAGCGCACAACAGCATTTTCCTGCAAAAGTCTGGAACTTTACAATGCACTACAACTCTAACGAAAAAGCCAAAGCGGAGAAAACTACCAGGATTTCGGTTGTAGAAGGCTGGTTTTTCTGAGGATAATTTTTTAAGCCGAACCAGATAACGGTCACGGTAACCAATCTCTCATTCCGCAAGCGTGCTTGCGTAATATCCTCTCCTGGAGCTGGTAGAATTCAGCAGAAACGGGTTGTTCCTGTGAAGTCAGGTGAGGACCCACAGAACATGGGAGCGAGAAGGAAGATTGTGAGCATGGAAACAAATTCAACACACAATTCGATGATGGTGTCCACTCTCAGAGTTGTGCATGCTTCACATCCTTGAAGACAGCAACGACTACCCACCTGAATGTTTCTCTGCCCATAAAATTTTACAGTTCTTCTCAGCGTTTTTGTTGATGATACGTCTTGACCAGCCTACCTAACTGGAACAGGATTTTTACATTTTTGACACACTACGATAAGATATTTCGCTGCCGTGTTGTGTTGTGAAGTTCCCTGATCTAGAGAAGGTCCAATCCAGTTGGTTCCATGGAGACCTTATTTCCGCTGCCTGTTCTGATATTGTGGGATCCCTAACACATTCTCAACCTCATGAAATCTTTGGGAAATTCTCTTGTTCGAGCAGAAATCCAAAATTCCTACCCCATGGTATGCACAATCGGATGCATTGCTAACATCTGTAGTTTTAGAGGGTTTGAAAGAGCACCGCGACTCGGTACAGACGGGCATGTTTAGCTTGATACGAAGTCACAGGAATCAGCGTAAATTGGCGAAGAGAAACTTAGCTAGGTTGGCGAAATCGCTTCTGGAAAGTTACTGTTGAATTGACCTCCAGTAGGCCTGGCACATCAAGAGCATTGATCCTTGAACACACAAATTCTACTAGATGTGAGTCCATTTTCTTTTCTCGATAGAAATTGAAGCTTTTCGAATGATTACTTCATGAAAACAATCCATTCTTTCTACTCAGCAAAGGTGCTATCAAAAGCCACATCCATAATATGCTCTATCACTTCGGGAAAGCTTGGGGTACAGCACAGTCGTTCGCGATCTCATCGAGCCTTTCAGAGATGGACCAACGAGCAAGGCTTAAGAAAAGAAGAGGTATGCCATCAAACTTCAAGCACCGGGAATTTTGGGCAGCCTGGGAAGAGGACGAAGGCTTCACAAAGAGAATGCTGTCCGAACTCTTCAATGTGGACCATCCGACCACAGTTCTTCTTTTCTAAAGAGTCAGCAAAGCATGAAGATTGGCTAAATAGGTCAGCACGAATTCTGAGACAAGAACAATGCTATAATTTCCGAAGTCGTCTGTTGCAAAACGAGCCGGCTCCATTTCTAAGGAATCTCGTCAGTTGAACATCCTTCCCTTCCACAGCTGTTAAAAGTTCCTGGTCGTTGAAAATTGATAGTAGAGCTCTTCCTTCGTCATCTGTGAAATTATACCTTTCTACTTGAACTACTTGAATATTTTTCGACTTGCCTTTGCTGATTTTTCTTCGGCCATGTTTCGTTGAGATCGCGGAATGACTGTGCTGCACTCCGAGCTTTCCCGAAGTGGTGGAGTATGAGATGGTGAATGTGGATACGGGTTTCGATGGCAATGTTACTAAGTGGAAGAAGAAGATTATTTACATGAAAAAAAACCGAAATCTGTGATCCGGTGGCATCCAGGAAAGGCGACAGAATGGATTTCGTAGAGAAAATCTGAGCCTACATGAATGCTTTTAGTATTAGGTTGGTGCATAATTAATGCGGCTTTTTTCGCGACTTCTTTTCTCATCAAAAATCCACTCCTCTTCAACCTCACTAACAAAATCCTTCTTAAGAAAATTCACCAACGACCGGCTGGGTTCTGTGGCATTTCCATTAAGCTTGAGCATATTTTGCTTTCATAAAAACTTGAAACTTCTGAGTTTTGCATCAGCAAAAGTTATGAAGGAAAATTGAGAAGGCTGTATAATTGTGGCCGGGACTTTGTGTACATATATATGCCGATTATGAAGACAAACCTTGCGCTGTCTTCAATTCAGTCCAATGATGCCTCAGAGGAAGGGTGGGTTTGACAGGGACAATCCCGACAGTGTTGCTTTAGGGTCAGAGACAAGTTTTTTCCCAGGCAGTTGGTTCTCGATTGGAATAAGCAGATGGTGACCAAACAAAGGTGCAAGGAGTAATTTCAATGGGGAATGAATATCCAGCCAGGCTGTTTCAGGAATAAGCGCGCAGATATCGCAGAATGTGGCCTGGCACTGTTTTGATGCTAGTAAACGCGAAACGAAACGGGAACGGCTACTTACATCAAAGGCTTAACCCAATTAGTATTCTGTTTACTTTATTGAAAGGTCTTCTTTTTGGAGGAAGCTTCCCTCTCGATACGTGCCGCTAAGAAACAATAGTATTGGAATGTTTTCAGCAGATAGTGTGGTGTTCCTGCAGAGGTGGAGACACGGACTTGCCTAAAAATACGTAGATACAAGTTTATGGACAGTAGTGATTGATGTCATATTGGTTGATACTGCAATTCAGCAGTTATTTGAGTTTGTGGCAAAATTTCTTATCGGGGCAGAACTTGTGAATCAACTTAACGGGGAAGGTTGCGCAATGCAACTGCGAACATTGCTATCGGAGCGATGTGTTAGAAAATGAAATTTCACACCATAATATCCCACCATTCAGAATAGACGTTTAGTTCTAAACTAGAATAAGTCATAAGTTTAGAAATTCATCACATCATACCAGTTCCTAGTTGGTGACATGCACATGTCGCTAAAGTTGGACTAAAAAATGCAGCGACTGTTTCTTGCCGTTGAAGAGTGCGCATTTCTAGCAAAACACTATGCGATAAGCATTTCATTTTTTTCTTCGTTTGGGTTCGTCTTACACACGCCAGATATTCTCCAGCAAATATTAGTTCTAGAAGGGATGGTTCGCAAAAAAATCCAGATGGCAACTGAGAATGCAATTGTGATCTCATGCAATGCGATATTTGCAACCGTGAGACTTAGACTCCTCTATAATTTACATTGCTATATAAGCAGGAATTTTTAGCCCAGTATGCCATCTGCTCGAGAGTGGTAGGCAGTAAATAAAAAAAAAGTGAACCACGATTACGGCAGCCATAAATCATGAGAAGAATAATTTTTAAAGAGTCACAGTGAAAACAGAATATAATATTTCTCACTGCTCCAATTTATGGCAACTTATTTCTGAGGTGAATCGTGTTCCGTGTAATCGGACCTAATCGGACCTTGCTAATGGACTCCAACAAAGAGTAGAACACAAAGAATCATCAGGTACTTATGGAGATATTGTAGCAAATGCCATGACCATAGCCTAGTAACATGGCCAAGTCGGGTGGACGACGCACCAGCTTACGCAGCCTCGGTCATTTGCAAACACACGCTTGGTAGACACGTGGCGGCACCGTCAAGGATATCGCATTCAGACGCATGGGAAACAACACTCAGTCTCGTGAATTATTCGCGTGTTTCGGGCTATTCCATCATTGGGTATGAGTCCGTGTTCCTGAGTAACCCGGGGTATGAGAAAGTCTCCGACACATAGATTTCCGTGATTGCAGCCTTCCACTATATGTACTTAGCAGTGCCGAGAGCAGGAGAGTCAAGCAAGGGAGAGCAGGGGAGGGGTAGGGTGCGTGGGTTAAAAATGGAAATTCCACCACGTCGGGTGGGATAATAAAAATAGTAAAAAACTCAGTTTCGACGAACTGGTTCTGCAAACAACACAGCCAGTTCTGAGGCGAGCGCTACCAGGACAAGGAAAGATTTTTATTACTCTTGGGTGTTGCATGGGAGCTACCAGGGTGGTAAATTGGAAATGCGCGCTAAACATTTGACGTCTTTGTGAACGTATTGTCAAACTCCCCTTGTCAAACTTCTGGTACTACATGCAAGCATGAATTATGGCGAATGTTTAGTGTAGGATATTTTATATTTCATATTTTTTATTCATTCATTCGTTCTTTTATTGGATACACCGCAACACTACTTCGTCTCACGGCAGCGCGATATCCCATGGAAGAGCTGTCAATCTCTGTGGGAGAGATGTCGAAGAGCCAGCAATGCTGATTGTGGATAGAAATTAAACTGAAGTGTTGTAGCTCCGTTTGTAGGAAATAGTTTGTCCCATGTAAAGACGCGCATTCCAAATTCACCACCCTAATATTCCAAGACAGAAGTAATTTTGTATTTATGAATAATAATTCTAAAATGAATGGTGCAGAACATTGTGATAAGTAATTCACAGTTCGTAGCCACACCTCCTTAACTTTTTGGTCGACCCCGAGAGGAACCATCACCTTTGCTGTGTGTGGGGTTGGGTTGAAGGAACGGGGAGGGGAGGGGGTGAAGGCTTAATTCATTATGGGTTACTGTAGAGAAAGGATAAATGAAAGCATTAAATGTTGTCATTGCAGGTTTCGGTAAAGATTTCAACGTGGAAAAGATTTTTTTTTGAGATTTCAACAACCTTATTTTCGGAAAACTGTGGGAGTCTTGAGGAAGCACGGCTAGTTAGTGATGACAAAGTAACAACACTACAAAAAAATGTTTGGAGAGTTAAGCAGAAACGAAAGCATGAAAGAGGATCGACAGAGAAAAAATGAAATCGTTTTTTTTATTTCAACGCCTATTTTCAGGAAAATCCAGAATCCCACCGCAGCATTTTAATGTGGTGACGATTTAGCACAATCTACTGACTTATAAGAAAAGTAAACTCCTTGCATGGATTGCGTGGCAAACTCAGAAATGGGTGCCAAATTTCTAAAAAAAAATTCAGACACTCACAAGTGCCGTCACGGGCGCAGTGTTCAACCTTTCTCAGAAACGAGGTTCCTGGAAAATAGAGTAAAACAATAGAGGAAAACGGGCATTCTCATTTGCCCTTGTCTGCGTCTCTTCCATTCCTGTGGTTCCTCGTCTAGCCGGTGAGAATGCCCTTTATAGCATTCTCACCTATCGACATTCGAAGCTTCGCAGCGAAGATCCATCCTGCATCCAGGAATCAACCAAAGCAGAATCGTAAGCAGAACACGCCCCGTGAACCTCGCATTTGGGAAAGGACTTCAATGAATCCTGAAAAACGCGATCCAAAGTCCAAAAAATCTCTATATATAAAGGCGAAAGTTTGTGTGTGTGTGTGTGTGTTTGTTTGTTTGTTTGTTTGTTTGTTTGTTTGTATGCTTGTATGTTCGGAATAGAAATTGCGGAGGATGAACCGATCGGGACCAAATTTTGCATGTAAGTTCTTCGGGGGCTGGCGGAGGTTATAGGCTACTTTGCACCTGGGATTATCGATTTGCCTATCGATTATATCGATTTTATTGATTTTTCGCTGTTCTTGACCAGGGACTAGCGAGAACATGCCTACTGGGGTATCTCAATGCGCCGAACACGAATATGACAATTATTTTACGCCAAATTATCGACTTATTGATTCTATTGATTTTCTGCCATTCTTGCCCAGGACGCGGTGAGGACATGTCTACTGGGGCAGCTCAATAAGCTGAACACGGATATGGCAAGCGTTTTGGGCGAAATATCAATTTATTGATTTTATTGATTTTTCGCTATTCTTGCCCACTGAGCGGTAAATACATGTCTACCGGGGTATCGCAATGCGCTGGACACGGATATGATAACCCTTTTTACCGAAATATCGATTTATCTGTTATATTGATTTTTCGACATTCTTGCACGCGGGTCGGTGAAAATGTGCCTTCTGGGACTTTCCGAAACGCTGAACGAGGATGAGGCAAGTACTTTATAAGAATTTATTTACCAGTCAAGCAAATTCACTCCATTTTTTTGAGGGAAGGGGGGCAGAATGAAGGAGGGTCACTTGAGCTGATCACCAAATGATGAACATTTTGAAGGGATTTTTTGGTTCAACAAATGTAAGCATCAGCTTTAAATGGCCGGGAGAAATTGAACACCCGAGCGAAGCCGGGTACACCGTCTAGCTTTCAATATTTGGAGAAAAATTTAGGCCTTGTTCTGGAAGCAATTAGGTAAACTTGCACATTATTAAAAGAGCTAATCTTCCTCTATTTTCCAGGAATCTCGCATCCAAAAAAGGTTTAATACTGCGCCCGTGATGAGGCGCGGCGCGGCGCGGACCCTACTTGTGCGTGTCTGAGTTTTTTTCACAAATTCGGCAGCCAATTCTGAGTTCGTCACGCAATCTATGCAAGGAGTTCACTTTCTTAAGAGTCACTAAATTGTGCTGAATCGTCCACACATTTGATTCTTCGGTGGGGTTCCGGATTTTCCTGAAAATAGGAGTTGAAACAAATAAATTCATTCTTTCTCGGGTCGATTCTCTTTCATGTTTTCGTTTCTGCTCAACTCTCCAAATATTTTTCAGTAGTGCTGTTAATTTGACATTACTCACTTACCGTGCTTCCTCAATACTCCTGCTGTTTTCTGAAAACAATGTTGTTGATATCGATGGAAACGTGAATGCTCAGGACGACTTTTTTACTCAGGCTTCCAGCTAACCTGCCAACACTGAATATTTTCCAGATGTGCTTTCGTTCTTCTGTCGTGTCGACTATAAATTATCGCGACTCCATATGTCTCTAGCATACAAATGAACACCCCCCCCCCTCCATCCCCCCGCCCCCCGCGGTCTCGACGCCATGCGCCTAGTGACCCACCTACGATTTTTCTCACCAGCCTTCACTTTTACGGACCCGTTCTCACAACTATTCCACCTATGATGGCAAATGATCGAAGACACACTGTGATGGAGAGCCCAGGTAGCTGAGAAATCTTACAAGCGTGCCGTAACGATTTACTTTCTTTGAATGATAAAGCTGTAAAGATTCACGGGCCAGAAGTCAGAAAAAAATGGACCTCAAGAAACAAGGAAAGTGTTTTCTAGACATAAGTGTTGTATTTAAGATTACGACGAACATATGTGTGCTGAGAGAGTTTGTTTGCTTACAAAGTATCAGTGACGAAGGTAAACGGCGACGAATGTCTGATGTTGAGTATCATCTTCATCGCACAACGAGTGATCATTACTTTGGTAAACAATGAGATCTGTTTGGCGAACGTGGAACGGCGGGTCTTTGCCAGGTCTGCGCCAAATTCACGGAGATGGGTAGCATGTATTTATTTCATTGCACGCAACAAAGAGGGCACAAGCATTAATGTCACTGATATGAAGCGACGAAAAAAGTCAGCTGTGTACAAACAGAAAAGGTGCAACGAGGAGGAGCACGAGGAAATGGAGGGATTGATGGAACTGCCACTTCGAATCGAATCGAAGAGATCACAGAATACGTCACGGCAGGTCATTGAAAGAGGAGAGACACGCTCACAAGAATACAAATATGTCACCAGCTAGTATTATGTAACACAAATAAGGTGAAACCACAGAAAGAGGAAGAATCCAGTTGACAAAGCGAGTGAGTTTCACAGCGATATGAGGTACACTGTTGAGCAACAAGAGATGAAGAAACTACCCAAAACGGAGATGCGGTTGTTTTCAAAAAATGAACTATGGGTAGGATAAAAAATATGACAAAGGCTGACAGAAACACAGGATGAGACTTACATGCATACAATACGGCATCGTTTTAATAATAGGATTCCGTCAAACAAAAGGGGCAACCAGCACTAGGATGTGTGCGCACGTCAGGCGTGCGTCCCACGTACATGGTGAACCATGCGACGAGACGCGGTCCTCACGCAGCCTAGACGTGGATGAGACGCACGCATTTGCGGTGGTGCAACGGGCGTGCGATCGCATATTGCATCATCATGCAGCACTGACCGCTTTTCATGATAATCCTAGGAAATTGAATTCGTGGGCCTGACGCACAACTGACGTACTATCTAGTACAGTACTGGAAAGATATGCGAGATGCCAAACTCTGTTACCTTTAACCCATTGACGACCGCGCTCATTTTTGCGTGTCTGGCGCGTGGGACCAACGCCCCTTTCAAGAGTGCGGCGCCCGCGGAGTTGCACACCGTTACGATAAGATAATTAGGACTAAAACAGATCTTCTTGCAGAAATCTCTTTGAAATATAGTCCCAGAAGATTACAAGTATCATCGGACAAAAAAGCAGAGATTCTAAACGCTTCTGGATTCCATTAAGACCGAAGTAAGTTTGTAGAGGGTGTTTTTAGTGTTTTAAGGGAGTGTCCAGAGGCTATACACGTTCCTAAGGCTCTAGCCTGACTGATAAGGAAGCTCAGGATGTAACGAACGTGATTCTGTGTAGGAAATATGGCTTTTGCACAGAGTAATTCCATCCATAACAAATGAATATGTGAAGCAATCTTCCTCGACTTCAAATTCCATCCTTTTCATGATGTTTGTCGCAATAAGGGAGAACTCCTTCTTGAAGTGCTCTTGTTTTAGACCTTTTTAGGAAGGATTGTAACCATTCCACATTGAAATGCTGCAAAATGGTTCGAAAATAAGGTCCAGTACTTGTCAAAAAGGGCGCGGCTCACCGGTGAGCCGCACGGTCCCACGCGACCGAAAAAGCGCGGCTCACCGGTGAGCCACGCGGTCGTCAATGGGTTAATTCAAGATAACGATGTCTATAGTAATAAACCAACTAGATGAACACATCAGATAATTATGTACAAACTGAGTGTTAATATCGGAAATTTGCAATAGTCCAGGCTTGAAAAGTCTGTGCTGCAGGCGTGGAATAAACAAAATCTAATTGAGGAGTTTTCCGTTTCTTTCTTAGCTAATGGGGAGGATTTACTACATCGTCCGGGAATCAGTAGTCAAAGGGCTCACGTTAGGACTCAGCAGGATAAACCTTCTTATAAATGACCGAGGTGTGCTCCATCAGTCGCCTCGTGACTGTGGTGGTCATGAGTAGTCGCGACTCAAAGTGTTGCTCGTCCAGAAGTGTCCATTCTCGGAACATCTGAATACTCTTGACTTCTGAAGAGAGCAACACGAACTGCAAAGGCCAAAGTGACCCCACCAATCTCACGGCGGAGTCATGCGAGAAACTGATCCTCCCGATGCGAACGAGCTTGAAGCGGAGCTGATTGGGACCGGCCTCTGCTTCCTCGACAGTCATGAACCCTGCAAAATACAGTGCGTTTCATAAGTATAGACACACCCTAGAAAATGCCGGTACCCAGTTCATCACAGGTTCACGAGAAAAGATACATACGTCAATCGATTCGGCATGCCAGAAAACCTAAGATTGCGTTGTTTCACTAGTGATTATGGAAAATATGGGATAGATTTGGCACATCACTATTAAATGTGCTGTTTCATAAGTATAGACGCAGTCCATGCGAAAATACAAATAAATGTTATCTTCAAGGGAAAAATTGGGCTCAATGTTTTGATAACAACTAATAAGCGTCTACAACGTAAATCTGCACTTCAATTTGGATCACAACGTTTTGGAGCGAGGCTGGGGCAGCTAAAAGATCTACATGCTGTAGGCTGGTGAAATCGCAGGATCACCGGGTAGGGAGGAGGTTATTCGGGGTCCACCTGCAAATATGTATAAAATATCGAGTCCTACAATCGAAGGAAGAATTTTGGTATGCAAAAGAAGACATCGCATCAAAGACGGCGTCGCATACCCTGCCTGAACTCAAAGCAAATGATGTGCATTAATGGTGTCTGAGCCGTTGCTCGGCTTCGTCATGCAGTGCGTGGGTTTAAAAGGCATTTATTCGCTGCATCACCATTGCACATTGTTGACTTCATCTCATACCTGGGGTAATCTCGTCCCAAAAAGATTCACAGCTTTGTTTTCCCGGAAGGAACGTGGTGATCGGCATGTCGAAAAAACGAGTTGGTTGTTTTGGATCTTTTGAAAGCCCGTGCTATGTTTAAATAAGTTTACAGGATGAGGAAAGCTTTATTTGGACTGTATTATAATGAATGCACGCCGCTGGGGTGACATACAAGGAAAGCCAGACTCCCTCAAAACAAGCACCTTTGGAGGTAGGCGCTGCCAAAGTTGGAGATGTTTCCTCTCATAACGACATCCTCGATATTATCTCCATTTCTACATAATCGAATTTCAATTCTTACATTTTCTTGCAGCACACAGAAGGAAAAACCTCACTTTCCATAAAAAAAAGCCGGCGTGACCTATACCAGTCGCTCAACAAATTAGCATTTTGAGAAGCCCTATTCGACGCTACTATCTGCCTTCTAATACTAGCAACTTCGAACATCCCTGCAGCATCCTACCAGATGACATTCATGCCCGGAACCGAACATCTTCCAGCACAACAAACCTGAAAATGCTATTGCCTGTACTAGGAGCCGTTTTGATAGCCATTTGCTGAAAGGGATGGGTTAATTTATGCCAATCCATGTTTTCTGAGTTGCTTGAGAATCGCGGAGACCTATCAGCTACAAATCTGCTGTTGCAAGGAAGTTCCCTCTGTGAAATCATCGGTTTCTGAAAGTGCATCTATACTTAAGAAACGGTCCCTATGAAGGGGAAGTGCTGGATCTAACTATTTTTTCGATAACGGGTGAAACGACGGAAACAAGGGTTTTTGAGCACGCTCATTCGATTGGCACTCGTGGTTTTCTCCAAAAAGTTACGTGGAACTGTGTACCAGTGCTTTCTGGGGTGCGTCTATACTTATCAAACGCACTGTAGTGTCTGTTTGAATGAAGCATGAACTGAGGAAGATGAAACATTAGACTGTTTCATAATGTGGTAATTGCATTAGGATGGACATACGCATGTTGAATAAGGACATCTATAAGCAAAAGAGTTAAGCATTCTCATTACGCAACTCATAAAGAGCGCGGTTTTAACATTTTCTCAAAAGTTTCTCTGATTGCTTCTGGATTTTGATCTCGTTCAAGCAAATAAATCCCAATTTCTCTGTCCACAGAACGTGGGCATTCTTACTGTTATTGTACTCAGCTTTTCTTGTGGTCGTCGTTGAACTTTAGATAGGCTGTACAGCAAAACTTTCGCTCCTTTCTCGTCCTTGCAGCATTCCCATAACTGGTTAAGTGTCAGTAAAAAACGTGGATCGAGACAGCGCTATGCAAAATCGATATTGGCGATTTTGCAAAGCACTTCACCGAATACGTATGTGATTTTCCCCCATTTGTCAGCCTGTTGAAGGTGTTTGCGTTTGCGATGGTGCTTGTTCTGGCTTGCCTACCCACACTTAAACGTTATTCGTGCTTGCGGCGCGTCAAAGTTTACGCGCCTCTACAAAACTTTACAAAGTTTTCGACCCAAAGCGGCACAACTGGGAATGCGGTTAGAAGACATGGGCTATGGCGCGGTTGCGCCGCGTCCTTCTTGAGACCGCGGATGGGCCACCGGACGTCCAATGTATGTCACTTATTCTCTATGAATGCCAAACTCACCATGTATTTTCTTGCCAATGATCTCTCTTCTTTCTGTACATTTTTTCAAACAACACGAAGTGAAACAATTGCACATTTGGAAGAGCTATGTATGTTTACAAACTGATAAAGTGCATTTCCGACGAAACACCGATCGAGAGCTCTAACGTATAAACTCTGTGATGGTGTCTCATTGAGAAATTCCGCAGAAAGCATTTTTTGGACTTGAATTCATCTAAATACATCTTGCCTGCATATCTACGAATTCATCTGCCACTAGTACTTTCAATCGATATACGACAGATTTACCCGCGGACATCGACCTCGTCTTGAGCATGTAGATGTATCTAGTTGTTCACCCACTAGCGCCCCTTCGGGACGCTAGAAAGTGGGGTGGGGCAGCCACTTGAGGTATGGTCTATTAGCTCACAGATGGCGCCTGATCTGACATTGTCTGCAATTACGACTTTGCCTGCAGAATGCGTCTGGAAGGATATTTTAGCGGATGGCAGTGGGGAAAGATAAGAATGGAAGGAACCACAACATATGGATATCAAAAAAGTGCAAAAAAATAGATCGGTTAGCCGAAAAATGGTGAAGTCGTAGTTGCGGACAAAGTCGGATCGGGCGCCCTTTGTGAGCTAATAGACTGTATGTGCAAAAGCACCATACGTGCGAAATGCTTAGAAAATTAGCAAATAAGCAGAACTTATCATTAACTGAGCTCAAATACAAAATCCTTCTTATGAGTTGCGTACATTCTACGGTCCTGGCCGCCTCGTCAGGCTTCGAGTCTTCTCGCTATCCTAACCTTCCTTGCAAATTTTTAATCACGCACCTACATGTAAAGCTAATTTCCGATGCAATGATACTACCTACTTTTTTGTCGCATTTCTTACATGCCTATGGACCTGTTATGAGCGGCCACTTTCAACTCTGCGCAGGAGTATCTTTCACATGGCTTTAGTACTTGTGAACAACACAGTGTAACCAATGCCGTGCGAATAATCACCTGAAATGGTTCAAGCTTCTATTTACGATAGTCCAACTGATGAGCTTCTGCTCCAATGTACTGGGAGAAAGAAGAGGGGGGGGGGTCGACTGAGACACAAATGAGTGCGTAGCGTGCCCCTACTCCACCGGTAGACGTGCATCTTGATGTTTTCCCCATTACTGGGCCACGGCGGACCCATTCTCCATCCGTGGACACGTAACCTAGCGTTTTTCCCACTAATGGGAACCATGCGGACTCATTCTCCATCCATGGACACGTATCCTGGCATTTTCCCCACTAATGAGAACCATGCGGACTCACTCTCTGTCCGTGCACCCGTATCCAGTTGCTTTCCTCACTTTTGGGCCAGGGAAGATCCATTCTCCATTCATGGATCTCTATACTGGCGTTCCTCCCACTATTGGGCCAGGGCAGACCCAATCCATCGGTGGGACCCGTGTCCCAGCGCTTTGCCCAATATGGGGCTCCCTGCGGATCCATTCTCCATCGATGGACCCGTATCCTGCCGTTTTCTTCATTAATGGGCCACCGTTTCTCGATCGGTGGACATCCATCCTGATGTTTTTGTGAACTAAGGGGCTCCGGCACATCAGTCCATCATCAGTGCACCACAATTGCACATCTGGTTCCAAAAAATGCCATAACAGCTTATAATGACGCGTTCTTCGTTCGTTCATCCTGTGTATTTGATTGTACTGCCCCTCCTAAAAACAGACGGATTCTCAAGCTGCATGATTCCCATGGGACCTCAATAATGAGAAGTGAGCAAAGAGCACATCTTACATAAGGAAACCGAGTGAATCCTATCGCTACGGCTTCCACTCACGTCCAGTGTTCCAAGATCGAGTGCAGTTACGGACAAAGCTCAATCAGAGGGGCTACTCTGCTCCGTACATTGCTGCTTGATCACCTTGATCACCTTGACTCCCGTTGATCTTCGGATGTACCGAGCGGGCGCCAGCAATCCTTCCATTTGTCCCTCTCGCGAGCCAGAGTTGTCCAGTGGATTCTGTCCGTTCGAGGGACACGAAGAGCATTATATCTTTCCTTGAAGGACTTCGTGAAGAAGTCTGACCATCGGGTCGGTGGTCTTCCTGTCGTGCGCTTAACGTCCCGTGGAGTCCAGTCGCTGACGGCTCTTGTCCAACGGTGGTCGTTAAGACGCATCACGTGTCCGGCCCACCTGATCTTACTCAACTTGGCGTAAGCGGCAGCGTCCCTGATCTTCGACTGTTCACGAAGGGTGGAACTCCGTATTCCAGCCCTCACTTGTGTGAGGCGGGTTATTCCTAGCATCACCCTCTCGATGGAGCGTTCGATGACGTTGACCGCATTCTCATCCTGCTTGCGTAACGCCCAGGTTTCCGAGGCGTACGTCAAAGCAGGGAGAACCGTTGTATTGAAGAGGTGGGCACGGAGCCTGGTGTTCTTCGTCTTCTTCACTACGTCCTCGATGCTCTTGTAGGCTCCCCAAGCCGCTCGCTTCCTCCTGCCCAGCTCTGGAGCGAGATCGTTCATCATGTTGACTTCCCGACCTAGATATACGTAGCTGGAGCATTCGGATATGGTCGTTCCGTTGAGCAAGAATGGGGCATCCGGGACCCATCCGTTCCTCATGAACATCGTCTTCGTCAGGTTCAGTTGGAGACCGATCTTTCCACACGCGTCGTCAAAGTCGGCCAGCATCCGTCCCGCTTCGCCGATAGTTGGTGTTATAAGGACGATGTCGTCAGCGAAGCGAAGGTGGTTAAGTCGCCGGCCATCAACTTGCACTCCCATGCAATCCCATTCCAGTCTTCGCATGACGTCTTCGAGAGTGGCGCTGAATAGTTTTGGCGACACGGTGTCGCCTTGTCGAACCCCTCTCTTGACGTCGATAGTGATGTCGTCGTAGAATGGAGAAATCCTGGTCGTGAAGTTGCTGTAGAGCTCACGAAATATCTTGATGTACTGAGTAGGTATGCCCTGGTTGCCCAGGGCTTTGAGGACCGCCTCTGTCTCCACAGAGTCGAAGGCTTTCTTCAAATCGATGAACGTGAGACAGAGAGGCATCTTATACTCTCGCGATACTTCAATGAGTCTAGTGACCGTGTGTATGTGATCGATCGTACTGAATCCTTTTCGAAACCCTGCTTGCTCGCACGGCTGTCCTTCATCTAATGTCCTTTCGATCCTATTTAGAATCTCTCGAGTGAAAAGCTTGTAGATGACGGACAACAGACAGATGGGGCGATAATTGCCGATGTCCTGTGGGTCTCCCTTCTTGTACAGCAGCACGGTCCTGCTGGTCTTCCATTGGTTCGGTACCTTGCATTCCGACAGGTACCGCGTGAAGAGCCTAGCCAAGGTGGTGATAAGAACTGGCGGTAGGTTCTTCAGATGTTCCGGTCGAATCCTGTCGGGGCCCGGTGCTGTACGATTCTTCACCGACTTGATGGCATGTCGGACTTCGGAAGGGAGAACTGATGGGACAACGTATCCATCCTCCCTTGGGTGATATTGGGGGAGATGGACGTGGCTATCGAAGAGATCCGAGTAGAAGTCGTGGATGACCTTCTCCATTACCCGTCTTGATGAAGAAATTGTTCCTTCTGGGCGCCGGAGGGCGGTCATCTTGGTCTTACGATTGGCGAAGTCACGGCGGGCGTTGCGAATGCTTCTTCCTGCCTCTGCGGCTTCGGCCAATACTGCTGCTCGTCTCTCTTTAAGGTCTTCTTTTATCGCTTCTCTGCACCGTTTTGCGAGCTCGGACGTCAGTTGGTAGTTGCCTGCGGCTCTCGCGACTCCGCGCTGGCGTATCAGCTCGAGGGTCTCGTAAGACAGTCGTCTTTTGGTGGATCTTGAGCCCTCGGCTCTCCTTGCGCTGTCGCAGAGATGTTGAACAAGCCGATCGTATTCTTCGTCGATGTTGTCGACAACGGCATCTTCCCAAAAGCCGGCTAACGAAGTGAAGAGATCCCAATTGATGACGGATTTGGGAGCCCTCTTCTTGAACTTCGCGGCTTTCTCTCCTTTGCGCGAGAAGAAGAATCTTGCACGAAGGAGGCGATGGTCTGATCCGGTGTAGAACTTCGGTACAACACCGACGTCGGTCAGGCAGAACCTTCGATTGACGATGATGTGGTCAATTTCATTATGGTACTCTCCACCGGGTGACTCCCACGTCCACCGTAGGGAGGTTGGCTTCTGAAACTGTGAGTTACCATGGATGGTCTTCGTCGTCATGATGAACTCAGACAGCCTCTCTCCCTGTTCGTTCCACTGTAGGCCGTGGTTACCGATGTGAAGTTCCTCAGGCGTTCTCCTAGGGCCAATCTTGGCGTTGAAGTCGCCAACAATGACCTTGTAGAAAGTGTGGTCTTCCCTGTAGAACTTCTCCAAGTCCATGTAGAAGGCCTCGATTTCTTCATCGTCGTAGCTGGATGTTGGAGCATAGGCGACGAAGATTGTCAAGGCCGGTATTGATCCACATTTTCTCAGTCGCAAACGTCCGATTCGGGTTGTTAGCTGTTCGAACGAATCGATGTTCATGGCCAAGTTCGTGTTGACGAGGACACCGACTCCACCAACTCCTCTACTGTCGCAGGTTCCAAGGAACAGTTCTTCTCCAGTGTCGAAGGTGGCGTTCAGTGGCCGGTGTCTCCTCGTCTCGGTCAGTCCGATGACGTCGTACCTGATCTTCCTGGCCTGCATCATCAAATCCTCGATAGAAGCCTCCGATGCAAGCGTGCGTGCGTTGAAGGTACAGATCGTCATCATAGTCCTTCTGGTTTTAGGCAGCCTAGATAACCCCTCGGACCTCGTCCTCACTGGCGCCGCCGTACCAGTGACTCTTCCGAGATCAGGGGAACACTCTTTATTATTGCTGTGTCGAGCTTTAAGAAAAAGAAAACCCTTAGGAGATAGCTTGCTGGGCTCTATTCCCCCGCGGGTAGCTAGGGTAGGATTTCACCGGGAAGTTAGCCGGGCTTCCCGGGAGTGGACGATGGAGCTTATTTGTTGGAGGCGACTCCGAACCGCCTCCCTTGTACCTCCCAGTCACTTGAATGCAGGGCTTTTGGTCGGATAGATGTGCAGGATACAATCTGCAGACACGCAAGTACACTCACGCACGCATGCATGAACACACCCACGCGCTGGCAGAAGGTATGGATCGTTCCGACACTGCAGAAACAGGGAGTCCATCCCCTGAATCCACCCGCGTCTCAGGGCAGGCACAAGGTCGCGTGTGGTCCGCGATTAGCCCCCTATCCGCCACCTAGGGACGCGCCACGTAGCCTCGCGACTAACCGGCTGGGATCCCTCTTATGAGGGAGATCCGTGGCATTGCTGCTATGCATAGTCAAATCGTTGTAAACACTGTCTCGCCCGGAGGGCTCGAGACCGCTAGCTGCTGGTCCCCCCGCGAAATCCCGAATGCACCCGACTTCCACCACGTCTACGCACCTATGATGAAACATCAGCCGAATGCCCCGTCAGCTGCGCATCCTCGCGAGCCACAGTCTACAGGGGGGGGCCATAAGTTATTGTACAACGTTTGCTCATTTATTTCTCCACCAGCAACACATGGATTATCCTGCTCTTTTCGCTGCCGAATAGAGCAGGGATCAAAGTATCTTACAGTTAAAACCCGGTTTCCCGGGAGAGTTTTGCTTTGGAGCAGTTGGACTTAGAACAGGTTTTTGAAAAAAGCGGGTTGATGTGGAAATTTTTTACGAAAAATCCACCAAATCTCTAAAGTGGGGTGTACTGCTTAGATGCATCTTAAAGAGCAAAGAATGCTCTTTCTAAAAATATCAAACTGTTTTTGTGGCTGTTTTGCTCGGAAATTGCGGGCAGAGTTAGTGCATTTTGCGGCACCGAAAGTCTGCAATGAATGTTTCCGATAAACTTTTTTCGTTATCTTGGAAGTATCCAGGAGGTTTTTGTGATCAAAAGATAGAGCAAATCCAGCTCTATTAAACAGTGCCTAGTGCGGCAAAAAATATTTTACTACTGCGGAGAAATGGGCCAGCAAACGTTGTACAATAACTTATGGCCCCCCCCCCCTGTATAATCGAGCCTCACGGCTAAATCATGCGATCACGTGATATCCCTCCTACGCCTGCGCTCTAGAAAATTTTGTTGCACTACCGTGATTTATATAAGAGGATCTATGAGCATGTAGGTGTATCTAGTTGGCATGACGCCTCTTACAACTCTGCAATGGTAAGGGGAAGCCTCCATATACATCTCTTATCCGAATCTGTTCCCCTGAGTGTTCCCTTGATCTCGGAAGAGTCACTGGTACGGAAGCGCCAGTGAGGACGAGGTCCGAGGGGTTATCTAGGCTGCCTAAAACCAGAAGGATTATGATGACGGTTTGTACCTTCAACGCACGCTTGCATCGGGGCGTCCATCGCCTACAGTGGATCGAACATCATTCATTAGACGAAGACCATCCATGGTAACTCACAATTTCAGAAGTCAACCTACCTTCGATGGACGTGGGGGTCACCCGGCGAAGAGTACCATAACGAAATTGACCACATCATCGTCAATCGAAAGTTCTGCCTGCCGACGTCGGTGTTGTACCGAAATTCTACAGAGGACCAGACCATCGCCTCCTTCGCGATAAAAGCCGCGAAATTCAAGAAGTGAAGTCTCAAGCCCGTCATCAATTGGGGTCTCTTCACTTCGTTAGCGGGCTTTTGGGAAGATGCGATTGTCGACAACAACGATGAAAAGTACGACCGGCTTGTTCAACATTCTGTTCTACGAGACCCTAGAGCTCATACGCCAGCGTGGAGCCGTGAGAGCAACTACCAGCTAATGCCCGAGCTCGCAAAACGGTGCAGAAAAAGATCAAAGAAGACCTTAAGGAGAGACGAGCAGCAGTGTTGGCCGAAGCCGCAGAAGCAGGTAAAAGCATCCACTACGCCCGTCGTGACTTCGCCAATCGTAAAGCCAAGATGACCGCCCTCCGGCGCCCAGACGGAACAATTTCCTCAACAAGACAGGTAATGGAGAAGGTCATTCACGACTTCCACTCGGACCTTTTTGATAGCCGCATCCACCTCCATCCATGTCATCCTAGTTAGGATGGGTATGTTATCCCATCGGTTCTCCCTTCCGAAGTCCGACATGCCATCAAGTCGGCGAAGAATCGTACAGGCACCGAGCCCCGACAGGATTCGACCAGAACATCTGAAGAACCTACCGCCAATTCTTATTAACACATAGGCTTTTCACACGATACTTGTCGGAATGTTGGAATGCAAGGTGCCCATGCAATGGAAGACCTGCAGGACCGTGCTGCTGTACAAGAAGGAAGACCCTCAGGACATCGGCAATTATTGCCCTATCTGTTAACTGTTCGTCGTCTACAAGTTCTTCACACGAGTGGTCCTTAACAGGATCGAAAGGACCCTAGATGAAGAACAGCCGTGTGAGCAAGAATGGTTTCGGAAAGGATTGAGTACGATCGACAACATACACACGGTCACGAGGCTCATCGAAGAGTACATCCCGAGCGTACAAGATGCCTCTCTGTCTCACGTTCATCAACTTGAAGAGAGACTTCGACTCCGTTGAGACAGAAGCGGTCCTGGAAGCCCTGGGCAACCAGGGAGTTCCTACTCAATACATCAAGATACATATTTCGTGAGCTCTACAGTAACTGGTAGTAATCCCTTAAATTCGTCACAACATGTACGAGCCAGGCTCGTAACAGTTCGGAACAAGGCACGAACATCTCACGAGCTTGGCGCGGGAGTGTCACGAGCTGGCACACCTGCCTGCAAAATCGCTGCGCGACCAGAGGTTCGAACCCTGACATGCGCGCTTTAACGGCGCGCACATCCTCTGCGCTATAGTGCATGTTGTACTCTTTATGTGCACCTCGCAGTTGCTTACGAGAAGATCGGCCTATCCATCAGCGGAGCTGATTGGCGAGATCATGAGCTCGCAAGATCACTTATGAACGACGTTCCTTTTCCTAATTTCTTATTTATCCAAAACGATAGTGGTGGCGGTGGCTAGCAAAATTGGTGAAATTTTGGGTTAAGGAACATTCAGAAGGTGTTGCCTCAGGTACACGCAGCATTATCTCTTAGAGATGAGAAGTGCTTCTGCAACTCCTTTAACGTGAGCTTTCGTGTGCGTGATGGCATAGTGGTAGTGTCGGCTGCTCTCACGAGTAACCTAACGGGTTCGATTCTCGTTGAGAGAAAGTCGCTACAGCATCGAGTTTTTGCATATATAGGTCCGAGCAACACGTGCGTCAGTTAACATTTAATTCACTTTAAAAAAAAACTTTACGAAGCGTTACGAGTTCGGCCGTGCACGAAGGCGTGAGCGAGACAGTCGAGAAACTCTGCGTATCGCGATTTCTGGCAGTATTTCCGTCAAGCTCTCCGCTTCCGTTGTCAGGTTCGCAACACCTCACCGCTCCCGCATGTATTAGCATGCAGTTCGACGCGAACCTGGCGCGCCTCGTCTCGAGCCAGCCTCATGACATGTTCGAAACATATTGTGACGACATGAGAGGGAAGTACCACAAGCCCTGGAAGCCCTGGGCAACCAGGGAGTTCCTAAGTTTCTAGTCAATATGTCAGGATATTTCGCGAGCTCTACAGTAACTTCACGACCAAAATTTCGCCATTCTAAACAGACATCACGGTCGAGTTTGCAAGCGCCAAGGTTATGGTTGAGAGTACTAGCACGGTAGGACGCTTGGATCAAGTCGATGAGAATTCGAGGATATTACATAGCTGCATGCACGGGAGGTCGAATGCAAGGAGCAGCATGCCGGCGTGGAGTGGCATGAAGTGGCGCCGATCGATCGCGGCGCGTCGCCGTGTGGACGAGCTTTCCATGCGGCGGCTGGAAGTTTGCTCCGAAAAGAAACAGTTAAAGAAAGGGGTTTTTTGCACTTTTGAGTCGAGATTCCTACACCCTTGTAATCAGCATATCCCCGAGATTCTTCTCATACCCAATGCTCGAAATCGAACCTGAGCTGAGACACTGCCTTTAACGATAACCGTTGTACAAGAGCCGTCAGCGACTGGACTCCACAAGCGCACAAGGGAAGACCACGACCCGATGGTCAGACTTCTTCACGAAGTCCTTCAAGGAACGATATAATGCTCTTCGTGTTCCTCGAACGGACAGAATCCATTGGACGATTCTGGCACGCGAGAGGGACAAATGGAAGGATTGCTGGCACCCACTCGGTATATCCGAAGATCAGCGGGAATCAAGGTGATCAAGGCGATCCGAATCTGGCTGAGGATGAAAATACTGTGTTTTAAGGGCAATTATGTAGGCTCCACTGTATTATCCCTGGCGATGAACAAGAACTGGAGAAGAGAAATTTCTTCCGCACCTCTATCTTTGGCTACAATACCTGTTCAATGTTTCCTTGCTGCTATTATTATTATGACTCCCAAATACCCCATACTTTTATGGAACAGTAGATCTTAGAGGTCCAAACTACAAAAAAAGGTGTGAGGTAAACGACGATCCCTGCGACGCACCACTCATGTCCTCCCTCGCGAGTTTCGCAAAGAAGTCTACGAGAATGGAGATGGAATGGAACGAAAACGGTCTCGTTACTGTTTTCTGTATGATATGAGGAAATTGATCACAACGATTAGTGCATCTAATAATAATCCTGGGATTTTCAGGAGTCATTTCAGGAGCCAATACTAGTCACACACCCTGTTATGTAATATAATAGTATCATATTTTATGTACAAATGGAGAGTGCTTTTCTGCTTCACTATGCCGAACAAATACGCTTAGCGGTCTTTCCTGCAGTGTAGCTGTTCATCTGGCAGTGCAGCGGCTTATCCAAAACCCCATTTTCCCAACGGACAGGGATCCCCTACCCTTCTCCCTCTAATCCATGAATGCACTACAGATTTTGATATTCCGAACGCATGAATTGCGGAATAATTAAATTTGTGTGACTCAGTTGCGCGAATGTACAGTCGCGGCCAAAAAGATATGGATCAGTGTCGTGTTGAAGGCGTAACTTTTCATCATAACTTGGGATCGTGCTATTCGGACAAAATTTTAGGATGTGATGAGGGTCGAAGTATTCTTTCTTTGCGCTGCATAACATTGACGCAATCTGCTTTCAAGCAGAGCTATCGCGTTCCAAGTCCGAATTCACAACTTTCATCGACAAGATGATTCCTCGTTTGTATCGTTTCGTTTTGTTTCGCGGAGGAGTTATTCTAAATCTCCTTTTGATTTGCTGTAACAATCGTGTTCTGTAGTTCTTCTCTGCATATGAGAAAGTGCGATTACCAAAAAGCCCAAAAAAGTGTGAAAAAAGTGTTTTCAGTAATCTCGAGCAAAAGACAACCGTTCCAATGGAGGATATTTCTATGATATCCGCTACTGACAACTATTCTGACATTGAAATAGGAACTGTAACGCAGTCAGTATCATTTAGATACAACAACGGAGATTTTTTGGTAAATTCTACCACTTATTTTGGTTCTCGCATTTGGGAAGCAGATGAAAATGCAGCAATGACATTTGACGAAAAAAAAATAGCCCATTGCGTTCTTGGTCTGCATCACCTCTTCATTCTTCTCAGAAGGTGGTAGTGAAGATATTGGACGAAGTCAAAGGAAGCCAAGGAAATTGATGTTCAAGCTTAGTGAAGTTCAAGAATTGAGTTTCTGCCCAGATAAGCCGCTGTTAGAAAGCACCCAAAGAGCTTCAATAGATAAACAAATTTCATCTGGATAGCTCAATGCAGAGGTGAGTTATAGCAAAAAATTATCTTGTGAGAATGACGCTGATCATATCTTTTTGGCCGTGACTGTATATGTTGAAAAAATTGTCTGAGACGCACTCCTGACACAGCTCAGGCGCAGATGGGGCACTCGAATGGGAATGGGTGCACCATAGGGGCAATTTATGTATATTCGATGCGTGTGTTCGGTGCACGTGTCTTCTACGTATACGATAAGCGATACCTGACACAGGCGTTATGGTGCACGTGGAGCGTAGCACTCTGCGTCGCCGTCGCTGGCGGCTGTGACACCGGTGCCCATCGATTGTGGGCGGAGCGTCGCTTCAGCCGCCAAAATTGGCGATGGATAGCCGCCGTTGTTGGCGATCGATCGTTGCTGATGTTGGTGACTGTGACATCAGTGCATATCGATCGCACCAGCCGCTAATGTTGGCTTAGTGGCAGACGCAGAAAGTGGGCGGGAGGGGGGGGGGGCGTGGAAAAAAGTGGGGTCTCCGCCGCTTTGGGGACCCAGATGGAAAGTAAAATTAATAAAAATATTAATTATAATAATAGACAATAAATAAAAATTATATTAAAAAGTTATAAAAATAAACAATTAAAAATTAACTAATACAAGGCTTTTTATTTGTATTGTAAAGTAATTTCGAAAATTTGGCGGCCCATTTTTTTGCCCACTGATGGGTGCATCTGACGCAAGCATCTGGTATATGCCTATATCATCATATACATACCCCCGTCTTACGCGCTTAATATGAATAAGGCTCATGAAGTTAAGAGAAAATACACTAAAATTCAAAGCGATTCGCTCTCGAATCAGTTTCGTGCGCCATCCTTACACTGAAACTAAACAGCTCTTGCAAGTTAATGATTTGAAATGCAGTACACTAGGCATATGTACTCGTTCTTTCGTGAAATTTTTTGATAACAGGTTTGGAGGGTGCTCAAAACGATGCGTGGATGCCAACGAGTTCAACCCATCTTTAGGATTCATTCGAGCATGGCTCTCGCCACTTTTCCATACACGATGGTATTCGATGCTAGTGGGTGCAATCGGCACTACACGTTAATAAATATAAATACAGGTCAAACAAATCTCGTCTACAAAATTAAATGCAACAATTTCAACAAATATCAATTCAAGCCCGTGGAGGGTTTCATTGGTGCCGGAGAGACTCAAAAAATTGAAATCACACGAACGGTATGCCGAATTTAATCTCCTCGTTTATCAAGGGAAAAAATACCAATTTCAGAAGGGGCCCCCAGGAAAGGATCTCTTCTTTCTACACTATGCAGTTGCGCCGCTAGATTCGAAGGACCCACAGGAAGTATGCACATACTTAAGACCAATAACGCAAATATTTGTGAACATGTTTGCTTACCTTTAGTTTCTGTATAAATGTTCCACTTAAAACTGTTCTACTTGTTAAGAGCATGTTTACGTGCGTGCACGAAACACATGTGCAGGAGAGCCAGTTCATCAATCATGTTCATACTAGCGCAGTGCAACTGCACCAGAGTTGGCGCATTTGAAGGTAGCACACAAATGATTACATAGGTAAGAATAGTTGATATTTGCTCCGGGCGGAAATTCAAATGTGATGAAGAAAAAACTTCGGCCATCATTGCAGGTTTGAGTAGCTGGACGTGGATCTGAACACCTTCCAACTGATGAGGGGAGAGCAGGAAATTGAGCTGATCCAAAACAAAACCTATTCAAATATATTGTTGGAATGACTATCAAATAACCCAGACAAACTTTCGGAACTTCTGCGGGTGACCCGACGGAAGTTCCGAATAAGCTCCGCGGAAGTTCCGAACTAGCTCCGCGGAAGTTCCGAAATCGAACAAGAGTGACGTAATTCGCGCATTATAGAGTCAATCATAATTCGAGTAATAAGGTAAAATGGGCCAACATGGAGTGATGAACACCTCCAAGCGTCCCGATGCCAAAAATCATGGGATCATGAATCCCACCACATATCGTTCCACCACGTAGCACTAATTACGCCTGTAGTATCTACGTTCTCTGAAGATGAGCTTCAAGCAGGTCTGCCCTCTGACTGTGCTACGTATCTGCGTCAGGTTTCAAAATCAATGATAACATGGAAAAATTCCTCTTTGCCAAAAATCTGTTATATTTTCGTATTTATGGGGATAATCCCAGTGGTACATTTATATGACACGAGCTTTACCCAAAATTCGACATTAAAGACGTCATTATTGGGGCATCTAGAAGTGAATTTCGAGGAAAAAGTAGCGTAAAAATTTTCTTATTCTATCACGATTTCTTATTTGTCTAGCCGAAGTCAATCAAGAACATATCACTATAAAAATGGACGAAAATATGTCATTTGATCTGTTAGTTTCTCGGATCATTCTATCTGTCTCGAAGCTCCGCGGAAGTTCCGAAGCTACTTTTTTCTCTGCGTCCCCATTCGGAACTTGCGCGGAACTTGCGCGGAACTTCCGAAAAAATCGACGAATGACGTCATATTTCCGTGGAAGTTCCGAAAATCGAGCTCCAGTAGTAAATCAGGCTCCGCGGAAGTTCCGAAAATCGGCAAGCTCCGCGGAAGTTCCAAAAGTTCGTCTGGGAAGATATCACAGGGCTTAATTGAAATCTGCTGAATGGTCTACAGAATGTCAGAATTCCACATCGATTGCCAGATCGCTGATATGCGAGCTACTGCACCATCAACGCAATGGCAATACAACTACCAAATCTTATCTGCTTAGTTGAATTGCAAACATGTTTTCTATATAGGCAACGAAGCTCACGGAATTTATCGCCGGTGAAAATGGAGATAGGGGGGGGCATTCCTGTGAAGCCTGAGCCTAAGCCTTAGGCTTAGGCTTAAACCCATGCTTTAGCACAGGAATAGTCTTAGGCTTAGGCTAGTGCTTTGGCTTAGGCTTACAAGGTGAAGCCTATGACTTTTTATAGGGTGCACCCCTAACTCCCGTTTCACCTGTATCACTCCTGAACACCACACTATCTATTAGTTGGCTTAGTATGTGTGTCTGTGTGCGATTGTCTGTGCACGAGAAGCAGACACTGGTCAAAAACTGCTTGCACATCCGTGTTCAGCGCATCACGTCATTTGCGAAAAGATTACAAAATTTGATGTTTACTTTGATTTTAAGGAGTTTCGGCCCACTTCCTGTTATGCTCATTTAATTAATGACTGGAAGTTTTTTACACCACAGTTTGAAAGTCTTAGCTCAGACACTTGGACCGGCCGGCCCGATCGACCAGTAGGTGCGGACCAGCCGGGCTGCGAGCCATCGCCCGGCTTATTATCGTCCACCGGCCGAACAGCAGCCCATCACCGGCCGGTCCTCTCTACTATACCTAGAATCGGCCTGGCGGCTATTGATTACCGAACGGCGCTCAGCTCATCACCATCTACCGGCTGAGCAGCAGCCCATCACCGGCCGGCCGGTCGACCATTTCAGCCCTCCAGCCGGCCCGGTCGGAACGGTCGAATGATGATGGTAGAGAACTAATAGAAGATGAAGGCATCAGCCGATTGAAGCAGGTTAGAAGCACGAATGCCCGAGTAGGTGAAGCAAGCATTCACAAAGAAGGGTTCATTCTCTCAAGCATTCATAAAGAAGGGTCAGGTTGGTTCAAATCCACTTGATAGTAGAATAAAGCTAGCACTACGGAAACATGCACGAACTTTGTAATGAATCATATTTTCCTATTCCCGATGGGAAATTGCTTATTCGTGCTGCTCCTATTTCGATCCACAGCGCTTCAAACGTGGAACTGTTCTGACAGGTAATCTTGGACAATGCTACCCTGAGCAATCGATTTGGAGCAGTAGCTCTTGTACCCACTCGATTTCAGCAATTCCAGCTCAGCGGAGGCTCACCATCGGCCGGCCCGCTCTACTATTGCCGACCCGGTGATTCCTTGACGGGGAATGGTAGAGCGGGCCGTTAGCACCAAGTTTCTGAAAAGATATGCCTATGATTACAAGACTGTATGAAAGGGAAAAGGCCGGTACTCAAACACTTCATGCGGCCGGCCCGCTCTACCATCACTGGCCGTAACCCGGCTGGTAACGGTAGAGAAGGCCGGCCGGCGGGGGTTCCGCTCAGCCGGAACTGCCCCAACTCGAGCGGGTACAGCCGCTGCTGCTCAAAATCGCGTGCTCGGGACAAGGTTGTCCACGATTACCACTCAAATGGCAGCAAGTAGTATTACAACCTCTGGCAGCTTGGTCCGGTCCGGTTGCGTCCGGTCGCGTCCGGTTGCGCAGTGCCTCGCACAGAAGAGCTCCGGGCTCTACGCAGCTGTGGATCCGTAGTGATAAAAAGGCAGCAGAAATCAGCAAATTATCATCAGGAATTGGAAAAGGTGCCTCTTTGCAAATCCTTCACCTGTTTTCGCAGTGTTAGCTTTCTTCTACCAGTGATTGGAATCGAACCAACCTGACCTTTGTTTCTGGCTGTTTGAGAGCCCGCTGCTCTATCCACTCGGCCATCCGTGCTTCTGATCTGTCTCTCTCGGCTGATATCTTCATCCCTTATCACTACCCTACTACCACTAACCGACCATTCCGACCATGGCTGCCATAGTCGATCGGCCGGCCGGCCGGCCATGAAACAATCTCCGACCGGTCGTAGATGTGGTAGAGCGGCCGGACGGTGATGGACTGCTTCCCGGCCGGCATGCGGTGATGGGCTGGACGCCGGCCGGTGATCAGCAGCCGCTCGGCCAGTCGGCACCTACTGGTTGGGGGGCTGGCCGCACCAAGTGTCTGAGTACGATGCAGCTAGAAGGAAGAGGATTAGCCAGATGGACGAGGCGTGGCGCGGATTCATTCACTCATTCATTCAGACAAAGTACTCACAAGGGAAGGATACCAAATGTCTGTGGCACTTCATAATGGAATGTGCCTCATAATATGAAGTTGACGATGCTGATCTCGATTATGTTCTCCATTAGTGCCTAATACTACTACGCAAAAAGTTATAGCCTTGTCTGTGCAGTATTATGAGCAGTTTCTGCATCAACTCACCTTAACCCCACGTAGTAGGCGTTGCCGTGAAAAATGAATGCAGAATTCGTGATCAGCAGTCCAAGTAACCCTGTATGCAGAATCCTAGCGGAAAATGCATCACTACGGGTAAAGAATTGCGCCTTGATCAGTCGCTACTACTACTAATTACAAGGGAACTTTGCTTACTCGGAGACTTCCTCGTGGGGAGTGTACACTGCCTTGTGCATCTCGAAGCTCTGATTTCAAAACTATCTTGACCTTGGCCCAGCCTCGCGTCTTCAATGATTTATATTCATTTTTCCAGACGCAAGTGATAAGAAGGTATACATAGAATAAGGTATGTCAGGTAGTTCAAGGAAGTGTGTCACAGTGGTAAGTGTCTCCGTTCCCGTGAATACCCTCACGGGTTCAACTCCCCTCAGGTGTCGTACTTTTGCATTTTCTCCCAGCTACTGATTTTCTCTAAAAATCTATTCTATGCAGTTTTTTGTAAGTGTTTCTACTTGCAAATACATATTCTAAAAGCTTGAAAGCGTTTTCAAAGATCTTCACTACCCCGACTTCGTCGACAGTGGAACTGCTGATGGACTCACGTGAGCCCAAATTTTCAAGTTTTTTTTTGTTGAAAATTTCCATAATAGGGTTATCTGAAGTGCTGAACACGAATATGATATCCATTTCGTGACGCCACTACATTCTTATAGGTTTGCGGTAAATTGAACAGCAATTACCGTAGAAAACCAAACAAAAGTGTTGAATTTCGACATTAAAATGTTAGAGGCTTGCAAAATGATGCTGATAATCGTGATCAGCACCTGAAATTACCCCTATGTGCAAAATTTGGATGGAATCTGCGAGATGCCTGAACTACCCTATACCCAATGACCGTTTCCTCGTGAGTGGTAGTAGTAGTAAATGATGAAGGGGTGATTGTCTAACCGTAATTCTTGCCTTTTTTCGCTGAAATTTTGCATACAGGTTCAGTTGAGCTACTGATCTCGAATTCTGCATCCATGTTGCACTACAACGCCTATTTTGTGGGTTCACGGGAGGTGGATGTAGAAACTGTACCTTCGAATGTACTGCACAGACAAGGCTATAACTTTTTGCGCAGTAGTATTAGGCACTAATGGAGAACATAATCGAGATCAGCATCGTCAACTTCATATTATGAGGCACATTCCATTTTGAAGTGCCACAGACATTTGGTATCCTTCCCTTGTCAGATAGTACTCAGAGGATACTCAGACAAAGTATCGCACACTTGTTTAGGACTACTGCAGGGCACCGAAAGGATTTAGTCAGGAGACCCGGTCTGTTACAGACCGCAAATCACGATTCAGTTCTCCGTAAGTCCCGAAATGGGGATTTCTTGAACCCTCACTGAAGATAGGAGTTTTCGAGCCAACCCACCGATCATTTACCATTTTTCTTCGATTGCTCGTCAGTCCGCTGCTTTACCTTTGCTCCATCCGTTCGCTCAAGAGGGGCTAGTCGAGGCATTCACTAATGTTCCTATCCAGTGCATTTCCAAGAGAAAAGACCCGATCTATACTGATCAAGGTTAAACGTTGAATATGTAACCCTCTATAGGACTATGAAGGTACGAGCAAGCTTTCCGCCGATATCCGCCCCTATCGATTTCATCATCGACTACATCAATCCCATTGATTCTTCGACTTTTTGCTCAGGGGCCGCTGACAACATCTCTGATGGGTTATTCGCTGAACCCAAAATTGACAACAACTCGGTCCAAAATCACCTATTTATGGATTTTGCTGATTTTCCCCTTTCGAGACAGTGAGTACAGGGAGTACATGTGCTTTACTAATGTGCTGAACACGAATATGGCGAGCACGTTGCGATGAAGCAACGGCACATTGATTGTTCGTTGACTCTTTGATTTTATTAACTTTGTCCCAGGGGGGGGGGGGTCAGTGTGGTAAGGTGTGTTAAGGTTCTTCGATAAGGGCTATTGCTTGGCAACGCGTACGTCTTCAACTTTGCCGGAAATTATCAAGCAGTTCGTTTTACCAATCACTCATGTCCTGCTCGGGAATGGTCCACTAGGGTTCTCTGAAATGGTAACAGCAAACATGGCAAACATATTCCATCCATGGATTAACCATCCAAGCGCCTTCTCATTTAAAACGTGGTGGAGGAAAAATGGATTCTTGATGACAATGTTAGGCATTTTGAGTGTATTTATCAGTATTAGAAATTGTCCGCTTCAGTGTTAAATAGCAGTGAAACACCCAAACGAGGCCGGGTAAGTCCTCTATCCAGAAATAATCGTAAAAGGCTAGCCCACCCGGGACTTCTATTTTAAAGAAAAAATGGACAAAGATGTCTACCTTTAGAAGAAAAGTCTCATAGCTTATAAGAAGCAAGTTGTGCTTTGCCGTGTGACTTTTGACAGGCAGCTAGGAACACCCAGGATCTGTCTAGTCAACACCCCGAAACCGTTCGGACATCACCCAAAAACTGTTCAGGCCTCACTCCGGGCGTCCACAAAATTAACATAACATGGTCTCAAACAATGTAATGTCCCATGAAACCCATGGGAACCCACCTTTGAGAATCGCAGAGACGACTATGCTGGCAACGTGGGCACTGTCCACTTCATATTACAGCCTTTGCCTTGGAAACTGGACAATAGTCTAACTGGGAGTGTTCCCTCACCATGGTCGGTACTTGCGGCAAGTTTTCACTGGTATGTCATGTAGAGAAAATCCTCTTCGATGGCAAAACTGCGTATTTTCGACGTTATAGGAAAACTCCGAAGAACACATCCACTTGACATGAGCTGCAGCTCTGAACCTCCTCAGACTACGGAAAACTATGAGATGCTGCAACTGATATTTCCTAGCATTATCCGAATACTGGCCAGGCAGTCCTGTCCCGCAACCTAAGCAGGCATCACCCGTTTCCTGGCCAAACTACAGTTCACATGCGTAATCTGGCCAAGGATCATACGTAGCCTGGTCAGTGAAGGAGAGCGGGAAACTGTCCACGCAGCAACCGAAGTTTGAGTCGGATCCGGGGATGTCCCGTAATTTGTGCATGCAACCCAAGAAAGTGCTGGTTCAGCCTTAAACCCTTCAAAAACAGAACTACCAATTGTTTTAAGGTCTTTCATGGTCGCCATTGTTTTCTACAGTTCACACATTCTCTATTATTATAAAAATCTCGTTTAATATTATAAAAATCTCAAAAACGATCTTTCCGCTAAGACTCTATCTCTCGGCATACAGAGTTACAAGCGCTATTTTCTGTATAAGGTGTTAAAACAGCTTCTTTATGAATAGGAAGTGAGCTCAAATTGTAGAATAGGCCTTCAGAGACTTTGTCACCTCTAAGCCACACAATAACACACCTGTTGAGCGATATTGTAGGAGAAAGATGGAGTTTGGGGCTACAAACTGTGGTGAAATAGGCAGAAATCGCTGCTCTGTGATATCGGAGATTACCTATCAAGTTCCTCCGCACGTATCCGAGGCTTTTATAGTTTTCGGGGGTATGTCGCACCCCCTGCTACTTCCTCCGCAAGTCCCGATTGTTTTTCGGGCCTATATCGTACCCCTCGACTACGTCCTCCGCATGTCTCGAAGTAAGCGGTCACCGTATGATCAGTAAACTTAAGAAATATGGACTATCGTCCTCCGCATGTCCTGACATTTTCGTCTGAGTAGTTCATCGGAGTCCGATCCGGTCGAATGAGAAATAAGACGTATCAATCTTCGGATAACGAGGATCAATACGTATCTTCAATCATCCGACCGAATCGGGCTCACTATAGCTAACAATAAGCACTATAAATGTAGCTTCAAGGCAGTGTCTCAGCTCATGAGCCCCATTCTAGATTCCCATCCGAGTCGAACATACGCGAGCCGCTGAGCACAAAGATGTACTTTAACTTTTGTGGAAACGTCGAAAACCCTGTAAGTTACGAGTTTCTTTGGCCGAGAATTTCGAAATTCTCGGCCAGTGCACGAGAGCGTTCATTACGCAGCAAGAGCTGGCTGAGAGTACGGTGTGGTTTTTCAACACGAAAGTGTTTGTTTGTTTGATAGTAGCTGCTGCTGAAAAGTTCATTTTAATGTGCAATCTCAACTTCTTAGCTCCACTTTTTCTAGCTTCTTAGCGAGGAAACTCGTCCGCTCGTGTATCCAATTTTGCCTTAAAGGCAGCACCCACGGAAATTTTCAACTCCAAGATTTCAAGATAACCTTGGGTTTTCGACCATGAAGAACACGAATAAGAGGTTCAATTCCACTTGAAAATCACAAGAAAACAATTTTCGGATACTCTAAATTTGCTGCGATTGAACAAAACGGTCGAGTTGTCAGGCATGGGGTAGGGCAAAAAGTCGATAACACTGACTTGATCGCCACGTATTTCCTCGACGGATTTGGATATTTTCGTGGTTTTGCAGCATATTCAAGTCAGAAAAAAACAGAAATCAGAAGAAGATGAAGTGTGGGCTGCACAGACTTACTGGTCAAGAAAAAACGAGTACAATTGGGAAAGAATCGAAAAGAAATTGTACAAACACACAAAATAGGAAGAAATGGTTGTTATGAAAAGAGAAAACGGAAAACAGCTGGTGAAAAGTAAGATTAGAATGCAAACAGACAGCTGCAGCCAAAGTAGTGTACATAAGAATGGTATTTCAAAGAAAAGCTGAGCGATTATATATGAGAGCAGCTGATTCGTTCCAATATCGCCCCACGGCTATTTCTGCGCAGCAGGTCAACTCGTACTAGCGGGCTAGGTTCGAACTGTTGAACTGATGTTATGCTTGTGATATCTCATGAAATGCGGAGTTTCTGACAGCATTTCCATCATAGAATTGTCGGGACAATGCCTGAGGTTCGAAAACTCTCAAAAGTTCGAAGGTGAAGATTATCGTGGGTGCTGCCTTTAAAAGTAGGGGTTTTTGAGGGTGTTTTCTGACATCAAGCACATAGTTGGAATCAGCGCCCACTTGAATCTGTGGATATCTCCATGCCCGAGAGACACTGCTTTTAAGGCCCATGGCATATCACCACATGGATAATGCGAATGAGGAGACCCCAGACGTAAGAAAGATGATATTTAATGGGGCGTGGCTATCGGAACATCTTTCCCACTCACTCACATCGCGAGTTAATTCTGAGCACATCCTCGAGAAAAACAGGCGGCCAGAAGCGATGAGGTCCGTTTGGCCGGATAACGGAGATCAATACGTCTTCTTTGTTGTCCGACCGGATCGAACTCCGATGCACCACAAATGTGGCTTTTGGAGGCAATGCAAGACGATGTAACGTCGCAATCGCTTCCATCTTTGTTGGTTTTTTAGCCAGTTCATTTTAATTCATTTCAAACTGGAGAAGTCTGGGGATACTCTAACTGATTGTTTGTCATCCAACAGCCCGCTATCAACGAGTAGCAGCATATTTAAGCCCTTTCTGCAGTGGGGTTCCTCATTTATTTACCGGTAGTATGGCTTTGGTTGGATCGACTCATTCAGTGGTATTCGAAGCGGACGGCGGATGTGTGCAGTTCACGCTGACTAATACCGGGATGACCGATCTTGTCTACAAGATCAAAAGCACGAACAACAAGGATTATAGGTTCAAAAACGTCTATGGCTTCGTGAATGCTGGCGCAAAGCTGAACATAGAGATCACACGAACGGTATTCGTGAGTCTCTGCTCGCTAACTAGTAGCGAAGTAACGTCATCTTTTCAGAAAGCAGCACCAAGAAACGACAAATTTGTGGTGCAGTATTCGCCTGCGCCACAAGGCATCAAGGATCCACAAGCGGCTTGTAAGAATATGACTCCTTTAGGGGAAATTTCAATTGGCTTGCATGCGGTACAATAATTGTTGAATAAAGTTTTCCGGTTCTTTTATGTAGGTACTTAAGGGCATAGTGAAGGAAAAGAGACATTCCAGGGATTGTGGAAAAGATTCTGGGACGCTTATGGAGTATGGAGTTAATCCCCACAACATGAAAAGGCTGCCCTTCCAGCAACCTATCAGGTGTACTCTCTGTTTCAGCGGTCACATGAAGAATTAACACTGGCGAACCATGATCTTGTCAGATGTGTATCGCTTGATAACGAATACAACCGAAGGGCGCGGTAATTTTGGATCGCGCTTTCACTTCATCCACCCTTGCGGTCGTACCGATGTCGCTGAACCTTCACATCACAACACATCCGCAGGCAACGTGGACCGTGCCGCGTTGTGCTAACGCATCCCTCACATCTCGGCTGATCTATCTTTCTACTCTGATGTTCATTGACGATACATTTGGCAAGAGAATTTGTTTGACGATATGATTTACGGTATAAAATTTTGTTTGGCAATATGATTTACGGGAGAATAAGTGAAGAGCCTGTTTGACGATACATTTGGCAAGAGAATCTGTTGACGATACATTTTACGGGTGTTTGGCTATACATTTGGCAAGAGAATCTGTTGGCGATACATTTGACTAGCTTTGCTTGGCGATACAAATGGCAAGGTTTGCATGACGATACATTTTACGGGTGTTCCGATAAGGCGTTCATTTCATTCTTAGCTGGAGACTCAACCATCGGCGGTGTCGTCCGGATGGCTCAGCTGGTAAGGCAGCGGACTCCTAAGATTGATATCATGGTACGATTCCTGATGATGTCGAATTTTTGCGCGGTTGATAACCCTTTTGTTTGACGGTACATTTGGCGAGGTTTGCGTGGCGATACATTTGACGGGGTTTGCATGGCGATATATTTTACGGGGCTTCTTGTTTGGCAATACATTTGGCGGGCTTTGTTTGCCTAGCTAGATGGCAAGCTCGTTTTCGAGGTTGCCAAACAAACCTCGCCAAATGTATCGTCAATGAACATCAGAGTACGGTTTCAAATGGGGCTCATTCGGTTATCGGCCACCTACTACCCGCACGTGCAAGAGCGTGTCACACAACACAGAAAACCAGTGTTTCACTTTTCTTCTCCAACGAGATAGGCCAGGTTTGATACTAGGTAATTAATAAAGCGCTAAAATGACTGTGGCCTTTTTGCGAATCATGCTCGGATATTCACTAGCAAGTTCAACAAAGTGCAAGGCTCCGACAAAGCGCGCTCAAGAGCTAAGTGTTCGGAGAGGGCTCATGCCACGAAAGAGAAGTTGAGACGGGGGTGGGGGGGGGGTAGGGAAGGCGGAGGTGGGCTGGGGGTAGGGAAGGCACCCTATAATTTGATAGTTTGTTAGTAGGCATCATCCCATGAGCTAGGCTGGTAAGCTCAAGCCCTATCCTGAGCCTCGACACAAATCTATGCATGAGTTTGAGCTTAGGCTAAGCCTAAACGTAAACATAAGTTGTCCCCAACACCCTTCTCCCCAAGCCAAACACCCTCAAGGTGAATGAGTGAAGGCCGGGGAGGGTGGAACACAGCGCAGCGCTCGGGTACTATCCATTCAACAGTCAGTGAGTACTGGTAGATGAATCTTGAATGCAGTGCAATTTTTACTAAGTCTGATACGCGTGTATCCATATGATGAAGGATAGGGCGAGTCGAATAGCTGAGACAGCTCAGCTCTACGCGTTCACAGCCTCGCCGTTCACTCCATCCTTTGGTTGAGAATGTGCATGCTGCGTCTATCTGTCTTCATGGAAAATCCTTGGCAAATGGATGCGTGCGTCTGACGCACTCACCACAGTATAAATCGCCTTTGAGACACGGTCTTTTGAATCAATATTGAGCGTGTTTGAGAACGCACTGCATAAACGCACTACTCACTTTCAGTCTGGATCCAGCAACATTCACTGTTTTCTGAATGCCCCATACACTTGGACATCTACTTTTCTACTGGAGTGAGTGGCGTGGAAACATCTCATGCTGGAGGTGTAAATGCTCATCAGACGTACACGAATAAATGTCCACCACAGACAAGCTACCAGAGCTTGCAGACTATTCCATTAGTGTGCGAAAAAGTTTTACCATTGCTCATTGCTGTCGTCAGAGAGATGATGTCCACATCTGCCTTCTCGTCATGGTTCACACTTATGTAGCCGTTTTCGCTGTGTATCTCGACCAACTCAGTCTCGGGCACGCTGATGTCCCACGCAAAAGCACTGAAGCACATGGACGACAAGCTGTCAACAAATCTAGAAGTCCAAGTAACTCACGTGTAGTTCAGGGACGGTTTTACTCTCCTGGTGATGTCACTGATCGAGATGTCTATCTGTTCCCCATAAGTGAATTTCGGAATAGTGGGGAAAAAGGCCTTGCCGCCAAACTCAGACCTCCACCTGCAAACAAAACTCCGAAATTCCATGGTTGAATGCACATCTTAGTTCACTTATGTAACTAATGTACATTAAAACAAAGAAAAATTAGCTCCAACTCATTTTACCTTCCTACCAGCCAGGCCACAGACTTCAGTTCCTTGGGCAGCCGCCTCACATCGTAAGCTGAATAAGAAAGGTGATTATGATGTGCTCTTGAAAACCCTTATTCAAGTCAACTTTCGTCTCCAATGTATGTATATCGCAATGAAAGCAGACTAGAAGCGCATACCAGGATCTACTCTCTCCCCACAGGCCTGACACATTCGCGGACAGTGCTCCATCACTAGACCCGGCTCGTCGCATGTTGACCGGTTCGATGCGATCTAAGTTGCAATCAAGAGAAATGTGCGACGTTTAGGAGGCTAGTAGACTAGGAGCCGACACAATACTCAGAGCTAAATACAACATGCATGTGAATGCGGGAAGGTCTGCTATTGATAGTGGGGATGAAAAACCCAGAAAGGATGCCAGTAATAATAGTAATAAGGGCGACGTTTCGTGAAACGATAGCTACCCTAAGTGGTTACCCAAGAGAGTATGTAAAGTCAGAAGACGCAAAACACCAAAGTTAGTTTGTTAACCTCCATTCACCTAGTTATTCGTCCATGAATTCCACTCTGGAATGCTTGTTCCCCTTCTGCGCAAAAAGTATTTTTATGATCATACTGTTCTGAACCGCAGATCCGTCGCTACTGCTATACATACTACTGTACTGGGAGTGAGAGATTGAGTCCTCATTCCACACAACCCATCAAACGGTTGCCATTTTTGTTTGCACTTGAAAACAACAGCGCGGAAATCTTCTAGTGGTTTTGAAGGACGTAGAACACATATTTAATGGTGAGATGACGGGAAACACGCGAGAAATCTATGAAAATGAGACGCTGCTTTCCGAGCGACTGAACGAGAACACCTTGATACTCGTGGGCTCCATCAAGTGATTGGTTGATTGTTTGTGGCCTACGCACTTTTCTGATTCGCAAGCAAGCGATTACACAGGACACACCCCTTTTAGCATAGAGTTCCAGATTTCCGAATTTTCTACGCAGCAGATCCTAGGATTTCAGTGGGTGTTGCATTTGAATCACGTGCTTCTTCGTAATTCGAAGTAGAAGTGTAGCAGTGGTGGACGCAGAAAGTGGGCGGGGGGGGGGCGTGGGAAAAAAGTGGGGTCTCCGAAGCTTTGGGGACCCAGATGGAAAATAAAATTAATAAAAATATTAATTATAATAATAGACAATAAATAAAAATTATATTAAAAATAATAATAAAAATAAACAATTAAAACTAAACTAATACAAGATTATACTCTATGTCCTTTCTTCTCTGAACCTGGACATTCTGCGATATGAACTCTATACTGTGTTGAGCCTGACCAGGTTGTTAGTGGATATATTTATTTATTGTTTCGCCTAACGTTTCGACATGACCGTCGTCTTCGAGGGCCTAAAAGTGGCTCGCAGTTTTTTATCTGTGTTCTAGACCGCCAAACGTCTCCCCCTCCACTCTGCTAGTTTCAACTTTTTCCCCAGCTTACTACCTCGAAAACTCTCAGGGCGAAAGACCCACCCTATATCCACCGTTTCTGCGGGAAAGTCCGCACCTGTTGTGACCGTTGCAGACGAGTGAGAGACACACCACGTCCACATTCAATGTTGTGTACGGTCTACAGCTCACATAAGGATATGTAGAGCAGAAAGTCACTTGTTATTTATAAACACTCATTCTTGCTATTCATTTCTGGTTCTTTTACAGTAATCCAGAAGGCTTCAAGCGCTATCCTAGCCGATATCTCATCTTCGCGTGCCAGGATCTTACATTTGACAGCGAAATCATTCCAGCCGTGCGCTTCTTTCCTGTGCTTACCAAGCGGCGACACTAGACTTCTACACCCTTTACTCGCCAAATGCTCCTTAATGCGCACGGAAAGCGTCCTGCTGGTCTCCCCAATACATAGCGCGTTGCAATCTAAGCATTCAATTGGGTATATGACTCCAACTTTTGCACAGTCACCTCCCCTTCCGTGCGGGCATACAACGCAGTGCTCTGGTATACATTGTTTATCGTAGAGCCTGTTCCGAACTAACTGCTTTTTGATATTGTCATTAGGTATGTTCACCAATACAAAATCGTTCTGTAGTTGAGCTCGGAAGATGCATTTCTGAACAGCCGCGCTAACGTCATCTGAAATGAAGGGTAGACAAGGTGGAAGTCTGTTTCCATTTTGATTGCGGTTACGGTTCACAGAATGTTTATGTGAACGATGTAATACCGAGTACCCATTGCTGCTCGCTATTTGTGAGGCCAACTTTAGCGATTCGTAGCCCTCATCATCGCCAGTGCACACTTTCCTTGCCGTCTTGAACATGTTCCGTACAAGACGACGGTCACGTCGAAACGTCAAGCGAAACAATAAATAAATATATCCACTGACAACCTGGTCAGGCTCAACACAGTGTAGAGTTCATAATACAAGATTTTTATTTGTATTGTAATGTAATTTCAAAAATTTGCCGACCCATTCTCGGGGGGGAGGGCGCCCCCCCCTGCTTCCGCCACTGAAGTGTAGGTATAAGAACAGAAATGGAGGCGCGAAGCATCGATCGGATATGTGTGGTGTGATCAAATGATTCGCGGGAAGTGAGCTGTACATGTGAAAACCGTTTATGCCTACACACATACTTGAAAAGCGCATCCAAGTGAGAATTTGCTGGGATTTTCTGTTTCAGGCTAAAGCTGCAAGGCGGAAACGCAAATGCGGACTTGAACTGTAGATTATCCACACAGGATGATTGTTCCGGAATCGAATGCTTGATTGGTTAGGGTGCGATTCAGCGACTTCAAATACCCCTCCACCTTCCACCCACATCAAAATCCGGCCAATCCCCACCATACGAAGGAAAGGAAGGCGTGATTGTGAAACGTTTTCCTGGAGTGGTTCGTCTTGCCTCTTATCAGGAATATGTCGAGGCTGCGTTTTGTCGTCTCAGAACGTCATGATGAAGAAGTTTCTTTGATAAGACTACTTATAAATACAGCTGTGTAACCATCACCTACCCAGACGGCGCAATTCATGTCGGTGTTTCGGCATTTGCTGAGCTTCACTGCCATCGTTGCTGCGCTGAGGAGAGTGAGAAAAGAGAGCAAGATCTGCATCTGTAAATAATCGGTGACTAAAGTAACCCTCTGCGAATAAACTTACTCGTTTCGATGAACTGAAGTTTGTGGTGAGTACAAGGCGCGTCATGACTATTGTCGCAGTGAATTTATACTGTAAAAGAGACAACATGCGGGAGAACCCTACATTTGCGTATCCAATGTAAAGGCCATGTCTTAGCGAACACAAGAAATTCACTCCTGTTCAAAGTGCGCTTTCTTCGCCTAAAAACAGCCACGAAGATGCAAAGAGGGAATATGGCCGAATCCGCCGTAACTAAAGTTCGTCCATTTTTGTTCCATGCTCTAAAAAGGTTAACCCTACAGGAACTTGCTACTCCTATGGGAAGTAGGGCAGGTCTTTGTTTCCAAGCGACACATGAAGACTTTTCCTTGTTCGCAAATCTTTTCGTGTTCCAGCAAATTAAATACATCTACTATGTCTTACTAGTTTATTCTTCATTCCTTGTTTTTCATTCAGGCAAGCTTCTGAGGGCTCATTTTTCCTCTTATCTCAGTTTTCGTCACAGAGCGAATCCACAGGTACATAGGAAAGGAAGGTAACAGGAAAGGCTTGGCTCGTGCGCGAGAGACGAAAGTGGTACAGACCTAGTTTCAAAAATCTATTATACGTGAAGGACTTCGAACTGGCAGAGGATTGGCTTCCTCTGAGCCGTGTTTTAATTTGCAGGATGACGTTAAATAAGTATCTTACAGAGCAAGAGCTGCGCTATAATCCACAAAAACACCAAACTCCCAAATCCTTATCTATCCAAGATCTGGAACAAAGTCGACCTGAGTAAGTTGCGGCACAAAGGCTATGCGCCCAGTGGTGGTCTTCGTGAATGCTTTGGCAAGGAAGGAGCCTACTGCGAACAAGACTGCTTTCATTCTGATCGACAAGACATGGGCTTTATATATGCTCTATTATATGCATTTGTGAAACATTTTCGCAACTGGCCTTTTGTACAGACTGATTTTAGGTGCATCAGTAATTCTGACGCACACTGTATGGAGTAAAAAGCAATTAAATAGGATCATAAAACTGAGCGAGTCTTTTCATCCTTCAACCAGGTTGTTTAATTGCAATTTTCTGGTCTAGGATTCAAACAAGTCGTCGTTTCTGGAGGCTTAAAGTGGGCCGCATTTCTCATCAGCGATCATTCAGTGCGCCGGAGACAAAAGTATGTACAAAATATCTGGCTGGAAAAGTATAATACGGAGAAACTCGGCGCAAAAATAGAAAATATAAGCAAGAATTCGTGTCCTGGTTATGAGAAGAAATAGGAATTCCGAATGGCTGTGCGTGCGCATGAGAGGGCTGCCAACAGAGGCGGAAGAATGTCCGGCTTGGTCAGCCTTCGCCGAAAAAACCTGTCGAACTTGGATCGGACTTCGAGAATCGAATTACATCACTGCTCCTTCTTTGCGAAAGAGTGTCGGCTTACATGCGCGGTAGCACAACCTTGATTGGATAAGTGCCTATCGTAACGGTTTTCATCAGGAGGCTAGAAGAGCAGAGGGGCTGGAGCATATTAAACGCAAGGTATTTGCAGTTTCTCTCACGGGAGATGAAGAAATTCGTCTGAATTTCGACTAACATAAGAAGCTTAGTAAATCAAGCAGGCTGTGATAAGGCTACGTTTTATTCTGGCCTTACGTTTCGGCTGAACCGGGTCTTCAGAAGCCTGAAAGTCGTGTAAGTTCCACAGCTGTATTGTAAACCACCGAGGACCTCCTTACGCCGTTTCATCAACTCATAAAGATCAGACAACACTAATCCTCCAATCGTCGGACGAACTCACCATGTGTCCTATCGATTTAGCTGAGCAGAATGTCACAGCAACAACAGTTGATCGTCAAAGGGCGACGAATGGATACTGTATGCCGCAGTCTTGCTTTTATAAGGTAAGCGCTAGTACAGAGTGGACCATGAGTTGCTCTATACCGTGTACTGGCCCACCTCTCTGCATTGATGACGTGTTTTCACCAGACTATATAACATTTCACAGAGCTGGATTTGCACTATCAGATTAATGCAAAAGTTCCGTCGGTTTTTTTTCATAACTCTATAATTCTTCCTAGATATTGTGTAACAGATAGATATGACAGATATGACAGTGGACTTGTGGCTGGCATTCTGGTCTGCTAAATCGGTAGGACATGTGGCGAGTTCGTCTGACGACAGGAGGCTTAGTGTTCTCTGACCTGGATGAGAAGCGGGTGTGAGGAGGTATTCAAGGGTTAGAGAGCAAACAGAAAACTGAACCACTTGCAGACCTCTGAAGACTACTGCTTACGAAAAAAATTTTTTTTTGGCGGGAGGGCCTCGAGGGACAGATAAAGTGTTGGGTTGGGGAATGAGTTCGTTCGTTTTTTTTTCAACTTGTTTTTTTTTTCACGATTTCGGTGATTTGAACCCTGCTTTCCTTGCTGTCATAGTCCAATTTGTAGCTCTTGATTCGCTCTTTGCAACCACTGCAACCTCATCTCTCAATTCTCGCTTTACCTTGTTTTCTACAACATGGATTGTTACCCCCCAAGTCAACAAAATCGAACCTCCCTCCTCCCCCCCCCCCCCCAACCGACTATCGTTCGACTTCAATCGTGGATCAAATATGGCTCAATTGGCTAGGGATAACAATGACGTTTGGAGAGGAACACCTTTACTGCTGAAAGGACAACATTCAGTGGCGGCCACATATTTAGCACTCCCACGATTTTAGGCCAAAGAATTTTCTGCATATCTCAGCCTTGAAATGAGCAATCGAAGCCAAGTTCGAATGTGTGCTGAGGCTCTAAGGGGGCTTTCTTACTGTTGCTCACCACGAGCACAGAATCAGTTGGAGCTGGATTGAAAAATAAAATGTCAATTTCGTCGGTTTTTCCAAGGTAGGTGTAAAAGTTTTGTATCTACCTGTGGAGGGAAACGAAATGGTGATCTATTAGGTTGTCGGGAAATAATTGAGACACTCTGAATCCTTTGCAGCCTTCAAACGTTTTCTCTTCTATTAGAAAACTTCAGGAAATGCTGTAATGATCATGTACATCCATCACCTGGGGCCATCTATCGGGGACAGTTTCATCTTTGCGGGATCAGTAATCATGTTGATACAGGTCGAAGAAGTCATCAGTCACTGATCAAAAATCGTCAAAGTTGGCGAAATGCTGCTCAACCAGAGAGGACTTCAGCGCCCGGGCAAGGTGTTATTTAGAGAACACGATGTTGGGCGAGTGTGGTATGTATGCGGTAGTGGTCCGTGCTTGCTCCTCCGAGTGCCGATGAGTTAACAAAGCCATTTGGGGGTGCGTTTTCTACAGTAAAACGCATCCTCGAATACGTTGATGTCTTCGTTTGCCCAAGAGCACGGTCATCGCTCTGATTTGACTATTGTAAATGTTGATGTTGCCCATCATGTTGCTCACCAGCAACTCTGGTAGGACACATCCTGCACTTAGGCTCAGGAGATCTCAAAATAGAAAAATGGCTTGGAGGGGACATATCGCTTGAGACGAAGCGTTACGAACGACGGCTCACGGTTGCGTTGCTGACGATTCCCGGTCCGAATGTCATGATGATGTCGCTATCCCTCTTGCTCGCATTGGCGCTCCGCAGGAGCTCGTGAAAGAAAATCGCACGAATTGGTTGCTCGTCCATTTTCGCTCCTAGATAACAAACGGCGCAGCCCCACGTCCTTACATAGTCATGGCGAAGATGCTCAGAGGGCAGGGTATCACATTTTTACATACCATGGAGACAGGTCACGTGAGAGGAATACAAGGAAGGATTTTTGGTGAAGTGTCTCAATCATTTCCCGGCAACCTAATAAATTGAGCACTCTTCTTCTCAACATTTTGCTATAAGAGCTATTCCCGCGCTCTGCGTACCAGCTGGAGCCACAGACAGAAACAAACCGTCAAATTTGTCAAAAATTTCATTTTATTGCATCTCGAGAATAATGCAAGCGTCGGAATTTTCCAGTGACTACCTGAATGCTTGTTACTAGCACAAGCCAGAGAAAAATTGGGAGCCGGAGTGCATGAAAATAAAATGAAAATTCGATTAAGTTATGTAGGAGAGAAATAAAGACATTTCTAAAAGTATTGCATTTTGAGCTCTTAATGCGAAGGTTGAGCGCAGCTCCATTGAGAAACAATTTCTTGGGAAAGAGAGTAGAAGCAAGAGAGAGAACACCTTGCTTCATCACATTCTCGAGTATTGTCCTGATAGCTCATTCCAAGCTTGACATACGGATTTTATATTCTCATCAGTTGAGCGCGCAAAACTGGCAGCGTGCTGAATATGTGGCCGCCACTGTAGAAGTGGTAACCCCTTCAGACAGGGCAAATTTGGCTTTGAAGTTGCTTCTCGTTCTGGACGCCCAGTTTGTGGAACACAAAGGCGATAATCCGTTAAGGTTGCTTTAGATGTAAGGAATAATCATTGCTGAAGCAAATCTCAACAATGTGTAAGTCTAGCTAACGCATTCCGTGCAAAACCTCAAAACTCAAAATGCTCGATAAGGGGTGATCGTCCACATTGGGTAAGCTCGATTTCTCCCCGCAAAATTCACCAAAATGACTGGCAAAAAACACGAATGTAGGGGATTTTTAGTAATACCGACTCCACAGGTCTAGCGCAGTCATGCACAGCTTATTTTGTTCACTTTCCTATTGATTTCACAAACTTTATCCAACAGTTGCGGTTGCGGGCAACACATTGAGTCATCTCGAACAAAGCAATTCTTCGTAGACATGGAGCTGACAAGCTGCCCTGTCTCTGGCACCATGAATGGAACAGGGCATGAGCTATGCAATGCATTCAGTGTGGTTGACATTGTTCGTGGAAATCTGTGGTTTCTATGCTCATAAAGAACCGAACGAACTTATTCCCCAGCCCAATACAACTAGAATATCAAGGGCAGCGGAGTAGGAAATGCGTTAGGTGTTCCGGCCAATCTCCCTTACTTGTACTGCTCTTTCTCATCAAAATAGGGGAAAGTGGAGTGAAAAACGAGTAGGGCAGCGCAGGCTGCTCAATTTTTTGCATTTTTCTTCGAACATCGCAGCCTTTTTCAAGACCACACCTACTCAAATGGTAGCGGTGACTGTACTGTTCAGGGAAACACTTCGAACAACAACACACGTTCAGCCTTTCGCCACGAAAACGTAGCTGCGCTCATATCGTCAAACTCAAAGCGAAAGAATTACCGTGGTATTGTGCATTAGTTGAAAACGCTTTCCAAGATTGTGGTGGCTATGTTGCTAGCCTCATTGCTCGCCACAGTACCCCATCCGCCCCGGCCACTCAATAGAACATGTGACAAAAAGTGTCTGCAAGTGCAGTTTGAGGCATATTTGGAGCAGCAGTACCTCAGTTGGCCTTGAATAGGCTTTTGCACATAGTTTGTAGATTACAGCCCTTTTTACTGACTTTTCAAGCAAAAAAAATTTTTTGGGAATTTCTCACAGGGCTCTCGTCCCTTTTCTCCCCCCCCCCCCCCGCACCATCATTCCATTCTACCAGTGGAGCTCTTCAGGCGTTTTTTGATTTTCAGAGCATAATAATAGAACATGCTCCAACAAAAATGTTACGAGTTTCCGTGGTCTGATGAGAAGCGCGGATGGTCAGGTTTGCTGCTTGCAGTAGCTTTGTATTGTACATGACCTGTGTAGAAACTGAAGAAGCGAAATCGCACATCAGACAACACTTTTTCGGAAGACTTGAACGAAATGAAATGAAAATTTCAGTGTGCGACCATTCCACATTGCTCATAAGCCATCTTCATGGGCAAACTCAGAAACCGTTAGAATGAGCACTTTTTAGGGATTTTCTAAACAGCACAGCTCTTCTTAAAGCTTCCGTAATTTTTATAAGAAAATTGTCACAACATCAGGCATTTACCGAAAATGTTTTTCAAAGCAAACTGCTTGAAAGCGAAATGCTCCTAAAAAACAGACCTTAATTCAAAAATACCTTTTTCATTCGAAACTGAGATAAGCATGACAAGACGTGGGTTTCTGAGGGAGAAATAATGGAGCAAACAATAACTTGTTGAACAATAACTTGCCCCTGCATGTATATGTATAAGTCCCGACCAGAATTTTTCTGACACAGTTATGAAATAGTTGAGAAAACTTAGTTGAAGAGAAATGAGCGGAACATACATGAGTTTTCTTGGAACTGTCCTATCAATGCCTCATTTTCTCGCTGCAGGTGTTGGCACTATTCTACAATAGGGGCTTCAAAATTTCCGAAAAAAAAAGTTTCGCGGAGGGACTTTGGGAGGGTTATTTGAGGTGCTGAACAGGAATATCGTATTCAATTTGTACCGAAACCACATTTTTGCAGGGTTACGGTAGATACGGCATCTCACAGAATCCTTTCGAATTTTGCGCAGAGGGGTTGTTCAACGTGCTGATCACGAACATTATTTTGCGTGGCAACATCGTTTCCTACCCTAAATCGGCATTTTCTCCGAATTTGTTACCGTATACGTACCCTTATCCGAGCGAAAATGAGGTTGCGATACAAAACTGATACGATATTCGTATTCAGTACCTCAATTAATCCCCCCTCACCATGTGCAGAACTTGAGCTAATTCCTGAGGTACCATTTCCACAATAACTCTACCTTAACCATACAAAAATGGGTTAGGGTACAAAATGGAAAATGAATACGATATCCGCTTTCATCCCTTCAAATAACCCCCATACAAAGTTTCGGCGAGAAAAAAATCTTTTGAAAATTTTGGGACCGGGCGTGGAATAGTGCCGTATTACTTGACTCTAGGACACTTCAAAACTGGTTAGTTTATAAAAGAGTAGGACGTTCGAGGGCTCAAATCAGCCATTCCATTACATATGGCCACGCGCCTACCGTAATGTGCGCCTAAATTTAATGTTTTTGAGGTTGCAGACGGCAAGGGCTTCAAATGGCTTTTTATGTTGATTTTTTTGTTTGTTACAGCACCTACAGTGATACTGCTCCTGTATTGATTGTTGCGTGGGATTTTAGGGCTACAGCTGCATTTACTTTGTCATTGGAACAGGCATATGAGTGATCAACCTCCATTTAGTGTACAATCTAGCCTTAGGTGGGAGCTCGTTGCACATATTTCATCCTCTTCAACTTTCTTGTAAGCGAACATGGATTTTCTGCACTACTTTCACACTCTTTATTGTATTTTATATGTAAACCAACCGGTTGCCGCTGCCACGCGGTGTCATCTACCCATACATATACGCAGCCCTGTGAGCCTGCTGGCTGGCTCCTAGGGCTGCGTATTCGGGTAGAGGCAGAGGTGGGACATCACCTATGCCAGGATTTGCTGCCAGATTTCATCTTTGAATTGACAACAAGCCCCATTTACTAGTTCGCTTCTCCACAAAAAAAATCTTGTTATAATTGTGTTTGGTTTATTAAAGAGCCCTGCTGAAAATTTTTTCACTTGTCCCTGAACAAGCATGCTGAAATAGAAATTAATGAATCGACACTTTTGGGTGGAATGGCTGTCATACTCATGTTCAACATATAGAAGAACCCCGATAGACATTTTTTCCGCGACCCCTGAGCAAAAAATGGCGAAAAATCAATAAAATCGTTACGATCGATATTTTCATGCAAAATGATTGTCATGCTCGCGTTCAGCGTATTGGAGAAACAATACCAGTAGGCATGTCTACACTACAGTTTTACATTCGAAAATATTTTTCGAATATTCGAATTTTCGAATTTTTGGGGACCCCCGAATTTTCGAATATTCGAATTTCCGAATTTTTGCGAACCACCGAATTTTCGAATATTCGAACTTTCGAATATTCGAATGTTCGAATATTTATTCGAATAACATTCCATTTGGTAAAAACATTTTGTACCCATGCATGTAGGCGAACAAGGCGATATGTTTGCCAATCACAACGGGCATGAAACTTTTCAGGTAGTGAGTTTCATTTGCCCTTTTGGAATTTCTCACAACCTTCTCATGAGTGGAAGCTTGTGCTGCTGTGGAGTCAGTCCCTTATCGGTTTTAAAATTGCAACTGGTTGAAATTTCTAAGCTTAAGAACGTCACTAGGTCTGTAACCATCAAAAAGGATCGTAAAGTGGATGAAACCCTTCGTCCGTGAAAAGGCTTTCGCTTTAATATCTCCGTGTTGTAGTTTAACAAAACATGCCATGGTAGTGAATGTAGAGGTATTGACGCGGTGAAAATAATATTGGGTGCAGTGGTTCACTCACTTTGATCATGAATAAGCTTCCAGCTATTAACAAAAAAAAACGTCAGCAAGATAAAAAACACTGTGTGTTATCCCGTTCCTCATTATTACTTCTGTTTATTGGGTCCAACTGCATGCTTGTACGTTGAATGTTAAAACCAACAGAACATCTATAACAAGAATTCGGAGTATGTTTGGGCAGAAAGGATAATAAGAGGATCTCAAGATTTTGTGCGAACTTTGATTTCCATAACTAACGGTGATGTACTTAGAAAGAGTTTAAACGAAGCGGTAGTCGGAAATCAGCTAAATATAAGGAGGAATGCCGTGTAAAATTTTATATTTTAGTTTGCAGTTCACTTACATAGTTCTGAAGGAAAGGCTTGAACAATTGGAAGTTCAGTTGAAACTGCTGGTTTCTCAAGTGTCTAGGAAGATACATACATAGGTTTCACCGGAGAGATCATCGTCGCCAATGTCGTATACCTCGTAGGATTGCAGTTTGAAAGCTTTCAAATGCTGTTGATGGCTTTCGAATGAGTGCAAAGATATGAGCAGATTTTTGGGAAAATTGAGATTGAAATGAGAAATTGGACTGGAGTTTCAATCGGAATGGTTCTTCAGCGAGAAAGTGGAACTGAAATAACAGTTGCAAAGCAAAGCAGTTCCAAATATTCGAATTTTCGGCATAAAATTTTCGAATAATCCCGGACCCTCGAATTTTCGAATATTCGAACTTTCGAATATTGCGGAGCCATCGAATTTTCGAATATTCGAGTTTTTGAATTTTTTGGGATCCCCGAATTTTCGATTATTCGAACTTTCGAATTTTTCGGAACCTCCAAATTTTGAATATTCGAATTTCCGAATATTCGAACATTCGAATAAATATTCGAATTTTATTTACAGTCAACTGAGTTGAAACGAATTCAACCCAAGCTCCCATGAACGAAATAGTGCGGCGGGAGAGGAGTGCGTTTCAAATGGGCAGAGATTAACTTGAAACGCACTCCTCGCCCACTACACTATTTCGTTCAGTCGGTGTAAAAGTTCGTGGGATCTTTCATGCGACCTTCACACCGTTTAGACGTGAAATTATTTTACGGACGAGTTTCCCACTCGCCACAGTTGCAGTTACTTTTTGCTTAGGAGGTAATGTAAGCTTACACTTCGTTACTTCTTCGACTCCCTTTTAACTTTAGAACAGCGATATCTCTGACATCGAGACATCTGACTCTGTTGTTTTTTCCTTGTAATTTTGACCGAGAAGCGATTGTTCATTTCCAGGGGAAAAAGAAGAAAAGGAAAAAAGAGAAAGACATCTTATTTTCAAGTAATTTTGCTTGGAAAATAAGCACTATGGGAGCTTATTCTTCTCTGTTAGGATTAATTTTTCTATTGTTCAGGACTGTCCTAGTAATTTCTATAATTTTCCACTATTCCTGCTCCATCATTATTTTTCATTTGGAGATTTATTTCTTACACCCTCCTGAACAATGTTATTATACCACCTTCTGCACCTTTTTCTTCTCGTGATAAAAATCTCGCTTATGGTTGTGATCACTTTTGACAAGTTTCGTCTCCTTTTTGGATGTGGGGCCTTATGCAGGAAAGGGGCGGTCTCTGAGGTTGGTCGTTGGCTGCTGCCTGGCCGGCCTCTTCAGTCGCCCTTTTCAGTTCCCTTATTACTCACACGTTTCTCCTTTTGTAGTAAGGCTTTGTCAATTTATCTTTTTTTTGCTTCAGGCAATCAAGTGAAGAGAGAGCCAGAACATTTCACTCATTTCACTTCCAGCCTCATGATCTCATCAACAGCTATCATAAATCATCCGCTGTTCAAGCAATTCCTTGCTACTGTCAAAGAATTTTAAAAGCAGATGCTATCCGAGTACAGAACCTGACAGATGGTGAATCCTCATAAAACAATAAAAAATTTCGATTCTGTGTTCATTGTTAGGATTGTTAGGATAAAAGATTCGGGTTCGTTGCCTGCGTATCCTACATGCGAGAGTCTGCAGTTTCGAAAGAAGAAGAAAAAAGGTACCTCGTTATAGCCTCAAGTTTCATCTTTTGGTGAAAACAGACCCACGAAGTTGTCTTATAGGTGTTTTCGATAATGTCGCTTAACGTGGCCAAGGATCGTATCTAATACATTTACTCTTAGAAAATTGAAAAAGAAGATACGTAGCAGTCTTATACCCATACCTAGTCGTCTCCCACCCCTTCACTATACGGTATAAGCAATCCACAAGTTTGCAAAATGGTGGCCAAGGGGGTGGGGGAATTCGAACTTCCGAGGGGCAGACTCAAGATACCAGATCACTAACCAGTCGGCCATACGTCTGGCAGAATGGGATGGGTCGTTCCCTCCCAGCAATTTTACATGCACCTTCGATCGAATGCAGAGGCAATGATCCACTGCGCGGATCAGCTGCCTCTGCAATCAATGTAGTGGCACAACGGTCGCTTGAATCCCGCCCCCAGTCATCGCAGCTCGATTGACACTCGCTTGATTCAAGTCACCTGAATGGGGGGATTACTGCGGGCACAGTACAACTATTAACCCATTGACGACCGCGCGCATTTTCGCGTGTCTGGCCGTGGGACCAACGCCCCAGACACGCGAAAATGGCGCGGCGTCCGCGTAGTTTTACGCTGTTGCGATGAGAGGATTAGGATCAGAACAGATAGTTTTTTTTAAATAATTTGAAATCTAGTTCTGGAGAGTCACTAGTGCATAGGACTAGAAATAGGGAGAATTTAAACGCTTCTCACTTCCTTTAAAGGCAGCAGGAGCTGAAATCCTCGACTCCGAGCTGAGCTGTGGGTGATGAAGTATGTACAGACTCAGCACATCATAAATGTGGAACGAACACGCCTGGCCGTGTTCGCGCGCGGACTAGTTTTCCCCGGCGCAAAAGCCATTGCGGCGAGTGGTTTGGCGCAAAGGGAAAACGAAATGCATTCAATTCACAGGGTTTCATGGCGGGACTCAGCCAAAACCACGCGCCGCAATGGCTTTTGCGCCAAGGAAAACTCGTCCGCGCGCGAACAAGGCCAGGCGTGTTCGCGACGAATGTTCCATTTTCTCTGCAGGTAAGCCATCATTGTCTGTGTTCGTTCCACATTTATGATGTGCTGAGTCTGTACTTCATCACCCACAGCTCAGCTCGGAGTCGAGGATTTCAGCTCATGCTGCCTTTAAGGTGGAAAGGAGTTTGTACAAATATTTCGTGTTTTTTAACAAAGCCTTCCAAAAGGTATACACGTTCGTATGGTCCTAGCCTGACGAATAAGCTGTTGCGAGATTTAAAGAACGTGTTCCCATTTAGAACATATAACTTTTATACAGATTATTCCCACCTTCTACCTAAAAAATCTAACACAATGTTCTTCGAATTCAAAATCCCATCCATTTAATGGTATTTGTCGCAATAAAAAAAGAAATCTTTCCCGAATCGCAATTAACTGGACATTGTTTGGAAGTGTTGTAATCATTCCACATGAAAATACTGCAAAAGACTTCGAAAACAAGTTCCTGTAGTCCGACAAAAAAAAATTCGCGGCTCACCGGTGGGTTGCGCGGTCCTACGCGACAAAAAAAGCGCGGCTCACTAGTGAGCAGCGTAGTCGTCAAAGGGTTAAGACTCATCCAAAATTAAAAAAAAAGATATTGATCTACGAGAACTGTCAGTAAGCAGAAGTGTGAATTGTAAGTGGGGACGTTTTGTGTAGAAAAGTGCAACAAACAGAAAAATCCTAGCAACATAATCATGATGAGACAGTTGGTCCCTCGTTGGAGCACCAAAAAAGAAGAATCGCATGGAATCAGGTACAACAAACTGTTATGGCACAGAAGTGCGAGAATAGGTGAACCCTCAGGAGAGAAGTTAACATTTTTACAAAAGTCAAGTCATTCCTGCGTGAAAACGGAACCAAACGTGGTTGTGGACCTGAAATGATGAAATACTCGGAAGGCGCTCGGAAAACAGAAAACCACCTCAGAGAATCTACTACCCAACCTAATAAAGGAAGGTAGAATAGCGTACGGAATCTATGCTTGCTCCCAAAAGGATGAAATATGTGCAATGAGCTCCCATTTAGGGCCACATCGTGAACTGAGTGAAGTTGATTACTCATACACCTGCTCGAATGAAAAGAAAAATGCAATTATGGACTTAAATTTTCACAAGCCGTTTAAAAGGTGCTCTAACAGACAAGAGAAAAAAAAGCTTCAAAGCACGCCTTAAGCCAAGCCGTTTAAAAGGTGCTCTAACAGACAAGAACAAAAACACTTCAAAACACATCTTAAGCCATTTGCAATTTAAGAACGTTAAATCTTGGCGTAGCTTACGCTCATTTGTCTGGAATTGTACGCAGCCATACTGTAGCATTGCTGATTTGCAGCCCTCGGTACGTACTGTGTTTTGTAACGGTAATGTGGGTGCCCCCTTCAACTGCGCCAAATTTCCCTGTTTCTCTAGTAGCGCTCCACAGTGGAGTTGTTACTCATTTGGAATATTCGTTTTTCCCATTCTTAGAAACGATTTGAAGTAGGTCAGGTGCTTCGATTTAAAATCTATAAAGCGCAAGAATAGCGATTTCCTTTCCATATATTCCCTGATTCGGTTAGGGGAAAAGTATGGTTAGCATCACTTCGGAATTCGCTCCTAGATTTTTTTGTGAGCGGTATACTGTAACGAGAAATCACGTTCTTTCTTTAAAGCATTTGTTTTTCGGTTCATAAGAGCTCCGAGCTTGTTGATCAAGAAGATCATAGCTGCATGATGTCAGCTTTTCATACGAACTATTTCACAAATAAATAGCTCCTCAATGATCCAGGTGATGATGGATTAGCGAAGCGTGGAATGTCACTAACGCACAGCCAGAATATGGAGAGACAAACGAAGGAAACCTTGCGAATCATTGCAGAGAATGACGACTGTCCCTTTTAAGAAATGGAAGATCTACTTGCACAATTTCTAGAGGAATACATTGTCAAGAAATTTAACGCTGTATCGAGGAGCCTTCTTGGTAGAACAGAAATCTTTCTATTCCCTTTGCACAGGTCCCCTTTAACGCATAACAGTTAACAGGTGCTCTGCTGATTGTAAAAACCTGGCTAAGTTTTTTTTTTCGAGGATTTCGATAACGATATATGTAGTGGATGAGAACGACCTGATTGTGGACCATTGTTCGAAAACTGTGGCACGAGCTAGAAATAGATAATTACAACTTGGGCGGCACCAGAAACACGAGAGGAGAAACACGTAGATTCTAGGAATTGCAAAGATCACAAGGAAGCTGCAATGTTGGAAGAGGTGAAATATCACGACAGATTAACTTCACCCAAAGACAGCTCCTCTCTGCGATGACCTGTTCAGCGTCCCAGCCTTCCACAGCAAAACGAACACTAAACGACTGGTGGGGGGGGGGGGCTGCCTGAGTCTGTTCGCGACTGATCTATAAATTAGGGTTCAGTCCATACTTGTGAGGACATGACTAGTGTGCTAGGTCGGCTTATCATGAAGAGGCCACGCTCGAAGTTGCTCATATCGGGCGTGGTGTCATATCGGGGGTGATCGAAATGCGAAGGATGCGGCTAAAACAACAAGCCGCGCGGAAACTCGTCTTAATCCAGACACCCCGAGAACAGGTTGGTGCACATGGGCTGTTCCCGAGAACTCCACAAAGTCATTACTATATCTCTAGATCCGAGATTAAAAAGATCAAGTCCAAGCATTGAATACGACAACTACGGGCAAGTCAACTGACTAAAAAAGGTTTCAGGAAAAACTGGAGGAAGAAAATAGATAGAAGTATTTACATCTAAAGAATTATGCGTACAGCAAATTAGACCAACAGAATGACGTCGATCATTTCTCCACATCTGGAGAGGTTGCGATAGAAAATGAGAGGGAAATTCCTCGAGAATTGTTGTTCCATCATCTGCCAATAATATGTCGTATGTGATCGTGACGCAAAAGTCTTTCACTGGGATTCGAGTGTTGCTTAAAGTTCTTTCGAACAGAAACGACAAACAGACAAAATTGAGAGGATGTTATTACTTCAAAATCATGATATGGTATGGGACTGCATGTGATTTCCTTGAACGCGACATGAGGAGGGATTCTACGATATAGTTTAGCCGAGAGAGTCCTAGGGAGTTTCATTCTCTATATATCACTGAATCTTCCCATCGGCAGCACAGTCGTCGAGACGCTAGCACTGCTCCTAGACCAATTGGTAAATGAAAAAAAAGAAAAGGCAGAGGGTAAAATGTAGCCTTAAAAAATCGGTAAGGAACTTTACTTAGCTTACCAGGGAAGGATACTCATTCAAACTGGCCATTTGTGATGTGGTGTATATTACCACGTCCAATATTTCAAGCTGATGTCGAATCCGTGGCTTAAATTTCCTATGAATTCTGTATAGTGAGCCACACCAACTTTTCTAACTTTTTTTCCAGGCAGAGTCAACATGGAGTTCTAAATCAAACATTCTAACGGTGCGAGCGCTCTGCAATAGCCGTACAAGCATTCCCCATCAGCGCGGGTGGTACGGTCATTGAAGAGCGCCAGCACGATCGATGGAGGCCACTCGCAGAGTTATGGAGGAGCGCTCGCAAGGTTTTCCATTGGATGTAGAACAAAACCATGCTGCTTAAAGATAAAGTGAAAGAAATGAGAGCTCTGAGAAGAATGTAGAAGAGCTAGAATGCTGTTTAGTTTTTCACACACCGGTCTCGGTATCTTGAACAAGACCGGAAGTGTGGTCTCTTTGGCGTTCCCCCCGGGTCTTGGCCCTTTCATTAGTAGTTCCCAAGGAGACTTCGAAAGTTGCTACGTCCTTAGGAAAACAAAAGAGTGGGTGAATGACTACTCAGGCAACAACACCGCGCGACCCGACGGCGACTACAGAGTGACCCGACGCGTTATCCTCGGGTCGCCCTGAAATCGCCGTGTCGGCTCGCACTGCAGGTGCTGTCGGCTCACCCGCACTTCAAAGTCAGTAATTGACAGTTAAAGCCAAAATGAACCCTACCTGAGCGTACCCGCTCGTGGCAGCTTGGAGACAAGAAGATTTCAGCATTAGAATGTCCGAGAAGGAAAATGCAAACTTTTCGATCCCCAACCTATGCTTTATCACAGCCTCCTCACCCTTCAGGATTCGAACCTATTCTTCACACCAAATTCTGTCTTGGAAATCCAATTTCTTATCCACTCGGCCATTCGTGTCGATACACCATGCAGTTTTGATTTCAATGTTGTTCTTGTCATCATTCTCTTGGGAAAGATCGAGGATGTGGAGGTACACCTTGCGAGATATACGGGTCCGTTTTAAGAATTAGGGGGCTACGGGTCCACCGCTATCCATTGTGAACGCGGGGCCTTCCACAGTAGGAAATTCCTTAGCAATTGATCCATCTCGTAGGCATTCTGAACTTTTTACCCATTGCATCTCCTCCTTAGCTAAATATATGTGTGTGATGTACCAGTGGTCCGGCTTTGCTCACCATCCCACACCATATAATCAATAGAAAATGAGAACGGTGATGTCAGTGAAACGTACGGATGCGCAGACAACCAGAGGACCAAGAAGAACAAAATGTTGCAAAGGGAGCGGTTCCGAACAACTGAATCTCCCCACGACTTCTCCAGGGATCAATTCCATCCTTTGTTGATTTTTTGAGATTCCACAATTTTTTATCATGATGTGCATGATCCTTGTCCAAACCTCATGAGCAACCTGTGAATTTGTTCGTCGGAGACTCACCCAAAAAACTTGACTAGTCTTCGAGAAACCATCCTTTGGAAACATACAGAAGAATAGCTGACAAATGTTTTGATTCCGAGTCCGAGTTCATCCAAATTTCTTGCGAATCTATCTACAGGAAAAGTGTCCATAACTACGAAATATTACTATTGAAATGAAAAGGATACCTTTCCCCTTATACCAAATTGTCATGAAAATCTCTTTCCCTAATGCGTCAGTGGAGATGCTTTCTTTATGTCTTGAATTCCGCAAGCTTTGCCTTTGGGTCACTTAGTAGTTTCTAGAATTTTCTGGGCTCACCCGGCGGGTTCCTATCACGCCCTCGGCCCACTCGTTACTTCATCTAATGCCCTCGGGTCGCTCGGTGCCTCATGAGATTCCCTCGGGTCCCTCGGTAACAGACTACTCCCAAAAATTTGGTAACTCGGGTGGCCCGCTCAGGCCAATTTGGCAGTCGGATCGCACAGTGTTGTTGCCTGAGAACAGAGACAGAGGATGATATAAGGTAGTTCAATAAGCAAGGATAAGTCACTGGTAGTTTGTATACTACCCTGTGCCTGAGGTCAACACCGATTACATTTGAATGCGCTCCCGCCTGCATAGGTTTAAATACTTGCCTATCTTACTCTATATAAAGCGCAGACCCCCCCATCGCCGCGCGAGGGATGACAGGTCACGCTGTCATTGATCCACTCGCCTCGCCCCACCTCTTTTGCCCTCCGCCACGGGCTCAATTGAGAAAATTGACACGCCCAATGGCACGCCCATGTATATGTATGTGTACAACATGGAGATCTTCAATTAGGACATCTAATTTGCAACGAAAACGGTATATCTTGGATTTTTAAAGCAGAATGGGAGAACCACTGATGAAGCGAGTGTGATTTCGCAATCAGAGCCGTGAATCATCCAAATACAGCAGAGTTGTACGGAAATTTTCGCTGCACTCCTTCTAAAGCATTAAGTAGTAATGGCAATTGGAAATTAACTGTCAGGGGAACAAATGGTCACTCCATGAGCTTAATATGATGCTTACAAAATAGGAATAGAACATTTAGGCAGTTTATTCCTGTTAAAAGCTAATTGTGCCCGAACAATAACAATTTCGACTTTCAGCGCTATCCCAAATGAAAACGACTTGACCACGTGGGGATTTGTGTTGCTACTCATACAAAGGACCATGTAGAAGCTCTTTATATTGAATATAATAAGTGTTAACCTCCAAACCGTTTAGGAGCTACGCAGCTTCGCATTTCTCGAGTTTACCTAGACAGGAGGTAACGTGGCACACGGGTCCGAGTCAGAGCGCCGCGAAGCGGCGCTCTGGCTCGGGGTAGTTTTTTTTTCAGAGTTTACCTAGCCCGGAGGTAACGTGGCACACGGGTCCGAGTCAGAGCGCCGCGAAGCGGCGCTCTGGCTCGGGGTAGTTTTTTTTTCAGAGTTTACCTAGCCCGGAGGTAACGTGGCACACGGGTCCGAGTCAGAGCGCCGCGAAGCGGCGCTCTGGCTCGGGGTAGTTTTTTTTTTTCAGAGTTCACCTAGCCCGGAGGTAACGTGGCACACGGGTCCGAGTCAGAGCGCCGCGAAGCGGCGCTCTGGCTCGGGGTAGTTTTTTTTGAGAGTTCACCTAGCCCGGAGGTAACGTGGCACACGGGTCCGAGTCAGAGCGCCGCGAAGCGGCGCTCTGGCTCGGTTCAGCATATATCTCGCGTCTTATTAAGTGTAGAGGTGGAAAAATGAACGGCGCTATCAAAGCCGTACCTTCTCGTTATGAATGGTCTACTAATAAAAGCATGACAAGGTGTTCTAACAACCATAGCTGGAGTCCACGTATTGCTTACACATATAATGCACAAGCGAGTGAGCCTACTACTAAAGTCTTCATATTTGCTACAACTCCTACTTCACCTTAATCATCTTGACTCCCGTTGATCTTCGGGTATAACGAGCGGGCGCCAGCAATCCTTCCATTTGTCCCTCTCGCGAGCCAGAGTTGTCCAGTGGATTCTGTCCGTTCGAGGGACACGGAGAGCATCATATCTATCCTTGAAGGACTTCGTGAAGAAGTCTGACCATCGGGTCGGTGGTCTTCCTGTCGGGCGCTTAACGTCCCGTGGAGTCCAGTCGCTGACGGCTCTTGTCCAACGGTTGTCGTTAAAACGCATCACGTGTCCGACCCACCTAATCTTACTCAACTTGGCGTAAGCGGCAGCGTCCCTGATCTTCGATTGTTGACGAAGGGTGGAGATTCGTATTCCAGCCCTCACTTGCGTGAGGCGGGTTATTCCTAGCATCACCCTCTCGATGGATCGTTCGACGACGCTGACCGCATACTCATCCTACTTGCGCAACGCCCAGGTTTCTGAGGCGTAGGTCAAGGCAGGGAGAACGGTTGTGTTGAAGAGGTGGGCACGGAGCCTGGTGTTCTTCTTCTTCACTACGTTCTCGATGCTCTTGTAAGCTCCCCAAGTCGCTCGTTTCCTCCTGCCCAGCTCTGAAGCGAGGTCGTTCATCATGTTGACTTCCCGACCTAGGTATACGCAGCTGGAGCATTCAGATATGGTCGTTCCGTTGAGCGAGAATGGGGCATCAGGGACCCATCCGTTTTCGTTCTTCACGAACATCGTCTTCGTCAGATTCAGCTGAAGACCAACCTTTCCACACGCGTCCTCGAAGTCGGCCAGCATCTGTTCCGCTTCACTGATGGTTGGTGTTATAAGAACGATGTCGTCAGCGAAGCGAAGATGACTAAGTCGCCGGCCATCAACTTGCACTCCCATGCTATCCCACTCCAGTTTCCGCATGACGTCTTCGAGAGTGGCGCTGAATAGTTTTGGCGACACGGTATCGCCTTGCCGAACCCCTCTCTTGACGTCGATGGTGATGTCGTCGTAGAATAGAGAAATCCTGGTCGTGAAGTTGCTGTAGAGCTCACGAGATACCTTGATGTATTGAGTAAGTATGCCCTGGTTGCCCAGGGCTTCCAACACCGCTTCCGTCTCAACACAGTCGAAGGCTTTCTTCAAATCGATGAACGTGAGACAGAGGGGCATCTTATGCTTCCGCGATGAGTTACTTCGATGAGTCTAGTGACGGTGTGTATGTGGTCGATCGTACTGAATCCTTTTCGAAACCCTGCTTGCTCGCACGGCTGTCCCTCGTCTAGTGTCCTTTCGATCCTATTGAGGATCACTCGCGTGAAAAGCTTGTAGACGACGGACAGTAGGCAGATGAGGCGATAATTGCCAATATCCTGCGAGTCTCCCTTCTTGTACAACAACACGGTCCTGCTGGTCTTCCGTTGGTTAGGTATCTTGCATTCCGACAGGTACCGCGTGAAAAGCCTAGCCAAGGTGGTAGTGAGAATTGGCTGTAGATTCTTCAGATGTTCCGGTCGAATCCTGTGAGGCCCGGTGCTGTACGATTCTTCACCGACTTGATGGCATGTCGGATTTCGGAAGAGAGAACCGATGGGACAACATATCCGTCCACTCTAAGATGACAATGAGGGAGGTGGACGTGGCTATCGAAGAGATCCGAGTAGAAGTCGTAGATGACCTTCTCCATTACCCGTCTTGATGAAGAAATTGTTCCGTTTGGGCGCCAGAGGGCGAACATCTTGGTCTTGCGATTGACGAAGTCTCGGTGGGCGCAGCGAATGCTTTTCCCTGCCTTTGCGGCTTCGCCCAACACTGCTGCTCGTCTCTCCTTGAGGTCTCCTTTTATCGCTTCTCTGCACCGTTTTGCGGGCTCGGACGTTAGCTGGTAGTTGCCTGCGGCTCCCGCGGCTCCACGCTGGTGTATAAGCTCGAGGGTCTCGTAAGACAGTCGTCTCTTGATGAATCTTGAACCCTCGGCGCTCTTTGCGCTGTCGCGGAGATGCTTACAAGCCGATCGTACTCTTCGTCGATGTTGTCGACAACAGCATCTTCCCAAAACCCGGCTAACGAAGTGAAAAGATCCCAATTGATGACGGGTTTGGGACTCCTCCTCTTAAATTTCGCGGCTTTCTCTCCTTTGCGTGACAAGAAGAATCTTGCACGAAGGAGGTGATGGTCTGATCCGGTGTAGAACTTCGGTACAACACCGACGTCGGTCAGCCAGAACCTTCGATTGACGATGATGTGATTAATTTCATTATGGTACTCTCCACCGGGTGAAACACGTCCAGCGTAGGGAAGTTGGCTTCTGAAATTGTGAGTTACCATGGATGGTCTTCATCGTCATGATGAACTCAGATAGCCTCTCTCTCCGTTCGTTCCACTGCAGGCCGTTTGTACCAATGTGAAGTTCCTCAGGCGTAGTATTCTCCTAGGACAAATCTCGGCATTGAAGTCGCCAACGATGATCTTGTCGAATGTGTGGTCTTGCCTGTAGAACTTCGCCAAGTCCATATAGAAGGCACCAATCTCCTTTTCGTCGTACCTAGATTTTGGAGCGTAGGCGACGAAGATTGTCAAGGCCGGTTTTGATCCTCATCTTCTCAACCGCAAACGTCCGATTCCGGTTGTTAGCTGTTCGAATGAATCGATGTTCATGACCAAGTTCGTGTTGACGAGGACACAGACTCCATCAACTCCTCTACTGTCGCAGGTTCCGAGGAACAGTTCCTCTCCAGTGTCGCAGGTGGCGTTCAGTGGCCGGTGTCTCCTCGTCTCGGTCAGTCCGATGACGTCGTATCTGATCTTCCTGGCTTCCATCGAGGATTCGATGATCGACCTCGGACCTCGTCCACACCAGTGACTCTTCCGAGATCAGGAGAACACTCTCTATTAGTGCTGTGTCGAGCTTGAAAAAATTTTAGGCCCACAGGAGATAGCTTGCTGGGCTCTACTCCCCCGTGGAAGGCTGGAGTGTGATTTCACCGGGAAGTTAGCTGGGCTTGAGTGGACGATGGAGCTTATTTATTAGAGGCGATTCCGAACCGCCTCCCTTGTACATCCCAGTCACTTGAATGCAGGGCTTTTGGTCGGATAGATGTGCAGGATACAATCTGCAAACACGCAAGCACACCCACGCAGGCATGCATGAACATACCCACGCGCTGAATGTATGGACCGTTCCGACACTATAGGGACAGTGAGTGCATCCCCTGAATCCACCCGCGTCTCAGGGCAGGCACAAGGTCGCGTTTGGTCCGCGATTAGCCCACTATCCGCCATCTGGGGACGCTCCACGTAGCCTCGAGACTAACCGGCTGAGATCCATAATATGAGGGAGATCCGTGGAACTCCTACTTATCCCTATTATTTCTCCTGGGAATGTATTAATGATTATATGCTTGGGAATGTTAGACGTATTATTAGGATACTTAATAACCTTCCAGGAACTATGGCTGAAAAATGAAGGTGATGATCCTCCAAAATCAGTGGTGTCCGGTTACCTTGCGGTTTTCTCTTCCAGTTTATAAAAACTAGCGACCACCTAAATTTAGCATCTTTTTGTAACTGAACGCAGTAGCAGTTGCTTGACGTGGACTGACTACGATCGTGGCCGTGGGATCTCGCTAGACGATCAGGCGTTGATGGCAGCCATGGAATCTAAACCGGGTCATACCATCCGGACAATGAGCGCAGGGATGGACTTTCACTATAATGCAGTTTTGGAACATCTAACCTCAACCAACAGCTTAAGGAAGGTGCGGACGTGAGCACCACACGATCTGACTGATAACCAGCGTCTTACCTGGTGTGACATCATTTCTAACCTAATTTTAGGTCCCAAAACGACAAATTTCTAGTCCACGCAATTACTGTAGATGAAGCTCGGTTCCTGTAGGACAGAAAGAAATGCGCGTGGGTATGGGTGGGGACATTTTCCTACTTTTAAGTTTGGCTAAACCAAATCTTCTCCCTAAGGAGGTTGTGTCAGGAATTTGGTGGTGCCGTAAGGGTGTGATTGGCTGCAGCTGTCTCATATCTAGTCGAGCATTGACAGCAGAGTCCGGTACTGTAAATTCGAGTCGATCTCCGGAAATCTGCTGTGGATTTGGTTGGCAGTGGTGAAGCGAATCAGGTTTTCTCCTGCTCCAATTTAGCGCTAAGCCTCTCACTTCAAAATTCATCCGACAAAAACTGGCGCAGGACTCAGTTCCACCAGGGCATAGAATTGATGAAGAACGTTGTGTTTCCGCCAAGTTACAACATTTTGAACTGGAGTGCTCGTTTCGGCAATCAATTTCGCACCAACCTGATAGTTTATACGAAACAGGATGTGATGAGAAACAGCGCCGCTACTGTCGCAACAAGAAAATCTGCCATTTGCGTGGGACAGTATGCCTAACCAAATGCAGTGGACGCGGTCAGCGGTACGTACGAGAAATTGAAATGCCAGAAAGACCGAGAAAGCGACTAGACGAGTATCGGCGAGCACAAGTCTGACCACATTCATATCTTGAAAGCTGCTCCTCGAAGCACCAGATTTTGAAATCGTTGTGCTTCGCCGTAACCTTCAGGGACTCTTGGAAAAAAATTTTGGAGGCGGAGGAAATAAAACAAAGGAAAGGACTGAACTGGAGATAAACAATGGAAATGAGCTAGTGCACAAAATTATCGATTCATTTAACACATTCGCGACAACGCAGATTTTCCGCTCAGGGCCACTTTGGACCAAAGCGAGTTTCTGCTTGTTTTTCAACGGAGTTGCGAGAGTTAGGGCATATTTGGCATGCTAATCACAAATATGCCATCTATTTTACTTGGTAAAGCACTTCTGTAGTGTTACTGTATGCATACTGTAGAAACTGTAGAAAGACCTTTTTCTATCAGAATTCAACCAAAATTTGCACAGTTGGGTTATTTTAGATACAGATTAAGAACATGATATCCATTGTCTACCGTACTGCATCACTGCGGGGTTACTGTAATCATACTGTAGGAACTGTGGGGAAGGTTTTGCATCAGAATTTGCCCAAAACTGGAGTTGTTTTACACGCTGATCTCGAATATGGCACCTATCGCGAATATGGATCTCGAATTCGTGCTCAGCATGTCAAATAACCCCACTTGCTAAATTTTCACTGAATTTGGTGAACAAAATGCATCTACAGTATAGCTACAGTAACCCTACAGTACTGCGCTACGGTACAAAATGAATGTCAATTTCGTGCTCGGCATATCAAATAACCCCACTTGCCGAAGTTTCACTGAATTTGGCGAATAAAATTCATCTACAGTATGTCTACAGTAATCATAAGATAACGCTACAGTAGCTTCAGAGTACTGCTCTACGGTGCAGGACTGATGGCGTATTTATGTTCAGCACGTCATGTAACCCCAAAGTTCAAATTTGCTGTAGATGCTGTGAGAAAATACATCAACACTATCAACAGTATGACTACAGTAATCCTACAGTATCGCAGCTACGGTACAAAATAGATGCCATTTCCGTGTTCAGCGGGTATAATAACCTTTAGGGGCAGAATATGGGGGAGCTCCACCTAAGAAAAAGGGATAAAACGGATACGACCCACCGGTGGGTCGTATTGTCCTCTACGTAACTTCCCGTATGACCCACCGGTGGGTCGTATTGTCCGTTATGTGTTAAGATTGCAGAGGAGGAAGTGATATCACATGATCATCACATGAGCCATACCATAATTATATACGCACCTCCAATAAAAAATGCAACTACCACTCCCATAAAGAAAATATTTCCAATCCAATAATGTAGTCAGTAGTGGGAAGCGTCCACTACGTGATTACCGAATGCCACTTGGGTCCCACCTCTTGGGAGCCGGTCTGCTTCAGATTCCCAACATGGATTGTGCTGGTCTCGGCGTGCATAGGATAACCCACCAACATTACCATTTTTCAAGCGCTGTAAGTAAATTTGCAAAAGATCACGAGCATGAGATCGAATAAACCACACTGGTTCAACTCTTGGTGCCACACTCTTGTTGGGGATCAATCTAAAGGTTCTGTAGAGAGAGGCTTTGGGATTTGCAGAAGGAAATATCACGAAATGAAAAAAATGAAAAGAAAAACTCTAGCTGACCTTCTCAAATACGGGGAAAAAGCAATTCCATCACTGACTGCCTGTGCCTCGTGCCGAGCGGTCGCGCGCACGTCGTCTCTCCACCAGCGCATGAAATTGTTATTCAACTACTCGCTACTACTCTGTTACTAAGGACTACTATTTTCTGCCGCCTGTCTGCCAAAGCATCGGATTGTGAGCACCCAAGTGGAAAGGTGTGAGCTCGAGTCGGTTCTGCCACCCTCACAGTTAAGTGTTAAGTTTTGCTGGTGCCCTGACTGATCGATCTGGTTATTGACTTGGTCAAAGTGGCTGATCATCGCTGTGCCATGTCTACCCCGCTGGCTCCGACATCTATTCAGGCTCGTCGCAAACCTCAAAAAAGGCCATGTGTTGATGGAAACTCTTCACCAACTCAGACGGGACTAGAGCTGCAAGCGGACGCCATTCTCAGACAGGAATCCTTGCCACAGCCCGTCAAGACCTTCATCTCTTGCCTGCTTGACGACAGAAAACAACTGCTACAAATGATCGACCAATATCGTAGGTTGTCCAACGATGTAAACACCTTGAAGTCTGAATGTGCTAGCTTAAGATCCTCCCTTTCTAATAGCCTTAACCACTCCCCTAATGCAGCCTCTCGAGCTGTTGTTAGCTCTCAGGATAAGCAGAATATTGCCAATGATGTCTCTTCTCGGAATTTCGATGATGTTGAACGTTCTCGTTCGCTGGTAGTAACTGGAGTGCCTGAAAGCACGCGGAACAATCCTTCGCTAGGGTTGCTCATGATCTAGGCGCCGTGCGCGAGATCATGGACTTCTTGGGGGTGGATTGCTCCCCTGTGGCTGTGTATAGAATGGGGCTACCCAACCGCAGCTTCCCCAGGCTTCTTAAGGTTTTGCTGCCCGCCTCATTCTTTGTGAGACAGATGCTTCAAAGGGCATCACGGCTCAGGAACTTCAAAATCTCTGGGATTTTTCTTAGGCCCTCTCTCACTAAGAGGCGAGAGACCAGCGCAGAGCCGAGCAGATGGCTCGTCGAGGCGGTCAGGTCTCACCACACATCACGCATACTGCATGTTCCGGTAGCTAGCCAAATTTCCAGCAATTGTGCGGATTCAATGGGTCAATCAAGTTGTTCAAATGTGTAAAATGTCATCGGTCTGCAGAATCCCCGCTATCATGCTTGGTTGCCAATATCCGTTCGTTACCTAAAAATAGGGAACCGCTTGTATTTTTGATTGAGCAATGTAAATTTGATAATATGGCGTTATCAGAAACTTGGCTAAACAGTAATATAGATAGTGCATCACTTCTGGGGCAGTTGCTTTCTCAGTATGAATTCCTCCGGTGTGACCGATCAAGGATTAAGGGAGGGGGTGTCGCTCTCCTTGCTGGGCATACGCTTTCTCCTGTTGTGGTCTTTTCAGAATCAGTGTCTAAAGCCTATGAATTATTTTGTTGCGACGTACTTTTGAAAAATGGCACTGTCCGCGTCCTAGTAGTGTACAGAACCCCGGCATGTCCTAGCAGTATGATTGAACAAATATTGAAATGTATCAGTTACCTTATTTCATGTGGTCAGTTTTGTCTCATCGTTGGTGATTTCAACCTCCCTGATGTCAACTGGGAGTCTCACCCACGACCAACTTGCATTTCTTCTACTTCTCGGCAGTTTTTGCAACTCTGCAAAAAACATGGCCTTACACAGGTTGTCAACAGACATACCTTGGGCAATAAAATCCTTGATCTTGTGCTCACCAATGAAGGTAATGCTGTAAGTGGTATTAAAGTCTCAGCTCCAATTGGCACTAGCGACCACTCCACAATGGCATTTAAATGTGTGATGCCCTTGAATGAGCCAGTTTATGTTGCTAAAAGAAATTTCAAAAAAGCAGATTACCATTCTATAGCTGCATAATTGTGCGGCGTGGATTGGTTTGGCTCTCTCAATAGCGTCGAGTCGGTAGATGAGAAGTATGAGATGTTTATAGCGATTCTTCATCATTGCATAAGCCTTTTTGTTCCAGTCGGAAAAGTACCGCCATTTCGCACGAAACATCTCCCGTCATATCTTGATCCCTTTATCGCAAAAGGTGGGAAGCTTGGGATGGTGCATTAAAAGAACCTACTTCGGCAAAGTGGGATGAATTCAGGCGATTAAACCGTCTGTTCCAACGCAAACTGTGGAAGTACAATAGTGCAGTAGAGAAAAAAGTTGTTGAAACCAAACGTAAGAATGCGTTTTTTAAGCTACTTAGTTCTAGATTATCCAAGAGAAGAGTCATCCCTCCGTTAAACTGTAGTGGTAGTGGTGTCATTGCAAGAACAGATGGAGAGAAGGCCGAACTTCTAGCTGCCATCTTCGAGCGTGTTTATGCAAGCAATCAAGACTCGGCGGTTTCATGTCAAGGTCCTGTATTCCCCAGGATGAGTGACTGCTGCTGGTTTCATCGCAATGACATATTTGCAATGCTTTCGAAATGGCCTATCGGATATTCGGAAACACCAGGTTACATACCCTTGTCCTTTATTAAGCAAACTGCTCATGTTATATCGGGGCCGCTTGAATATCTGATCAATCTCAGCCTCATGAGAGTAGAAGTACCTTCTCGGTGGAAACTTTCGCTAGTCACTCCGATACCAAAGAAGGCGCCTTTTTTATCTCCGGAAAACTATCGACCAATAAGCCTTACGTCAATTTTCTCTAGATGTTTTGAAAAAATACTCAAAATTGCTATTACTAAACACCTTGAAGCCCATGCAGTCATACCTGAAGAACAGCACGGTTTTCAAAAAGGAAAATCTACAATTACGGCTATGTTGAAAACATTGAATGATTGGACGACCCTTCTGGAGGATGGCTCAGACGTCGATGCTGTGTATCTCGATTTTTCTAGAGCGTTCGACAGAGTCAATCATGCCAAGTTAGTGGAAAAGTTAAATCATGTCGGGATACACTACCGTATAGTAAAATGGATCCGGGAATTTCTCTCAGATAGGAAGTTTGTTGTGCGCATAAATATGACCTATTCGCAGCCCAGATGTTTACCAAGCGGAGTCCCACAGGGAGGGGTTCTTTCGCCAATACTCTTTAATATCTATACTCATGAACTGCCAGCTCTAATTTCATCAGTAGGTGTTAAATGTGTTGCATTCGCCGATGATTTCAAGATGTACTCTAACATCAAGGATTCCGGAGACAGGGCACGATTACAAGCAGCGGTGGATTTAGTTGAACGTTGGTCAGCCAAATGGGATCTTCCTTTATCGAGTGAGAAGACCAAAGTTCTTCACTTAGGCAAAACGAATAAATGTCTCCCATACCAGATTAACGATGTAGCGGTGGGGGAAGTGGAAATAATCAAAGACTTAGGGTTTGTGATTACAAAGGATCTCAGCTTTGACATGCATCGTGAGCATATTGCTGCAAAAGCGCTTAACGTCACGCACAGGATATTCAGAGCCTTGTCTACCAAAAAGCCTGTTATCTTACAAGCAGCGTACAAGTCATATGTAAGGCCAATCCTAGAATATGGTACTGTGATTTTCAATCCAAGTAAGCAGAAAATCATTGCGAAATCGGAGAGAGTTCAGTCTAGCTTCACGAGGAAAATTATGATAAGAACTATAGGTTTCATGGACGACTCCATTCCTTCATACCAGGAAAGAATTGTCAACTTGAAACTTCCTAGCCTCACTCATCGAAGAAGAAGGCTTGACTTAATCACGTATCATAAGATTATGACTGGTAAATGGGGTCTTAGGCCGAAGGAATTTTGTACTAGAAAAACTTCTATTACCAGGGGTGGTGCAATGCGGTGCATAGTTTTAAAAGCTAAGAGTAATCGGAGACTATTCTTTTTCAGCAACAGAGCGGGTTCGGACTACATAAAATTTGTTAAAAAATACTCAGTTCCTGTAGGTCTCAATACGTTTAAGCGCATGATAGACAAATTCTTGGATTGATGACATTCTTAGTGCATTCTAGTTCTGTTGTAGTGGACTTTTTTCGTAATCTCTTCGCCTGATCTACATGTATGGCATTTGTTTTGACGGCTTATTTATCATGTTTTACTCGTTTTATCAAGTGCAATGGTTGCTTGTTTCTTCTACACGGGCTTGCTTGTGTAAATATAAATAAAATATAAAAAACTAGTGGACTGGCACAAAATTATCGATTGATTTAAGATTGCAGAGGAGGAAGTGATATCACATGATCATCACATGAGCCATACCATAATTATATACGCACCTCCAATAAAAAATGCAAATACCACTCCCATGAAAGAAATATTTCCAATCCAATAATGTAGTCAGTAGTGGGAAGCGTCCACTACGTGATTACCGAATGCCACTTGGGTCTCACCTCTTGGGAGCCGGTCTGCTTCAGATTCCCAACATGGATTGTGCTGGTCTCGGCGTGCATAGGATAACCCACCAGCTTTACCATTTTTCAAGCGCTGTAAGTAAATTTGCAAATGATCACGAGCATGAGATCGAATAAACCACACTGGTTCAACTCTTGGTGCCACACTTTTATTGGGGATCAATCTAAAAGTTCTGTAGAGAGAGGCTTTGGGATTTGCAGAAGGAAATATTACGAAATGAAAAAAAAATGAAAAGAAAAACTCTAGCTGACCTTCTCAAATACGGGGAAAAAGCAATTCCATCAACAAAGTGTGCAACACATCGATAAAATTTTAGGAGCAGACTGAAGCCTTTTCGATTTTTGAAAATGCTTGAATTTGAAAACGTCTGTTGGGGCCAACTGGAAGTGAGGTGTCTTTCGAGCCGCTACTTCAACAAAAAATTGCGCGGTCAGCCTCTGTGCATGAGCAGTCACGTGCAAGCGACTTAGCATGTTCCGTGCGAGACGGCAAAAATAGCACACTGGCCCGATTGTTCCACTCTTAAATCCTGCAAAAGAGTGACACCTGCTATTAGCCCTTAACACATCCAACCTTTTTGCGCAGTTCGTCCGTTGTGGTCTCTCAGTCAACTCCTTCGCCTGAGCAGCCTGTTGAAATCAAAAACCGAACGAGGAAGGAGTAGTGTGGCTATAGAGTAACCTTAGAAGAGGGCGCCTAGATGGAACCTATTCGGATGTGAGGCATGTCAAAAGCTGCGTGCCACAGGTGGTGTGTTATCCCCTGTTCTTTTCAATATTTATATTGCTGATATCCCACTGATTTTGGAAGGTGTTGGAGCATGAATAAAAATTTATGCCGCTGACATAAAAATATACAAAGTGGTCTCACAACAAGATGATGTGATTAGACTTCAAAAAGCTATTGATTTGATGGTATCTTGGTCAAAAAGGTGGCAACTCCCCTTGGCTCCTAACAAGACAGTTTGCATGAGATTAGGACCAGGTTCTCCTTCTTATAACCTACTCATGCATTCATATCTAATTGAAAATGATACCATTACTAATGTCCAATCAGTCACAGATCTTGGCTTCCAATATGATACTAAACCTGACTTCTCAGGACATATTAAAAACCGTTGCAGGATAGCTCTCTTGCGAACATTTCACATTTTTAGAGGTTTATCTGTCAGAGCTGAAATTATTCTTTTGAAGGCATGCAAAACCTATATGCAGCCACTAGTAGAATCAAGTACAACTGTATTTTCATTAGTAAAAAAGAAAGATATATATGATATTGAAAAAGTACAAAACAACTTCACTCGCAAGCTCCTCACTAAGATAGGAGGGTTTCTTTATTCTGAAATTCCTGGAGTAGCCGCTAGAAACAAACGATCGAATATTTCCTCTCTTGAGTCCGTGCGCAAAGTATTTGATTTATGCATGGTCCACAAATTATTACATAACTCGGGTGTAGATGGACCGACTTTCTTTCTTTTTCTTTAAATTTCTTTAAACTAATACATTCGCGAATGAGAGGTGAGCCACACAAGATTATCCTTTCTCACCCAAGAACAAGCATTAGAGCTAGGTCATTTACCTTTCGAGCTGGAAATGCCTACATTAATGTCACAAAGAACCTGCCGCCAGTTATGAAGCAAAGTAAATTTAAACTTCGTATGGCTCACATGTTACACAAGTATGGGACTTTCTAACGTTTTGAAACCGACATCATTTTTAAGAGATGTTTCACTTAGATATGTTAGTTGTCATATGTAACGTTCTGGAGACAATGTTGTATATAATGTTACTCAACTTCGATTTGTTTTTCTTCTCTTGTATTAACTTCGTAACGCTATGCCTTGAGCATACGTATTGAATAAACAAATAAATAAATAAAATAAAATAAACAGCACCTACTACCCTCTCGTGATCTTTTCCCGACCTTGTCTCTCCATTTATTTAAGTTTATTTCTCCCGCAATTTTACCGCTTCTTACCTTTACTTTTTCGAATGGTCTCGTCTTCTTTCTCTCTTCATACTCGCCAGTGCCAACAGATTCCAACCCGCCGTTCTCCTTCTGTGGCTGATGATTTTTTTCTTTTTCACTCCGACACGCCTCGTTTACGGCTCCATTTACCCATGAGTCAGCTCGTTTGGATTTACTCTTCTCACGAAAGAACGGCTTTTGGCACACATCCAACTCTTTCCCCCTGTGCGCGCAACTATTTGTTGTGATTCACACATTGTTCGAACCAACCATATCGATGCTTCTTATTGAAGCTCTCACCGTGGGACCCGGTTCTGTGCACTTCGAAAGTACATGGGTAATTTGCGCAAGCGATGGCCTTGGTTCTACGAAAGAAATTTTCTTCTGGCTAGCCTTGAATTCGGTTCATTGTTGGAAATTATTTGTTTGTTCCTCGCGAGATGTCATGTCAGGGTTCTTCTCATCGATACACATTAAAAAATTGGCAGTGAACAAGACGGAGTGCGGATTTCTTTTTTTCTGTGCACAGAACATGTGCCCGAGTTCATTTTCTTTGACTTTCTCTTTGGTTTATGTAGGAATATGTTGCTTCTAGCTTCTATTTTTTCTTCACCAACAAGACCATTTTTCTGCGACTCATCACTACCAGCCACGGTATGACGGTATGCGGGTCGCTGTCTGCCTTTATCACGTATGCGCATCAGGCAGCTTGAGATCAAAATATTCTCTACATCCTCTTGTTCTAGCCCCAACTCTCATCGATCGTACGAAGATCAGACAAAGGCTTGGAGCTGACCAGTGTCTAACATGCCAAACGTCGCCCCGCGCTTCTGATCCCATTATACTGGAGGGCTCCACACTATTAAACCATTACATCTCACGCCTCCTTCGCTCTCCGACCTCTAGCATCATTTCTTCTACATTTTCTAATCTGCTTTCTATAATTTCTCACATGACGTCTTCCACGGAAGGAGGATAGATACCCTTCACCCTCTTCTGTTTTCTATCAGTTTTTTTCCTCGCTGGCTAGGTTTTCCTCACAGCTGGCCGCTTGTTCTTAAAGCATTCGCCATAATGTAACCGCATTCTCACATATCAGCAATATCAGCTAGTTTCTCACATCAAAACGGGATCTCATGCACATGTTCACAGAAGTGTCCCGTTCTCATAACATATCTTTTACCATACCTTACATGCCATCTCTTCTTTGCAAGATTTTTCCAACATTACAGTCCTTTGCTTCAGTGAGAAACCTCATTCCAAGTCTGAGACTCCACTAGGCCCCTGCAGTTTCTATTTTGTTGCTGCTTCTTCTTGGAGTCCTTTCTGCTCCTTTTTATGCTCCAGCTGAACCCAACGTTGGTGCATTTAGGAAGATGCCCGCTCCACCACCAAAGGGGTTAAAAGCTTTCTAGAAAAGGCGAACTTCTTCCGAAAATTTAGCCGAGGCTTTGCGTCTACAGCCGTCCGTTGAATGAACTGTGTAAGAAAAACGCCACCTTCAAGTGGGATTCGGCCGAACAGGAGGCCTTTTCCAAGCTCAAAGCCGCCTGGACATCTCCACCTTGCCTCGAATTTCTTCAAGATAAAGAATTTTTCAACCACACCGGTGGGGGTAAATTAGCTGTGAACGCGGCACTCTTTCAACAGCAGGAGGTCACCAACGCTTTGGCTGCCAGGATACTCTTTTCTCCTCCCAAAAGAAGTGGAGCCCTACTCACATCGAGCTGTTCGCTATGATTAGTGCTGTTAGGTTCTTCCGCACCACCATCGACGGAAGCCGCAACAAAATTCTCCTGACCATAAGCTGCTCACGTTCCTCCTCAAATACGAGAAGGCCCACGACAACCTGAAGCGTTGGGCAGTCGAGCTACAGAGTTATGGCATTGTCATCGAATATCTGAAGGGTTTTTCCAACGTTGTCGCAGACCATTTGAGCCGTAATGCCGATACGATTAACAGCTTCAGCGATGATGTCCTGAAGTTGACGACTCAGTCAAGTTCCCTAGATTTCTGATCTCCAACTCACCAGCTGGTGTCCTACTCGAACGACTCTGGCTCACTATCTCACCCAACAAGCTCAATTCGCATTCGACCATGTGACATGCTGGTTGAGCAAAAAGAAGACCCACTTTGTTCCATCATCATGCATTTCCTCGAAACCGGAACCGCACGCCAACACAGACCAGAAAGACTCTTACCTCGCTTCCGCAAGTAACTGCACCATCAGGGAGATCGGGTTAGCTGTACCATCAAGAAGAACGGGTGCCTCTATTATTGCCAATCTAGTGGAGGCAGTCCCTTCAGGCAACGCGAAACGACAGCTGTCCCCTCTTAGCTGGGGGAACTTATCTGTTTAGCTCTTCACTCTAGCGCTACCGCTGATGGGCATTTCAGTTTTCAAAAGACACCCGCCAAAATTGCGAAACGCTTTTATTGGCTCTCCATGAAGAAGGATGTCTTCAAATTTGTGCGTTCCTGCAAGGCTTGCTGCACAATCAGCAAGAGGGGTGTGAACCAGAACGGCCACACCCTGCCAATAGCGAAAGCTTCGTTCCTGTCCTCTGCAATACGGTGTTTAGTAAGGTTGACTTGAATCTGAGCGGACCGCATCACCCCTTCCCCGCTCCAGCAAGTGTATCCTGCGTCTGATTGACCACTTTATTAAATATGTCATCACACCCCTCTTCCTGATTCTGCAGCTGTTACGGTCCCTAATTTTATCATGACCGAGTGTATTTTGAAGTTCGGTGCTATGACTGAGCTCGTTTCGGACAATGCCTCCTACCTGAAAGGAGAACTCCTAACTGAACCAAGACGCCTCCTTCGCATAGACCGTTAATTCACTTCCTCATACTATCACGAGGGTAACGGACCTTACGAGCACGTGTTCGTCACCTTCGAGGGGATGCTTCGCACATAGCGCGCCAACCAGTTGAACTGGGATTTTTTTCTTCCTCGTATATTCGCATATAACACCAGTGTCCATAGTAGCTCCAACGAATCATCGTTTTTCTTAATGTTCGGTCTAGATCCCGTCCTCAACATCGATTTGTTAATAAACATCGGGTTCACCGGCATGTTCCTTCAGATAGCGACGCAGCCTTTACAAGGAGGCGCTCGTTTCAGCGTCACGTTCGGCATGGACTTCAGCTGTTGAGCACAACAAGAAGCGTATCCAAGCAATGGGGGCGCCAGTACGACAAGGGGGCTTACCACTAGTAGCGATACAGGTAGGTCATCGTGTATTTTTACGTGATTTAGCACCGAGACCTGTCTTTTCCACAAGCACTGTTGTCCTTGGTTGGTGTAAGAGTTGGCTTAGGTTAAGGCAATAGACAATACGTAGAAAATGAATCAATAGGGCTCAAAGTTCGATCACCACTATTGAGAGATGAAAGCTGCTGATTACAGGGAGCGGAGGAGCAACGGCGCGCATAAAATGCCGCAGACGGAGCGACCGGGGAGGGAGAGACGGAGGACGACATGAGGTGTTCCTCAAGCCTCCGATCCAGCACGTCTTCCACCCACGGACCTGCCGCCACCTACACCTGTTCGGCTTACTCCAGTAGATCACCTATGCCATGTACAATATTCAGTTATTCTAATAAACTCTGTTAACTACCATTGTATTCATGGTACTATGTCGGTAACAGTTACGCTTCCACGGGGTCCTGTGACTTTGGGTCAGTTTCGTGTTATCCGTCCACCCTCCCGCCTCACCATCATCAGTATCTCTGCAGCTCAAGCCACGTCAGGTACACATGAACCAAGTTAAACAGTGTTTCGTTGTAAATGGACCTGTCTTCATTCTACCATGACTTCCCGTGGTCGAGCAAAACGCATCATGCAACGCCAAGACCACCTCTGTCGAGTGGACCTTGTTTTTGCTCAACCAGTATATTCCAATGCATTCCAATGCGGTGGCGTTAGCCACCTATAGTATATCGCATGGTGGAATGCGAATTGAGCTTGTTGGATGAGATAGTGATCCATCCGAGTAGGACACCAGGGCCGGTAGTAATCCACCCTGCAAGTTGCCAACTCGCGGTGGCGCCGGGGTGTGACATCAGTGGTAGCCGTAAAGGTACGAAGGCACCTCAATCAATAGGGACGGTCGATTTTCGCAAGTCTTTTTCACATGAGTACCTTCTCTGCAAATCACTTCATCCCCATGTTTAGTGGCGAGATCTCTTGATTCCGAACTGTGGTGCAAAAATGAAGAGGAGCCCGAGGTGCCTACGAGGTCGCGATCTCCTTGGGCGCCACCAAAGTTGCCACTTTAAGGTGGCAATGTAGGTAGCAGCAGGCGAGCGCGACGAGAGAGTGTGTAGGGAGAGAGGTTTCCCCGTCGGCAGGTCGGACATGCCCTAGGGCATGTCCGAGGTCGTACCTCGTCGGGAACTTCAACCGTGGTCACGACCAAAGTGACTTCGCTCACGCGCTATTTTGTGTGAACAATCAATTTTTGCTAAAGTTTTTTTTTGGAGTCTTTTCTTGTGTTATCTGGCTGTTGAGCCAGAAATCTAGGGAACTAGTTTGAATGTAGTCTGAATTCCAATGCGGTGGCGTTAGCCACCTATAGTATCAGAGAATCTTAGCACTCGAATGAAACAGTGCTATGACCATTTTAGGAGATAAAAGAAAGCAAGCAAAGATTAAGAACAAATTCAAATGTAGATGTGTTGATTTTCATATTTGCGCTACCTGAAAAAGTGCTGCAAATCTTTTGATAGATTCGAAAACGAGGTGGTGTTAATTCCGACAAAAAATTAACTTTCTAGCTACAATGACTCTTCATTTATTCATTCTTACATCAAGTGCTAACTCTTACATTATCTCCCTTATTCAGATTTTTTGTTCTGATTATTTTTGCCCTTTTTTGGAGCTATGCTGCACAGCTATGTGCGTATAATAACAGATGGGCGTGGTCAGCGGATGTATACCGCACCGGCACATGAGGGACCGCGGGGGGGGGGGGGGGGGGGGAGGAGAGGAGAGGGAAGGGAAGGGGTGGGAGGTGTGGGGAACAGGTTCTGCCCATGCGCGTAATGTCAGGCCGCGTTGCCGTTTTGAACTTGGAAAAAACAGTCAAGCGAACCTCGAAAGGTGCACTAACTTACCCTACAACCTTGCCGATCACCGTTGATCGAATTCCATTGTGGTTGAAGAGAGGAGCAGCAGTTTTCCACTCAGTTTCTCATTGCTGCCTGAGCTGTGTGAATGGTAAGTATCCGATAATCATGATGCTCGTGAATCGCTACCAAGCGCATTAGGTACAAACTTCTTAAAGGGACGTACGAACACTTTTTAAAGGGACGTACGTGTAATCCAAATTAGAGGTTAGTTTCCTTATATTTCATGATGGAAACTATTCAGTAGAACTATAAACATATGTCTCACATCTGTTTCCCTTCTCTAAGTCGAATGGTGAAAGCTATTGATAAGCATGTATTAGGTTGGTGCTACTCTGGTCGTCAACTCTCGTATTTGTAATCCAAATTAGAGGTTAGTTTCCTTATATTTCATGATTGAAACTATTCAATGAAAATCGTAGTTGATACAGTAGAACTATACAACATATGTCTCACATCTGTTTCCCTTCTCTAAGTCGAATGGTGAAAGCTATTGATAAGCACGTATTAAATTGGTGCAGAAGGAATGGCGAGTTTTTGTACTGAGTTTATTTCTTTCCACAACCTGGGCAGGCGAAACAATCCCGTAGATTAGCGTGGATTATTGCTTCTTGTTCGAGCAAGAACTTATGCTCCTATGCATAGAACTAAAACTGAGAAAATCCCCTACAAGAAGACTCCATGTTCAAGTGGTCATGTTAAGCGATCTTTCTCTTGCTAGACAAAGCCTTCCTGAAAGGAGAGAAGCGGCAAAAATACGACAAATGCCCTGGAGAATATGAAGACTGCTTAACCTCTACTCAGTAAAGTTATTAGGAATTTGATAACATTAGCAGGTATTACTGGAGGTGTTCCTTCCAATGAACCCTTTGGAGAGAACCAGTGATCGAGAATCAAATAATGAGAAACTGCTTTAAAAAGTGCTCATCTACGTTCTCCCAAAAGCAAAGCCACCCATCAAAGCTCACATGTGCAGTAGGTACTGATCTACTCAGAAAACTTTTTGAACGACCGCACCAGAGAGACCGGGGAGCCGACAGGTGACCTGCGGTTCTTCCAGTTTCCTGCTGCGTTTCTTCCAACCAGCTGCTGGGGTTCTTCCGAATGGCCAACGGGATCTGCGCTCTAGTTCCGCAGAAATGTGCTACGCAACCAGTCCACTCTCGTGGGACCACCATGCGGTGGTACCCATATGCAAAAAGGACTATCTTAGGGTCAGTGGTTTTACAGTTTGATTAACCGATAAGACCAACTTCATCTCAAGCCTGAAAGCACTGAGTTTTCGTTAGTTGCAACAAAACAGAGCTCCTTGTATAAGAAGTGTATGACGACGCTTACTCTCTCGCCTGTATTCTGCTGTGGTCCTTCCGAAATCGGAAGAACCTCAGCAGAAAACCAGAAGAACCGCAGCAAAAAACACTCTTCGCGGTCCTTCCGAACCGTTCCCTACACAAATCCATTCTGATGCAGTCCTTCCGAATCTTTTTATCTCTGCCTCTCTTGCTACTACATGATTGTGATCTCTTTCTATTGCGGTCCTTCCGACATTTTGTCTTAGTAATACATGTGAGGTGTTTTGAATTATATTGCTGTGTGTCATGAGTCTTGGTGTTACAGAAAAATCTTCAAAATACAGATAATTGATAACGCGATTTCTCGAGAACCATCAATTATTTCATGGCTCCCAACTCCAACCGATACCCCTCATTCGTACAGCTCAAAAGAGTTTGCATCGCTCTACAGGAATATGTCATATGTCATAGTATGTCCGAGCAAAATTACATGGCTTCAAAAAGAAAAGCACTCCATTTTTTCTTTGCACCAACCTGGTTATAACTAATACGGCCCTGTCATCCTGACAAGTTTCAAATTTCGGGACCTGACTTTCACCGTCATCTGCCCTACGAACGAAAGCGAAGTTGTCACTCCATTTCGGAGTTGTCACTCAGTTTCACGTGAAAATCTCTTTTTAATAGGCCTCTAATGCAGTCGTTCTTCCTGATAAAATATCTGATCGATCTTCCGGTAGGTGATCAGCTGGCCCCTCATAGGACTTGCATTCGCCGTCTTCAAGCCGGTCTTTGCTATAGTTCTTGGGCCGATTTCTCAAGTGCTCATCAAATATCCTTCTTCTATTGGTGGCATACATCAGTTTTCCTATGTGTAGTAGTCGTGTGTAGAAGTTCATATGTATAGATTCATGTATTTCCTTCGTGAACCGTATGATGCTTCCACCTTTCGCGCGCCTTTAATCTCAGCCGTTCTCAACGCATTGGTACATTGTTGAAATCCTCGTAGACATAGAAGGGATAAGATTGGGCAGGACTGGAACTAGCAGAGCTGACTGACTCGAGTGCTATGGCGCTATACGCATTTTACAGACTGCTATAACTCTACCACTCTGCTGTTTAAGTCTATCAGAACAATGGCATCAGTAGAATGGCAACGCATGCTTTATCAAATTTCAGCTACGACTTGCGCCGACTGCTAACACCGCGCCTCCACGATCAAATTTATACACTACACATTAACTTGACTAACAAGTGTATCTCCTTGAGAGAGTAAATTCCGTCTATAGAATTTTTGCACTTTTCTCGAACTGGGCTTGTCTGCTTAATATTCTTCTGAAATCGTTTCTGCAGGATTTTTCGTTGAAGAACTTCGTAAGCCACAGTATCTTTTACGAGTAGACGCCATTTCCATCGAAAATTTCTGCATGATTACCCGAAACCATGCGTCAGTCCTTGGATCCTAGAATCTGTTTATCCCATGAGCTCCTTCCAACAAACGATTCCAAGGAATGCTAACGACGACGCTCGTACAGGATCCCGTTTGGAATACTGGCCACGTGATGCGACAAGTGTTGAATATAATGGGTACACCTCCATAAGGGTGTTTTCAACTTTTATGTAAATGGCAGCTTACTTCCTCCAAACTTCTTAGTAAGGATTCTGTTAGGTGCTGCGGGTGGTAGAGATGCAGAAAATTCGTTCGTTTAAAGTCATGATCAGTTTGCCAAAAGCGCCAATACGGTCCGCGGTGATGGAACGAATACTCACACTTTTGCCATGTAGCTGTAACAAAAAAATTAGATTCAAGATGACAAATGTTCGATATTCTAGTCCAGAACGCCCACGCTTCTGATATTCCTCACCAAATGAACTAAGGTTTCGAGAAATTATGTATATGGCCTCGCCCAAATAGGTGATTCCCTAGCCATATTTCCCTAGCCTGGAGAAACAAAACTTCAGGTTATTTTTATTTTATTCGTAAGGACGGTAGCACACAAATAAAGAACACAAATAAGAAAATAGGAGGAAGAAAGAACGAGATTCAACGAGTGAGGGGAATGACGAATAAGGACGGACCAGGACCGACCCGAGTAGGTTTGACCTCGCGTTTTCATAGCCCTCGGTGGCGGGGTTTCGGGGCAACAAAGAGAGAGGATGAGGATCACTGTGGTATTAACTATGCCACATTTCCACGCTTTCCCTACATAGCCAACTTACCAGTCGTTCGGCACCCTCTATCACCATTCATGATGAACTGAATTCTGTAGTTTATCGCTTATGCAGTAATGGTAAGATCAAAGTTTCCATTCGAAAGTGGACCTGTTCCAAAGTAGTGCAGGGCTTCAGTATGAAGTATAAGCCTGGCCGGGATTTCTGCCACCCAAAAACTGCAGACTTCAAAAAAAAATGTATAGCCGCGTGAATCGTAAGTGCTATCTAGTGTTGGATCGATCCCACGTCCCTCAATTGAGTATTGCATTCCCCTTAGAGTACGATCCTCTAGCAGTAATAATGGCTTGCGTACCTCATATTCGTCCAAAATGTTACAGAGCACACTCCGCTGATGAGTTTTGTACACTCTGGTAACAGCACGCCTTGTTGAAACAGCAATGTTATAAAAGGTTGAAGTAGCTTTGACACTAGTGTGAAACGTTCTCTTTGAACTTTTGCCTAAAAGTAGGGAAGGAAGGAGACTTGAGCAGATGAGGTGGTACGGATGCACAAGTTTTTCTCTAAGCTTTTGTTCGCGCTTAGAGAATGGAGGAGATCCATGAGATGGGTTCTATGGGTGGGACGAATATGAGGTACGGAAAAGGCCTTTTTCAAGGCTTTTCTCTGTGCTCAGAGGAGGAGAACCACGACGTGGTGGGATAAATGAGGGAGGCAAAAACTTTTTCTCTGAGACAATGTGCGAGTGTACAACCCTTTCTCTTCGCCTCAGGAGGGGATCCTCGTGGTGGTGAAATACATGGAGCGAGTGTGCAACTGTTCTCTTTTTTTTCTGAATTACGTAAGCTGCGGCTCGTTATACAACGGCAACTTCTCAAAAATGATGAAAATGAACGGAAAATGAAATGAAAATGAAAATCTATCTCGCGGAAGGAGAAACTAAGGGATAGTACGAGATAGGGTCTCCTAGAGCATTTGAAGCCACTGTAAGGATAATATCAGGGATAGGAGGAGCAAGGTAATCAAAATACTAAATTTTTCCGCTCAGGTCTTCACTCTTGAGATTTCGCTTGATTTTTTGATTTTAGGGGCCTAGAATTCATATTCAATAGTGAAATGCTGAGATCGCGAAATCGCATGCTGCCCCCGTGCGTCTCATAGCCTCGCGCCGTACAGGCGTGGTCACATACGCTTGTGAATGCGATAGGCATTTACTAGCTGGCGTCCGTCGCTGCGAAAACACGTGCAAATGACTGGGTTCACGATTGCGATTCGGACTTCTTCGCAGGTAAGCCATGATTCTTTGCGTACATTTAACATTCATGACGCGATGCCAGTGTGTGTCAGCACCAGCACCTTAACTCGAACTCAAGAGTTTCGACGGATGCTGCCTTTGAAGTAAACTCCAGTTTCCGTCTACTCTCACTCCGAATACAGTCTTCTTTTGTGATTTATAGTCCATTTGCGTGAAAACCCGAAGGACAGAACTTAGTGTTCAAAGCCATGGAGCCATAGCGCCTGATGATACATATGCAGTGCAACACAAAAGGAGGGGGTTGGGATGGAGGAGAGGTAGTACTCGTAAATAGCTGGGTCAGGGATTTGATTACGAAGTACCCACCGCAGAAATAATTCTGGGTGGTATGATTAACCGTTTGAAGACCACGTGATACGCGTTCTTTCATCCAATTTTGGGCATGCGGTGGACATAGCACATCACGTTATGCTTTTATGTAGAAACTAGCACTCTTTCCCAATGCCCCTTTCAATGAACCACATTATTGAATAAAAAAAAAAACAACGATCCTCCAGTATCTGTATCTGTATATATAGAAGTTAAAGTTTGTGTGTTTGTATGTATGTTCCAAATAGAAACCACGGAGGATGAACCGATCGAACCCAAGTTTTCCCTGAATGTTCTCTGGGGACCGGCAGAGGTTTTAGGCTATTCTTCACCAGGGACTATCGACTGGTTCATCGACTATATTGATTTCATCGACTTTTCCCTATTTTCGTCCAAGGGTCCAGCATGACAAGACGTGGGTTTCTGAGGGAGAAATAATGGAGCAAACAATAACTTGTTGAACAATAACTCAGGACCTGCATGTATATGTACAAGTCCTGACCAGAATTTTTGTGGACATGCCTGCTAGGGTTCTTCAATATGCTGAACATGAATATGACAACCATCTTGAACGACGATATTGAATTATTGATTTTATCAATTTTCCACAATTTTCGCTCAGGGGTCGGTGACGTCGTGCCCACTAGGGCTTCTTGAATGCACTAAAAACAAATGTGTCAACCACTATGCATGGAAACAATGAGTTATTGGTTTTATCAAATTTTTAATCGATTTTTTTGTATCTTTCGCTTCTTCTTAGGGACTTTTAATCGATTTTTTTGTATCTTTCGCTTCTTCTTAGGGAGGGTAAGAGTGCCTTTACTGGGGTTCTTAAAGAAGCTGAACACAAATATGGCATGCATTTTCAACCAAGTTATTATCCACATGACTTCATTAATTCATTTTTCGCTAAAAGGCCGATTAAAAAGGCCATTCGGGTCCCTCAACATGCTGATCACCAAAGTGGCGAGCATTTTGAATGGATTTATCAGTAGTAGCAAACTCCTTCATCAGTGTGAAATAGCCGGGGTATCAAAACATCCGAGCGAAGTAAGGCATACCGTCTATCATGCATAAGATGATGAATTTGATACCAAAAAGCGTTTAAATTTAAATAAAACTGTTATTTTAATTTTGAAAAAAAGGAGTCGATTCTGAGAAATAAAACATCTATCCATGGGTTACTTAACATGCTCGTTACGAATTTGACGCCTATTTCGTATTGCATATAGTCAATGTGTACCAGTTCCTCATCAAATTCGCCAATTGCACACAACAACACCAGTCGTAATTATTTAATACCTCCTAACAAAAAAAAACAATCTTATGAAATCACAGACATTCGACATGATGCAACGAGGACAGAATCTGTAAATATGCTAGAGAAGACCCGACTGTGGAGCTAGCGGTACAAGTCCTGCAATGCTCTGAGCGAGACAAACCTGAAGAAGTGATGAAAGTGTGGAGACCTAACGCGGAATGATAGAGAAGATATGGCTTACGTATGTACAGAAAACGGCAGTACATCAACGAGAAATGGGAAGTGAGTTGGAAAAGCACCCGTAAATGTTGTACATAGTCATGGATTAGCACCAATCCAGTGACCTAACATGAGATTATAATGGGACGGAAGTTTGCGAATGAAGGAAATATCAAGTTGAAGTTCTGAAGTAACTGTGAGCATGTAAATATAAGTAGTACAAAACAGAATTCATAATGGAACTGACAACGATGGAGCTGATCACGTGTGCATATCCTCCACTTTTACTTGGTGTAGCCGACTTCCAATATTTCGAGCGTGTTCCACTGAACGAAAAAACTTTTTGAGATATAAATGAAATGAACGAGATTACGAAAAATAGCACTCCACATTCCATAACAAGCTATTTCTTATATGCAAATACATATCCTTGACTAATGTATCCTGTCCTGATCATAAAAAATCGTAAAACGATATTACAATCGTAGAAGGATTAGGAAAAATCCCTTGGCTTCGGTTTCTCTTTATGAAAAGTGAACACAGAAAACAAAGAATGATGGTTGATAACTTCGTTTGAACTTCTTCCGCATATTCATGGATCCTCTATTTCAGCAAAGCCGTCTGAGAACAAATAAGTGAACGAGGAAATATAATAATAAAGAAACATGTAAGCAAATAAATAAATAATTAGCTGCATTTTTTGCGTCCGAAAAGAAAATTAGGAAAAAAATTGTGCGTCAGAAATGCGAAGTGATTATAAAAAGGCATGTAGAATTTGTATGAAAGACATAGACATGAACCTTTCGTGTACTCTATCTCTTTTTGCTTCCCCACCCCCCCCCCCCCAAGAAAAAAGCAAAAAAAAAACAGCAGTGAACATAAACATACTGAGCTTAGGGTCGATTTGGAACTGGCAGTAGTAGTGCAAGATCTGCTGAGACTCTGGACTAGATAGCCACTTGTGGACCAGAGCAAACCTGAAAAAAAAACGGCTTAATTCCCTAGAACATGGATTTTTATTAGGGCATGATATGTGAAACCATGAGAGAAAAGGAAAAGGTCTCACCTTTCCGGGTCACTGCTCAACGCATCCAAAAATTCCAGAAAATCGCGGTGGGCTGAGAAGTCGTTGTTGCGGAAAGGTCGCAACAGCGGCAGTGGATTGTGGTCTCTGCAACAATTTAAAGCACTTCTAATTTGAGCTAAGGGAGCTATGAAGCTAAGTGAGGTACCTGAGAATCGTTGCCATCTGCACAAGGAGGTCCTCACTCTTCGACAGCGCTGCGAGCAGCCGCAGTACTCGGTCAATTTGCTTGCGTCGATGGACTCTTTCAGCGTCCGAGAAGTTGTTCTGCAAAGCTTATCGTGCTAGTAGAAAGTTTGGCAATTACATAGGCACAACCAACTACAGTCTTGCATTTCTGTAGAAAAAAATTCTGGGGCACGGAATAGCTGAAACTTCCTTCCTCCTATTTCCTTTTCATTTTTCCAACCAGAAGAAACACTCCCCAGGCCTCCCAAATGATTTCACAGAGAAGGCTGTTTTTTTAGAAAATTGTGGAACTCAACCCAACGGTTACAAACTAGGTTTTCATAGAATGAAAGTAGACGCACAAACTGGGCGAAATCGTTCCACAGAAGCCGAAGTGTGAAAGTGACCAGGTTCGACTGGTTGTAGTCGTCTACGGTGTCGAGGAAGAACAGCTTGTACTCGGGCACACATAGATTGGTGCTGAAACAGCGCTCTACTACATTCTAGTGCACCAACAGCTCAGCGTGCAAATAACACCGTATTTCAGTCAACGCCATAAATAGTGGATATGCCTGACAACTCACTTGTAGATGACCATCAGTGATCGATTCTGGCATTCCACACTTCCACTAGCCAACACGTTCAGCAACGTCTTAGCCGAATCTGGCTTCCGCGCAATCTGGAAATCAATTTTTGGAAGAGCTCACTATATGTGCGATCAGCTTTGAATAGAATTATCAAATAGCGTGGCTTGACCAAGTTTCCCCAAGAATTTTCGCTCCATCGGATCTTTCATGGTAAAGTATTACCCACACTTCTGTCAACACTATCCCCAAAGTAACAATTCTATTAAAGAGCAAGACCGAGATATTCAACGCAGTTTCGTCTCCATGAAGGAAGCGCAAATTACTGTCTTTCAACAATTGAGTTTTTTTTTTGGACAAATGGTTCATCGTGAGGCATTTGTGAGACATTCGTGAATGACTGGGAAAAGAGAAGACCTAATCGCAAGGTTCAGTTGCTTGAACAGCCTCGAAGTTCCCTCAGTGGGGATCAGAGGAGCAAAACGGGCCACAATTATGATGAAACATTTGAAAATATTGGATGGTCCAAAAATTCATTGATGCTGAGAAGAATACGTGTTCTTCCTGGTAGACAGGGCCTTTTCGTAGGTAAGTAGTATGTTGCGAACGTTCTCAAAGGAAACTTTTACGACGGGCTTAGAGACTGGGCGGGTCACTTCGTTTGTGGGTCACTTTGTTTGCACTTTTCGGTGAAGCACACATGATTTGTTAGTAATACTGTTGCCGTCGGCGAAGACCTCAGGCTTTGAACCTAAATGTTTATTGATTAGTCCAATAACAGAGTATAAAGCAACCATGAGCTTCTTCAGGTGGATGCATGGTTTTAACTCAGATCAATGAGATTACTGCATGACGCCGACCTTTTTTCTTTCTTAGCCACAGCATTTTTTCTGCCGCAGCTAAAATTTCGCTGCGAGAACAGTAGTAGTGGTTCGTAGTAGTAGCGACGAGAACATCAACGCAAGCAAGGATCTTCGGTTTGAGTTTCAACAGGTCAACGATAGTACTAGATCACAGGGATAGGTTTACATCCATAACTTAGGCGGAAGTGAGTTGAGCAACTTAATGCTCTTCAAATGAAAGCATGGATTTCAGCAAAATCGTACTTTTTCCGAGTGAAATGTTCAACATACGGAAAGATGCAGGAAAATTCTTCAAGAAAAACAACTATCTGAACTGAAGTGCTACTGAAACTTGCAAACTAAGACTATGTTTATGACTTATGCACTGACGGATGCCAAATTTTCCCCTCTTAACCTGATTACCTTATCTTATCTAGCAAAGCGCAACCAACCTGAACGCAAGCGTTCCTTCCGCATTCGTCTTGGTTCCTAGTAAGATTAGCAAGACAGATAAGGGCATTGTCCGTTATCGAAGCGATTAGCTGACGAACATTGGGCAAAGGAATGGTCAGATAGTTATTTCGATGATTAAGCACACTCAGTAGTGTGTCTGGAGCACGTTCAGCTACCATCGAAGTCTGCAAGTCGAAGCAAGTAGGCAATACGGTACAGAAGGCTCTCACAAACAATGAGTGCAGAGAACGAAAGAGGTGAACAGAACTTGTGAGAGAAATCCTACTGTTCCTGTTCATTCCATGTCAGTGTGGAGAGGACCGAACTAATGGAGAAGAATGAATTTACTATACATATCTGAGTAATTAAACGAATTCCAGCAACTCCTCACCTTATTCCGCACACTGTTTGCTGACACATTCAGCAAAAAAGCCGTTCCATGACTGACAAGGATCGGGTCGTGAGCTCCCATGAGTTGTAGCACAGAGACGATGGTGCCGGTAATATCCTAGAAAACAAAACCGTCTGGTAGCAAACATGCTTTTGTTTTGTTTGGGAGCACAGCATTCTAGCAGGGTTCATGGGCGGAATCGTTAACAAACTAAGGACTCTTCCCTACTTGAGGACTGATATCTACTGTGATTCTAATTGATCAGAGTGCGTACCTGACTTTCAAGAGCTTCCTTCAGATCGCCAACGGCAGCCAGACAGTGCAGCATCTCATGTAAGAGCATGGTTGATCCATGCGAGAGAAGATTTCCAAAAATCTGAATACAAACAGTGAACAATAGTTTCCTCTGACACATCTCAGGAGGGAATGATATGCACGTCAGTGACCTCTGTGGCACTTAAAAACGGGATATGTCTCGTTCTGTGAAGTTAACAATGATTCGAATATGCTCCGTTCCTGGTGAACCCGTTATGACATTGTCTATGAATAATAAATAAATCTCTAAATACCATATCTCACAAAAATGTGCCTTATCGTGCAAAATGGATACAGAATTCGCGATCAGTCCAAGTAACCCCATGCAAAAAATGTTAGCGAAAAAATATATAACTAGGGGTATAAGACGCAAGCGGTATGACCCACTTTGGCCTACCGGAGTGCACCCTGTAGGGGTGCTTCCTTTCCACGTACCCTTGGAAAAACAATTATAACTCCTAATAGAGACAAGACTGACCCAAGACCGAAACAGATTTCAAATCAGCGTTTCGAGCTACACGAGAAAGTGGACACCTTGCTATGGAAGATCCTTGCTATATATTGTTCCCTTGTAATTAGCGGTAATAAATCATCAGGACGAAAATTAGTTTAGTTTAAAATTAGTAAAATTAGTTGCACATTTTCCGCCAAAACCCTAAAACTTCGGCTATTTTGATGGCTGTTCACGAACTTTGAACTAATTTTGCATGGCACTTCTGTGGGTTACGGTAGGTAGATGCAGAAGTTGCAGAAGTATACATTACATAGACAATGTCTAACCTTTACGCAGTGCAATTCAGCAGGAATAGAGAACATATGTGAGGTCAGCATTATTCAGTTCACACTAAGAGGCATATCCCACTGCCGCGAACATGGTTTCTTTCCCTTGCGAGCAGTATTTCTGATTTGTCCTGTCAATACAGAAGAGGTGGAAGCGATCCCACCTGAACCCCTCCCAGTCGCACAAATTCTATGCCATATTTGGCTGACTCTGTCGAAATCAGCGTCAGCAGCGTCGTAGCGCTCGACCGCAGCACCTTTTCCTCATGCTCGCATGACATGAACTCCAACAGCTTTTCCATGCCTTTACTTTGCACGAAGAAATCCTGAACAATTGGTTTGTTTTGAAGAACCCCTTAAGATAAGGAGCGATTTAATCACATATTGGAGGAGGTAACAGTAAAAATATACAAGTGCTAAAAGACTGTTCTCAGCATTATTTACGTGCCTTAAGCGGTAAATTTCGAGTGATCAGCATGCGAATGGAGTCGATTATTAGAGACTTGTGCGAAGAAGACGTGGATCCTAGGATGATCATCAACTGACGCACGAAATAGTCGTTCCTGCAAAAGGAAATGATTGTATAAAAATGTCGCCCGACGTAACATATTAGCATGGAGCTTATAATTTTCAATAAAGACTTCCTTTTAATAGCAAAGCAATTATTAGATGTGAACTAGAATAGATTCGCGATGTTTTTTTTTTCCTCGTTGCAATTCATCCTCCTGGTCTCTCTTTATCCTAGGGGCTTGGAGCTTCGATCAGTTTAGATGACATCATAAAAGTCATAAAATTGGTGGAAAAGTTTGGTATTTTCCAATTCAAGATTAAAGTGAAACTAGAGGACTTCCTAGACTATTTAACCTCCAGCACTGGTTCCGGACCCAATCATTTGGCAATGCCGAGGCTACGAAAGTAAATACTCAAGAGAAGGCATGTTAGTGTTTCACTGAATGCTGCGTTATGAAGGAACAGGCGCAGTTGTCAATTGATTGAAGCCTTCCTTTTAGTTCTCCTTTCAATGAGTCCTGCGACATCCATGACATTAAAACCCCTCCCTTTCTGAATGTGCAAAAAACTGCTGCAATGGCTCTTGAACTGCTTTGACAAGGTATTCAAACCACGGAACTGCTATTCAAGGATTGTTCAGAACAATTGCAAAGCAGACTATCGATATCACAAATGAAAGAAAAAACTGAGGAAAAATGAGAGGAGGTGGAAATTCCAGAAAAGAAATGGAGGTCCTTCAAACTACATAGGACACCTCACAGTAAATTTGGTTTCTAAGATTTACCCATAATGATATTTCCCAATCGCAACATATACCAGTACAATGACCAATATTGTCGAAAAAAATTGCAGAAAAACACCGTTTTGTGTGTAGGTAGTTCCTTCTTTCGGAAGAGATTGGTTAAGTTGAACAGTAGTAATAAAGTATGATGGGCATAGTGAGTATGGTGATGAAGAACGGAAAAGGTCCCATCACAGTATTGAGAAGTCATTAAATTAGAATGCCGATCTGCTTCATTCTGCAGCTTATGTTGGGTGAAGACAATTAGACACCTTTCTTCTGATACCTCGGGAACAATAGTGCCTTATAAGGTGCAAATTTCGCAAAATTATCCTGACTATGACCACGTTCGAAATCTCAGACACTACATATAATCATCGTGGACGTTGCCTTTAACCGCTTTGCCTTCTTTGACCACTTCAGCAGCCACTCACCGACACATCCTTCGGAACGCCCGCAGATCCTTCTTCCGCAGGATGGCTGTGAAGGCGATGACGGTCCAAGCAGTGAACGGATGATCGGGGCTGAAACATCTGCACTTTTGGTTCTGCTCCTGCGGAAATCAGTACAACGAGACTGCGCCAGACTCACATTAGATACTTGGCTATGATGTGGACGAGAATCTGCTGAATGTATCGGTCCTGCATCACAACGAAACACGTGCGGCAGTTGAGGATATTGAAGATCGACTGCATCAGCTGCGTTATATTCTGCAAAAAGCTAGGCATTCATCCAACGAGGGGGAGCTATTCTCTTTTTTTGAAGATCAGCGACGATAGCGAATTAACTGCCCAATACGTTAAGAAAACGCGTAATGGCAACAGTGTGTGTCGGGCGGGAATGCCAACCTACACCAATCAAAAAACATCTGCCTAATCGTGAACGACTTGTTCAGTTTTTATGAATTACTGTGCAAGGTGTTCAGCACGAAATAGAATCAAACTAACAAATCTCGACTCAGCAGCGAATTGCCTTACAAAAACGCGAGCAGGTGTTCAATTTGAGACTAAGACAAAGTGCGCTGAACGTGTGTAGCTTCGTCAGCCACATAAAAATCTCGAAGTTCATGTTGAACTGAGCCCACGAAATGTAATAAATGTAATACGAAATGTAACAGTAGAAGTAGTAAATAGATAAGTGAATGAATAAATAGATACATAAACAGATTAATGAATAGTGGCATTACGCCCTCCTTTGGCATGCTAGCAATTCTTCCGATTGAACCACGTCAACCCAAAAACATCAAAGTACAACAAGCTTTTTGTTTGAAACAGTCAACGCTAATCATAGAATGATTTCTCCTATTTTAACCTCTGAGAAGTTTAAATTTCGAAAAAAAAACTAGGTGGAATATTTGCCTACCTGCTCTATAGTGTGTTCCAACACGAACTGCAAGAAGTAGCAGATGAGTTCCCTCAAGGTAGCGTGGTTAGACACCATCGCCAACAACCGTTGTCGTGCCATACTCTGGACGGAGTTCGCAGCTTTCCGCCGTATCTCCTGGATATCAGTCGTAGATTTCTTTCGAAGCAACAGAGCAACACTGATTCTGTCAAGCTGAACTAACCGGATCGTCGTGTCGCAAGCTTATGATCAGTGTGTTCACTTGTCGATTGATCTCGTAGATGTTGCTCGGGTCGATGTTCTCCACACTTGATGCCCCTGATGTTGGTTGGTAGTGAGGAACCTGAATGTTTCAACGCCGTTAGTTTACGTCTTTTTTCAATCGATATATCGATCGGTGAGGGCTCACCTGTGCGTAGTGCGCTTCGGTGAGTTGCGTGCAAACGCTGAGCTGGCTCATGTTGCCCAGCGACATCTGCGACATTCCGGACATCACCGACATTCCGCCACTCGCGGCCGACATCACCGAGCACGGACCGGACTGGATCTGCAGAGAGGCGCTGTCAGTAGCGACAAGAGACGATCTCGCTAACGCAGGGTGGCACTCACTCCATTTCCGTGATAACCGGAGACGCCGGCCAGGTACTGACTGTCCATCCACTGCCCAGTTTGTATGTTGCGAGCTGCACACGTTTCACGCAGACGCACTGCGTCCGCTGCGTTCGCCGGACGGAAGGGAGACGCATTCGCTGAGTTGAATGCGGAGCGTCTGGAATGTGATTGTAAAACAGGGAAAAAAAAAGAAAATTACAAGTTTGTGTCATAGTACCGCTTCAAAGGATGAAGGATTTGTTCAAAAAAAAAGACCAAAGAGGAAATCCCACGAACCCATACGGCGTCTGTGGAGTATTCGGACGAGCAACGGCACAGGTGCCGGACGACGTCGAAGGAAGTTGCTGGTCGTACGGCGACGGAACGGCGTAGGAAGAACTCATCGGATCCATCGACGCATTCACTGCAAAGCCAGAAAGCACTGAGGACACTTGGCCACTTCTATATCAATAACGGAACAAGCAAAAACAACCACGTTGAACAGCTTCCTAATGAAATGAAGGATAACATATGTGCTCGAAGAGGTTAAGGTGAGCGATTAATTGGCTGAACCTACACGCATCGGTAATTCTAATTCGGGCACCTGGCACCGAAAAAACCTGCTCACACACCCGTTCTGCTCATGAAGAAACAAAGCGGGGAGCATCCTTTATGTTTGAAATCGCGAGAAGAGCTGTTCACTCAGGGAGCTTAAAAACCGTGTTTTGCATGCGATTGAAAGATGCAAATCCCACGATTAACACATGCGTGCTCATGCAAAACATGGTCTTTTAAATCAATAGTTCTATAACGGCAACAGTCAATTCATGCAAAATCTATGCACACCCATGGATATGCATGGGTATGCATGGGTTTTTCGTGCTTTATGTATCGAATTTGCATCGGATTTTTAGAGACGCATGGCTTCTGCATGAGAATGGCATCAGTGGCGGACACAGAAAGTAGGCGGGAGGAGGGGGGGGGGTGGGAAAAAAATGGGGTCTCTGCCGTTTTGAGGAACCAGACGGAGAATAAAATTGATAAAAATGTCAATTATAATACCAAATAATTAATAAAAAATAAGGTTAAAAATAATATTAAAAATAAACAAGTAAAAATTAACTAATACAAGATTTTATATGTATTGTAAAACCATTCAGGTTTGCAATTTAACGCACAACATCGTCTACATGAGTGAGCATGTGAGATGTGCGAAACTAAAATAAACGTTATAACCGAAGAAATACACAAAGGCTAGGCTGAAAAAAAAGGAGCAGAGCCGATAGGAAGGGCAAATTTACCATAGGGAATGCTCAACAATACGCATATTAACAAACAAGAAAAAACAGGTTACTCAAGTCCCCTACAATTGAATAAAGTAGCCCGATTACCGCATATGTTCCTGCTGTGCACAGTATGTACGTGCCGATTGTTAATACTGAGAATGGCGAACTTTAGGGGAGCATAACTTAAACACTTCACTTCTGTACTTAAACTTGTAACGACAACTGCCTTTTCAGCTTTTCACCGCATAACACCAAACATTGCTTCTTTTCTATATTCCAGAAATTTGATAAACTACTCAAGATTCATTATTATGATGGCAATAAGCCACAATTTTCCTTACACTAACACCTTGAAATTCCACTAGGAAAAGTATTGGGTTGGGAAATAAGCTCGTGTTTTTTCTAACTTGTTTTTTAACAGTGATCTGAACTTCGTTGATTTGCACATGACCCATTTGTAGCTCTTGACGTGCTCTTTACCGGTGACACAATTCTCGGTCCACCTTGTTTCTTACCGCATGCAATGTGACCCTCCAAGTCGAGAAAACTGGACCTCCCCGCAACCGACTACCGTTGGACTTCAATCGTGGATCAAATGTGGCTCTAGTGTCTAAAGATATCAATAACGCTTGAAGAGGAGCCTTCACTGCTGGAAGGACAGCACAGAAGTGGTATGCCCGCTCTAGACAGAGCAGTTTTGATTTTGAAGTTGCTTCTCGCTCTGAACGCCCAGTTTCTGAGACACAGAGGCGATTATCCGCTAGGGTTACCTTGAATGTAGAAAAAAGTCACCACTTATGCTAACTTTTGAAAAGTTTAGCTAACGGATTCCCTGCGAAGCCCTAAAATGCTCGTCCACATTGGGTATGCGCGATTTTTCTGCGCAAATTTCACCAAAACGACAAGCGAGATACTCGAATGTGGGGGATTTCCACCAATGCGAACTCTACAGGTCTAACGCAGTCATACACCACCATTTTATTAAGTTCCTTATGCATTCCATGGAGTTTCATTAAAGTCGTCTCAAACTACGCAATTTTTCAATGACATGGAGCTGAGAAGCTGACTTGTCCCTGATAGCATTAATAGACGGGGCAAGGAACTTTTCAACCCACTCAGTTTGACTGACATTGTTCATGGAAAAAAGTAGTTTCTATACCCATGAGAAAACTTATTCTCCAACCCTACTAGGCTAAGTTGAATAGCAGAGGCGCAGCTCACAGGTGAGCGGCGCGGTCGTCGAAAAATTAATGGAAAAAGCCTTCCAGCATGAATATTCATCACGGCCTGCGCAGTTTGGAAACTTATCTATTTTACTGGACGTAGTTTGCCTGCGCGCTGTTCGCCGATCCAATTCTGCGTGTTCAACATACATCTAGCCCTAACATAACCGTACGCAGTAGGTGAGGGAGGTCAGGTGGAACTCACAGCGGGATCCAGAGATCACTACACAGGAGGTCCACGTTCACACGGTTTGACCAAACACACAGCCGCTACCACGCTGATACTCAGCGCGAAAATAGGTAAAGCAGCGCTTTTTCTTCCAGTGACTTCCCGTGGTTGGATGTTGTCATGGCTTACAAAGAAATTGGAAACAAAATTAGGGGAATGAGTTGATCTTTACAGGACAGCAGGCATGGAAAAGTGAAATCAAATGACAAAAAGGTTAACTATTACGAGAGGAAAAACAACCAGAGGTGACCAAATCACTGCGACGAGAACATTTAAATACATAAAACTGAACAAGAGCAGCTTAAGACACCAGTAGCGGCGTGGATTGCTCTTCTCGAAGTAAATCTTCTAACAATGAACGACGAGTTAATTACGAAGCGTAGGGAACTTCCCTGCACCCAATAACCAATACCGCGAAGGTGTGAATTAACAATCAAGACCAAGGGATCGATTTAAGTGTAGACTTGAGTGGCCTTTGGTCTAGATAGTTCTCTAAGCATCATTGTCGAAGGCGAGAAACGTCCACTCCAGAGATCCTCATGGCACCGTTCCAATACTAAGGACGCGCAAAAATTCTCTGAGATTGAGCTCTAGATGCTGAAAAAAGGTAGGAAAACCAATTTCTCCATCATATTTCCACTTGGAAGTCGTCGCTTAAATGCTGGTAAACGTTTGCATGAATTAGGTGTGCTATGCTTAATTGTTCTTACATCAGAAAGAGAGCATAGGTGGAATAGGGTGAGTATCGTACTCACCCCACGTTCACTTTTGGCCGAGCCGGGGGGGGACCTTCACTTTGAGAGGGGAGGTGGGGGGGGGGGGGTGGGGGCGAAGCCCCCCCTCACCCTTGAGTAATAACAAACTCAGAAAATGTGTAGAGTTTTGGAGGAGGTGCACTACGAAGGCTCAATATTGGCGTCGGAAAATAGGGTGCATGGCAAGGTTGGGTACTCGCCGCGGCCTGTGGCGCGCGCGGTATTAAACTTTTTCCAAATGCGACGTGGGTTTCTAATAGAGGAAGGTTTTCTCTATGGAACCATATACAGCATGCCTATATTCGGTCGCTCCTTCATTCCGCCATTCTTTCCAAAGATGCGGAATTTTCAACTTTTAATCAATTTTTTCAGGCTCGGTTGAAATGGTTTTTCAGATACGACGTGGTCTACGTAATCAGCTCACTCTGCTGCGTCTACTGGTACCGGACTCGGAGCTGGAAATTGCGTGAGAAGCTCTGCCGGCCGTTAGGTGAGCACGTCATAACTGGCGTGCTCACCTAGCCCTGCGAAATAGTGCACTGGGGGAGGAGATGCAGAGACTTCAGGTGGGCACGCCTGTTGTGGCGTGCGCACCTAACGGCCGGCAGAGCTTTCCACGCAATTTCCAGCTCCGAGTCCGGTACCAGTAGACGCAGCAGAGTGAGCTGATTACGTAGACCACGTCGCATCTGAAAAACGATTTCAACCGAGCCTGAAGAAATCGATTGAAAGTCCAAAATCCAGGATGTTTGGAAAAAATGGCGGGATGAAGGAGCGACCGAATATAGGCGTGCTGTATACGAATCGATAGAGAAAACCTTCCTCTATTAGAAACCCACGTCGCATTTGGAAAAAGTTCAATATCGCGCGCGCTAGAGGCCGCGGCGCATACGCAACCTTGCCATGCACCCCATTTTTCCGGATTTTCAGCGGCCAACGGCGAGACCCGTGAGGGACCTGTCGACAAATCGACAAATCTCATGTAACCACCTAACCATTACGACGACCCCCCCCCCTCCCCCCTCCGGTCGACGCTCACGATTTGTTGGAAAGCCACTTTGACCTTCACTTTTAGACTTCCGATTTTCACGTTCGACCTTCACTTTCGAAGACCCATGCTCACCACTATTCCAGCTATGAAAGAGAGTCCGACTCTTTAGTATTGATTGAGAGCTATTTCTTGTGATTCTCAACCATTTAATTAAATCCTGAATTTCCTACAGTGACGAAAGCTTCCTGGCTAATCATGTTTTGTTACCTACACAATTTATTGTGATAAAAACGTTTGCTGAGCTTTTCACGCTCTTGTTGCGATCGGTCATACCAACCAATTCAGCTTTTTAGTTGTCTATTTACCAAACATTGCTTACATGAGATAACTCACTTAGGTAAACAAATAAATAAATAGGAAGAAATACTGTGCAGGCCTCCCCTCTTCACATAAACCTTGACGGAAGAAATCGCATAGGAGCAGAAAAAGGAAGTAACGGCGAATAAACAAACAGGAAACGAGGGCAATTATGCACATAAGAGAACAGCAGCAGACGTTGTATTACGAAGAACATCTGCCGTACGACACTCGACCAAGCATAAACTATTCATATAAGGTATCACTGGTTTGGTTGCTAACGTCTCGATGCGATTGGTTTTCTATAACGTACAGTGGAACAACAAAGAACCATTTAGAACACTGCCTCGGAAAACTGCCGGAAATAACGATCGCTGAATAAAAATGCAACATCCAGATGTCTGCGCAATGAGCAACAATAATGATGAAGGAAGGAAGAGGTATACTAATGCAACCGAGTAAGCTTGCCACCAACGCATCCGGCCCAGAATTATTCTCAAAATTCTAATTCAGCAATTGCCACACCTTCTACGCTACATGATTCTTGTCTTCCGCACGACTACTACTAGAGAGCTTCGATTCTCCCACGAAAAGGCTTCACTCCACCTCCTGTCTTCCTCACAATCGCCCACATCCTAGACCTAGCATCAAGATGTTTGTGGCTCTGCCATGGTTAACCTCTTTTCTCACCACTAATAAGCGACCTCAGTCAATTATTGGGAGCACTGACATACTAACACATGTCATGATAACAATTCACATTCTATTAATGACAATTTAATCTTGAGCACAAAATTCAATTAAGACCTCATTCCACTCAATTCCGTTTTTGTTCTTCCCAAATATAGAAGAAGGATGAAAAAATGGATGATTTCTATCGTAGAACGTGCATTTTCGGAAAATGATGAGGGAAAACTTCATAGAATTCAGGATAACCTCCATAGTAAGCTATCAGCTGGTTCTGGCAATTTTTCACCTTCATCACCGTTCTATAAACAAAGTGCCTGAATTAGTGAAAATTTCTACAATGTGGGAATCAAGAATGGTCATTTCAAACTGTCTTAAGTGTGAAAAAATTGGAGCAAAATGTTCACATCAAAAAGCTTGTAGCGGAATTTTCACACTTATAAGTGAGCAAGAACAGTAAAAGCAAATAAAGATGTTGAAAAAGAGCATTTCACAATTTACAAATTTACGATTCTCGCTTTTGCCTATTTCAACCTGTCAGATAAATGCCACCATGAGCATCTGCCTATCAAGTATTGAGAAAACCTAGGAGAATTTCCCCAGATGGAAGTGATGCCACCATCAGTAGTGTGGCAGTTAAGCGCTATTGGGACAAAAAAGGCACGGAAAACAACCAGACTATTAGTGATCACAGCAGCAGAAAATGCAGAATGCAAAAGTAGCCTTAGAACAGGACATCTGTAAGAACTTGTACCGGTAAACGAGTAGAGTGCTGGGCAGTCTTCTCGGAGAATGATTGAATTCAGCCTCTCTTCCGAGGGAATGATAAAACAGATGAGAAGTGCATGGGGTCGTCGATTTCACGTAAACTTCTACTAAATTTGGTAGAAGCCTGGGAATGAATGCTAATGAAGAGCATGACATCCGCACTGCATCATCCATGAACTCCTGAATTAGCTGCAACAGAAGCACATCTAATGATAAGAAAAAACCGCTAGCAAGGGTGCTTCGCTCGTTCAGGATGGGGCCAGCAAGGGGCATGGGGTCGCCACCTGGCGCCCTTCAACTTGCTGGCACTCGCAGATCGTAAATTACGAGACTGCGGAGATCTGTTGGCGCAGCCTTAAGTTTCTCATATATAATTAGGTGCATCTGCCAATGGGCTGATGCAAGAATAGGTGACGGTACTCGGGCTCAGCGAGATGGGGCCAGACGTGGGAGGACCAGCGCACCGAGCGTGGAAGTGCAAGAGGGGCGAGAGATACCCATCAATCACCAAGGATCATCCTTCGCATAATTCGGACGGTAACTGCAGAATTCAGGAGGTAGAGAGAGAAAAGGACGGTGCAGGCTAGCAAAACAATACAATACAACTAATAAAGGGTGATAAAATGCAAAGGACCGACTACAAATTGTAGGTGAAAGTCCTGTACCTCATTAGCAGCTAAAAAGGCGAGTTAGCCGTCCTTAAATACGCAGATCAACTATGCTCTAGCCAGGACCATTGAATAAAACAACTTGAGAAGGTCGGATGCATGAAGTTGCCGTCTGGTCAAAAGGCATGAAATGAACTGAGAGCGTGGAAGTCCTGCATTAGCGTTTAAAACTCAGAAAGAATCTATGTAGTCAAACCATGCATACAATACACCCTGGATTCATATCACTCCTTATGAAAATACAAGGGTCAAAAAGACAGAATATGGAAGCTTCAAGCAGCCATACGCACCAATGCAATCTAGCAAGTTCATAGTGCATACATAGTTCTTCACTTTTCAAACATTTGGAAACCTCGTTTAATACCAGTAAACTTTGACAACGATGAGATCAAGGCAACATCGCGGGAATTTCCCATCTCTGATGCTAGTACAACGTCACTGTAGCATTGTGGCACTTTAAAAAGGTGTTCACTGCTAATCACTCCGGTAGGTTGAGAGGAATCAGGTACCATGGCCATTTACGCACCATACCTGCACTCGGGTCAATGATTGATTGCGAACTGCGCAAGACAGCACCATGCTTGAATACACCTTCTATTCACAATGCAAACAATTTTTCACGGCAGTGCAGAAATCCGCTAACATAAAAAATGCTTTGAAAAATGCGTCCGTTCAAAAATTCTTGTTTTTTTTTCTTTCTCCAGTTACCACTGTTAGAGAAAGCATGTGTGATAATTCAAAAGCGCCTTTCTTGCCCAACAAGAGTGTTACCATTATCTGGAAAGCTTCACACAATGCAAGTGGAATATAGAAGTGGCAAAAGGACCCATTTCCTTCAAGTTCTAATGGTTGAAACATCACCATCAGAGATCCGAGTGATGTAGCTAAAATTTGACCGAATCCATAAGATGTAAACAAGTCGTTCTTCTCCAAAATGAGAACCTTCATTACGGCGGTGGTCTGCTACTTCCCAAATTTCCTTATTTTTTTTTCTGAGGATAAGAGATAGATAACGTTTTCAAATAGACTGATGGAATCTTCGGCGCACACGCACAGCCTCTGATTCGGTCGCTTAGAAAAACAAAAATGTGGGCGTGGTGGCGAAGTGCCTCTACAAAAGTTCCCAACCTATTACGAGTGGAAAACGCTTGAACGCCGTCCTTGACCGTGCTATTCGAATGAACGCCGTATGGCGCCAAATTCGTAAACGGGCAGAACGGCGAAATAGCGACTCCCACACAACGCGAAGAATGTGGTCAGCCATTTGCAGCTTCAAGGCATTCTCGTCCAAAGGGGAAACCGTCTACAATTTTTTCGTGGAATGAGTGCCCATCTCCGAAAATTACCAGCTGCTGGTGAAAAGTAGGCAGACAATTTATTTATTTCTACATTATTTATCTATTTATTTGTAAATATTCCCACATAGCCAAAAAAAAGTCTGCTGAATGAGGACCTAATCAGCCCGTCGTCAGGAAAGTAGTTCCCAGAAAACATGGAACAAAAATGATTTGAACAGGGGAGAGCGGCTTTGCTGTGAGTAGTGACCGCTGTGTTCATATGTAGGTGCTATCACGTTTCAGCTTACCTTTATTTAGCGAAAAAAGTGGGAAGCCTATAAAGTATCTACAGTCTATATCGCTTATCTTGTGAAATAGCAACTTCGTAGGAAAAGTGCTTCTTAAGCCTGCGTGACTGCTCCAAGTGTGGGAGCAGAAAAAGGACCATCAAATAAATCATAAATGTGAAAAATCAGTCTCTTCATTTTCGCACTTACTGTGACACGCAATTTTGATTTTTTTTAAATTTATTTTTTTGCCTACAGAACACCAAGGGCTAATCGTATGTAGTCTAATCGACAAAAAACTGAAACATTGCTTTACATGGCGGACGCAGACTGGAGGTGAGGGAAGGAGGTGGATACAAACTAGGGGCTTCGCCAAAAAAAGGTACCTGGACTGCCGAAGTTTTAAAAATGAAAAATGAAGTTCGTTAGGGTTGATGTGACCAATTTTAGCGGGTTCAACAGGGTGAGAGGGACTGTACCAAACACAGTCGTACTTGAGAATCGGTACTTACACAAGTCGTACAGCGGCCAGTATCATAATGTAAGTGTTCAGGATGGTACAACCACGGTTTTTTGCACTGTGTTGTCTTGTCTTAAATGTTTGAAACAAAACGAGAATAACTAGATATTATGGGCAGGCTACGTACAGAACCCAGACTAACACCGCCGAACATATGTTGCGAGAACACTGAAGGATCATCATCGCAAGGGTGAATGATCATCGGCCCCTGATCATATCTTTTTGGTCGCTGCTGTCGAAGTTTTCGTCGCAAGCAGAGCGCTGACTACATTGCGATAACATCAAAACATCGTAGCCACAACGGAGACTTAATGACCGCCAGCGCACAACCCGGCAGTCTTACAAAGGAATGGACGGGCACTAAATTCCATCGGACTTCGGGTTATTTGTTAATATGTATAACGCTTTTTATCATTATTAGAACCATTACGAACGCAAGATCTCAATTTTACGCACTAAACCATGGATCAAGATTGCAGGGATTTCACTGTCCATAGTGTCAGAGTCCTTCTGCAAACTTGGCAAAATTCCAACTTCAAATCTCGAAAAATTGAGCTCGAAAAGTAGAACAGAGGGCAGAAACAAAGACTTCCTTCCCCCTTCACTACCCAAGTATGACCAAATCAGAGGAGTACTAGTTGGCCGAAGTACACTAAACATTACCTCCGTCAATCCTACAAATGTTGGCAGAAAGTTGACATGGCAGCTGCTGGTTACACCTGCGCATAATCCATACCAAACAAACAGAGGATGGTGAACATACCATCGAAAGGGATATCACTGCACTAACTGTAGCGGCAGAAGAGCAAACTGTCAAGGTTGATGGTCAGAGAGTGAGAGGTGACGTGCTGGGTGAGAAAGGTTGGGGTACGTGCAAAAAAAACTTTGTTGACGCACTTATGGACACCACCAGAGGCTTTAGCGTTGAGAGGAAACGGCGAGGACAAGTGAGTGACGAAAGCCGGAAAAAGAAGCGTGAGACTTGGAAAAATCCCTGCAAACGCAAGTATTCGTAGCCTCACTGAGGGCGCATCCAAGGTTTCCAATGACTGGCGTTAATACTAACTTTTACGGCAACTTGCAAGATACAAGAATTGTCCAGCAGGGAGAAAAATTGGAGTAGTTCCGACAAATTAGTTCAAGTATGTAGATAGCAAAAATACATAGTTCTGAGTGATACTTCTACTCGAATGCTAACGGAGTGAGCTTTTTTTACAGGAAAGGTGGACAATATACATACTAGGAGAACCGCAAAATTCAATATTTTGCATGGAGAGCAGCACAATAAAATGGTTAGGCAACAATGAGGAATCCACATCCGTATCACTGTCAGTCGTATTCAGTGAAACTTTGGAAGAAAGAGGGGAAATGAGAAATAAAAAGTTGAGATGTAGAAGCTGATAGACGAAATAGGGAACGAAACTGCTATGCAAGGAAGAATGAATTTTTGCAGCAGTGTGCATTTTTCAATTTGAACAATTTGGCTGAGTTCGAGAGGAAATCGGTGAGGTTAAGCAAGTGAAACAGACTCTTCTCAAGGAAATTGGTAGATATTTTTGTGATTGCTTCATCCTGTGGAATGCTAAAGAATTGTCTAAAGAATCTTTCGTGACCCTAGTTTTTGATGAGGATGTGCGTCTCGTTTCAAGGCCAAAATTTCCATGTCAACTCTTGCGTCCTCCTTCCGAGACCGGGCAGAGATCAAGATCTCTGATTAATTGTGATATTTTTAACGAGCACAACAAATGAAAAAAAAAACTTGTATGAATACTGCACGTAGTCTCAGGAAGACAGACGGAGGGAGCCCGAAGAAGTTCACCTTTGAAGGTTGTAATCGGATCATCTACATGGCTGCCTCCAATGAAAAAGCCGTTCGCATAGTTTACAGGAGAAATACTTATCATATTCCTGAATAGCACAAAGAAGGGCCACCCAGACGTGGGGAAGCAGTGGAAAATAGGAGAGGTTGATACAGCGAAAAAATTGGTATTCAATCCAATAAATTCAAGCAAGACTTTTTCGTGCTGGTCGGATCTGAGAGGAAAATGTTCTTAAAAACAGCTTAAAGCGCTGTGAATTGTGTACAAGTAAACATCAATTTCAAAAATTGTACTTATCCCAGATACTTGTGGCGATGTAAAACTAGTACTTCACTAGACGCTTAGCTGTACTATTCATGTTTTGAGCCAAAAGATATTCTTATCCCTTCAACGTTGAAATATGGATCTCGCCTAACACTCAAGATTTTTGAAGTCGAGAGTATATACAGACTTCTCACTAAACACAAATTTAGGGGAGGCGGCACTTAGTTACCCAAGATGTCAGACATACTGATCATAGCAAATACCCTTCCGCTCTTTTGGGCTCCCAGAGGACTTTAAGGCCTTCCCATTGATTGATGAAATCAAGCATTGAGAAAAGAAACTGAAGTTTTAAAAGATGTATCATCGATAATAATAAAAAAAGGGAGAGGCTCTCCAGAACATTTTTTGAAGGAAAATCGTTTAGTAATTTCATTTTATTAAATAGTTGCACATCTGAAAAGGTGGGGAAGAACAATTTTGTCACTCTATCATGGAAATCACTACCGAAATCAGAGCATTACATTGATGTCTTAATGCAGTAAGGATCCCCCGTTTCCCTTCGTGCCCCAGGCCACGGGTAACTAAAGACCCGCATCCCAAATGGGGAAGCGGCACTTAGTTAGAAGAAAGTAAGCGCTTGAACTTGGTTAGGGGATCCTTACTGGACAGGAAATAAATTACAGTTGCGACCAATGGTCACAATGTGGAACGAAAGAACGAGTGAAAGTGCAAGGTGACAGATAAACTGGTCGCAAAAGAAAACAGAGGGAAAAGACGCAGAAGCGGAGAAGCGCTGAGAATTCGCCAATCAGACGGTTGCCAAAGAATTAGTGGCTGCGATCAACGGGTGTGCCTGTCGTATTTGAATTGCTGCAGAATTTGAATCGGCGTCCGCCAGACTGTCGGCGGAATAGCGCACGCTGCACGAGGCGCAGAGAAGGTCAACGGCTAAGCGATGGCGGAGCGCAGACGATCAGAGCGAGCTTAAGAGGTCAGAGACGCAGACGGTGACGGTATGGGTGGTCGCGACGTAGCGAACGATCTTCGTGACCAGTGATCTGGAAATTCTCCTGTTGGGGCAGATTATTGATCGACAAGCTAGACACTGAGAAGCGATTGAGACGTGGTGGTGAGTGGACGGCGCCTCTGATGATTCTCATCTGTAGTCGCGTTTCGGTTCTCACCGAACCACCCGCGCATGTCCCACCATTACGTCTTGGACAGTTCTGTCTCTTCTTACCAAGAGGCGTCAACTTGCGTGTGACGACAAGTAAGTAAATTCGGTGAACAAATGTCGTTTATCGCAGAACCCAGTAGAAGGTAGTGGGCCACGCTCAGCCCTGCAAGTATTGATATGAAATTTAGCATGCAGCTCTTGGAGCACGAAATCGTCTACGAAGTACTGCTCGATAGGTCAGACAAATCACCGGTTATGAGTTCCTGCAAACCGCTGAGTACTGGCTAAGAATCACCAAGAAGGGTAGAATCACCAATAATCACCCTCAAAGGTAAAGTTGGTGGGATTTTACCACCGAGTTTACCATTTTCGGTCGTTTCAGCTCAGTCGCGAGTTCTCCTGGGTCAAAAATAATGTAATACAACTTTTCGCGTTTGATTTGTCCTCTTCTTCTGCTGATTGCAAGGCGCATCATCGAGTGCAAGTAAATAAATAAATAAATAAATAAGTAAATAAATAAATAAATAAATAAATTTGGCTTGCGAGTCAAGAGTCCCACCACTGTAATCCACGGCACTGCATCTACTTCTCATCAGAAAATTACCACTTTTCACAGTTGACGACATATAAAGAAAAGCAGAATTAACCTGTTACTGAGCAATCATAAAGCTGTCAGCGACTAATATGAACTAAATTCCTCCAGTGGAAATTTCAGTTTGTGCCTTCTTCTGAAACGAAGCAACCACTAACATAGTAGATAGCTGTGGCGGACGCAGAAAGTAGGTGGGAGGGGGGGGGGCGTGGGAAAAAAGTGGGGTCTCCGCCGTTTTGGGGAGCCAGACCGAAAATAAAATTAATGAAAATATTAATTATAATAATAAACTATCAATAAAAACTATATTAAAAATAATATTAAAAATAAACAAGTAAAAATAAACTAACACAAGATTTTTATATGTATTGTGAAGTAATTTCAAAAATCTGCCGACCAATTCTTGGGCGGGTCGCCTCCCCCCCCTGCATCCGCCACTGCTAGATAGTAGTATATAAGTCCCACTCATCCTGCTTTTTTTGAATTTGCAACGAAGACAGAGGATTAATGTGAGCTCTATTAGCGATGCTACTTGAGAGGATATCGCAGCAGAGTAATGAAGACGATTAGTAATGCGATATGAACAGCTAACTAGGGATGCACTTCCCAAGTTCCGTCCAAGAAATTGGCGAGGGGCGCTGCAAAGCGAAGAAGTAGGGAATATTAGCAAGATGTAGGGCATACAACTGCTATTTCGAGTCGTTATGCTTCTTTGCTCAGAACCCTCATGCAGGAAAACGTGGAGATCTGTGCAGCAGAGAGGATTCTGGGTGGTAAAACCACGAAACTAATTAAAATTACTTTTAGTTCTCTGCACTGTGTTGATACCATAGGCAGGATTCGAAAGAACCGCTTGGCGATCCCGGTTTTTTTCTGAAGAAACAAGTAAATCATGCTATGGTGAGGAAGGCAGAGTAAGGAAAATCCATTAGAAGGTGTTGATATATTGAGAGCAGATAATGAGACATAGGGTCAGATTTTCAAATTTCAACTACAATATTTCTCAGGACAAAGACATCATAAGAAGATGAATTATAGAAGAGAAGGAGATGTGAAACCATTCCGGCAAAGCAGCGGGATGCTGTGACCACCTATTACTATGAACTACAAGCAGACGCTGAGTAGACTAAAAGTTACCGCTTCAAAAAGACAAGGAGAGAACGCATCTGCGAAAATTGCAGTTAGCCTGGAAAGGAACAAAAATGAATTATTTCAAACTTCTGTGGAAATTTTTTTGCAGGAAAACCTCAACGAGTTTGCCCAGGAAACATGGGGAGATTGGAGCAGAACGTGAGCAGGAGCGGAATGTGGGCCTTGATTCACTTGTTCATGCCATACGCTACTTCGGCGTAATCATTTGAACAGCCTCTTCGTTTCTTTGATGTATGGATTTGTACAAATTATTTGAGCTTTACTGCTTCACCACCGACAATATGAGTGTTTGCACAATGTCTGTCTTCACATATATTCAGCTTAAAAACCGTTGCGTTGCCGACGATGAACTGGTATCTGTCGCTTTCTACTGCAAATTTCAGCAGATCCCCTTTCGGACGAGTAACCCTGCTATAAAGTCAATATACCGAGAGAGCATGCTCTTCTCTATCCACTCTTTTAAATCTGCTCCATCCTCTCTCAAATTCATCTCTTTATCACAGGTGCTTTCCAAAACATTAAAGGCGTCTAAACAGAAGCAGAAATGCTCAGTGGTCGACCTCATTAACGAGGATGACCGCCGGTGATACCCGAAGACAACGCCATCTCAATCACTGCATACGTGTGAAATACGATCCCTATCCAGGAACAATATATAACTGTGGAATGCCACAGGAATACGCCTCTGGCATAAGGCACCAATTCGACCGCATAATTGCCATGGGAGAAATAATAAACCTCTAGTCCAATCTAACACTATAGATAAGATGGAGATGATCCAAACACTAGCAGAAACATGAAGTCGAAGGATGACAATGCTGACTGGTGCCATACTCCAAGCAGACGGTTTCATTTCTCACAAAGTATAAATTACTAGGCATTCCTGGAGATTCTGAGACGAGTCCGAACATAGAAACCATCGCAGAAAAATTTCTCGCCTTATTTGTTCGTCTGCAAAATAAACCTGGGCATTGCTCGTTATTACTTCTTTAGATAAACTTTTCGTTTGCTTTTTTCCGAACGAACTTTAGTAAGAGCGACTTCCGGGATATGCGGAGGCGTTTGCACAAAAGAAGGATGTCTGCGCCCAGTATAGTAGCGTGAGTTGCTTCCGGACAGGCGGTGGAAAACGACCGCTTCCGGTGATGAATACTTCAAATGTGTTTTGATGATGATTAATAAGTGGATTGAATCCATTCCGGAAAAGCTTCCGGAGCAACCTAAAAGTATACAGATGAAAACAATGAAAAATGTACGTGGAATTGTGATGGAAAACGAATTTTGAAAGCTTAAAATACTGAAATAGCTCACCTCAACCTTTCTGCTTAGAAGAACAATAAGTAGAGAAACAAACGACGAAGAATTATCTCACTGATATAACGGTGGTGAAACAAATGAGATAGTAGCAAGATGAGATGTTCTCTGGACTGATTTAGTATTTTCCAGCAGAAATTTCTCATTGACTAGGCAGAGAGCAGATGGGTGTGGACAAAGAAAAACTCATTCAAAACAGATTTTCGATAGAGTCGAAGGAAAGAACTGTATGAAGCGCAGAGTCAAGGCGGTGACCGCTGACCCGAATGCATTGCAGGCAGCGAACGACCACATTCCCCAACAGTGCCCTAGCAAGTGTAATTCCCTTAATGAGAACCAGTTTTGTGGGATGTGGTCGTCATTTAGTATGTTACGCTGCTTGTGAACTGCTGCCATGTAGGGCAGCGGAGACCTCACACAGGCGAATCAGATCTGACATCCAAAATAATTGTCCGTGCAAGACAGCCGCCATCTAGGTCGCACCAAAACGACTCTCTAATCGCTCAGTTTGCGTCAAAGAAAAGTGAGTGAGCTCATTAAAATCGCCATTTTCAATAGGCAGCGCCTATGCCAATTTGTTCGCGTGGAATAGCACGCGAAATTATGGGAGCGCTACCCTAAATCCTGCTAAACAATGGTTAATTGGAAGACTTTGAAATCCTCCACTACAGCTCCCGTGGTTGAACTTTCACGGGGCGAGTATGACGGCAGACCTCCTTGTTACCTGCACTCAAGATTACACCATGTTATGGCATGGCCATTCTACGAGAAAGTGTTCATTGCGGAAACGAAATGTCCGAATTCCTTTCCTCTTAAGCACACAGTGTACTCTCATAGATTGACACCCCTCTAAATCCGAATACTGCATAAAATCCTCTCAAAATTTAAACAAAGCGTCATCGTTCGGAGGCAAAGAAGCTCGAGAATAAACGCCTGCACCGTGCCAACATTTAGTTCTGCTGGAGTGGGCATGGATAACGTCAGGTGAGACATGTATAACTGATGACAACATCCACAAAATTAAACCAGCTTCGCTCTTAAGTGATATGTAGCTTCGCCATCATACACTACATACTTGTACTTACCAACTGCAGTAACAGACTAGCTGATTTTGGGGAATAAAAGCTGTGGGTCCGAGATGACAGTCCTTAAGCACTCCAGCTAAACGCGAGCGATTCAAAACGACCATGGCAAATCGTTTCTAGCACATGATGAAGCGTCATGTAAACATTTGAAGCGGGATGTGTACAACTTGCGGATCGGGTCGTACAACTTGCGGATCGGGTCGAGCAGCAGGGTTCGCATTTATGAAATGTTAGCCAAGTAAGAGAAAAATGGTCTCTCGAGGCGTTATGAAAACAAATGTCATCAGGATAAAGTGGGAGGCATAACTGGTTTGCACACGTGATTTCTCCAGATTATGCCTTGCTGAATCCCAGCTAACTGGAACCTGGAAGAAGTTCCTGCATCCAAAAAAAAAACGACAGCTGTCGGCCTTCCCACCATATTCTGAGTTGTAGAGGTGCTACGCAGGTACAAGTCATCGTCGACAGTATGTACACAGCGCTCAGCCTTGTCGGCCGAAAACCAAAGAATTGAATCCTAGAACGCAATTCAAGACAGCTGACACGTGGTCCAAAAATGTCACAAGAGTTTGATCCGGGATAGGATTCATGAATGTATACATAACCACGCGAAACCGAATGAGCACATCAACTTTTGTGGCATGATTCTCTTAACACTAGGTAATCCATAGGATAACAAATAAGGGTAGCGATCGTTCACTGGTATGGTTAACAATTTCCAGCCCCGCTGCAAACCGAAGTTTCGTGATGATACCACACGAATCACTATCCGAAAAATTTATTCTTTTACAGTTAGTTCGGAGAGGAGTAAATATGGGTGTATTCACAGAGATGCTTTTGACGAGTCGCGCATGTTCTAACTCGAAGGTTGCAGTGGTTTTCAGCTGCCTGACATGTGAAAACGATCCTGGAAAGGATGTGGCTGTACTTGGAACGCGTGCTCGATCAGTGGGATACTCACTCAGCTATGAATGCTTCATATGCTCAAAGGAATACATTTCCTGTTGCAGCGCAGTGCATGAAGTGATAAGAGTAAGTGCACCGCTCAGATCAGGGATCAACGGACTTTTCTTCAACTTATGTTTTTTTACATTCGACTACTTAACTCTACAACAACGCCAACGCTGTTGAAACGGAATCGATGAAACCAAGGCTCGTAGTGAAGTGACCAGTGCGATCATCGCACATCACCTTCAGGGCGATGAGCCCATTTCGCGGTGGCGAGGAGTCTGGAGATCATCGCCACGGTAAATCGGAGGGGCCGTACATGAAAAGTGAACAAATGTACGTATCTCGTATTCCCACATCACTCCTTTTAGCGTGTGAGACAGACATGAACCACTGCGACTAGCAAGCTAGAACGAGTACGACTTGTCAGAAGCATCAGAAGCATCTCTGCGCTTCTGACAAGTCATACACATTCGAGCTTGTTCTGTGCTGTGGGGCGAAAATCAGCATGCTTGAGTCCGTAGGCTCAAATGCATTCTGTGTAATTCGCGCACCTGATCATACGTACCTTCACACCATCACCATACTCCGAGTGAGATGCTCCGAGTACTTTAATCGGCGTCTCTTCGCCCCGCACACTTTCTAGTCGCCAAATGGTAGCGATCATCGCCCTGCAGGGCAATGAGATCAGCGCCGCGCACACAAGTGCTCGCAGCACCGCCACGGATGGTGATGATCTTTCATTCCTCAGTATTGGAAGGTCGTCGCGCGTGCGATCATCGCCCCAAATATGGCCACGAGTTGTACAGGCAGCTGACGTCACCGCCTTGACACCTTACTACGAGCCCAAGCTTTGAACTGCCGACGATACGAATCGTGCATGGAAGTCAGAAATCAAACGTGTATAATATGTATTTGGTGCAGACAACAGTAAATTCTTATAAGGTAATATGAGAGTGATTGAAGAGGGCCGAATGCAAACGGCCTGTCCAAAAGAAGCGCGACCATTTCAAATCCACCTCGTGTAATGGTGTTTAGATGCAGGTTAATAGCAAGATTCGACACTGAGAGAATGCGACAGAAAGACCACTACTCCTCTTCCCTAATTCTCCTTCTCACTTGAAAGCTTAACTTTATTCTTTTTCCTTCTCCCCTTTTCGTTTCTCTGAGCAAGCCTAGCAAGCGAGAACTAATGAATACTCGAGATTGGCCTGATTCAGCGCTGGTTCCATAGCAGGCACCACCTCGCAATCGCTCAACACCACCGCCGCGACGCGGTTTTATCACGGTAATCCACAGGTTCTTACATATTTTGACTTGCATTACGTATACATATTTTAGCGAATCATGACCGTCCTCGCTCGTCACAACCCCTTAACACTACGGCAGTACGGGAGAAAGCCAGCGAGCCAGCATAGCAGTTAAAGGCAGAGGTCCACCTCATTCTCGTGGTTGAGCTAATGGCAGATTCTGCATCTCCTCGACATGCTGATTCCGGCGGTATACATGAATTGTCTCAAAACGGTATTTAAACACGTCTTCCGGGACGGCGTCCGTAACAGTTTGCCAACCCGAGTTGACGTGTGAAGCCGTTGATCTTATCGGTTGGATACGCCACGACTCGTTGGCCAACGCTGCAGCCGTGGCGGGCAGCCAGCACAGCGATCAAAATTTGGAGCGATCCGCCTCCGGGCTCCAAAAATGTAGCCAGTTCGACCCTTTCAAAAATGGGGCCTTCGTTGCTTTTGAGTCTGTTGATCTACATTAGTGGGATCAACATGCCCAGAAGGTCTAGGATATGCTGATACTTCCAACAGACGGACTGAGGTGAGCCTCTGCCTTCAAGGCGGTGTCTACGAAAGAAGCAGAACTGAATCAAGACGACCGCGGCTCTACACGAGGAAGGTCAACAACAACAGCCTAACAAATGCTATCAAGTGTCTCAAGTGTCTACGGACTGACCCAAAAGTATTTCGCCGACGTTGCGGACGATTTACGAACCACAGAGCCTGCTCTTTAACCTTCATTTTAAGAACATTCAGTTGTTCTAAATTGTGAACCGCCACCTTTACCATGAAAGTCATCATAAAGGGAAAAAATCTTTTTTCTGGGTTTCTATGTTGTATCACCTCGCGCGGCCTTCAAAGCCCCTGTTCGGAAGAAGGGTGATGTTTCACCAAAAGAAAGACAATTAAGCAGAATAGCTGTGAGCCGGAAAGATACGAGAGCAGCGATCAAAGTGAATTTCAGTATGAAGCTGCATTAATGGCAGTCGAGTTACTGCTGGAAATCTAGTAGTTTCATATTTTCAAGCTTACAGCGACACCAAACGATAGATGCCAGCGAGATATCAAGGGCACCCCGAAAAATTGTCTCGATGAAATGGTCCGCACGCCCACTCCACCGTTTAGATTGTCGCCCTCCTATCAAAATAAATTCAGATCTCTGAGCTGGAATAGGGGAATCCAGAGGCCAAGATCCCAATTATTTTGCAACTATGTTCGAGCTCTAAAGATTCTCTCGACGAAAATCTGGGGGTGGAGTGTGGGGGTGTGGGAAGGGGGACCGATGTCCACTCGCAACTCAGCTGTGGGGCGTTTTCACTTCTGTAAGAGGGACAAGAGTGGGACTTGTCACTGGCAATTTTTCCTTGACGGCAGGACCTACGGAAATTTTCACCCCCCAAGATTTTCACATTTTTGTGGCTATTTGGGTGCACTGAGAAATGTTTGCAACAAAATTTTCCGCGGGCGCTGCCTTCAACCGTTCCTCCATTAAATCGCTGTTATAATTTGGTTATTCTTTGTCATTACATAGAGTTTTTGTAAAAGTTGAAAATCAACCAAAGACTTTCAGGTCACCTTACACAACTGCAACTTATATAGCCGGCATCATTTAACCACAAACCACGTATTTCACTATCGTTATTGGCTATATAAATACCACTTAGATCATTACTTTCAAATATTTCTACTAAAGCAGGCTGACCACTGTCAAGAACTGCTGATGAACAAGAGGTGCCTTACTTGTTTGTTTGCAGAACAACGCATAGTTAGAGACGCTCAAGTAGTTTACTCGAGCGTAACTGAGCAAACACGACCTGATTCTCCCCCACAAGGCAGCAGAATCCATTTGCACATCGGATCGTATGAGGAGGAATGGTGGGAGTCTCACCTTCTCGTTATCTATGTACTTAAATAGCTAGAACGCTAGAAAGGTAGTAGCATGAAAGAAGATTCAGTCTAGGGCCAGCGCTGAGTGTCACAACCTTCTAACTGTTATTTTTCTTAAGATCACCAAGTCTTTGTTAAGACTGAAAGCACCGAGAGTCAGAAAATGAAGCCGACTGAGCTCACCACGCTGACACTTGACCGGACTATCACGAAAACACTTAAAGTCACTTTTCGAAAATAATTTGAAAAATTTTTGGAGCGCATGCACGTGGAGGCAATAACAGTCATGGTGGAAAACTACGATAACAGAAAACGGTTATTTGAGGTGCGATGGAGTGCGGCACGTCCAAGACTTCCTATTTGAAGGAAAATATTAGAAAAAATGACAAGAAGTGCAAGATACAAGCTCCAAGAAAGGTGTCAAGACCGACGTTGAAGAAGATGAGAGTATCTATATAATAATTGCGACCCTTGAACAAAAACGGAATTTCGTTCGGAAATGATTCGTGCAGAATAAAATTCATTCGGCGAGAAGTGATTTGCTGTAGATGTCGACGACCAAAGTGAGCTAGAAGTGTCGCATTCTGTCGCATACCGAATCCATGCTCGGATTTGCTTCTGATAACTACGCAGCAGGAACGCGATCCAAGCAGCGTAGGGCATAGCCTCGGGGCTTCTCCTCACAGTTGCTGCTGTACTTCCCCAATAGCTGCTATTGCGAGGAAGCCTTGAGCACCAACTGAGGGAACGATGGCAGCAGCTGAGAGGAGACACCCTAGGTTTTCCACTTGATGTATCGTGTTGTTCGGGCCGCGTTCCTAGTGCAGAGGCAGTGAAGCAGACTTGATAGCGCAGCGCTTTGGTGCGCGATCAACAAGGATTACGTGACAGATTCCTCCACAGGTGAGTGATTATTTCTCGTAATGAGTAGCGTACGTGAGCTATTCCTAGGACAAAGAGATGAGAGTAAGCTCAGCTGAGGTTGAGATATGCGTAAAAAGGCAAGGAACACTCACCTAGGACCTTCGAACACGAAGCAAAGAAAGAGATCGCGACACAAGGCGGATCCGGAGATCTGGGACGATGGACTGAAACGGATGGTGCCACGAGAAAACTCCTGACAGTCTTCGAAACGACCGTTATCTTATCGTCACCACACATCAAGCAACAGATGAAATCAGCCACTGTCGGTGAGGGCCACCGTGTTGCGATGCTGAAAAGGCAACTCCTGAAATTCGGGGGAAAACTCGAACAAAAAAAAAACTCCAGGGAATGATTGCCCCAGTGAGCATAAGGAGCTATAAATCTATGTGCTGGGTCGCAAAGACGCTTTTCTTATTTCAAGAAATTGGATACTGAGATATTCGCATCTTGCTGTAGGAAGTGAGGCACGCAGACGCTCTTTTGAAGGACCAACATATTCTAAATAAACCTCGTATTTGCGAATCGATTGGCATGAAACAGTGCAATGAGAAACAAAATGAACCCACTCATGAGAAGAACACTTCCATTATCTTTTTTTTTTCCACAGAATTGTCTGTGCTAAATATGCATGAAAGTATGTAAATTTGACTTGCGCAAACTGATAGTCAAATTATTGCCCGCTATCCTGTTCTGGGTTCTCCTTTCCTACCAGCAGAATCTGCTAAAGATGTGGCTGTCAGCGGTTGTGCCATATTAACCTAATTCTGAGACTCTGAAGGAGTATCATGCTCCAGAAGTGGCACAGGATCACACGCCCTGAAGTAGCTCGGAGAAAGCTGTTTGCTTGTTCCAGAATCTTTCTAGAATACTCACCGTTTAGGGAGAAATAAAAAAGGCTACGACCGCCAAGGATGACACCCGCGAACATATGGCCACGTAATCTGCGTGTAAAAATGGTTGAATTTGCACCCGAGAAGCGCTGCGGGTCCCACACGGAGAATGCGGCGGGAGGATGCTCGTGTGACTGGCGAGTAGGTCCCGGCGCTCATCCAGCTGACCATTTTACAGTTCTTTTGCAACTGGCTGTATGCTGTTTCCTCATTAGCTTTGCCTGTCTGTTAAAATTGTCTCCTCGGAAGGAAGTTCTCCCAGGAGATGTGTGGCTCTTCTTTCCTATCTTTGTCTTGACTGTTTGTGAAGAATCCTCTCATCTCGAGACGCATTCCTCATTTCGCAACACCATTTTACTACGCACGTCCACTGTATTTCCACATCACAATGCACTTTTGCACAAACCATCATAAAGCATAGAGACGTGTCATCATCCTCTTGATCTCCTAACCTCAGAACTTTTTGGTTCGCCTGATTCTTGCACTATAGCACAAACAGTTCTGCACCGGATTTGCCATAACTGCTTGGCAGTGAGCAACTGCTCCTCCTCTCCCTGAACCTTGCTGGAAATGCCAATAGGTTGAGGAGGTTTGCGCGTCCGCTACCTTCGCTGCCGCAATTCCCAATCCTGTTGAGGTCTTTGAAGGAGGATTTATATTTTTTGAGAAAGCGGATCACGGCGCGTGCACTGACTCATGAGTTGCTCGCTATCCCTTAACGCTGTCTTGTATTCTGATGAAATTGGAAAGGTGACTGATCAAAATTGCGGAATTTTCTTCTTCATATTATGCAGCGTCAAACCAAGATAATCACCAGTAGAATGGCATCTAACTCCATGTAATGGGTCCATGTAAAACTTGCTCTGCCGCATCTTTTCTTTGTTTCTGACCTCATTATTCGCAAATCAACTTCCTCAGAGTACGCTCGAACGTGGGTAACTGAACCGGAATCGAAGATGGCCATCAATCCTTCGACTGCATCCATTTCCAGATGTCCATCAAACCACCGCCTCATAGCCAGTACATACTTGACACTACCACATTTTTGTGGTTGTTCCCATGGGACAATCATTCCTTAGAGGAGAAAAAGTTCAAGAACTGGTGAAAGCAAATTTTTTATGCGTAGCTATTTTGACTGGCGGTAGGCCAAACTCTCTAACGAGAGCATTTGTTGCTCGTGGGGAAGAAGGGGAAGTGTCACAAATTAAGAAAAAATATCACCTCGTGAATTGAGTTGTAGAAACATTGCCTTCACGAAAAATTCTATTAGCTACTCGAATGGCCATTTATGTTTTCTCAACCTGAAAGGTTTAGAGAAATAAATGACGCTATTATTTCAAACTGTTTCAAGAAATTGTTTGGACTAACTGTGACTCTTAGATATAGTAACATATTTTTAGAGTAAAGAAACTTCTTCTTTTCTTTACGTATGTAGGATGTCTGATGCAGGTATGTAGTAGTCGCGAAATAATCAAAAATGTCTAGTGACGTCGCCCTAACTTCCTAAAGTTCGAGGATTTCTCCATGACACTACAAGCAATACTGTCCTGTGCACCTTCTTTGTATTAGGTTGTAACATAAGTTTCCGCTGTTCTCTCATAAGTATTTTCAAAGGCTTATAGTGAATGAGTACTGATTAGACTTCGCGCATGTCTAGATACTGTTCTAAAGCGCATGGTCCTGCGAACATTCGGGAATACGGGAATGTGAATCCTATTTCTCTGTTTTATTTTGAAGATGTAATCAACCTTGGAGTGAACCCTTCAATAATGCAAATTCGCTAACTGCACTTGCAAGAATAGTAATCTTAGCATAGCGGTACATGAGACTAACCAAATTTGGGTGGGATAATCTTGAAGCCATTCTCATTCTCCCTGGACCTTTCTCCATTGTATTGTCGAGGGTTTTTAAACCCCAGGCACCGAACTTTGTAACTCAAAATTTTGATTATGCCATTTATTTCTCTGTATTTGAAGCGAATTGAAGTGGGATTTTTTTCCACTGTGACTGGCAACATCACTCTATAGAAATCTTGTAGAGGAATGTTTAGCTGCGTATTATGTAGCACAAATCTAGTTCTAACCAAGCGCCGGTTATCAGATCGCAAAAACGTCCACTGAGCGGGAACCGATTTGCCAAAGTCAGTGACCTCTGGCACTGCCCGACTCAGTTCCTTGCCTCGCAGGAAGCAGGGGAGTTGAGCTGCTGCTGAAAAAACGACAAAAGTCAAGCGACTGCTGTGGTCCATACTTCGACTGGTACCTCCTGTTATTTGATTTTCTAAAAAAAATTTTCATCGAAAATTTCAAAATAGCAGAAATTTATATTATTACCGAATAGTTAGCGAGGACGTCGAAGGTGAAGGTGTATTGGACCGTATTGATGGCCCTCTCCACATGTGATTTCCGTTACACCGGCTCCTGGCGGAGGGTAGATAAGCGCTTTTCGAAGCATTTCCCTTTCTGTTTCTAGGATTCTTGCTGAATGATCATCTCCGAGCTGCTTTTTTCGAGGAAACGTTTTTAACAACACCTACTACCGTTTTTTGCTCGGAAAAAGTCAAAAGAAGGTGCATGGGAAAAACACTCATAATGCACGAAGGTCCATTTTCTGAACGACAACGGTCATTCAAATTTTGCTTTTGAAGGCTGGCTTAGATCAGAGCAGCTTTGCTGGGAAACGGATCAGTAGTCATCACATTCTGTAGGAAAATTGTCGTATGTCTGCCTCCTCCCACAGCTCTAGAAGCTCTTATTTCGCATGAAATGACGTGACGATGTAACGACGAGGTTCTCCTTGTTCTTCGCTTCGCTGTTCTCCGAGTTCTGGGCGTACGTAGTCAGGGATTTGCTGATACGATAAGCAATGATCATTACTAATCAAGGGGATTCGTAAGATTAGCTGAAGTTCATTAAAATTGTGAGATAAAGTAGTGTCAATAGGCGCCATTTTTTGCATCAATCTAATGGTTGGATAAAACTTTTGTAAGAGTTTTGGAATAAGTTCATTGATACAGCATGTCCACGACATCGAGGAGAAATTTCCATTGCCTGCATCACAACGGAAAGAACATATTTGAGATCTATTATTGCGTTTTGTTTACCATGGAGTGATGAAAATAGTATGAATGTGTAAATTCGAATTTCCCCAGGAAAAGGCACTTCCCGTGTATTTATTTCTGCCATTCTTCTCCAATAAATTCTTTTTTCTCAGTGGCATGATTCTAACTGGCTTCATTCTGCAATTTTCTGTGCAACTTCTGGTGTGGAGCAAGAGTTCCAACTTACCTGAGATATCCGCGGAAGTCCTCCAGCTGGGCACAGCAGAGCCAACGTTCTCAGAATTGACCTTCGTTATGGGCTGTTCGTATAGGGGTCACGTACCAATTAAAAAGGAACCCTCGGAAAGTTCCGGAGAGGGGAGAGGCTTGGTTGAGGTACTGAGCACGAATATCAAAGCCGCCTAGACAGTTACTCGATTTTCGTAACGTTACGGTGGATTGGTACCTCACAGAAGCTTTTGAGATTTTCAATAAAGCGGTTATGTTCTTTGCTGATCACAAACACCAATCGACTTTAGCGTAATTTCGTTTTTGCGTTGTGGTGGCGTGACTATACGAAAATGAAAGAATGTACCAATTTCGGTAAGAAGACAGTAGACTCACGCGGGATCATGACTGTAATGCTGATCAGCATATGAAATAACCAGTGGCGGACGCAGGGGTGAGTGAGGGAGGGGAGGAAGTTTTCTTCAAATATAAAAATCAAATATCTTCAAATATTTCATAGAATGAATATCAGTTTTGTGTCAGTTTATTTCTGCTTGTTTGTTTTGTTACAACTCTTTAAAACTATTACTATTAATAATTCAATATTTAAATTAATATTTGCATTATTTTAGTTCTCCGTCCAGGTCCCCAAAACGGCGCCCACTTCCTCCGTCCGCCACTGGAAATAACCTTTCTATGTGAACTTTAAAAATATCCTGTAAAGTGCTACTGCGGAGGATTGCTCAAGAAAACTAAAGAAAGTGGCGATTTTGGCAAAAAAAAAAAACGGCGATGACATGCAGAATAGTGTTTATAGCCGTGATTAGCTTTTGAAATAACCACACTATGCATATGGAGGGGGAGAATCATGTGAGATGCTGTGTCCATGGGGTATCAATGAAAACGGATTTGATGTTCGTGTCACCACCCCCCCCCCCCACCCCCACTCCTTTTCCCCGGAAAAAGTTCTAACGAAGATAATCTCTCGGTGTTTGATTAAGTTCAACTGTTGTCCTCACGGATTTCTATTTGATGCATTTTTTTAGGACTGACGTATCCACAGTGCGTCGTTTAGTATTTTTTGAGTTGCTGAAGTGGAATATTGCCTATAATTCTCTTTCTCGCTCGACAATATTTCATTTTCCAGCATTTTCATCTTGCCCTGTTCCCATATAACTGAGCCGTGTTCCGAAGCGGTGTCTCGGAATATTTCATCAACAAGCTCATGTCAGCTCGTTCATCCGTATTGTATAGCTTTTTTTGCTTATGCTTACCCGTTTAAGGATCACAACTTATTCAAACGGTGTGAATTCAGCTGTATAAAGGTTCGCACCGTCTGTGTTCCGGCTACGAACAAATTCACCAAAGGTGAGTGGAATTCTCAGCTCCACCTTTCCAAATATTGGCGTGCTCCATCAGCGTGGGTCTCCCCTGCCGACTTCTGTGCTGGAGAAGCCCGGCCACTCCTTTAGCTTAAAACCTTCCCAGGAACGTTCATGATTATGGGCAAGGTTCCTACGGCTGTTCAAGATCCGAAGTTTTTCCTTAACCTCTAATGCGCTTTTCTCTATAGAAATGTGTTTTTTTTTTCATTCAAAGGTTCATACTTTCTTACACCAAAGCGGTTGTACTATTTGTTTTTTTCAGCCAGAAACGTTTGAGGCGCGCAGTTTTGAATCCAACCTTTTTATTGCTAGCACATGCATGGCGGGCACAAGAAAAATACATGTATCGCTTCTTCATTTTCTAGGTTTTATTCGCCAACGACTCCTTTTATTTTTTGTTTAAGAAAATTGAAACTTGTGAGCGGAACAGCTTTTGTGGGTGAATCAAATACAATAATGTATGAGCTGATTTCGTTAATGCACATTTAATTCATGACAGTGATACTGTCTGAGGTCCTTAGTAGAAGTTTTCTTGACCTATCAACGATTGCCTTCTATTTGCATCACTTCACGCGAACTTACAGCTACCCCCTATACAATAATGTATGAGCTGATTTTGTTAATGCACATTTACAGTGATACTGTCGGGGGGAGTTTTGAGTATAGCTATGAGTATACGTATCTACGATCAACTCTATCATCCTTCTTCCAAGGTAAGCATCGCCTCAGCTACGCTGCCTGTAAGCAGAGGTGTCGGGGTGAGTTTTGAGCTCCTAGGAACGGTGCGGATGTTTCGGCTCTTTTTTTCTCACCCGTGTAAGAGCAAATCCAAGACATCGTGGTGAAAGGGGTTTCCAAATCAGCTCCGGACCGTCAGCACAGTAGAACACATTCAGCTGGGAATAGAAGTTAGTGTGGAGCAGTCTGAGCCAGGAATTCTCGTTCACATTGCCCGGTAAAGTCATCTCAAGTGTTCGAGTCAAGATTACAGCAGCCAGGCCTCCTTGTTGAGATATCTCCTACAAAATGTGGACCAAATCTTACTTTCAAATGACAGAATTTTACCATTATGAACAATAGTTCCAAAACACTCGTTGATGAAACGGGGAAGTTTCTCCTCATTTCCATTCATCACATGCGATTAAATGACCGATGAAAACATGAAATTTTAATGGAACTGATGGGCGAAAAAGTCAAAAGTTGCAAATTTTTTCGCGCCAATTTAAGGTTGGAGAGTAGCCTTCGCCCAACAAGAAACATCAATGTATTCGGGCGAGCGCGTTGCTGAGGAATTTCTCAGCAGATCACATGCCAGTCTCTTGGAAAGTCCATTATGTCCTTTTTACTAAGTTTTTCCCTAATTTATCGTCCTTTCATTCCCCAATTCTCTTGCTTTTCATCCATTCTTATGGTTCCACCTCGATTTACAGGCTGTTGTGGAGGTCTCAAGAAGCATGTCAGCTAGCCCCACACATGCTTCCCTTAACCTTGATGAAGTACCTGATCCAGTTACCGAAGGAGAATGGGAGATTATTCGCATCATTACAGAGCAATTACGTAGGAAAGGTGTTGCAATCGTCGGAGTGAGTTTTTTATGCAGAGCTTATTCATTTGGGTTTTTGGGAACGTATTCATTTGGTTTGATAAGCCCAAGTAAAAATTTCTGACTCGCTCGGAATCGTGTATTTTACAATATTCCGTGGTAAATTGGTCTGGAAGATCTATAAACTCAGAGGGACCTTTCTTACTCTTACAGAATGAGAAGGTATGTCCATCGTCTGGACCTGATGTGCCGGCTGGCACTTCCAGCAAACAACACAAATCTGTCGAAAGCAGAAGCACTCCTCCTCAGGTGCTCATTTACATAATGTGGCTTGGGTGTGTCGTTCATTTCTTTCGAAGAAAGCTTTGTTGTAGGCCCCACCGGCGCCATCATTGGACATTTTAGAAGAAGTCCACATAGAGGATCGGGTATGAGGAAAAGTTCATTTTTGGTTTTACGTCGACCATATTTAAACAGAACGCAATTCGTTGTAGCCAAGCACGTCGAAGGACGTGACCTCGGTGCCGGCAACAGCTCAGGCACCAGAAATTCCTCGCGAGTCCATCTACTGCTATAGAGGCGACCGTGATTATAAAGGTACTTATTTTCTCTAGGTAAATCAGAAAGGGTCATCAAGCACTATGTGGAATATCTTAACAGGAGGACCAAATGTACACCCGCTGTTTACGCAAAACCCGTGTACCGAACTCATGTTTTCGCATAAAGACGACGTGTGTGCCAAGGACTACTACGAAAAAACGTTCAAGCGACCACGCAGTGAGCGAGATTTTCATAGCTTTGTCAGCGATTACAATCGTGAAGGTTCCAATTATGTAGAGGTAGGGTTCAGGTCAATTTCTCTGATAGTACGATAGCTTGAGTAGCTACTTGCTAAGTTAAATGTACTGAATTCTCAATTCCTTTGGTCTGTCGTTGAGCTTGTTCATGGAGGACACAACATACGTGAAAATTTTCATTGCAATGTGGAGCTTTGCTACTCTCCCACGCGAGAATCGGAAGTGGAGAGAAGGTGGATCCGACTATGTTTTTGTACTTCTTCCTAGCATTCCGGTAGTGGCGGGGCATTCATAGAGATGGACAGGATTATCAAACAATCCTGCAAGACCGGCATCAACGCCATCAACAAGTACACCCGTCCAGAAACCTTCGGGCGTTTGCGGCAAAGTATAGTATTTACTGAGTTCTTGATCATGTTGTTTACTCAAGCAGACTGCTAGCCTATGATGTCATCAAAATTGAGCAACGTTCACACAAGGGCAAATCTCACACCCTGATTTTGCCCATTTTGCCAACTCTTCCAACAGCTAGGGTTGATACCAGGACCGCTGTTTTTTCCACCTTTTCACATTCTTCATTGGTTGCCACAAAACACGGCTAGAGGTCAAAGGAATGAATAGAGCGATTAAAAAAATTACGTGAGTCTTTCCTCCACTTTCTTCCGTAAATTTTATGACAACTTCCATCTCATGAGTGTATATGTTAAATGACGGCTTTTTCTCCATTTTCATCTGATTCAGCTGAAGTACAATTTCAAAATTTTCAAAAAATTTCAAAATAAAAGCTAACTAGCACCTAGGTAACAAGAGCGTGGTATTTCCGACTCGAATTCCATGTTCAATCACACTGGAAGATGTGCCTGTCTTGGCGCAGTATTTGTGGTTCTGTCATGAAATTCTACCACTGAATTTCATAATCACTCAAGAAACACTGCGGAATTTCGTTTTATTTGTTTAGAAAACAAGCCAAAAATCCCACAAAGTGTTTTCCTGCATATTTTTTTTGTTTGCAGATTATTCTCAAGAGGAGGTGTGGTGCAAACAGCATAATCATGTCAGTTGAAAAAATTAAAGCAGAATCAGTGCTCTTTTGAGCAGATTCCGCGTTTTTTTTGTTCTCCGAAGTATTTCCCGAATTCGTGGTAGAAATGCGTGTAATTCTCTAGAACATTAACGAATTCTGCTGGAAAATAGGAGCAGATTGTCCGGACATTGGCTGCTGCGATAATGCTGAATTTACCTCGATATGCACGCATGGCAATACCATGTAACCCCCGCAACGAAAATGGTACACTCTAGAGTGCATTTTTGAGTGATCCCACCTCCACTACCGATGTTGGTCTTCACCTATGACCCCTTCCGCATCAAACGAAGTAACAATCTTTTTTGTATTTTGTTTTTATGAAAAGTGCAATATGTGGATTTCTTTAGACATAACCCACTTTTGAAGGTGAAAGTGCGATGACTGCAGTTAGGGAAAGTGAGTTAACCAGAGGAGTAAACGAAAAATCTGCTCGAATTCACACGCAGTACAGATTCGAGCAGAATTCGCTCGTTTTACTTACAAATCCCAGTGGATTCTGCTCGAATTTACATAGAGTAAAAATTCGAGCAGATTTCGCATACTCTTCGAGTATGCTTCGGGGAAAATTTACGAAGAGTGAGCGAAATCAGCTTGGGTTTTTTCCACCTGAGTAGGTCCTCGTACAATTTCTGCAATCAAGATCCGTTTGCACAGCTAAATCGTTTAGTCGCCAAATCTTGCCCTCCTGTTGCATTTCTACATTATCAAAGATCGCCTCATCATCGACTCATTTCCACTCCCTAGAGTTCCAGCATTCCAAGATTCCGTGTAGTAATGCGACAGGATATTCTCTTCTGAAAACAAGGGTTAGATTCAGATTTTGCCTATTAGAAGTCGTTTGCCTTTCGGGAGTCATTTACACGAAGACAAGTTCTAGAGTTCGCAACTGAAATCTTGTGAATCTTTGCAAAAACAAAAAAAAAACGTGGAAAGCGTCAACCTACATAATGCTCTCAAAATTAATATGGAACGGACATGTGGCAAACGAAGACTGCTTGATGCTCCTGCAATATTCGATTTGGGCAAGCAAGATCTGTGGAAAAAAGCGATGCCCTTACTCTTCAAACGACGCTGGAAAGCGCATATTTGCGGAAGTAGTTGTGGTTCTGGATTCGTGAACGAGAGGTAGAAATGTTATATTTCTGCCATAAGTATACAGTGGTTGATTTGGGATGGCGCTGTGAGTCCCAAATTTTCGTAGCTGTTATAACTACTTACATGCGGCATGCATACAAAAATAAATTACATGTTGTTGAATTAAGAACAGATTCTCTTATTCAAGGATGGCAAAATCCCAGATTTGACTCAGACTATCTTTCATACATTTTACATACCGCAAGGGAATTTTTGTCATTTCAACTGTCTCTGATCCTTCATTTAAGAAGAGGTTATTCGAATTCATGCTCATTTTGACTGTTTTTCAAATCTCGGCTTTTTTCGAATTCCAGCTGGTTTGCTACGGAGCTGCATGGGCGCATTAAGTGAACGCAACTTTGGGTTTCCGTCTCATCTAAAAAAGATTACATTTTGCTCCATAATGGGTGAAGTAGCTATAGGTTTCCAAGGACGCCGGTGGTGGCAGGGACCCTTGAGCCTCTCTGAACTGAAGAAGTGAAAAAAAGACCAGGATAAAAAAGAATAGTGCTGAAGTCCATCGTTTGCCGCGAGGCGCCAAAGGTGTAGAGTGTATGACTTCGCTCTTTCAGCAGTTCCGTCGCTGTCGCCGTTAAAGGCAGCGTCCTACCTCAAGATCGTTTTTGAGATTTCAAGGGTAAAGAATTTCCAGGAGGTGATGATCACAACGGTATACGAGATTCAATGCAGGACCACTGGAAACCCCTCCCCCCTTTCCGAGACCCACTTTTTAAGGAGCTTTTGGGCGGAGACGAGGGCGGAGCTAAGAGACTTTCCGAATAATTCACCAGGAAGCTCACCTCCTGAGGAAATTCATATTCCTCGTGAGAGTTCCTCATCAACTCCCTAATGAATTAGAGACAGTCTTCCATTTATGGATAGCAAAGGAGTTCACGGTCTGGAAACTCTGCAATTCCGCCTTGGCTACGGAGCCAATGCGGGATTGCAGGGATTTCGCCCAACGTACTCCCTTGCTCGCCGCACTGAAAAAAAGAACCCCGAGCCAGAGCGCCGCCTCGCGGCGCTCTGTCTCGGACCCGTGTGCCACGTTACCTCCGGGCTAAGTAAACTCTGAAAAAAAAAGAACCCCGAGCCAGAGCGCCACTTCGCGGCGCTCGGTCTCGGACCCGTGTGCCACATTACCTCCGGGCTTCTCGGACCCGTGTGCCACGTTACCTCCGGGCTAAGTAAACTCTGAAAAAAAAAGAACCCCAAGCCTGAGCGACGCTTCGCGGCGCTCGGTCTCGGGCCCGTGTGCCACATTACCTCCGGGCTAGGTAAACTCTGAAAAAAAGAACCCCAAGCCAGAGCGACGCTTCGCGGCGCTCTGTCTCGGACCCGTGTGCCACGTTACCTCCGGGCTTCTCGGACCTGTGTGCCACGTTACCTCCGGGCTAGGTAAACTCTGAAAAAAAAAGAACCCCAAGCCTGAGCGACGCTTCGCGGCGCTCTGTCTCGGACCCGTGTGCCACTTTACCTCCGGGCTTCTCGGACCTGTGTGCCACGTTACCTCCGGGCTAGGTAAACTCTGAAAAAAAAACTCGAGCCAAGGCGCCGCTTCGCGGCGCTCGGTCTCGGACCCGTGTGCCACTTTACCTCCGGGCTTCTCGGACCTGTGTGCCACGTTACCTCCGGGCTAGGTAAACTCTGAAAAAAAAAAGAAACCGGAGCCAGTGCCCGGGCTAGGTAAACTCTGAAAAAAAGAACCCCAAGCCAGAGCGACGCTTCGCGGCGCTCTGTCTCGGACCCGTGTGCCACGTTACCTCCGGGCTTCTCGGACCTGTGTGCAACGTTACCCCCGGGCTAGGTAAACTCTGAATGTCTCGGACCCGTGTGCCACTTTACCTCCGGGCTTCTCGGACCTGTGTGCCACGTTACCTCCGCGCTAGGTAAACTCTGAAAAAAAAACTCGAGCCAAGGCGCCGCTTCGCGGCGCTCGGTCTCGGATCCGTGTGCCACGTTACCTCCGGGCTAGGTAAACTCTGAAAAAAAGAACCCCAAGCCAGGGCGACGCTTCGCGGCGCTCTGTCTCGGACCCGTGTGCCACGTTACCTCCGGGCTTCTCGGACCTGTGTGCCACGTTACCTCCGGGCTAGGTAAACTCTGAAAAAAAAAGTCGAGCCAAGGCGCCGCTTCGCGGCGCTCGGTCTCGGATCCGTGTGCCACGTTACCTCCGGGCTAGGTAAACTCTGAAAAAAAGAACCCCAAGCCAGGGCGACGCTTCGCGGCGCTCTGTCTCGGACCCGTGTGCCACGTTACCTCCGGGCTTCTCGGACCTGTGTGCCACGTTACCCCCGGGCTAGGTAAACTCTGAATGTCTCGGACCCGTGTGCCACTTTACCTCCGGGCTTCTCGGACCCGTGTGCCACTTTACCTCCGGGCTTCTCGGACCTGTGTGCCACGTTACCTCCGCGCTAGGTAAACTCTGAAAAAAAAACTCGAGCCAAGGCGCCGCTTCGCGGCGCTCGGTCTCGGATCCGTGTGCCACGTTACCTCCGGGCTAGGTAAACTCTGAAAAAAAGAACCCCAAGCCAGGGCGACGCTTCGCGGCGCTCTGTCTCGGACCCGTGTGCCACGTTACCTCCGGGCTTCTCGGACCTGTGTGCCACGTTACCTCCGGGCTAGGTAAACTCTGAAAAAAAAACTCGAGCCAAGGCGCCGCTTCGCGGCGCTCTGTCTCGGACCCGTGTGCCACGTTACCTCCGGGCTTCTCGGACCCGTGTGCCACTTTATCTCCGGGCTTCTCGGACCTGTGTGCCACGTTACCTCCGGGCTAGGTAAACTCTGAAAAAAAAACTCGAGCCAAGGCGCCGCTTCGCGGCGCTCGGTCTCGGATCCGTGTGCCACGTTACCTCCGGGCTAGGTAAACTCTGAAAAAAAAAGAACCCCAAGCCTGAGCGACGCTTCGCGGCGTTCTGTCTCGGACCCGTGTGCCACTTTACCTCCGGGCTTCTCGGACCTGTGTGCCACGTTACCTCCGGGCTAGGTAAACTCTGAAAAAAAGAACCCCGAGCCAAAGCGCCGCTTCGCGGCGCTCTGTCTCGTATCCATGTGCCACGTCACCTCCGGGCTAGGTAAACTCTGAAAAAAAAACCCCGAGCCAAAGCGCCGCTTCGCGGCGCTCGGTCTCGGACCCGTGTGCCATGTTACCTCCGGGCCAGGTAAACTCTGAAAAAAAAAGAACCCCAAGCCTGAGCGACGCTTCGCGGCGCTCTGTCTCGGACCCGTGTGCCACTTTACCTCCGGGCTTCTCGGACCCGTGTGCCACGTCACCTCCGGGCTAGGTAAACTCTGAAAAAAAACCCCGAGCCAGAGCGCCGCTTCGCGGCGCTCGATCTCGGACCCGTGTCCCACTTTACCTCCGGGCTTCTCGGACCCGTGTGCCACGTTACCTCCGGGCTAGGTAAACTCTGAAAAAAAAAGAAACCGGAGCCAGAGCCCGGGCTAGGTAAACTCTGAAAAAAAAAGAACCCCGAGCCAAAGCGCCGCTTCGCGGCGCTCTGTCTCGGACCTGTGTGTCACGTTACCTCCGGGCTAGGTAAACTCTGAAAAAAAAGAACCCCAAGCCTGAGCGACGCTTCGCGGCGTTCTGTCTCGGACCCGTGTGCCACTTTACCTCCGGGCTTCTCGGACCTGTGTGCCACGTTACCTCCGGGCTAGGTAAACTCTGAATGTCTCGGACCCGTGTGCCACTTTACCTCCGGGCTTCTCGGACCTGTGTGCCACGTTACCTCCGGGCTTCTCGGACCTGTGTGCCACGTTACCTCCGCGCTAGGTAAACTCTGAAAAAAAAACTCGAGCCAAGGCGCCGCTTCGCGGCGCTCGGTCTCGGATCCGTGTGCCACGTTACCTCCGGGCTAGGTAAACTCTGAAAAAAAGAACCCCAAGCCAGGGCGACGCTTCGCGGCGCTCTGTCTCGGACCCGTGTGCCACGTTACCTCCGGGCTTCTCGGACCTGTGTGCCACGTTACCTCCGGGCTAGGTAAACTCTGAAAAAAAAACTCGAGCCAAGGCGCCGCTTCGCGGCGCTCGGTCTCGGATCCGTGTGCCACGTTACCTCCGGGCTAGGTAAACTCTGAAAAAAAAAGAACCCCAAGCCTGAGCGACGCTTCGCGGCGTTCTGTCTCGGACCCGTGTGCCACTTTACCTCCGGGCTTCTCGGACCTGTGTGCCACGTTACCTCCGGGCTAGGTAAACTCTGAAAAAAAGAACCCCGAGCCAAAGCGCCGCTTCGCGGCGCTCTGTCTCGTATCCATGTGCCACGTCACCTCCGGGCTAGGTAAACTCTGAAAAAAAAACCCCGAGCCAAAGCGCCGCTTCGCGGCGCTCGGTCTCGGACCCGTGTGCCATGTTACCTCCGGGCCAGGTAAACTCTGAAAAAAAAAGAACCCCAAGCCTGAGCGACGCTTCGCGGCGCTCTGTCTCGGACCCGTGTGCCACTTTACCTCCGGGCTTCTCGGACCCGTGTGCCACGTCACCTCCGGGCTAGGTAAACTCTGAAAAAAAAAACCCCGAGCCAGAGCGCCGCTTCGCGGCGCTCGATCTCGGGCCCGTGTCCCACTTTACCTCCGGGCTTCTCGGACCCGTGTGCCACGTTACCTCCGGGCTAGGTAAACTCTGAAAAAAAAAGAAACCGGAGCCAGAGCCCGGGCTAGGTAAACTCTGAAAAAAAAGAACCCCGAGCCAAAGCGCCGCTTCGCGGCGCTCTGTCTCGGACCTGTGTGTCACGTTACCTCCGGGCTAGGTAAACTCTGAAAAAAAAGAACCCCAAGCCTGAGCGACGCTTCGCGGCGTTCTGTCTCGGACCCGTGTGCCACTTTACCTCCGGGCTTCTCGGACCTGTGTGCCACGTTACCTCCGGGCTAGGTAAACTCTGAAAAAAAGAACCCCGAGCCAAAGCGCCGCTTCGCGGCGCTCTGTCTCGGACCCGTGTGCCACTTTACCTCCGGGCTTCTCGGACCCGTGTGCCACGTTACCTCCGGGCCAGGTAAACTCTGAAAAAAAAGAACCCCAAGCCTGAGCGACGCTTCGCGGCGTTCTGTCTCGGACCCGTGTGCCACTTTACCTCCGGGCTTCTCGGACCTGTGTGCCACGTTACCTCCGGGCTAGGTAAACTCTGAAAAAAAGAACCCCGAGCCAAAGCGCCGCTTCGCGGCGCTCTGTCTCGGACCCGTGTGCCACTTTACCTCCGGGCTTCTCGGACCTGTGTGCCACGTTACCTCCGGGCTAGGTAAACTCTGAATGTCTCGGACCCGTGTGCCACTTTACCTCCGGGCTTCTCGGACCTGTGTGCCACGTTACCTCCGGGCTTCTCGGACCTGTGTGCCACGTTACCTCCGCGCTAGGTAAACTCTGAAAAAAAAACTCGAGCCAAGGCGCCGCTTCGCGGCGCTCGGTCTCGGATCCGTGTGCCACGTTACCTCCGGGCTAGGTAAACTCTGAAAAAAAGAACCCCAAGCCAGGGCGACGCTTCGCGGCGCTCTGTCTCGGACCCGTGTGCCACGTTACCTCCGGGCTTCTCGGACCTGTGTGCCACGTTACCTCCGGGCTAGGTAAACTCTGAAAAAAAAACTCGAGCCAAGGCGCCGCTTCGCGGCGCTCGGTCTCGGATCCGTGTGCCACGTTACCTCCGGGCTAGGTAAACTCTGAAAAAAAGAACCCCAAGCCAGGGCGACGCTTCGCGGCGCTCTGTCTCGGACCCGTGTGCCACGTTACCTCCGGGCTTCTCGGACCTGTGTGCCACGTTACCCCCGGGCTAGGTAAACTCTGAATGTCTCGGACCCGTGTGCCACTTTACCTCCGGGCTTCTCGGACCCGTGTGCCACTTTACCTCCGGGCTTCTCGGACCTGTGTGCCACGTTACCTCCGCGCTAGGTAAACTCTGAAAAAAAAACTCGAGCCAAGGCGCCGCTTCGCGGCGCTCGGTCTCGGATCCGTGTGCCACGTTACCTCCGGGCTAGGTAAACTCTGAAAAAAAGAACCCCAAGCCAGGGCGACGCTTCGCGGCGCTCTGTCTCGGACCCGTGTGCCACGTTACCTCCGGGCTTCTCGGACCTGTGTGCCACGTTACCTCCGGGCTAGGTAAACTCTGAAAAAAAAACTCGAGCCAAGGCGCCGCTTCGCGGCGCTCTGTCTCGGACCCGTGTGCCACGTTACCTCCGGGCTTCTCGGACCCGTGTGCCACTTTATCTCCGGGCTTCTCGGACCTGTGTGCCACGTTACCTCCGGGCTAGGTAAACTCTGAAAAAAAAACTCGAGCCAAGGCGCCGCTTCGCGGCGCTCGGTCTCGGATCCGTGTGCCACGTTACCTCCGGGCTAGGTAAACTCTGAAAAAAAAAGAACCCCAAGCCTGAGCGACGCTTCACGGCGTTCTGTCTCGGACCCGTGTGCCACTTTACCTCCGGGCTTCTCGGACCTGTGTGCCACGTTACCTCCGGGCTAGGTAAACTCTGAAAAAAAGAACCCCGAGCCAAAGCGCCGCTTCGCGGCGCTCTGTCTCGTATCCATGTGCCACGTCACCTCCGGGCTAGGTAAACTCTGAAAAAAAAACCCCGAGCCAAAGCGCCGCTTCGCGGCGCTCGGTCTCGGACCCGTGTGCCATGTTACCTCCGGGCCAGGTAAACTCTGAAAAAAAAAGAACCCCAAGCCTGAGCGACGCTTCGCGGCGCTCTGTCTCGGACCCGTGTGCCACTTTACCTCCGGGCTTCTCGGACCCGTGTGCCACGTCACCTCCGGGCTAGGTAAACTCTGAAAAAAAAAACCCCGAGCCAGAGCGCCGCTTCGCGGCGCTCGATCTCGGACCCGTGTCCCACTTTACCTCCGGGCTTCTCGGACCCGTGTGCCACGTTACCTCCGGGCTAGGTAAACTCTGAAAAAAAAAGAAACCGGAGCCAGAGCCCGGGCTAGGTAAACTCTGAAAAAAAAAGAACCCCGAGCCAAAGCGCCGCTTCGCGGCGCTCTGTCTCGGACCTGTGTGTCACGTTACCTCCGGGCTAGGTAAACTCTGAAAAAAAAGAACCCCAAGCCTGAGCGACGCTTCGCGGCGTTCTGTCTCGGACCCGTGTGCCACTTTACCTCCGGGCTTCTCGGACCTGTGTGCCACGTTACCTCCGGGCTAGGTAAACTCTGAAAAAAAGAACCCCGAGCCAAAGCGCCGCTTCGCGGCGCTCTGTCTCGGACCCGTGTGCCACTTTACCTCCGGGCTTCTCGGACCCGTGTGCCACGTTACCTCCGGGCCAGGTAAACTCTGAAAAAAAAGAACCCCAAGCCAGAGCGACGCTTCGCGGCGCTCTGTCTCGGACCCGTGTGCCACTTTACCTCCGGGCTTCTCGGACCCGTGTGCCACGTCACCTCCGGGCTAGGTAAACTCTGAAAAAAAAGAACCCCGAGCCAAAGCGCCGCTTGGCGGCGCTTTGTCTCGGACCCGTGTGCCACATTACCTCCGGGCTTCACGGACCCGTGTGCCACGTTACCTCCGGGCTAAGTAAACTCTGAAAAAAAAAGAACCCCGAGCCAGAGCGCCACTTCGCGGCGCTCGGTCTCGGACCCGTGTGCCACATTACCTCCGGGCTTCTCGGACCCGTGTGCCACGTTACCTCCGGGCTAGGTAAACTCTGAAAAAAAAAGAAAACGGAGCCAGAGCCCGGACTAGGTAAACTCTGAAAAAAAAGAACCCCGAGCCAAAGCGCCGCTTCGCGGCGCTCTGTCTCGGACCCGTGTGCCACGTTACCTCCGGGCTTCTCGGACCCGTGTGCCACGTTACCTCCGGGCTAGGTAAACACTGAAAAAAAAGAACCCCGAGCCAGAGCGCCGCTTCGGGGCGCTCGATCTCGGACCCGTGTGCCACTTTACCTCCGGGCTTCTCGGACCCGTGTGCCACGTTACCTCCGGGCTAGGTAAACACTGAAAAAAAAGAACCCCGAGCCAGAGCGCCGCTTCGGGGCGCTCGATCTCGGACCCGTGTGCCACTTTACCTCCGGGCTTCTCGGACCCGTGTGCCACGTTACCTCCGGGCTAGGTAAACTCTGAAAAAAAACCCGAGCCAAAGCGCCGCTTCGCGGCGCTCGGTTTCGGACCCGTGTGCCACGTTACCTCCGGGCTAGGTAAACTCTGAAAAAAAAAGAACCCCAAGCCAGAGCGCCGCTTCGCGGCGCTCTGTCTCGGGGTTCACCTCATCCACACGAAGCGCAGCTTCGCCGCGCTTCGCGGATGACAGTGATTTCCTGCTAAACTGCATAGCTCCTAAACGGTTTGGAGGTTAACTCTTATTATGTTCTGTCCTAATTGAAGATTTCTGTGTTTCTCCCCGAGGCGTGCCTGCACTTCCGCTATCGCGCTGGGACCACACCACTGATTCATAGATCAGTGTTGTTTACGACCGGTCAAGCGAGTGGGCGTGAACGAGAGCGAGCAGCAGCCAATAGCAGCCCTGACACATAGCCACACGTTCAAAGTACACAGGGGGGCTAGCGCTTTATTATATAGAGGGATAGAGGGATAGAGGGATAGTTCAGTTGAAACACGAATAACTACCAGAATTACTCAGACGACCTGCGCTAAGTATGAGAGAGACATCTTGCTTTGAAATAACTGAGCACCTCCAAAACTTCTATTGGTAATGCTCTTCCACATTTATATTCTACTGAGCTTACGCGTTCGAAGCTGTTCGGTCACCAATGAATACAAAGACGGAATGGCGTTTTTTTTTTTGAAATTGGCTTTTTTTTTCGTCCAAGTCTAGAAATTAAATGAGTGAATATTTCCGTGAAATCCAATGATGGTAGAATTGTAATAGAGCGCGTTACGAAAAAATTAGCAGAACGGGAAAGTTCAGAATTAAAAAGCGCAAGAACCTATGTACCACTTATGTTAACATCTAATAGTAGCAAAATCGAGTTTTCTAACCAACATAGCTATTACATGGAAAATCTACACATATGTTCAATTTCTTTGGCCTTTTCGATCTCTTCAGCACTCATCTAATTTCCCACTTACTCCATCCCCTGATTTTTAGTTTATTTATTTGTTTTATTTATTCATTCACCAATTAGGTGCGCCAACATAACACAAAGACAAGTTGTGTAATGAAATTAATCAATTGGAAGTAAGGTTGAGAAGAGATGAGCGTGTGATGAACATACAATTGTTGTACAATTGTTCCTCACTGTTTGGGATCAACTATCTTAGTTCATGGCAAGTTAGTTCATTGCGAGCATAACGCATCTATTTTCTCAAGATTGTGCTGAATGGATGGTAAAAGCGGATGATGAATTCGAACTATGGAGAAAAGTAAATATGCAGGATGAAACTAAACACATGGCTCTGCAGCAGTACGCTGGCTACGTCAAGGAACTAACTGTAAGTGAACTAGGGCTCCTCGCGTATTTGAGCATACCAATTCTTGTTGAAAACATTCGCATTAAGGAGAACACTTTGGCTCAAGATGCAGGCACCGGGATAAGTAACTATGTTGCTTACGTTGCTCGTTTTATGCTCGTGGCGATGAGGGCAAGGCAACGGTAAGCTCACCTCCAAAACAAATGCCAGCACATAGACCAAATGAGCGTCATTTCAGCTATGGTCAGGAAGTCACCTTCGATGATATGATAGCTTCGTGCGCAATCATAGACAACTTCTTTCGTGAAATAAAGTTCGTCTCTTGCTCCGTGCGACTTGGATTCGCGAAAGCACTGATGCACATGGTGAAGTTCCTGCTGACGAAGAGCGATTTCTGTTCGTACCATAACTTCTGCGTGATTTCTTCCTCTCTAATCTTGAAAAAGGAACTCTATCATCAGATGTACTCGGGAATAGCGCGAGAAAAGAAGCATTGAAGACCGCTCGCAGGGAATTGTATACTCGTTCGAATTCGATTCGTGCAGAGCAGAGGCTGAAGAAATCCATGGAAGGTGTCGCTCACGGCGGCGTACGGGTCAGTTGCGAGATACATGAGATTCCCGTTCCTCTATCTTCATAATAACTGCGACTGCACTTACCATCTGGCTATTTACAGGATGAGAAGTATTGCGTTATCCGAGCTGTTATTGGTCATCAGTCGATTGATGACGCTGTCAACAAGATATCAACTTTGTTTCAACAGACAAGCTTCGTCACGCATGCGGAGTATAATTTCGTGATGGGGTAGGAATTAGGATGAACTTATGAACAAGTTGCGGGTTGAGCAAAATCTGTTTTAGTGCCGTCATGGTTTACATTGTATTCTTCAACACAGCGCGCAATGAGGTCATCTACAAAATGCGATACGGTAGCATTTGGCCCGGCAGCGATCCCAACACAGGGTTGCAAGAACATACCGAAAACATAGGCGATGAAAACCATTCATTCTGGGTAACGAGATTGTTTTCTTGTTTTTTATGTGTTTGCTTCCATTTCATTTCAGCCGATGAGGGTTGGGGAGGAGAGGGAAGGGGGCATGGTAGAAAACTTTGATCTCCACCTTTTTTTTCTGGGGATCGGGCGGCAGTGATTTCAAAACTAAGGATCACAAAAGATAGTCCAGTAAGAATGGTAATAATATAATAACAAGACAAATAATAAGATAGTCCAATAAGAATGTTCGAAAATAATGAAAGAAACGATCGATCGAGAACGATTGTCTTCTTTAACAATAGGTACAAGCAAGGATGCTGTAAAAGTGAGGATGCTTGGAAACCATGTTAATTCGGGATTTTCATTTATTTCGTAGCTTCAAGCTTTATGCTCACTTATTTACCTGAATATTATTTTTCCACTGATGTGTTTATTTATATTGATGTTTTGCACTTGCTATTTGTTCATTCATGCCTGTTAGCTATCATTCTATGAACGATGTGGAAATTTTAGGTCGGGCGTTACCCGAGTCCTAAAAACATCATGCACAAGACGGCCTCGACACAGGGTGGTACTTTCGTGCTTGATGCGAAATCTCGTCGTTGGCAGCAAGTGTACGACTCGCTGAGGAAGTGGTTGGTAGAGGGGGGGGGGGGGATTTGAAGGCAATGTTTTGAAGATGCAAGCATTTCTGTAGGTTAGTGGAATCCACGAAGCGTAGAAACGCTTTTGACCCCACTGCGCCCTACTTCCTACTTTTCACTGGTAAAGGAGTGAGCCGGGATAACACGAAGACAATCATGAAAAACTTCTTCAGTTCGGCTAATCTGGAACATTTGAAGGTGTCTTGCAGCACGGTGGGTTTTTCCTAGCTGATTCACTCTTTGTGGCATGGAACAAAAGCGAAGACTGTTTTAAGGCCCGTCGCTCGACTTCTTCAAAACAGTATCGTGACGCTGCGAGAAGACTGATAACAGAGGGAGCTCATCCTGACGCCGCAGCCTTGAGCGGTTTGTTCTCGAGGGCTGGTCATTGCTTGAATTTCACACCAGTATCACAGTTTGCAGAGCATACGCGAAGAACTCAGGTGGTTATGTACAGTCGCAGCTTTGTTGAGTCATCTGTTTCGGGTTACATCTTCTTGGAGAATCTGTCTCAGGACGAGGCGTCAGAAAGCGCAGAGGATATTGAAGCTGCAGCTCGACTTATCAAGATCAAATGGTGAAACGGTCATCGACAATAATTGCGCATGAATGAAAAGAAGGTCTTTTTTTAGTTTTCGAAGCGAGGAGATGGACCGTGCGGAAGAGATGTCCGGAAATGAAGAAGAGTGTCCGGAAAGTGACACTTCAGAGAGTTCTCCCGACGAGGAGAGTGGGAGTAAGCTAACTTGTTATTTATTCAGTGTAATACGTGCTTGTCGCCACTAAGGAATGAGCCTTTTAGGGCCGGATTTTCCTCAAGGTCCGACCACTGCGGAATTACTTTCTCCAGAAGCTGAGCGGACAGGACATTTGTCCTTACCAGGACCTTCTAAGAAAAGGCGATTGGCTACATATGGAACTGTGAAGCGTGGGTTTTTGTTTTTCGGTCGTTACCCTAAGGCTATTTAAGAACAATCTGATACTATGCAGATGTTAATCTAAAAATTGTCACTTGTATGAAGGTTGCTCATAAGCAGCGGAAAATCCTCTCAATTTCGCTCGCTAGCGCCTACATTTTTAGATGACCATATGCGAAAGACTTAGTTTTCATCAGAGAATTACCCGGAGCTCATGTCAACTTTATCCCTTTCGGATACCTTTGCTAGGTATTAGCTCCACCTTCACAGAAACATTCTGTTGGAAACTCCAATTCTAGAAATACTGATTATGGATGTTGTAGAGGTTTTGCTCCACTATTTTGGGAATCGCTTTGAAAATAGAGAAGGTGGTACTGTCAGGTTTTCTATTGCACCTGCATCTGAGCTTTGTATGCCTGCTGATCTGATGGGGTAGCATACATTTTCTTTTCAAAAATGTGAAGTTTTTTCATCTGTTCAGTGGCATAAGAATTTTGGAACGAGAAGGAACCCTAGCTTGCACCAAGATTTCAACCTTTGGTTCATGTGAAAAGGCTGGCACTTGGCACATTTACTCTTCTGAACTATAATAATATAGGTGGTTTTCATTAATTAAAGGAGTTGTACATTCTCCGCCAATTTGTATGAACTTAGACCATTTACAAATAGATCTCCCTTCTGAAGAGCTCGCACCTCCGCGTGCTCAGTAAAATTTCCTTTATTTGTGTTCATTAAATATTACTTTTATTTGTGTTCAGTAAAAATTCCGTGCGGAACGCGGAAATTTTACTGAGCACAAATAAGATATCCGAATTCTTTCATCTCCTCTTTCTCCCTTCCATTGTTTCTTTTTTATTGCACCCGAAGGCAGCCTTTTTCCAAAAAATGCTGTCTCACACCATGCCTTTCAGTACGAACATGATATGGTTGTATACGTTTTTAGTTTCCCATCCTTTCCCTTGAATACTGCCCCTTTTTCCTTTGAAATCGATGTCGCTTTCGCCATTTGGAGAGTATCAGGTCGCAACTTTGTTTAAAGTCACAGACAAAATGTTCACTCGTTTCCCGGTGGTCGCTGGGAGAGACTGCATAATTGAATAATTCGGCATCTCTACAACTGATTCCACTTTCACGTCATCCAAACCTTGGATTGCCCTGATGCATTTGTTTTGGCATGCTGCTTGCTCACATAAGTACCTCTCCTTCGTTAACTCATGCAGTAGGGTTCCAAAACAGTTTTAATTACATGGTGGCGTGAATTGTTGGCTCAGGCGTTTCCAGGTACTTGAAAGACACGAAAATGTGAAAAAGCGAACTCTAACACATGATTGAACCGTTTCTACCGTGTAGTAGTAAGTGGTTCTCCAAAGGACCCCTCTCCGAGTCTATATGGGCTTGAGAAAATCACAAGTTGAAGTCACTGTTGGTGTGCGGAGGCGAGTGTACCACTCCATTAACGTCTCTATGGCATGGCTTTCCACGTGTCCAAGCCCCCATGCCCATTATTTTACTTGTGGATGATTCCGAATGTCAGTGACGTATCGATCATATGTAACCGAGAACGTTTATCTCGATTTTTTCTTTATATAACACTCCATTGCCAAGGGGTTGTGAACGTTCTTCTCTGTAGTGATAAGTGCTGTTATTTTTAGTTTCTGGGGCGCAAATCGAAGTAGATACAATCGTAGTGATCATTTTAAATCTTCGAATTCTGATTAAAAAGATGCTTCATGCAGATTGAGCGCCCATTCACAAGGCAAATCTATCCAGTGGTGGTTTCATGACGAACTTCTCGAATTTATCCCTCATTGGAAATTCGTCCATCACTCCATTTATCTGTAATAGGTCTAGCTTCTGTTTGCATATGTTGATGGGTGAAGTCTGCGCGATTTGCCCAATTACTCGTTTAGGATTCGTTAGGACGAATATGCATGCGTCAATGATTTGCGCCCAGCCTGCAGTTGAAGGCAGAGTCCCATCTCATTTTTAGTTCCGAGAGATAAGCTCTGGACCAACTCGACATGCTGATTCTGACGGTGCAGATGCATGCAAAGTGCAGCGAAATTTCGAGCAAATCTCAGGGCTGTGATTTATACTGGTAGTCCCTAAAGTAAATACAGTGGTGGTCATGTAAATGTATTTGGCACGCGGCCTCGTTTGTTCAATCAACGGATGAAAATATAAATTCCTAATATAACAGGGGAAGTGCGCGAAATTATGGAAAATCCTTTGAAATTTGGTGGATGGTCTGGAAACCAAGCCAAAAAATAAAAATAAATAGATCAAGAAAAATTACATTTACTTTTGATATAATCACGTATTTCAGGATAGTAGCCTTTGTGCTCAGTTCTGCATCCCAAGGGGATGCAGAAATTGTCAGCAGACAAAAATGATCCGCGCTAACTTAGAAGATAAATCATGCTGTCCAGCAGAGGATTCCTATTTGATTTGTGCTACTAGTGGGCGTTCAGTTGAACATGGACAAATTTTGAGACTTGCAACATTCTCGACATTCAAGAACATGAAATATTGGTGGAGATTTGACGGTTTGCTTCTGCACCTGACTTTGGCCAGTATGGAGAGCAAAGTAATAGCGCAAGACCAAAATCTTAGGCAGAGATGTTCCCAGTTCAACTGACTACTTCTCCTGAAAGAGCGGTGGTGGATGCAGAGGGTGGGGGGAGTGAGGGGATGTGAGAATTTGTGCTCAAATTTTTGAAATTACGTTGAAAGCAGATGAAAATTGTTCATCTTCATCATCATTGCTCATTGATTACCACTAATTATTATTTAAGATAAAAATTAACACTAACACCATTGGCATTTTTATGGCTCCATTTGGGTCCACAAAGTGGCAGTGTTGCCACTTTTTCCCCACGCTCCCCCTGGCTTGCCTTTCCTCCGTCCGACACCGTCAAAGAGCAGATATAAAAATCCTTGTAAAATTTGTGAGATTTGGTGCTAATGAGATTTTGATTCTTAAGTTGGTTTCGATTGAAGCTATGCTTATGATAGGCGGTTGAAAGAAAGCTGATGTAGAGTCATGAGCCTAATACACATAAGGCCCAACTCACTCCAACCGGGTTTCGATTGTGAGCAAATGGAGGGACACTCACCCACCCATGCGATGCGTACACCTTTGCCTAACACATACACATGTATTATTACATTAATAGTATTCTCCACCTCCACCGCGTGTTTGGCTATTATTGGAGAAGAGGAACTGCATCTACCCCTCAGCTGATGAAACGTTCAGATCAGAGTATATTTTTCTACTTAGTGTGGCATTGAAGGCATTGGTACTCACCTGCTTAGCATTATTTTCGCAGCGTAATCCTACCCATAGTCGCTTCTTCAACATTACGATAGGTTGGCAGAGGAGTTAAACAAAGGAAATCATTCGATTGATGTTAGAAGAAAAGACAACTTTTCACGTGCTTTCGGCGAAATCAATAGGATTTACAATGGGAGACTAGGGAATCGCAAAGATTTTGCCTGCTATTGATTAAACAAAGCCAAATTTTCCATCTAGGGCTCAAAGTAACGCTTTAAGCAGCGTTTGGGATTACTTTCGAGCTAGGTGATATCGGTCCGTGTTGAGGGTGAGAGTGAGAGAGAGGGAGAGAGTCCGCACTTTGCTTGAAAAGGAAAATCGACGCAAATGAAGAATATCAAGATGGTACTTCTACATGTTTCTTCAAAGAGAGATGACGACCATATTTTGATTTTTATTTATTGCGCATTCACAAAAAAAACATTGTACAAGCCTAGAATATGACAGTGGAACGCAGCACCGCTTTCTTTTTCCAAAAAGAAAAGAGAAAATCTCGTAAAGAATAATATATGCTGGTCATAAGCAGGTCCGCTTGCAATAGTGTCGTGACGCACCAATTGTCATTTACTGGAGAATTAGCTTGTCGGAGACCTGCACCACAAACGGGAAGCAACACCGTTCTGCACGAAATTCTCAGGGACATTTATAAATATTCTAATGAGAAGAACCATTGAAGTCATATGATGAATATGACAACTAATGACCAGAAGGAATAGCAACATCTCCAAAGACTGATAGCAACCCGTAGGTTGTAACCGTAGAAGCCTTCTGTTCGATGCGGTGAGTGTAGATGGCCCGTAGGCGGGGTTTCAAAGGTAATGATGGGGTGAAGTTGGGAACAGAGTTAGTATTACATTCCCTACAGTCCCACGAAACTATTTGTGTTCCATGTACGATGCTTCTTTGTACAGGAAGACCAGAGCAAGAATTGGTTGAAGACATCCCTGAAGTAAGCCCTGGGGACATTGGTGAAGACGTGGAGATGGTGGAAACGCCTCAAGCCGTTCAAAGAGGTGAGCAGGAAGAACGATCAGGTAATAAAGAGTTCAAACCATTGATTGCTTGGAGTATGGGATGCATTCGGTTTCAGCTGCTGAGCAAATACATGAAGAACCCGCTAGTGCAGAACCCCGTGTTGGTGAGTTTTTCTTCACGCCATTCCTACATTCTTATCAAGAGAACAACATTTTGGATTCAGAACGTCCACCACCAAGAACGCTTCCCGAGCCGATACCTCCCGCGCCAGGTATGTTCAAAACTTCATGAGTACTCCAGTGCAAAACATGGGAGCGAGCTACATCTATAAGCAGGGTCAAGCGTCCGATGGGAATTTCCCATGAGGGGGTCGTATGAAGGGGATGGGAAGGGGGGGGGGGGTCGTATTGGAGAGGTGGGGGTGGAGTAAGTTGAGGGGTGGCTTCACCATTGGATGTAAATTCATGGTTGTTTTACGACATTATCACAAATGACGGTCCACCCTTGCCAGCAAGAACGGTCACGTCATTACTTGTTACAACAGGACTGGTCGGCAGCTATGAGGGAAATCGGCATCAGCGCACCCACAGTACGATTCCGGTGCCTTCAATAGATTTTTGCACGGGTCCGTATCACTTCAGAATGGAAAACAGAACTTAGGGTCCCATGCCCATGCCCCCACAGCGCCTGCGGATACGCACGCTGTGCTACGCACATAGAGGGGGGGGGGGGGCGTGGCTAGCAAATTGCTGAGTAAAATGTGGGCAGAGTTCCAGCGCAAGATGATGATTTGAACACTATAAGTTGTATAAATTTAAATAAAGCTTAATTTAAATTTTAGGAAAAATGGGCGATTTTGAGAAATTAAACATCGATCTAGGGGTTATTTGACATTCTGATTACGAATACGACATCTATTTTGCATCAAAACACAGTTTTCTTTGCTTCAACCACATACGGTATAATGCATAATTTAACCAGAATTACCAGTGCGGCACTATCCCGTGGGAATTTCGAAACCGCTGGGAAACTAATTCACAACAACGAAGAACGAATTCCTTGAATGGAAAAGTTTGCTTCTGAAAAGAGTGGTGAAGTGCCTAGAGCAAGATTCTTTATGAATATTACTAAATATCAGCTCATTTCACATTTTTCACTCTGGGATCGTAGTCCACTCGGCTGTTGCATTCTTTGTTCCAGAAAATCAATATTAACAAAACAAGTACGGAGTGGCGATCCGACGCCATTGTATCCTTGAGGAACGCCTGCAAGCACAGTATCTGCTAGGCATTTCTCACACCTCTGCCGATGGATTAATAATCGATTACGTTTTAGAAAATACAAATGTAGATAGGAAACATTTTAGAAAAAAAAGCTTATAAAGCATCCCATGTAGTGATGAGCTACTAAAGCATCGCATGTAATCATATGTTCAAAACGCTTAAAATTCTAATTTCAGGGATAAATTAAATGAGAATTAATAAATTAAATGAGAATTAAGGAAAGGATTGAAAATTTTGGATTTGTCCAAAATAAGCACAGTTTCGTTCCCAAATCTTTATTCTCCTCATTTTCATTTATTTGATACTCTTCTACACAGAAACGGAAGCTTTTTCAAGTTAAAATCGGCGGATTTAACGACAAACTTGTGCACATTAAGTGTATGCGATCTGGAAATAAAATATGTAGAACAGAAGATCTACGGGAAACTTGCGTACAAAATACTTTTAAAGACACGTACAATACGCAATACGTACAATATGGGAAATTTCCTCATTTGAAACTCGTACGTACGCAAAATGCCCATTACATTTATGGATCCAGAAATGATTCCAATTTTTTCACTTTGTTTTAATTCAAAGCCTCAAATTTTTCAACGTCTGTGACTCTATCGCATCTACCGTGAACAGCACTGCCGCACTGGTAATTCTGGTGAAATTACGCATTATACGGTATATGGTTGAAACAACTCGAAAACTGCATTTTGATGCAAAATAGATGTTGTATTCGTAATCAGCATGTCAGATAAGCCCTAAATCGATGTTTTGTTTCTCAAAATCGCCCATTTTTCCTAAAATTTAAATTACAGCTTTATTTAGATTTAAACAGTTTTTAGTGTTCAATTCATCATATTGTGCATTCTTCTGGAACTCTGCCAACACTCTACTCAGCAGTTTGCAGGCCACGCCTCCCTCTTACGCGCGTTGCACTGCGTGCGTATCCGCAGGCGCTGTGGGGGCATGGGCATAGGACCCTAAGCTCTTGGAGCCACATGAAGAGAGTTTGCCTTCTACCGAAATTTCACTACCTTCACGGGCTCCAGGAGCTTAGGGTCCCATGCCCATGCCCCCACAGCGCCTGAAATTTCGGTAAAAGGGAAACTCTCTTCATGTGAGTTGAAGAAGTGAAAACCTCGCAGTTCGAAGCGATGGTGAAAATGGAGAAGATCTGTTTGAGAGATCTGAGGGAAACTATTTGCATATATCACGAAAACTTTCCTGCTACAAGTTTCAAATGAGGAAATTTCCCATTTGAGTACAAAATCTGACTCCACGACGTTTGCTCGTCTTCCCGCAATTTAGATTTTCCTATCGAGCTCCCAAAAACATCTGAAGCTCTAGAAAATTGAAACTCTGGCAAAAGATAGACCTCATCGTCCTCTATGGACATGTTGAAAAGCGGCTGTCAATTTGGAGTCAGAGAACTCCAGTACGAGATCTAGTTCACCCCAGTTTTCAACAAACTGGCGATCCCTGCAGGCAAATTCTCGCATATGTAATCGATCGATTTTGCTTCCCTCATTTCATCTTCAAATCCTTCCATCCTCTCTACCTCCTCCCCCCACTAAATTCTCGATCGGTACCGACCCATGCAAAAATTTTTGGAGACGCCAGGAATCGAACCCGTTGGCGCGCAAATGACTGCGCTGAAACCGATTTCTCGCATGCGCTGCGAATCAGTCCTGTTTTGACAGGTCGTGATGTGATCGTTCTTGCTGGCAGTCAGGCTCGATCGGATAAGAAACGATGGATATCGAGTCCAGGGTTGTTTTAGTTCCAATTTTGGGCTTTTAATCCGTTTCTTTTGTGTCTTCTTCCTTGAAACTGCTCAATGTACAGAGGAAACATGCGGGGCAGAAGGGAAGGGGATGGGGGGGGGGGGGTCGTGAAACGGTGTGGGTTGGACGAGGGAATAAGGGGGGGGGGGGGTCGTATTGAGGGTCGGTTCTCTCTATCGTCATGCTTGATCCTGCCTATAAGGAGCTGTGCTTATATTTTGATTTGTTATTGGGGGAACGCTGCGAGAGACGACATTGTTGATTAGCGGAAAGAAGCATATCACATGTCATGCTCTTGGTGAATACCTCTCGGTTCAGCATTCCCTTACAACCCTTCCTTCAACTTAGCCATTTGGTTTAACGAATTGCTTTATCATGTTGATTCTCACCCATAGTCCTCTCAATCTCCATACCTTGTGGACGATTTTGGCTGCGAAAAACTTCATTTCAATTGTGGCTGGGACAGAAGAAACGCATGAGATTTGGGCACAGGCGTTACGCCCAGCTTTTGCTAATCTTAACAGGGAGATAAATTCTGAACGAGATGAAATTCCTCTATGTTGGGCGTGAGTGGGAAACGGCCATCAGTTATCAGGCTGATGTAAAAGGAATCGCGGTTTTTTGTGTTGAATCCACTTTTTTTCCACAAATATAATGAACGACCACTTCGATGGACCATAGAATCCCTTTGATTAGCAGGGACCGTTGCTTACCGTACGATCAGGTCCATGACGCCGTTCGCTTAGAACTCGGAGAACTGCGAAGCAGAAAAAGCGAATCCCCTTTCCACATAGTTGTATTTAGCGAATTTTTCCTTGTGGAATAAGAGCTCCTAGGGCTGAGAGGGAAGGCAGCGGTATGGAAGTTTTTCTGCAGTAAATGATGGGAAGCAGATTTCTGCACATAGTTGACTTGCTGAAGGTGGATGCTCGGTAATCTCGTGCGTTTTTTGCAGACCGTTCGCGTATTCGACCAAATAACAGTAATAGGTATTGTAGAGAGCGGTACTTCCGAAAAGCAGCGTGGAGACAATCGTCTAGGAAGAATCCTAGACATAAACAAGAACTGCTCTGAAAAGCGCTTATCAACGTTCCTCCAAGAGTTCAGTAGTTGTACCCAAGCTCAATGGGGATCATGCAGTAACATCCTGACCAACCACAACGAAGGTGTTATGAGCTGTATTGCTCGTAATGTTGAAGGAATAACCTCGAAATTTAGATTGGAAACGGCGTTCCTGAACATTTACAATTGTTTTACGATTTCTAATCGCAGCAGATATCTTCTTTACCCATAGAACAAGAGAGCTTTCTTTGCTTTACCATCTTGTTACAATATCTAGATCAAGCATTTTGTCCAACCAAAATACGTTTTTGAAAAAAAAAACTAGCGCCATCGCATCAATTTCTTTTGCATCAGCCTAATACCTACATAAAAATCAATTCCTCACCTCTATATTTATTTATTGCTGCAGCAGATCTTTAATGGAAAGATTGGGGGAGAACGTTTGTTCCAAATAAAGATTTTTGGCGGATATTTTTTTATCAAATCCTCAGAAGTTACACATAAAGACTACTTTGCAACTCACAAGCGAAACGTTGTTCGCAATCCTCCAAAAAGAGCCAAACTTTCCAATCATACACGTTAAAGTGAACATGAGTTTGTGGCCAATTTTCAATGTGAACGCTTCATATCCTCATTCCTACCATTCTCACATTAAGTCCATTACCGGCCTAGAAATTCTGCGGGAAGAGTGCAGACTACTCTGACCAAAACTCGCGGAAGAAGATATCCTAGTAGTGGCTGCCATGTTCGGTAGTCTAGATAGTCAGAGGCTAACAATTCACACATCTTTTTCAAAAAGGGAATGCGAGCCTATAAGGACGAATATGGTGAAGATGTTGGGAAGGTCTTCGTTATCATCCTGAAAGTCATCTTAACGCTAATCCAGCTAGGATAATGTCAGCGTATTCATGTAACAGAGATATAGGACTGCTGATGAAAGCAATATAAAATGCAAATCAGGGACGAACGGAATACGGTTCTAGAAGTTCCCTGTACTCTTTCGTCATGCGAGCTTTTAACCCACAGATTTCGAAATTATTGCCTGAGTCAAGCTAGGCCAAAAATGTTTTTATCCAACCAAAATTTCCGGATTTTTAATTTCTGTAATTATGCGACTAGCTAACTTTCGGTCCTAGCAAAACTTCCACTCTTCTCTGGTGAAAATGCTCTCGCCATGGCAAGTTAGCGTGAAGCTCATTATCGTCTCAGTACAGAAAAGTGATGGTTGAGGAGCCACAACACATGGTACTCGTGGTAATCCGCCTGCGTGCTGCATTCACAAATTTCAACAGATATCACTCTCATCTACGTTCAACTCCCCTTCTACGCATTCTATGCAAACACGCGATGAAATGATTGCGGGCGGGCCCCGACCACTGGACCTTCCAAAAGGGTTTTATGAATTGGATAATTTTCACTCTATCATCGAGAACGGTGACATTACTAATAAAAAAGATCAAGCACCATGAAACTCAGGCACCCAGCATTTCATCCCTCCTTCCAGGAAGTTACATTTCGGTTTTTGTTTCGCTCCAACTTCAAGTGCATGTGGCGAAGTGGGCAGGGGGGGGGGGGGGGTAGAAAAGTGGGGTCTCCGCCGCTTTGGGGGCCCAGATGGAAAAGCGAGGAGCAGTTGCGTCCAACGTAGGTATCAGCGACCGATGCAAAGACGAACTGTTAAAAAACGAGCAGGGGCGTGGTAGTGACATATAGGCAACGCATGCGACAATAATGCAAAAAAAGGAAAAAAAAAACTAGACGGTGTGCTTGGCTTCGTCCAACTGTTTCATGTCCCCTGACTATTTACGATGATGGCAAGAATTATTAATCGCAATGAATCCTTTCGAAAATGCTCACATTTCGTTGAATGTTTTGGACCAGCTTAAAGAACCCTTTTCCCCACTCTTGCCAAAAATAGGTGAAGTTGTTCAGTTGACAAATGCTACTTAAATGCTTGTCATATTCACGCTCAGCGTGTTGGATAGCCGCAGTGGACATGCTCTCATCCGTCACTGATCAAAAGCAGGAAAAAAAAGATAGTAAATCGATGCCTTCTCACAAGATATTTGTTATATTCGTGCTCACTATGTTGTGGAACCCCAGTAGACATATCTCCAACGGCAATAATAATGAAGAATCAGTGATAGTGATCAGTGGCAATAATAATAATGAAGAATGAAATTGATAAATTGATATTCCGTATAAAATGGCATCAAGTTCTTGTTCGACGTACTGGGAAACAATAATATGCGTGTCCTTGAGCGAAAATTAGAAAAAATCGGTGAAATCAATAGATCGATATTTCGTGTAAAGCGGTTATCATATTCGCGTTCAGCGAACTGAGGAACCGCGGTAGACATGCATTCACAGCTTCGTGGGCTAAAATCGATATTTCCTGTAAAATATTTGTCATATTAGTGTTCAGTGCATTGAAGAACCTTAGTAGACATGTCCTCACCGACCTCTGTGCGGAAATAACGAGAAATCAATAAGATCGATATGACTGATAAATCAATCGATAGTTTCCAGCAAAAAGTAGCCTAAAACCTCCGCCGACCCATGTGGGAATGCGAGGGCAAAGTTTGGTCCCGATCGGTTTATGCTCCGCGATTTCCATTCGTTACGTACACATACATTACGTTACGTACACATACACTATTTTACAATGCACAATCCACTAGACATCATCCTTTACATTGAAGCTAGGAGTATTTGGCATAATTATAGATGCTGAGGTCACAGCCGAGCAGCTGGACTACGTGACCCAACAGCTGCGATTACTGAATGAAACTCCGTACCGCGAAGGCCTTACTAAGCTAAGCACTCGTTTCGAAATTGCAGACTTTTTCCGACGAAAGCAGAGAATCCCCGTCCAGGTTTGGTACTAATCCAATATGATGTGCACCGTTGCGCTATGAATAATCTACCTGTTTCACAGGATTTCCCTTGGCTCCAGGTGAGGGATATACCTACCATTGGCGGGAGAGGAGTCTTTGCCAAAGTGCCCCTACCAAGAGACAGTGTTGTATGTGATTACAGGTGCGAGCTTCGTCGTAAACATCACGAATTATCCGCATACATCTCTAACATTTTTTATCTTTCAGTGGTCCTGTCGTTGATGTAGACAAATGGGAACGGTGGCGAATCGACATGCCTGAGGAAGAACGCATCCTTGTGGAACGATACATCGTTGAATTCTCCGGTAAGAATTGCATAGCCGGTAGTGTCAGCTTAAGTGAAAAGATTTCTTAAAAGGGCCTATCCATGGAGGTTGACGTCCATCGAGCTCAGTAAGCCGTAGACTTCTGTTCCAGGCCACTTTCGGAATCAGGTGTACAATCGAGCGGTGCTTGGGCATGACGCCATATATAATGGAACGGTGGTTCTGGGAAGACTGTTGAATCATAGCGACGTCCACCCGAATCTGACCTATACAGTTCACAGACGCGGTCATGAGATACTTGAGGAGTGTGTGATCTTCAAGACCACACGTGACATAGAGGTAAGTTCAAGTAGTGGTTAAGTTCAGGGTCAAGAGTACGATGGTTATTTACCGAGAGGGGTCGCCTCGGAGAGAGCAAGGTAGGCGAGGGGGGGGGTCGCCTGAGGAGGGTAGTATGATAACAGCAGGGTAGGGAAGTTCGTTTTTCATCGGCGAGCTCCAAGTTCGATTCCTTGCGAGGACGGTATTTTTGCAAACATTTCAACACACTCTTTTTATTTTAGTACCATGAATAACATGTGTAAAATCTTCGATGAACACTTGCTTCTGAAGCTTGGAAGTATTATTTGGCTGTAAATCGACTCCTAGCGTCCAATAAATATGTAGCTCAAAATGCAATTCCGTGCATGGTGCCCTAGGACCTTTGGAGACCACATGTTGCTCCGAAGATATGGAGGCGGTTTCCGAGGATCAAACTTTATGAAGATGCAAAATCTCACGGCTTCTCGTTCGGCGGAAATTCTTTCATGTATGACATATGACACACATGACATATTTTATACACATATGACATGACCGCAAAATATGCTAAATTTGAGGTATGTTGACGTTCAATAACTGGCGTAATCAGAAGGCTCTGTAGAAAACGATTTCATGCATAAGAGTAAATCTTCCGTCGTAATTTGTTTGAAGCTGTCCCCTCTTACAAAGTTACTGTGAAGTTATTCGCCTCATTACCACCACATTCTTGAACTTGCTAAAAATTGAGTTTTTACATGGCTTTTTTCAGCGTACATGTAAGAGATGAATAAATAAAAAAAATAAATATGGTTCTGAAAGAGGAAGGCAAGTTCTATATTTCCTTGAAATCTCGGCTCTCCATATTAATTGTTACGAGTTTTATTCAGTTGGTAAATCGATGATAAACCTATGGTGAAAATGGCAATTTTCCCATCTTTTTACCAACAAATTTCCACCCAGATTTAATTCTAATAAACCAAACTTCTCAAAATAAGAAATATGCACCAGGAAGCGCAAAGCTTTATAGCAACGACTTGAGCCACCTTCTCAGGTCACATGCGAACCCTTTTTAAATTCGTGAAAAACAAACGTGCAGGGCATTCACCTCGGAGCAAACGTGTTGAATACGCGCGCGAGCTGATCCATTGCAATAGAACAAATTCTCAGTTGAAAGGCTACGTGCGAGTGGTTTTTAGTGGTTCGGACGTAGCCTTTCGATTGAGAATCTGATCTATGGAATGGAAGCTCGCGCACGTATTCCAACGCGATGCTTGCTCCGAGGTGAACGCCCTGTACACCTGCATGTGTACGATTCTAATTCTGAGTGGAACAGCGCGACTTTCACCGTTCAAAAGAGGTCGTGGCAAATTGTTTCTATTCATACACATAGATTCTTGACTTCCGCCTGCTCTAGTTGCTTATAATGAGTGTATTGATGTGCAACATAGGCGTGTGCGGCAACCGACTGATGGTTTCGTTGATAGAATTTAAAGCTCAAAAATAAAAATCAAAAATATTAGGTTGTAAAATAAGTTTCCGCTGTCTGAAATTTTCGATGAAAAAATTTTATAGTAAATCAGATAACAACAGATACCAATCGATGTATGGACCACAACAGTCGTTAGACTTTTGTCCTTTTTTTTCAGCGGGAGGTCGACTGCTACAGAAATCCATGGACTACGAGGCAAGAAACTTAGTGGGGCAGTGCTAGAGGTCACCTACTTTGGCAAATCAGTTCTCGCTCAGTAGAAATTCTTGTGACCTGATAACCGGCGCATGGTTAGAGCAAGATTTATGCTACATAATGCGCTATTGAGAATTCCTCTGCGAACTCTTCTCCTTTCCGGAGAGTTCGGCCAACAAAATTAATGCCCCACTCGCGGAATGGCAAAATGGTATGATTTCCAAGAGAGTTGGAACTTGCCCCAAAATTCTACCGGTTAGTTTACGCGAACTGTATGTAGTGTTTGTAGCCACTGTGGAAGAAATCTCAAATTAATTCGCTTCAACTCCAGAGAGAAGGACGGCATAATCAAAGCCTGAAACTGCTCAACAATAGAATGGGGAAAAATACCAGGGAGAATAAGAATGGCCTCGAAATTGCTCCACCCAAATTTGGTTACTCTCATGCAACGTTAAGGCAAAATTATTATTCGTGCAAGTGCAGTTATCAAAATTGCATTCTTTAAGGGTTCACTCCGAAGTTAATTACATTTCCAAATAAGACGCAAAAATAGGTCCTACATCATAGAATGTTCGCGGGATCATGCGCTTCAAAACAGTATTTAGACATGCGGGAAATCTTATCGGCATTCATTTATTAGAAGCCTTTGAAAATGCCTATGCGAAAACAGCGGGAACTTACGTTACAACCCAGTAGAAAGGTGAAAAATTAATTTCAAACATCAGTTGAATTCAAAAAATTATATATCTACTGGATGTTTTGGAAATCGTTGGATTACAATAACTGAAAACTAAAAAACTTAAATGTTCTGAGGGAGGGGTCGCATTATCCCCGTGTACAAGTGAGGGAGTCATCTTGGGGTCGAATTTTTACCAACACCACGCTTGACCCTGGCTAAATTGCATACAGTGTCGCTCACCATTGGACTTTCAGGCCGGAGAGCAATTGCTCTGGAACTACGGCAAGGATTACGATCGGAAGTCGTTACGAGAAAAGTGCATCTGTAATGAGTGCGACTCAGCACTTGCTGAAGGTTCATAACATCCACCTAAGCTCCCGAATGGATTGTGACTTCTCACTTTTTCAGAGTCCACTACTGAACTTCGAAGGACCTCACCTCAGATCGACGTGAAAGGGCCGTGGATAAACGAACCGTCTCTTTCGCAGGAGATGCATGGAAGAGGGGGAGTGCGACCGCCGCTACGTGTCGCAGAAGTGCTGCTGTCAGCAGCACACAAGGCAGACTCCGTCGGGTTTCTGTTGGAAGATATTAGTGGCGACGCCTTAGAAGCCTATGGGAGAAGTAGGACAACTGTTCTGGGCTCAGAGGTGGGCGACGCACCACGCACGGTACTCTATTAAAATTGTAACATTTCGTATATTTTTATCGCTGTTTTTAGGAACATTTCACTGCTGGCCTCGCTATCCCAGCGGAAGCAAATAACTTGTGCAAACTTTTCTGGGCTGGCCATACGGATGCCTTCCAGCATGGGAATCCTGCAATCATCATGCTAATGAAGACGAGGAAGGACTATCGCCCTTACATTGTCCTTCTTGGCCGTCACATTCCTGCAGATTCAGCTAAGCGATATGGTTGTTGCGTCGCCTATATCGGTTCGGAACAGAAAGTACTCGCCGTGGTAAGTTGTGCCATTAAGCTGAGTTTGATACCATTACCTTAGAAAATTCTGTTTAGGTACCGCAGACACGCTCCACTGGCGATCGACAAACGATAGAAGAGCAATTCAGCAATGGAACATTACTGAATTTCAGCGAGCTTTCACAAGAACCCTGGCAAAACATCCTGAACAACACTGACATCACATTGTCCCAGATTACGGATCTGTTACGCGGATACACATAAGGACGGAGAAATTAGGAAATGTCTGTTGTTTAGTGTTTTTTGTTCGAAACAATTTTTGCTGTTTGGTTTTTTTTCCTTGTTGATCTCTTTGCAATTGGTACGTCCGAGAACTGTGGCAGATATATATGATTTACTGGTTCTTTTTCAAGGCACTGTAAGTAGTTGTTGAGAAACTATATATATATATATATATATATATATATATATATATATATATATATATATATGTATATATATATGTGATTTATTGGTTTTCCTTTAAGGCACTGTAAATAGTTTTTGAGAAATTTATGTTCATAACATTTATCAGGAATCTACTCAGGACATTGATAAATAATTTGAATTCCAAATTCCAACAATGCTGGAAATATTGATAGCTAAATGTGGTCTGTAACACGACTGTTTATGGCAGAATGATACTGCCCTATCTCAGACAATTCTGCCGTCGAACAGGAACCCCACCGCTCCGCCCACTTTTTAAATCGGGGGGACGTGTATCGACGTTCTGGTTTAGCAGAACGTCCTGCTTATGCACCACGACGTGCTGCTGTCCACCGGAATCCTCCAGACGTGCTGCTGTCCGCCGGGACCGTGATAACACGTGTATATGTAATTGATCAACAGTTTCATCGTCTCCCTCACCTTCACTTTCATCCTAACATAACATCCTGGGAGCGCGGGTGAGTGTTCGTGAGTTCTCATTATAGGGCACCTAGGCAATGTGTCAGTTCATGATCGGTACAATTAATTTCGTATATTCGTGGGGTTAGACTATAGGTAGAAAAGGGGTCCACCCCCAGGCACAACTGGGGGTGGACCCCTTTTCTACCTGCAGTCCACCCCCACGAATGTCTGAGATATTGGCCTGAGCCCGGAGAAATGAATGTTCATAACATCTAACAAGAGGGATACTTCCTCATGGTATCTTTTTCTAGCCGGATACCCACCTCAACATTCTCCCCCCCCCCCCCACCCCCTCTAACCCATGTAATGCAACCTCTGTTTTGATAATTTACCATCACATGTTTGACCCCGACAGAAGTTTTTAAAAGATCACATAGTTTTTCAAGAGGACAATGTTTTCTTGGTTCTCTTCCACATAGGAATCGTGCCTCGCCACTCTCACTGCTATGGAAATTGCAGTATAATTCATTAGCATAATACAGTTTACACGTGTTAATCGTTCTATATATTTACATTTCATATTAGGTAATTGCTGAAATGTGGAAGACAGAAAAAAAACTTATCAACCACGCGAGTAGTGTGCAATTGAGTGAAATGAATCACAACAGAACATTATGGCAATCATAAGTCCCTCACGCCGCCATCCTGAACAATTTAAAAATATATGAAGGGAACGGAATGCCAACTACCAGACGAGTAAGTCACAAATGGGCGCAACATTTTGGATGACCATATATGTGCGGTCCAAAAATGTTATAGAGATCTTAGGGAAAAACGGGCGGAACAGAAGTGGGAGTGAATGTCTTGCTTGACCGAAAACAAACGTTTCAAAATAGGAGACTAGTTATAAACTGAAAGCTGCAGGACAGAAAAGGAGGAATGGAGGCACACTTCTGTCGAAGATAAATATATCGAACACCGGTACTCTGAAAGCGAACAGTCGGAGGCAGAACATATAGCTAGATTATGCTAGCTGGCAGAAGATCAAACGCATTCGTTGACCGCTTGGCCGGCGTGGCCACCGCAGGCGGGGCCCTCCGCAGCACCACCTCATCGCCTATGCAGGAGTAGTCACGGTTCGACAGCGATCCCATCATAGCACCCTGTAATAAAATTCCTCCCTTTTTGACTCTCCATCTCCATGCCAGAAAATGTGTGAGAGGTCTCCTACTTAATTCAATGATCACCTCGGTCAAAGGTGGAGAATGTGTTGAGTCACGCGTCAAAGGCGAGGGCATTCCGTAATTGGTGTCGAGACCTGCGGTGAGCAGCATATCCGCACACTCTTTGAACCCGCTATTGCGAGCGTGCCAAAGGCCTGATCGTCCTTGCTCGTCCAGCGCAAATATGTCAGCATTATTCTATAGGCAAACGATTTTTAATGATTCAACAAATGATGTGTCGCAAATCGCAAAATGGCGCATACAATCGTATAAATACACATCAAAATATTTCAGAGAACAGAGAGACCGGAGGAATTGAGTATCAACCCTCACCCATAACAACAGCTGCAGAATAGCAAGACTTCCGATGCTGCACGCCAGATGTAATGGCGATCGACGGTCTCGAGTACCAGAAACGGTCGCGTTCACGTCCTCGGGGGATGCTCTGGCCAACAGCAGCGAAACTTCGGCAACATCACGCGCAATGACAGCGGCAACGAGTTGTGAGCCGACAGTAGCATCGACTCTCAACGATGGTAAGAACCGCTTCGCTTCGTATTTGTCGCGAATCCACGCTTCCTTAACTTCGCTAAAAAGAACAGTTTAGTTCTATGACTAAAACGAGGGGACAAAGGATAAAGGATCGTCTGTAGACAAAAACAGAAGAATCGACCCGTTGAGGATGAAACAACGATAGTAATGAATACATTGTGAGTTTCAAACGATCCTTACATTTCCTTCACACAAAATGGTAGTACTAGCAAAAAGGTCAGTACTAATCTGACCATAATTTCGTAAAGAAGAAGTCAAAAGAAAAATGCAAGAAACCCACAGCGGACTATCCGGTTGTGGACGACGATCTGGAGGAGCGTGGTGCTCCCATAACCGATTAGCAGCGGTGTTACCGATAGCCTGCATCACTGCCAAGAATTCGACCGGCCACGTATCCAAGTCAAGGGATCGAACTCTGAAGGGAGTTATTTGGTGTAAGCACAGGTGCGTGGGAATGAACGAACTGAAGTTTTCAGAAAATTTTCCTGTTTTGGTTACCAAATCATACATTGCAAGGCAACGCAGATCTGCCATGCACATTACTGTTGTCACTGGACACAATGATTGGAAGACGTTTCCATTATCGAAGAATAACAAAGATACAGAGCAGTGGTAGTTCCTTCACGAATAAATAAAAGTGCAGTTTTGCACGAAAATAAGCACAGATCTATGCTCTTTGTCGTTAATACATCTTCGGTGTTCTCGTGCTTTTCAATCAACTGAGTTTTTTCAGATAATCTACATAGGAACAGTGCAAAATCAAAAATACAAAGAATGACGAAGTGAGAGTGCTTCTACTTTGAAAACGAAACCTTGGATAGCTCAGATTTTGAGCCTTTTCATGTCCTATAAGAATACTACAAGAACGGTTCAAACAAGAGCTGCGAAAACAAAGTGGATATACATTTATGAAGGTTACTACATCCCAGAAGAAGAAAACAGAGAACTAGAGGGAAGCGGGATTACAAAAATGGCAGTAAGAATCGTAATAACAAATTAAGTACCTGGATATATGTGATCCAAGATTACGATGCGTACCAGAGCATTCAATGCAGATCAAAATCCCTAGGTTCAAACTGGCCCAATCAGGGGCAATCTGGCTACAGTCAGCGCAGCGATCATTCCCAGGTAACTGGCGCAAAGCCAAGACCTAAAAACAAAACTAGAACCGCTGCAAGTTGATGGCATGCCCAAGGGATTACCTCTTCTCTATCTCCTCTTGCACGTGTGCTAGGCTTGCTCATTTGATTTTGTAGTGCTTTCTCTATCTGTTCCTCAATCGCTGCGACCCAAGCATCTCGTTCCTCAGCCGCAACACAGAACTCCCACCGTTTCTGGTCCGATGTTATGATCTAGAAGTGTTAAACAGGTAAAACACTCGTTAGAAAGACTGATCCCAAAGTTGGATAAGTCTGATAAGGTCTGATTCGTAAGAGAGCCTCAATTGCCTGTATTCCAAACATTATATGAACTTATAGTTCCGAAAGATGCTTCCAAAAATCTCCGGAACAATTGCCATTGTTCTTTTCTGCCTTCGTTTTGAAGGGTTGCAATGTGCCTTTGGCACTTTGTAGTGAAAATAAATAAATAAATAAATAAATAAATAAATAAATAACAACGGCTTAAAGAAGCAAGTGGACCATACATGGTGTATAGTACAGGGTGGTCCAGAATTACGGAGACAAGTGTGCAATGTGCGTTTTTCGGCTTATTTCAAGTTTTGCATTCAATCTTCTGGAGTTCTCTGTTCTACCCTGAAGCTTCTATGAAAGTAATACCGAATACTACGAATTTGAAGAACACTAGGCCGTCAGTCAAGCCTAGTTCTATCACTCAATTATATTTTTGTGTAGTCTAGGCGCGCATGTTATGCTAACGTGTAAACTTTTGCGAAAGGGACATTTATTAGTACATCGAAAAGCACAAGGAGTGGGATACAGAAAACATTAAAGTTATCGTGAAAGACCTCTTATCTTGGATATGAGATCCAAGATTTCGTGCGGATACGCCAAAATCTGACGCCGGTTGAGCGCTTTTTTCAAAACCAGTTTCCATAATTAACTGTATAATGTGGGAAACACTTCTTGGAACTTCGCGACTGAAAGTTTGTGAGCCTCACAAGTTCTATTCCACTACCTAAATATTGGAAAAGGAACCGGAAACAGCTTAAACCGGCGTCTTTGCCTTGTTCTTGCACTGCAAGTCATGTCCGCTTCCTCACAACTACTATTCTCAGTATTTATTCGTTATGGTATTAATTTAAAGACAAAAACGAATTTTGTTTTCATAAAACAGTTTGCTCCTCAGAGCAAACGCCTCTAGAAGCGTGGAATTATCTTGGGAGAGACTATCTCCGCGCCACTGTAGGCGCCTACTCCGATTTCTTCGGCCCTTTTCTCTGATGATAGCAGAATTCATGAAATTTATAGGTCGATTCTGTTCATGTGTGAGTGAAAAACACCACAATGGAAACGAATTCGCCAACTCTCTTTCCAACGTTAGTTATGAATCTTTGATGAGTCTCCGTAATTTTGGACAACCCTGTAAGAACCAAAGCAGCTGTCTTCTAAAATACTGAGTAGACATTACCAGTGTGCATCACTATGACAAACGTTAAAATAAGAGGACCAACCTCAAAGCACTCGTCGTCTTCATCTGTGGCTTTTCCAGCGGATCCGAGCCTTCTATTCCCCCCTCTCCTTTTCTTCTGACCTACCACAGTCTGGGGGGTGAGCTGCATAGCGGGCGAAGCTTCTTTAGCATCATCACTTCCACCTCCGGAAGTGCCCTCTCCAGACCCACCTCCTAAGAAGAAGCATTTATACAACGGAAAAGGAAAAGATAATGATAGCGTCGACATCTGTACATAGATGAAGAAAACAAAATACAAATACATCATCCCGTTCCAGAGGGGAATAACAAAAACTACTAGTCAAAATACCTGCATCGCTTCTTCTCGGCTCGTAAGGTCGCAACGCAACTGAGCTCACTGAATTTGTTGTGCTGTTTTCCTCGAACTGGCTCGTCGCCATACCACGCTGAGTGTTCCGCGGACGTTGTCGACCGGCTATACGCACAGTAGCCAAACCAAGGAACACCTGCAGACGAAGTGGAGTGATCACAGCAAGTCAATGTTGAATCAGTGTATTTTGTGCGTAGGTTCACAGCTTACTTCTTTTCCATGACTTGGCTTGTCACGGTAGTCCTTCTGAGTATGATGATATGTCAACCTCCCATCTCCATACAAGCAAACATACTTTTTCTTCCATTCCCTGAAAAGTGCACCTTTTGTACCAATTCTACATTAATGGATGTATAGAATTGCAGAAATTCGAAAATTTTGTGAAAATCGCGGGGTCCGATAGCATTAGACAGACCATACGAATCCTTAACAAATTGTTTTCTAATGGAGAGTTAGCGCAGGAATATAAGAAATGTGGAGGAATATAATTCTGCGTTTTAAATTCGATCAAATTTTCATCTCACTTGAGTGACATTAAATGAAACTGAAAGAAAATAAAAGAAGTATAATTGTATTCAAACTACGCTACAGAATCCGTTATTCATAGACCCAATTCCCAAAATGTTAAATATAATCATTCAAATATAATACATCTCGACTGCAATCGAATAAATGAATAAAACAAAATAGAATGAAATAAAACTAAATAAATTCTCCAAACTATCTACATAAGATTCCGTCTGTGTCATATCAACACTGCTTTCGTTACGTTTTCTGATCCGCATCTAGATTATTATTCGGGAGAATGAAGATCTACCGCATAGAAGAAGATGAAAACTCGCACTACTTAAAGGAACACGTTTTCAAAGTATGAAAGAACATGAGAATATATGAGCTAGAAGCTACAAATCCTTCAACACTGTTTACGTATTAAGAATGGCCTTTGTGCCGTTCAACTAACACTGGTAACTGACCCGATAATTCACAACACTTCTGCTGTATTAGGGGGCAACTGTTTTGCCAGGCAAGGGACCTCTCATTGCGAAGATCGCATTTATTATCAAATCCGTCAAAAACAGTAAAATGAGAAGAAAGAACCGTAGAGCATAACTCATCGGTAGACAAAAAATATCATACCGATTCAAAGCTCCTTTAGTGCTTCTTTTGTGCATTGTACCTTCCTTGATTGGAATCTCTCGCCCTCCACCAAGATTCATGTTCTGTACTTTGTTTTTTTCCTCGCTATCCTTCGGGCGTTGCTGAAATTCAGAAGATCATACTAAAACGTAGATGCTTCGCTAGATGCTAGTAAATGATTTCGCTCACGAAAATATTTGATATTCTTCTGTTTTTCCGCTGGGTGGTAGGTGTAGATGACGGGGTAGGTAAGTGTGAGGTAGAAGCACTAGCAAGCGAGTGTGCATCAAGACCACAGCCTATTTGTCCCAAATCACTTCCAGGATCGAGCAGAGCAGCAGATGAACGCGTATGAATGCCTAAAAAATCAGTTACAAACGATAGGACACAAACAAGGTAGAGACGTTAGTGGAAATAAGGTGAAATACTCTTCAAGTGAATTGAAGAGGAAGCGATAAATGCATTTTCCTGGGATGGCGAAAAACTTGGCAATTTTCTCTGAACAACTCATTTGTTTCCGATATTCTCCTCGCGCAATGCTTGATTACGCAAGTAGTGGAATAGTTATACTCAGCCATCTACTCAGCTTTTTGGTGCTCTCAAAGAGCACCAAAAAGCTGAGTAGATGGCTGAGAATAACTCTGTGCAAAATGTGGAACGCGCATGATCTCGCTGACTGCAGAAAAGATCCAGCTTTTCAGCTGTGGGCACATACACAGAGCAACTCCCGACGTATCTTAGATGTGAAAAATCCTCTCCATGGTAAGTAATTCGCCAACATCAATGACCTCAAATCGAGACTCGAGCCAGTTTTTCTCGTGGTGGCGGCCGTAGTTAGTTAGGAAGAAATCCAACCGCTGTCAGACCACGGGATCAATTGATTGACCGATGCTGTGGCAATACTGGATCTCTGTTGAAATTAATGTTATGGTGTATTCAGGTCCCCCCACCCCCGCCCTAATCCAACACTACACAATAATAACATAGTTTTGAGCATCACGTCACAAGTCACGAAAGTGCTAACCGCTGTGAGTACTTTCGAATGATGGCACAGGTCATGGCAGCTCAGACATTGTGTTCACGTTACTTCCTATACCATATCCCAAAAAAGGACCGATTGGAAATGAAGCGGCGGCAATCTAAGTTACAAAAAATAAAAACTAATACTGAAGAATTACAACGATATCGCATAGGAATCAATACCTTCTGTTTTAGGTGAGAATTGGTCAATAGCACTGATAGAGCCGCACGAAAAGATGAGTCGAGAAAGCAAAAACTAATAAACATTGCCAATTACGATATTCGCCAAACGGGTGCAACAAGAAGGAAAGTGGTGTACACAGAGGTAGTTTCTACTTTACAAATCTATTAACGCATAAGAACCCACAGCAACGAAACAGCTTGGCAGGATTAGGGTGAGAATAGCTTCGGAATAAGTATGGAAGCTGCTGCGAAGATGGTGGTCACGTTGTGCAGGCGGCTGGGATGTTCTGGTTTTCCAGCACCTTCTCCACTACAACAATTGCCTGTACGACGTTAATCGAATGTCATGAGTGAGCGCGCAGAGGTGGAGTGGACCCTTCAGTTGCAGACCACGAGACCTTTTGATAGTTAGGCCGCGACTCTTAACTTCGTGAAGGAGACGTCGACACTAAAACGGGTCACAAACTAACTTCGAAGTGTTTTTGATTATAATTTTTGAGTTTGCAAACGCAGTCTTTTTACTTCCATGTCTTCACTTGCTGAATACTGATTAAGAAACTCGGAGATCTTCAATCTCCCTTAATTCCCCGACAATGTGGGTTTTCTCCTCTTTTCGAAGTAGTCGCCGATGTCAGCGGCGACTCCACCCCTTCGCAACTCAGCTATCACGAAGGCGATCAGGTCTTGTAAGGGGGCAACTTCTTCTATTGTAGAGCAACAGGGAAATCTACACTACGGAGTCAGCATCAACCAAATCAGTAGCTATTTTACAGAAAATTCTGAATGATCAACAAAAATCAACGTTGAGACCAAAACTAACCATTGCTCATGTTCTTTTGACTGTTCGAAGGGGAAACTCCTCGGCAATCCAGTTGACTGGCGCGACTTCCAAATTGCGCTTGCGCGGACATCCCAGGTGGCACAACAAAAGCAGACATCGCACGCTCACCGCAGCGTTGCGCTGCAAAATGAACAAGAATACATGACTTGTAGAACCTAAACCCAACCCAATGCTTGATTTGTAAAACTTAATTCCAACCCATAGTAGGGAAATACATCACTGTCGCGCAAAACAGTGCGGGTCCAAGGGGCAGAAGTCCGTATTCTTATCAGTTCTTTTTACATCTACTCCTTCAGTAATTCTTCACGGATTGTAGCTAGAGCGAATAGTCGAAATATTTTGCTGCGATAGAAACAGCAAGAATTTTGACAAACTACAGTCTTTAGGATACAGATGAAGATCGAAACAACCAAATTTTGGAATTCAAAACACTAAGACAATCGAGGTATGCCTGGGAGAGGAAAACGGCACACTATTATAGCATAAACAACAAACAATCACTCAATGAACAAGCAAAACTCCCTAATCCCTCATAAACAGTCAATAAGGAAAATTACACCTAATTCGAGGCCCATCACGGCACAGCCGGTATGAACGAAGACTGCGCGTGATGACGGCTTACAAAGAAATAACACCCGTAACTTCTTTCGTATGAAGTAGCATGACCCTTGCTAACAGACTCCGTTTTGATGTTAGCTCTTAGAAAGCATAGGTTTTTCAGTGGAGGAATAGCTAATTGTTAGGAAGTGCGTAAGAAATGACCTCCTTTCCCAAACTAAACTTTTGCCAACGTGGCCTCAAAACAGTGGCTTAAATTTCACATACTCAAACGACGTTTACATCACTAATATTTTCAAATCAATCGAGATGAGCAGTACAGTCTAATGAAGTAGCATGACCTGGACCACAAGGCTAAACTTGTGGTGAAGCTCTTCCGCAACGCTTCTCCTCCGTCCATATTTTTATCATTGCCTGCGTAAAATGTTTTCGATCTGCAGTGGCGTGCCGGAGCACCGCTCACCCTTCATCCATATCGTTATCATTGTCTGCGTATCATAACCATATCATAGCGAAACATCACCTCTAGCTATCAGCGACGTGTCTGGCTCACTAGACATAACGATAGAGAAGGAGGGATTAGCGGTGCAGATGCATGTCATCCCCGATCGAACAGATCATATAATATCAAACCATCATCTCCAGATATCCCCAACATGTCAATTCATAACAGGCTAAAGATAACATTATAGAAGGGGGGTAAAGGTTGCAGACTAGGGCTGTGCGTTGGGAAAATTGCAGATTTCGTTAATTCAATAATTTGTTACGTTAGGCCAATTAGTTCCTCACGTTAGTAATGCACAGCCCTGTTGCAGACACGCCAAATGAAATCTGAGTCTGTACAGTTCATCCGAAACGAGGTGGCCAATAACGCGGCCGGGGATCCAGAGGAGGCGCAGGCGACTTTGAAGCGCACGCCGATTCCATCAGCTATTATCTTTGTTCTATTAGCAGTTATCTCAGTTGCTTCTCAACGGCTGCTTGGTGCGCGTCTTTGCTATAAACCTGCTTGCTGTTCTCCTCCTAAATATGCTATGAATTCTATTGTAGGCTTGAAGAAGGCGTTACCACGCCGAAAGCTAGCCAAATAAAGTGGACCTAATCGTAGAGTCTCAACTCTGGAAATATACTGAAATATTATCTTTGTATTAGATTGTTTTCTTAACATTTACGCCCTTTCTACCGCTTCACCACCTTTACTCTAATTTCCGCTCCATTTGGTGAGTTGCTTCACCAGTTTTATTCCAAACAGCTAATCGACAGCCTCGCCGCAGCCGTGCTGCCACGAGGTTTCCCGACCGCTTCAGCGTCCCCGTCGTTTCGAATGGGGTGGGCATGTTATACACCAAAGGATCTCTAGAATCATATAAATTAGCATCCATAACGTTGATTCATCCTTAGCACCAGGCTCTTAAATGCCACTTTTTTCATGGAATCGCGACGAGTTTCTCCTGCTACTGCAGTAAAAATCACATGTATGTGAAAGAAAACGTTTTATGTCTGATGACCCGTCTAGACATTCAATTTGAACACTGAGGGATACTAACTATTGCTAAATTTCGTGTACCAACAGCGACGCTAGCTTTCAGAAAGAAGGCGTAAACGCAGGGATAAGCGGAATCCCAAATTCCAAAAGATTTGGAAGGATGTTCATCACATGAGTAGCCGATGTTCCTGTGCAGAACTTCAACAGATAGCCATCATTGTCTGCACATTTTACTTCAGCTAAGAGTGACGTTTTTCTATGCATTGCCTATTTCCCACAAGTACTGACGTCGTCCATACTGTCACATGAGTACAGGGTAACAACACTCCTTAACCCGATCATCCACATGCACATTTTTCTTGCAGCACTTTTGGAAATACATTCGTGCTGTGTTATTGACTGTGGTCCTGCTGTTTAGGCTGGCCAGTATTCCAAGTTCACATCATCACATCAAGAAAATCACTTTTTGCATCCAGAATAGGTTTACTACTAACAAAGTAAACAGCGCACACTTAATCCAGAACCAGGAAGCTTCTAGGTGTTTCAGTGTAGAAGTTGCATAGAGCGCTGCGCATGTCTTTAAGAAACAACTATTTGTAGTTGCGTGCATTCCTTTTTTTCTTAGTAAGCACTTATATTGTATTCATTTTTCAATTCTAAATTGTGGCCACTATTTACGACCATCACTGGATAAAGCATTCAGGAAAAAAAAAACGCTCGCCCACTCAACAATACAACAATAGTTCGCATTACACTTCAGTGTTCTTAGACACTACATATTGGGCAATCTCTACTTCCGGACTTCCCACTTCAGGTTGATTTGGTGCTTTCTGTTTTTGACTTCAAGCTTCCAAAATTTGAAATCTGACCTCCGCTTATCCCTGATTATATCTAACTCATGGAGCTGGTATTCGTTCGAAAAGAAAAAATACCAACCAAAAAACGTGAAAAGATTCTATCAGGTTGGTGCGAAATTACTTGCCGAAACGAACACTACAGCTCAAAGTGTTATAACTTGACTGACATAATGTTCTTCATCAGTTTAATTTAATCCTTTCTATTCGATGAATTCTCCCTGACAATCTAGTGAAAATGCTATGTACAGTGAAAACTGAGATCGCAACATTCTACGAACTTTTAGAAATCGATTTCGGCATGCTCTAGACCAGCAATCTGCTGCTGTCGCAGGCTTGCACCTGGGACTCGGAAAAAGTGATATTTAGCAAGGGAAAGGTCTGGGGAATTAGGAGAATGAATGAGGACCGAGATGATTTACCGCGCCAGTTTTTGCCGATTGAGTTCTTAAGTGAGAGGCTTAGCGCTACCCTGGAGCAAGGGGAAACCAGATTCTGTTCACCAGTGCCAACCACATCTGCAGCGGATGTTCGGAAAGCAATTCGAAATTACAATACTAGGACCCTGCTGTGAATGCACGACTTGGTTGGAGGAAGCTGTAGTGGATCACACCCTTACAGCATCACCAAATTTATGACACAACATCCCTAAAGAGAAGATCCGGTTTAGGAAAACTTAGAAACTGAGAAAAGCAGTGAGAAAAAGAAAATCTCCAACCATACCCATTCTTTTCATCGTACAGAAACCGAGCCCCATCTACAGTAATCACATGGTCTAGAAGTGAGTCGTTCTCGGACAAAAAATTTAAGTCAGAAAAGACGTCACACAGGTAAGACGCTGGTTATCAGTCAGATGGTGCAGTGTTCATTTCCGCACCTTTCTTACCCTGTTGATTGAAGTCAGGTGCTTTGAAACTGTACTATAATGAGCGTACATCCCTGCAATCATCGTCCGGATGATAACATCCGGCTTAGGTTTCACGGCTGTCCTCAATGCCTAACCGTCTATCGAAATCCCGCGACTATGAGCATGGTAGCATTAGAGTTTAAAACTGCAGGAAGCAAACTTCGCGAACTTCTAAATCACTGCCCATTGGAAGGCGATTCCAAGACAGAACAAATGCAAGATAACCGACACCTTTTCGGAATGATCGAGTTCGAAGTCATTAACCACGTTCACCCAAGAATCGCGTCGGCTCATCATTTGTTAGTGACTCTACGAAAAGGAACATAAAAGAGCTAGCCAGAATATCCAAGCGGCTTTTGAAGAAGAACGAAAAGCCTTTTCAGATGGTCACTCATATTGTCTTGAAATTGCCCAAATTTCACAGAAGAGAGAAGTTTACTTGTGCGTAACCCAAACTGGCAATTAATTTCGCACAAACTTGATATCATACCACAAGGTGAGCTGAAAGGATGACCAAACTAGGAGGATGATTTACCAAAGTGCTGCCAATAGAAAAGTACTATGTTAATCTCAAATCCGTTTTCTCGTTGGTGCAGCAGAGGCCAAAAATTTGGAGCTAAGCTAACGAATTGTGCGGAATTTCTGAAGGTTCCCACGATGGTAGCTAAACTATGACGTGGAGAAATGTGAGCTCAACAGAAAGGACTCACGTCGCGGCCGCTAAACGAGATCAAATATTAGCAAACGTGTTGAAATCATTCTGGTTCTAAGCTATTAATCTCCTTTAAAAAAACGTATGGAGAATAAGATGAGTAACCTCGCGATTGGCTCAAAAGCTGGTGCGCAGCCACTTAACCCACTTCTTCCTTGGTTCTACCACAGCTCTAGCTCCAGCAATTCTCTGTAAAACGGCTTACTTCCTGTGTCGTCTTTTCAACAAAACCTAGGGGAAATGACAGGACAAGGTGCTGATGCCGACAGAGAGTTCCGCTATGGTATGTTTGCGCCTCGGCTGCACCATAAAGAAAGAGATTTCTAAAGATCCAACTAGACGTTAGCAGTTTCTACGATGCAAAGTTGTGATCCACACGTGAAGTTGTATCGGCTTCGGTGTCGTAGCCATCGCCAGACACCAATTCGTGAAAATATTAGGACAAACTTTCCGTCACACATGGAGATCCAGGCTATGCACAGATTTGATGGACATGGTAGAATACACAGAGTTTCCGCAGCATTTGAATACTGTGTACTCCTGCATATTATTACCATAGTAGTATTGTATATTGCACCTACTATTACTTTACGAATAATAAGTTCTAACATTTTAACATTGTTTTGTTAGTCATCATTAAATAAAATACTACTTATTTACAATTATTAAAAATGTTATTCCACTTCATATTTTACATCCGCAGCTATTATAAAAAGGTACATCTGCAATGTCAACTTGAGTACGACCCAGACCAAATGCGCACGAATTTTCCAAGCGTGCAGAGAAAGAAAATGCACACACAAGAAAGTGAGAATGGAAAGAAATTCTTCTTTGCAACAAGCGAAATTGTTTCTCGTGCTCAAATTACTGTTCTGTTCCTTTAATTGCTTTAGGTAGTTCTCCGAAACCTTGAGCTGTTCACTGTTTTGTTTTGATACTTTTTAAATTTTTATATAAATACTTTTCATATGATAATTTTGCCCTATTCTGTTCTATGAAGCAGTTCTATAGAGACAGTTTACACCGAATATAACTGGAAACGTAATGCGAGGAGGTTGCGCGAATCAGTCTTCCTATGCAGGACATCAAAAGAAGCAAAAAAATACAAACACCAACCAACAACTGCTCCAGCGCTCTCACGTTGGTGCACCTGACTTTTTCGTGATCCTCCTACAAATTGCTCAGCCAAAGGCGCGGAAGAAATCGAACGTTGATGGTAGGAAGCTTTCTGAGCTGGAATTGAGCCGTACAGCACGTTCTGCATGAAACGGGACTCCTGAAAACAAAGGATCCGAGTGGTATTTTGCAACACAGACAGCCAAGGCTCGTGCCACACATAGTGAGCACAACTAGACCTGATAGTCTCGTTTATCCTGAGCAGCCGGAGTGGTTGGCGTTGGTGTACGCGTGCTGCCACTGAAGGAAGCTCGAATCCGTTGCTGGAGGATTTTACAGCATGCTGCAAACAAATAATAAGAGGTGCTTAATAAAGAAATCCATTTGAAAGAAAACCAAGCAAGAATTTGTTCGTTTTCCGTAGGGGGAGATCAGGACGGAAGTGAGAATAACACGTCTCTCAGCGATCAATAGAGAAAGCAGGAAACGATGACAACGGCGCGAAACTGTGTTTGCACTTCAGAACTTCGACTGCTGTGAAAAACGCCTACTGTCAAATATAGCGCACCGATAATAAGGACTAGCACTTTGGCGACTCTTCCTCTTTCGTTAATTCCTAAGAAAAGAAACATGAGGATTGAAGGGAGAGTGTTGTGCGCAGCATTTGCGAGAAGCCGGTCTCTGCTCAACATTCCGCTGTATTTTCCCAGTCATCAGAACGAGTTCTCATAGTATGAATCAATTTTTGTTGCACAGCGCAAATAGCACCAATTGATAATCCGCATCTCAATTTTCTCTACCAAGATTGCGCACCAATTTTTGCTTTCGAGGCTCAGTAAGAACACAAATAATTTCATCCAAAACTCATCACTAAACCTGTTTCCCGTTTGAGAAACGATGGTACAATTATTGTCACTCTTTGTAAGTATCGACAAGAACTGAAATCAGCTAGTTACATGTTTTGAAACGAGAGAACATTGTACGACAAGATGTACAGTGGTTGAAGGGTGATTGTTGGTGCGAAGCATGCAAAGAGCATCGGCCGCAAATTTTCGAGCACCACTCCTTCAACAAACACTAAATATAGCTACGGGGCTGCGGAAAGAAACCAAACTACAACTACAACACATAGACTAAAAACAACTTGGGATTCAACCGATGTAGAGTTGATGAATTCGAATGACTGCATGCAGGACATAAACGGACACAGAGGACTATTCGCGCACTAAAAGGTGCCACTCGGACAGGAATTTCAATTTCAACATTCTGCCCTCATTAAAGTTAGAGAAGTCAAAATCCACGACCCCCTCAACAAGCCAATGCTGCTCGCACTAACCATCATTGCGCTCGAATTGAGATGATCAAGACATAAAAAGTGTACAAAAAAGGGAGAGCCTTCGAGGAAATGTACACCTAGTGCGCAAGGCAAAACGTGCATAAATCCCTTGCTAAACAGATGAAGCTTCTGTAACCCAACGATCTTCTGTGAGACCCTCAGAATTTCCGTGGGTCGTTTCAACACGCTTCTAAACAGCGCGTTCAGTTGGACCAGAATATACCCAACGCTCATGTGTCAAGTATTTCTAGACAGCGAGTACGCAATAAAACATAATTTTGATTCACTGGTTGGGGAAGGGAAGACCGAGATTGCACAACGACAGTTGCAAACTGTAAGCGAAAACAATGCTTTGTTGGAAATGCAAGTCAAACAGAACATAAAACTGGAACTATCTAGGCGGACGTGAACACCCGCGCACGTTTGTATAAGCTAATCGACCAAAAGCAGGATCGCCGCGTGAGGTGATCTGCAAGCGATTCAAAACATCCGAATTGGGATCTAGCGCTGAAGGCAGCCTTATTGTTGGAATTGTTGCATCTGATTTATGTGAGATGATAATGTTGAAGGAGAGAGCGGATACAGCGCTAACAAGGCAACCTTAGTATAGGACGAGAGCGTAACATACCACAGTCAGAGTTTAACAGGAACCTGACTCAAGGCTTCGCAAAACTTCGAAACTTCGTAAAAGATAAGGTGAGCAGCGAGAACGTCGTCACTGCGACTTGGACATTGGTCGGATAACAACCCATTCCTTTGCAAATAAGAGCAAAGAACGGAGATGGAGCGGAATAATTTTTATGCTATCAATTTTAATTATTCTGACTGAAATGAGAATGGAACCAAAATTTGTTTTGCTGATTACAGTTGAAAAAGTAGTACCCACACCATCGTCGGTACTGAACGGATCCTGCTCAAACTTTGTAAAGAGATTACAGATACTGTTACTTCAAATGCCAAATTAAATTGGAATTGATTTTGGCAAGAGCTCGCGGGGCTAGCATGCGAGAATCCTGCAAACCGCACTTCTTAAAGCGCTTGTAAAATGACAGGTCCTGAAACATAGCTGCAAATGGCAATGTTCTATATAAATCTCAAGAGGAATTTGAATTGATTTTGGTGAGAGTTCGGGCAGAAAAAGTACCCACCACTACTCACAGCATCGTTGCCACTGAACGGATCCTATTTAAATTCCACCCACAGAATCCGTTTGCCAAAGCACACACACACACACACACACACACACACACACACACACACACACACACACACACACACACACACACACACACACACACACACACACACACACACACACACACACACACACACACACACACACACACACACACACACACACACACACACACACACACACACACACACACACACACACACACACACACACACACACACACACACACACACACACACACACACACACACACACACACACACACACACACACACACACACACACACACACACACACACACACACACACACACACACACACACACACACACACACACACACACACACACACACACACACACACACACACACACACACACACACACACACACACACACACACACACACACACACACACACACACACACACACACACACACACACACACACACACACACACACACACACACACACACACACACACACACACACACACACACACACACACACACACACACACACACACACACACACACACACACACACACACACACACACACACACACACACACACACACACACACACACACACACACACACACACACACACACACACACACACACACACACACACACACACACACACACACACACACACACACACACACACACACACACACACACACACACACACACACATCAAGACAAAAATGGAACTAATGCTATTGAGAGATGTTGCTCAAGCATTCTCTGAACCCTACATTTACCGTCAACACCAGCTAAAGGAATTTTCCCCGAACAACTCTTAAAATCAATTATCACCAATTATTTTAGCGGTTTGCTTGGAAAAAGGTCAACTCAAAACAACATTTGTGCGATGAACATTGAATTGTTATAATTCTTCAAATTTCCAGCTAAATTCGAAAAGATTTTGGAGGTTTTTGCTATTAGTTTGAAACAGCAAGATTTCCTGAATAAAGCAATGCAAATAAAAACGGAAATAATTGATTTTGTAAAAAGTTGTTCAAAGAAGTTGTGTCGAGCTTGTGCTGAGCACCGTTTCTTAACTAATTTTTTTTCGCTGTAACCAAATGAACGTGGCGATTTTGTTATCCATTGAAAGGAGCAGCCTCTCCTGAAGCTAAACGTGCTAACACAGATTAAAATGATTGATTTTTGGGATAGTTGTTGGACGAAAATTCTTTGGACCGGTTCAGAAAAATCCAAAGCAATATCACCTCTCGAAATCAATTAATTCCTTTTCCCTTTGAGGAAGAGTAGTATCAGAAATCCTACAACAAAGTTTGAGCAGGATTCGTTCAGTACCAATGATACTGTGGGTACCGTTAGGTACTTCTCATTCGTAATTTCTAAATTAAATTTTAATTCTATCCTCATTCTAGTCAATATAATAGAATCAGTGGAAGAAAAACTCTACGTTCAATATCCTTTATTTGTTCTAATATGGGGTGGATTGATATCCGACCAAAGTCCACGTCCCAACTACATACGAAGTCATTAGAAATGTTCTTCGCACAAACTTGTTTTAACTTGTTTGTTCACAGTGTGGGCTCCGTAGGTTTTCCTGCTGTGTCAAAAAGCAACAAGTAATTTTTTTTTCGCTCGAGCTAGGTTTGCGCCGTACTCTGATCACAATAGAACGAGCGATCATCAAACAAATGCCGATGTTCCCATATTTCTTCACAGTTTCGTAAGCTATCTAACGGAGCACGAAGTTCGTCACATTTTCAAGGATAACCCAATATAACTACCACATAGTGCAAAGAAGACAATAAGCGGTGCTGCGAAAGAAAAAAAAGATAGTAAAAACTCACCCCCTAATATTAACACCACTCACGTGGTGTGAAAGTTTAAAAAAAAAAACTGAATTCGCATCAGTAGAAAGAAAGCAAACATCACAGCAAAGGATAAAAATGTAGACATGCAATAGAAAATACGAACTTCCACTAGCTTTTGCAAAAATAAATCACTAAAAGTCACCAATGATCATTCAGGCATATTGAATTCTGATACACGGTATTTGCAATAGATGATTGTGGTCAACCTGCTACCAGCTATGAAGGGGTGCAGAGCGCAGATGTACATACATGATGGGCGCAGATACACATTTATTGGGTTGGGGAATAAGTTCGTTCGGTTTTTTTCCAACTTGTTTTTTCACGGCGACTTTAACTTTCCTTGACCTTTCCTTCCTCCAAGTCCGTGTCCATCTCCGCTTAGGCATTTCAAACCCCATGCTATAGTATACCAGGTGGACAGAACTAATCCGGACCCCCTCTGCTGGTACTGGCAGCCGAGGAGTCCCGCCAGACGTCCTACAGTTCAGATCCCCATAGCTGATAGGCGGAGCATACGGTTGTCGCTCACCGCAATTATATTTCGCCTAGTGGGCTACACCCGACCGGCAGTCATAGTCTATTTTGAAGCCCTTGATTTGCTCTTTCTGAATGTCGTAACCTCATTCCTGAATTCTCGTTTTACCTTGCTTTCTACCGCATGGATTGTGACCACCCAAGTCGACAAAATTGAACCTCCCCGCAACCGACAACCATTCGACTTCAATCGTGGATCAAATGTGGCTTAATTGGCTAGGGAAATCAATGGCGTTTGGAGAGGAATCTCTACTGATGAAAGGACAGCATAGAAGTGGTGAACCCACTTCAAACAGAGCAAATTTGGCTTTAAAGTTGTTTCTTGTTCTGGACGCCCAGTTTGTAGGAAATAAAGGCGATTATCCGCTAAGGTTGCTTCAGATGTAAGGAAGAACCACTACTGATGCTAACTCTCAACAATGTATAAGTTTAGCTAACGCATTCCGTGCAAAACCTCAAAATGCTGGATAAGTGGTGATCGGCCATATTGGGTATGCTCGACTCCCCTGTACAAATTTCACCAAAATGACAAGCAAAAATCTCAAATGTAGGGAATTTTCACCACTACCGACTCTTCTGGTCTAGTTCAGTCATTCATAGCTTATTTTGTTCGGTTCTCAATTAATTTGATAAATTTCATCCAAGAGTTGCGGTTGCGGGCTACAATTTTAGTCGTCTCAAACAAAGAAATTTTTCGTAGACTTGGAGCTGACAAGCAGCCTTGTGCCTGGCAGCATTAATAGAGGTGGAAATGCGCTACGCTACCCATTTAGTGTGGTTTACAATGATGGTGGAAAATGGTGGTTTCTATTCTCATGAAAAACCGAACGAACTTATTCCCCAACCCAATACTTAGGATTTATTCAGTTCATTACTTGAGTAGTAGCGACAGAACGTTTCTCAAAACTTCTGCCCTATTTTTTCGTGATGGTTGCTTACATGTAGTGTCAAAAAACTGGGAGCTCCATTTCATACACATTTGTATGTTTCTGAAGTGTTTTAAACTAATGCCTGAACCTTTTCAATTATCAACTCTTGAACATCAGCAAAACTTGGTTTGAGCTTATTCCAATATCACACATTAAGCTAAAGTTGTGGTTGTCGGTGATGGCAACGCACTGTTTGCAACGCTGTGGAACGAATATATAACGAATAGCTACAATAGTTCGTACGTAGTTCTCCTGTCAGAACTGTTGTGGGGTCAATCTTCTCCGAAAGAACGCTAAAAGACGACTGGTCCTGCAGACTAAGGCGAGATGGATCTGCGCCAGTCTGCAGCACTTCTTACCTCCCACCTCGACAATACTGTCTAGAAGTCTTTAGAACGCAGTGCAAGGCACAATGTCATACACACTGGAACAATTTCTCATGCCAGACAAGCTGCTCTGCAGCAAAAAAGTAAGCTAAGTTTTGCTATCAACTGCGCCCATTTTGAATAACTCTGCCTCGAAGACATGATGGATAAGTTTATGTTTTTTGCTGCCTTTGCAAGTTACTGAATTTTGAAAGGTAGGGAGTACCATTTTAGATTGTTTTGCAAGATGTGTTTGAACGTTAAAAAGGCACAACAGTCAATTCAAGTAATCTCGCCGCGAGAAGTTCCGTCTAGTCCTTACAATTTGAAAACTCCGCAAGAGCTTTACCTCATTCCAGCACAGAACATTAACCCACGTCAGAAAGCATTACTTCAAATTACTGAACGGATGTATTCAAGAACTCGTATTCGCTTAGTCGAGTAGCGTCGGAAAAACTGAGAAAGCGAAAATCATGTGTAAACAATGCTTCTTAGAAGACCTTCAAGGTCACTATTAAAGGCAGTGTCCAATCTCAGGACCAAATTGGAGTTGAGTATCAGAAGATGCAATGGGCGACGCTGATTACAATAGTATAGGTATCTCAGCTCAAAAGTGCCGAAAACCCCCTTTTAAACCCTCTATTTTTGGAGGAAACGGCCACCCCGGCGCCTCGACATCTCGTACACGATGTTGCCTGCGATCGATCGATGCCCCCGCTGCAACTCCGTGCTGGCGTGCGGCGCCTTACATTCGACCACACAACTGCAACTCCGCCCAGGAGTTGCAGCGGGGCACCAACCGATGGCGGCGCGACTGCGTGTCCGAGGTGTCGATGCGCCATGGTGCCCGTTTCCTCCAAAAGACGTCTCAAAAGGGGGGTTCTCTGCAATTTTGAGTTGAAATACCTACAACATTGTTATCAGCGTCGCCCTGTGCATCTTCTGATACCCACTGGCCCAAATTTGTCCTGAGCTTGGACACTGCCTTTAAAAAATTACAGCTCATGCGACCCAGAATCTGGTTCAATAGCATGAAATTAGTTTTGTAATATAGTCCTCTTTACCCTACTCTGCACCTAAGAGGGCGAGATTTACCGTCTTTGAAAACGCGCTCCACATTCAATCCATACGTCGCACACGTTTCATAGTATGCGCAACGTTTCAAATGATTAGCCATCTGCTTCCCCTCCTCTTCGGTAATGACACGTGGATTCTTCTCCGATAAGGTGTCCTGAAATGCTCATAGGTTACTTACGGTTAATTCCAAGCCCAAGGGGAGCTAAAGCCACCTTAGTACCAACAAGTAAGACCGGCATGTCGGCCACGTTGCGAAACTTGTTCATATGACTATAGAAGTGTCGAACTCGTTCGAAGCTTTCTTGATTGTCAACGCTATACACGAAAATCACCGCATCTGCCCACAGCGAGAACTGAAAAGTCCAAAATAATGAGGAGGACAATCTTGCCCCTACAGTAAAAATTTTGGACCCCTTTACTGAACAACGACAAGAATATATGCACTGTATCAAATATCAGCGAGCGCCGGAGAGGAATACGTACGTGCAACACGCAGGATCAAGCAGTGCCAAGAACTCGCCAGCGTCAAGCGTATGATGGTAATTTACCAAGGGGGGGGAGGGTTGCTTGGGGGGGACATCGATAGTCGCAAGAGACGGAAGATAGGGAAGTTCCCTTTTTCGCGAGCAAGATCCAAATTCGGTTCCTCGCGAGAATGCCAGTTTTGCAAACATTCAACATGCTCTATTTTTTAGTACCACGAATAACAAGTGTAAAATCATCGGTGAACACTGTCTTCTCAAGCTTTGACGTTTTATTTGGCTTTAAATCGAAACCTAGGTTCCAATCCAACAAATATGCAGCTCAAAATGCAATACCATGGATGGTGTTCTAGAACTTTGGACATTACATGGTGCTCCAAACGTACGGAAGCGGTTCCCTAGAATCAAACTTTAGTTCGGTGGAACTTTTGTATGGCGATAGGATCATATGTTACGTGACCGCAAAATTTGTTAAATTCGAGGTATGCTGAAACTCAATAACTGTCAGAATCAGAAGGTAGTGTGAAAAACGACCCTATGCATAGGAAAGAGCAAACAGCTTCAGCACATTACAGTAGAGAAGGATTTTTTGCTGCAGGAGCAGCAAAAAATCTTCCTCTACTGTAATGTGCTGGAGCTGTTCCCTCCTACGGAGTGACTGTGCAGTTAGTTGCCTCAAAATAACACCACATTCTTGAACTTGCCAAAAAATTAGTTTCCATTCCATGGCGCTTTTTCGGCCTATATGTAGAAGTTGATAAAACCTTAAAAATTACTCTGAAAGAGGAAGTAAGGTTCCTTATGAAACTTCAGCTCTCAATGTTACCTGGGGCGAGTTTTATCCCGATGGTAAACTGTTGGTAAAAATGGAAGTTTTCCCATCTTTTTACCAACGAGATTCCAATCAAATGCAACCCTAATGAACTTAATTTCTCAAAATGAAAGGTAATGCACCAGAAAGCGCAAATGTTCTTCATATCAGGATAGCTTAAACCATTTTCCCAGGTCACATTCCAATCCTTTTTAAATTCGTGACAATCAACCAATACAGCTACAGACAATACATCTGCACGTGCGTGACTCTAACTCTGAGTGAAATAAAGCCACTCAAACTCGACTTTCGTCGTTTAAAAGAAGATTCTGACAATTTGTTTCCCTTCGTGCACGTGGACATTTGACGCCCAACTGCTCCAGATCCATTCCCGATGTTGCAAAAATTAGACCCCGGCGAAGATCGAATCCTGGACCTGTTCGGGCTTGAATACGACTCCTGCGTCACTCTAATTGCTCATAATAAGTGTGTGGAGTGTGCGACAGACACATATGTCACACATGACTGATTGTTCATCAAAATTTGAGAATCAAAAATAAAAATTAAAAATTGAAAGACGAAAAATTAATTCGAAAGATTAGTTGAATTAAAAAAAACTCTTAGATAACTAGAATAATAATAATTGAAAATGTAAAGAGAAACTAAATGTTCTGCGGGGATTGGGTCGCCTCCGGGTCGATTTTTTTACCGACATTATGCTTGACCCTGTTAGCGCTGTATAAAGAATGTACAAGAGCTTATATCAAAGTTCAACAGCGGTAGACGATGAGATGGGAGCGCACCTATAATTTAGTATTCACTTGCCCGAGGTTCGAAAAAGGCAGGATAGTTCCATAGTTTCATCAACAAAAAACGAAAATTGGTGAGAACGCAAACAAATTCCATACCAACCTGGACGTCGGGTGACGCACTACCTTCGTCGCGAATAAGCAGTAGGTGGCTGAGCCCGTCTATGAACACTTCTTTCTTGAAACGACCACCTGAAAGAATTCAATATTGCTAAATTGTTCAAGAGGATATGAAGAAGTTGACTGGACCCTCTCAAAGAGAAGTTTTATCTCAGCCCAATTTCGCAACTTTACACTTCGTTGCAGGGTCAATCGTACAATGCTAATTTACCAAGGGGGGGGGGGTCGCCAAGGGGCGACCTCCCCCCCTCTTCCACAATGGTCTTGTGGACTTCTTCCACAGCGCCTCCGAAAGCGCCTGCAGGTACACGACCATGCTGGCTTCGCTTGCAAAGGGGCCGCATCGGACTTGGACCGGGTCTGTTTTCCAGTTTAGTGTGCCTTCAAAAGAAATGCTAAGGGCTCCGCAGTGAAACGAGCTCAAGCTGGTGCGAAATGCTATTCTCACTCACCAAGACCAAAACGATGTCCACAGGAACGTAAAAATGGGTGGAGTTAATGCGATGCATCACTATGTGAAGCTGTGATAGATGTAACGATTTCAACTCCAATGTTCCACATTCTGAGTGTTTTTTACTACACACATATTCTTTTTCATTAATCAATTTGAATGGATTTTCTAGTTGCAAGTTCAGCACATTCCTTTTCTTGCCCTGTCATATTGCAGGGTGGAGTCAATGCCCTGCAGGTACCGTGGGTATCTCGTCCGTGCAATGTCACCACAGAATGACTACCTCGTTGCTCAAATAATATTGATTTTTCGGAGCCTATAATGAGTCATACAGCACCATATATTCAAACTAGGACTTTCAGAAATTTGGAAGGATCAGCTGCTGCCTGGCTGTACCTTGACAGATTAAAAACATTCATTAGGCATTATTACAGATGAAAGAAAGAAAATCGATAGAAACTGGGACGAAATACAAGTTTCAACTACTCGACTAAGAAGGGATCAATATTAAACACCAAATGCACTTGTGCTACAATTTCAGCTAGGCGGTAGCCTTGTAATAATTTGAATATAGTGACACAAAATAAGGTAGTTCAAGTGGACATAAAATATTGTGTCACCTCCAGAGAGAGGATGCATCAGTTACAATCAGGTGAATTATAATAAGTATGACAGTAACCTGAGACTAAAGCAAATTACTGACAAGCCTAATATTCACTCGAAGTATCTGATATATTATCGCAGAACTAATCTGTTTTCTCTGAAGTTTATTCACTTGCACATTAAACATCCACTTTTCGTCTGAATTAATTTTAAAAATCACTTACACAAATTAGATGGTTACTGGTATGCCTGTGCATCGCTGCAAATGAAAAAAGCGAAGTTCAAAAATCCTCGGATGATACAACATAAGGTTTGAGAGCTGTGAAAAGAAAGAAGTTCAAATGGTCGTTGAATGGGCTCAATCTAGACTAACACTGATTTTAAGATGATTTCTTGTGAAGCCGTGCATGCACGAAAAACCATACTACTGCTGGTAAATGCTAAGTTGTAAATGGCAGGGGTTAACCGGTTAGTGACAGATTTGATAAGGATGCGACTCAATGTGAGTGAAAAGAATGTCGTTGTCAATCGTCAACGACTTCTTTCTTCAAATTAGTGTTTTTTTAACCATTGTCTTGCCAGAATTCGGAAATTTCTCCCACAAATGTAAAAGAACGTGGGGATGTTGACGACTGTATTATGAATTGGAAGATCGTGTTAGAACGAATCAAACAAAGTACCGCATTCATTTTTCGTTAACCCACTGCAATCCGTAACAGTGCGCGAACTCGAAGATTATTCTGGAAAGTAGAAGAAAGTAGAGTAAATGACCACAATGAACATCAGTGGCTGGTCCTGCCAAAATTCTGAAACACCTAATTTCAACAAATGATGCTGTATGACTCATTATAAGCTCCGAAAAATCAATGTTACTTGAACAACGAGGTAGTGATTATATCTATTAGTCTGGCCCGAAAGTCTTGCACCTAATTTCATACTTTTTTCAAAGAATGTTAAGTTCAGTGTGAATAGATATCAATCAACAAAATAATTACCTTCATAGTCCGCGAGGTATGGCCAACGCTTCATTAGAGCATCAGCTCCAGAAGTCAAGAACTCTGGCAGCTGCGAGTCAAAGAAGCTTGAGATCTCACTTCTTCAGTTCTGCAGGTTTGGTCCAGTCACCGAATTTCTTTTCTAGTATATGCAGCTTAAGAGCTCCGAACAAATGGAATTCAGACGAGGATAAGTCAGGAGAATAAGCAGGGAATGGTAGAACTTCCCAACCTAATTCGGCAATTTTTTGACGGGTAAGCTTTGCCACGTGAGGTCGGGCGTTGTCATGAAGTGGCGCATCATGGTCAGTTTTCCCCCCTCCAGGCGACTTGCGTCTGCCATTTTCTGTAGTTGAGAAGATTAGGCTTAGGCAGTCATGGTGGCCCAGGTGTTAGCAGCTCTCGTTACAGCATTCCCTCGGAATTCCACCAACAACATAGGAAAACCTTCTTTCGTGCACTTCTCTTTCAGGTGTTTTGGAGATGGTTCGCCACGCTGGAGCCCACTTTTCTCTCGTGCATGATTAACACTTAGCACCCAACTCTCATCTCCAGTGATGAGTTGACGGAGAAAGTTTCTGCTGTGTGGACGCAGCAGCAAAGACTGACACACATACTCAGCCTTGCAAAGCACTCAATTTGTGGGGGACACAAGTTGACATCAGTTTTCTGTAACCTAGCGCTTCGTGATGTCTGGCGATTATCGCACGGTCCCAGCCAGGTGTATCCTACAGTTCACATGTAGTGGCATTTTGATTCAAAGTCTATGGAATTCTAGATCCTAAAAAATATCGTAGTGCAAAACTTTCGGACCAACCTAATATATATTAAAAGTAGAAACGCTTATGTACGACACTTTTTTTTTCGAAAATCTGGACGGCACGCATGGGCGCCAAATTCAAACAATTGGAATGCATCTGTGAGCAAGGTGGTGGAGAAGGGGCTTTGGAAACATGGGACACCATTCGAATAGGGCGGAGGGCCTAGGACACTACTCATCGGATAGTATCGATCCTGATATCGATTTATCTCCGTTCCGTCCAGGTGGTCCGTGAACAGCACTTTCTAATCCTCCGAAGACTGGGTTTTCGCCAATTTTATGCGTTTTGACGTATACCAGTTGAGTCAGCGAGGAGGTCTAGAATCTGTTGATATCTGCGACCCACGGAACGAGGTGACACACTGCCTTTAAAGTGTTGTCAAACAATACCAGCTTCAGAAGAAGTTCCAAGACTTATACTTCCCAGTCACCACTGCAAACCTTCGTAAGATACTTGCTGTTGGTGGAGCCGGTGACCGCTATCACTCTAGTAGACTGGAGGGAGATTCACACTCATTACAGGTCAATCAATAATGACATGGCCACATTAACTCGTTTACTCATAACGATCATTAGTCAAAGAATGCCTAGTGGAATTCGAAGTCTGCGGAAGGTTCCATTTCAGGAACTGAAAAGAGAACTAGACACCTACCTTCCGGACTTTCTTCTGCAGTGAATGTGCCAGTGAGGTATCGGTGAACCAAAGATGTTTTACCGGACGAGGTTGTACCAACTACTCCCTGCAATACAGTCACATTATAAATAGAAGCAATGTCTCATGAAGGTCAGTGTACACGATAAATATAGCCGTTAAAGACAGTAATCAAGAGGAAATTTGCTTTTCGGATTCTGGGCTAGGATTCATGAACGCATAACCAACCAAAACAAGGATAGCAAACCAATTTTCGCATCCTGCGTTTCCTATCCTTTCGTAATCTATACGATAACCAATGACGCTAACCATTGTTGGTTTGTTTGGTTACCGTTTTATGAATACCAACCCTGGACATCATCTCCATTTCTCGAAAGTACTTAAAGGCACACATGCAGAAGTTTGCCATAAACTACGAGAGCTATGTTGTCTCAGCGGGCTCGGCTTGTCAAGCGAGATTCTCGGAGTTCTAGAGGAAAATCTAATATACCTATTCGTCAGTGGCGGACGCAGAAAGTGGGCGGGAGGGGGGGCGTGGGAAGAAAAGTGGGGTCTCCGCCGTTTTGGGGACCCAGACGGAAAATAAAATTAATAATAATATTAATTATAATAATAAACAATAAATAAAAAATATATTAAAAATAATAATAAAAATAAACAATTAAAATAAACTAACACAAGATTTTTATTTGTATTGTAAAGTAATTTCGAAAATTTGGCGACCCATTCTCGGGGGGGGGGCGCGCGCCCCCCCCCCCCCCCCCCCCTGCGTCCGCCACTGCTATTCGTATATAGTAAGCCTTTCACGCAAAAAGGTGAATTTTGCTATTCTCATCATTCCTGTTCAGTGTGTTTCCGTATCTAAACCAAAGTTCTGCTTAGCATTGTTCCATCGCACAAATGATTTTTTGCTTCCATGGGGTGAAGGAGTGGCGACTAGCTGTTAAAGGAGAACAATGGTTCGGTGAACCCTCATCCTTGAGGTCCCCCCCCCAATCCGCTTGCCCAGGGTCCCTGGTGAATTATTCCAGTGCGGGTTAAGTTGGTCGCGCAAGCACTGGTAACTGTTGTTCGTCCGTATAGCGTTCCGGATGTGGGAAAAGGATCTCGGTTGAGGACTATGCACATGCTGGAGAAGGAGAACGACCTGATTCCCACCATGACTGAACCACTGCAGTGAGACCACTTTGTTCGCAGAATGCACGCAGATCGTTTACTGCTTTTCCTTTTTGGCGCACCACTGAGTGTAGCAATTAAATAGATAAATGGATAATTAATCTTTTTTGTGCTGAGTAACTTCGCCCGTCAAACGAACTCTACGAAATTTTACACATGCTATATTCACAGCCGTATTGCAGCCAATAAACGGACAGAAGTAAGGTTGTATGTCGATATTTTGCGAGGAAGTAATTAAGGCGTGATGTAATAAATAAATGACAACAAATTAAAGCTGCAGACACTTTCCACGCGATGCTGAGGACGCAAAATTGATAGCTTGATTCAGATGAACTTGCTGCAAGTAGGAATCCCCTTGATTATCGAATGGGAAGTTGAAGATTCCAGTACGAAAGAAAAAAAAAACGAAATCGCTAGAAGAGATACCGTGCCTGTAATGTGAACACATGCTGCGCAGATATTTGAGCGATTCGAACACGTACAGAAATGAAGAATACCTTAATCCTATTGACAAACAATAAGCCTGACGCCCTAGTACACGTACTGTCTTATGCACTCAAATGAATCTCAAACTCTCAAGCCATTCAAAAAGGAAACAGAAGTCTCACATATGCAGATAAAATATGTTGGCTGACAAACTTCCCATCGATTTCGACAGAGTGGATGGGTTGAAAAGTAATAAAAGGTAAAAGGCTACTCCAAGGCCATCAAAATGCAAAAAAAAAATCAAGTTCAACATTAAAATAATTGTGCCCATCATGCAGAATGAAATTATATTACAAATACAGTATTGGTTATGATATAATGTAATATTTCATGCATGCAATCATATTATTAGTTAGGAAAAAGACTGGACATATCATACTTACTAACGCAGAGTTGCGCCTAAAACCTAGCCAGCAGAATAGGAGCATGATCGCGAAAGTGGAAAATATCGCCTTAGCAATCGATTAAATCTCCTGATGGAGGACAGGTGCATCTGAGCCGTACGTATGCGCTCACGTAATGGCTTACGCAGCTCATATCTGGATGACCTCAGCTGCTTCTAATTACAGTCGCTGTTAGAAATGAAAGCGAGCCGCCGTGGCTGCTAATGAGATTAGACAGAAACTCATGAAAGCAACATGTTCACAAGGGAGCACTCTCTGTGAACAACTTTTCGGAGCTGCTGATATAAAGAACATGATCCATAACTATGGCATTTCTGGACAACAGCGCCTTCTCTTTAGCCTTGACTCAAAGAACAGTTATAGATAGTTCTTAATTGCAGCTAGCAGTACCGCCCTATAAATCCTGAGTTGTGGTGTTGTATCACCTCGAAGTTGTGCACCACCTCTAAGATACCTGACCAGAAAAGGGGGGAATTTCAAAAATTCGGGAAGGATTTTCCGGCCAGTCTAATCGTTTCACAGCATTTGAAAGTCGGCACAGGTTTTATTGTCAACCCGTAGATAATGACGCAAACGCACGCTCTAGAAGATCAGTATAAAAGCAACTCTAGCAAACTGCTGCGGCGACCATTCATTTGAGAAGGCAAAAAAAGAAACTTGGCTTATGCTGGGATAATGAAGCATGCTCCAAAGGAGCGCACTCTGCACAAAACAGTCTAACTTAGGTCGTACGAAGTCGTGCAACACTCGAACAACACCGTCCTTTCCCATGATTCACGTGCAACGTTTGCTCTTCGCGTTCGTTGTGTAGTGAATAATTTGCGAAAGGAAAGATAAGTAGTAGGATGACGGGTTAACGAAAAGTGGAGAAAATCCAAATCACTTAACGTTCCAAAACTATCCAACGACTACGTTTTCAACAGCAGCAGAGCGCTGACTATATGAAAAGGATTATTTTCACAACAAATAGAACACGGATGGGAAAATAAAAATAAACATGAAAACAACATAATTAAAAAATGAGTAATCCACTTTTGTGCTCCTCAATTGTACACACATTTACCTCCAATTTAGTATGACGCTTTCATTCATTTATGCATACTGATTAGTACTCCTATTACTAATATCTGCCACAGGACATACCTTATTGGTGTATGTATTGAAATAAAATAAAGTAAAAAATATGAATTAATGTATAATGGAAAAGGTAACTTTTTTTTACAAAAATCTGATAGCAGGATCCGCAATCCAACGAGCGGTAGGCTGAGTCACCATGAACAGAAGAGGACTGATGGAGTAGATGAAAACGGAGCAGACCTAACATAGGCGGAAAAAAGCGACTGCAATGACCAAAAAAATTCGAAGTTTCCAGGCAGGAGGTTTAACCATAGAACGGTACTCCTGTAAGGCACACAGACTCAGGCGACCGTGGAATTTACAAAAGTGAACATTGCTAACAGGATGTGTTATCACTACAACAGGGGGATGTCAGTTGCGACTTAAAATGACTTCTGACACAAAACTGAAAACTTTCGCAGAGCAGAATTAGATCAAGCTTACGACACATTATATGCAAAAGCTTCATTAAGGATTTCAGAGCTTTTCAAACGAAACTCATTTCTTACATCACTCCACCACAGGGGAGCCCAGAGAGATCATAAATAACTGATGATACCCATAATCAGTGATCAAGAGCAAAGCAAAAAGCGAAAAGCACATTCTCAATCAACAAGGATATGTTTTTCTCCTTGAGAAAAAGTCATGACACCGAATTTGCAACGGCGCTACCAAAGCTGAAGAGTGCAGGATCGAAAACATCGTAAAATCTGCTGTGAAATCTGCTGTGAACTGCTTATGACAAAGGTCAGATGGAAGAGTCGCATTCAGTGCAACTGCAGCACGCGAAGACATGTCTTAGTTGTGACCCGTTCTTTTCTCTCAAAGCGCTGGGGCCCTCCAAACAGGCCCCCGCTGTGTCACAGCGTAGTAACATCTGATCAATGAACAGCATTTACCGTCGACATTTTTAGTGGCATAGGACGTTTGACTTCATCTACCACCAGATAACTGGAAACAATTTGATCCATTTTCCATATCTTGCTTCAATTTATCTCCCAATTTCACTAACAATATTCAACAAAAGATTTCTAAAATTTTCTCGAACAAATCCAATGACAACACAGTACAGTAACTGTGAACGAACTACAATAGTGGAAAAAGAAAAGCTGGTGTAAAGGAGAGAGACAAATATTATGAAAACAGCAAAGAAAATGATGTTTCGAAATATTCTGAAGTAGCAAGCACAACGAGATACAGTGGCGGCCACATATTAAGCACGCTGCCAATTTTTCGCGATTATCTGATGAAAATATAAAATTCGTATTTCGAGCAAGGAAAAAGCTATCAGGACAATACTCGTGAATGTGATAGGGGATAGTGTTCTCCTTCTTATTTCTACTCTACTCCTCAAGGAAACGTTTCTCAATGGAACTGCGCTCATTTTTCGCGTTTAGAACTCAAAATGCATCACTTTTGGAAATATTTTTGCTGCGCTCTTACATCATTCTATCAGGTGGAGGGAAAATGTGATTTCATTTTAGATATTAGTGCGCATTTTGCTGTAGTGGTTTTGATGCGCAATTGTTCACCTTAGGGAAGAATAAGGATCGTCAACATGGCTAAAAAACTGCGAAAACAAGGACTCATGGTGATTATAAGAAGAAAGCATGCATTTCGGCTGTGGATTTTTCCCCGACTTGTGCTAGTAACAAGCATTTAGGTATTCACTGGAAAATTCCGACGCTTGCATTGTTCTCGAGATTCAGTAGAATGAAATTTTTGACAAATTTGACGGTTCGTTTCTGTTTCTGGCTACAGCTGGTACGGAGAATGCGCAAATAGCTTTCGTAGAGGAGAAGAGTGCTCAATTCGAATCATTACCTCACTTCCCTCCGCAGGTAGATACAAAACTTTCACACCTAGTTTGAGAAAAGCGACGCAATTGGAATTTTATTTTTTAATCCAGTTCCAATTGATTGTGTGCCCGTGGTGAGCAGTAGGAAGGAAGCTCCCATAGACTGCCAACACATATTCGAACTTGGTTCTGACTGCTCATCTTTGCGCTGAGATATTCACAGAATTCTGTGCTCCATAATCGTGGTTGTGGTAAATATGTGGAAGCCACTGTATATATGAATAACACTAGCGTTAGAAATGTGGTGTAAAAGAACGGAACATAAACTTCCATCGATGTCATAAAGAAATCCTCAACAAAACCAGCAACACGCTCGCAATGATGCCAAACGACCACTGAGCAGCGAATGATTACATACAAAATCGTTGCTTTTTTTCAATCTACGCAAGGGCAACAGCTGGATTTAGAGGAAATCTCATATGCTGACATAGCATAAATGCTGTCTATCACGGAAGTCGAACATGTTGGTATTGGTCTAGGGTTACACCATGGTCAACAACGTTGTAATTCGAAACGTTTATAGGGCAACCAGTGCTCACGCTAATCCGAGGTAATTAGGTCTCTGCGACCTAACATACCTAGCTATTAGGTGCGTGCAAAAGTTCCGGGGCAGTTGCATCTAATTTTTCAAAACGCTATAACTTCACTCAAAGTGAGCAATTTTGTTCAAGACAAAAAGCATTAGCGTCTGCGTAATGTTGCCAATATGGCACAGAAAAGATTTTTACAGAAGCTAAAAATTTGACAGGTCTACACCTGTAATAGTGGCACACGTCGTTTTCTAGTAGGGTCTGTTCATTAAGAGTTTTACAGCGGACGTAAAGTCATAGAAGGTTGAAATAGGGGTAATCTGTAAGAGGCAGGCACAAGGAGTAATATAGGTTAGGCTAGAGTTTCGGAGCACGATTGGCCAATTCTTTATACGGTTGACACTGCAACATGGTGGTGTGCGTTATCCCATAGCCGGAACAGACCACATATTTCCGCTTGTGTCGGCCTTATTCTTAAGAGTTTTGCCGTGATTACTTTAGGGAAAGGAAGCTACTCCAGGGCTATTACTATGCATTCATTAGGAAACAAATTCATGCAGATGAGTCACGTTGCTGACCGTGAGAGGTCAAAATTTTTCCTAAGAAGGTAGTGATGGTTCGGCCACTTTTTAGAAGAGTGGCAGGAGCCCAAACTGTGGGATTACTTCCTCCTATTGTCGCACCTCACCCATCCTTTATCAACAATAACAATTCTTCCATGGAAGGAATTTTTAGAAAATCTGAAGGTCGAATATCTGCAGACTTGCCAATGTGCACGTTGGTGTTCTTCACTCAACTCACGCAAAATCCATCTACTCACCATCCCCTTTTCACCGATTTTCTTCAAGTGACGAGACATTGTTGACTAAATTCCCCGTAATGTCTTGCGCAGTATGCACAAGATCTGGCTCAACCTGCTCTTTCCAGGCGTCCTTGCGATGATCAAATCTCTGACCAACTAGTGAAGCATTTTCCAGGCTCTCATCTCCGTTCAAAGTTCCTAGAAACCCTCAAGCACCCGGCGTTTTAGAGAACATACTCTCCACAAACGCCTTACTGATGCTATGGGTTGCTTTTCTTGTTGATCGTCTAGATTTGATTTCATAAAGCGAAATTTACCAAATTATTGCACAGCTCATAGCATTGGTTTTACACCCAAAACAGAGCAATGATCTGACCTAGACCCGAGCCAAAAGTGGTCCAGGTAGCAGATGTTTCAGGCTACCACCATACTTGAAAACCGTTGCAGGATATCCCAAACGCTAGGAGCAAAATGAGGTCGAATGGTGAAACACCACCGACTGCCCCGGAACCCTTGCACGCACCTAATATGTGGAATGCGACCTTAATTGTGGCAACTGAAGCAGCAGGATCTTCCCATCGGAGAAAGGGTCGGGGAAAGAACACATGAAAAGTGAAAAGGGAGCGATTCTGCAAAATTTGATATGTTGACCGGGTTCAATTCCGAACATTTGCTGACGAATGACTAATGAGGTGAGAAATGTAGGCTTCTATCTTTCAATGATGACCATTCTAAAGTGATGGCCTCAATCGATAAGGCAACTGAACGAGCCTCGAGGAAAATGTTTCTACAGATGAGACAAAGTAATGTAAGAACACCAAAATCTATTGGCTATGCAAGACTGTCTTCTTAAAAGAAAGTGGCTACATAGAGTAGTCAAATGTCTCGCAAAAACACAACAAGTTAGAGAAAAATTTGGAATTGGGTGGGTAAGTTCTCTATTATATGTAGTATAATTGACGAGTCAAGATCTTGTCAATAAACGTCAAAATCATCCATCATGTGACATGTTACTATGTAGAATCTCGCTATACTTCAAATATGTATTGAATTGGGTTGGGAATAAGTTCGTGAGGTCTTTCATGGGCATAGAAACCATCAGTTTCCACGAACATTGTCACTACGGAACTGGGTTGCATAGCTCCTCGTCTCTTCTACTAATGCTGCAAGAGTCAGGACACCTCCTCGGCTCTATGTCTACGGAAAATTGCTTTCTTTGAGACTGCTCAGTTTGTAGCCCGCAACCGTAACTCTTTGATAGACTTTATGAAATAAATACGGCAGAGAATAAAATAAGCTGTTTATAACTGCACTAGACCTGCAGAGTTGGTAGCAGGAAAATCCCCTACACTCGAGTTTCTTGCTAGTCATATTTGTAATTTGCGTGGAGAAATCGAGCACTAGCAGTATGGACGATCACCCCATGTCGAGCATTTTGGGGAACTGCACGCGGAACGCGTTAGCTAAATTCACACATTGTTGAGAGTTAGCATCAGTAGTGAATACTCCTTAAATCTGAAGCAATCTTTGCGGATAATAGCCTTTATGTCCCACAAACTAGGCGTCCAGAATGAGAAGCAACTTCGAGGCCGAAAATTGCCCTGTCTAGAGCGGGCATGCCTCTTCTGTGCTGTTCTTCAAGCAGTAAAGGTCCCTCTGTAGACGTCATTGATACATATAACAAAGCCGCATTTGATCTACGATTGAAGTCTAAAAGTAGTCGGTTGCGGAGAAGTCCATTTTATGGATTTGGGGATCACATTCCATTCGGTAGAAAACAAAGGTGAAGGAGAATTGAGGAACGAGGTTGCAATGGTTGCAAAGAGCAAATCAAGAGCTACACAATGGGCCATGAAGGAAAGTCAAGTAAAGTTCAAATCAGCGTGGAAAGCGAAGTTGAGAAAAACCGCACGAACTTATTTCGCAACCCAATAAAAAAGTGCACACCTCTAATAAAAAAAACAGACTTGATGTCTCGCATACACTCACAAGACGATATCAATCTATTAGGTTGTTAGATTGTTCCAAGAACAAAGACCGGAATTTTCCACATAGTATCTGAGCTATACCAATCGGAATCAAGCATTAGTATGTGTTCGGGGCTCTAGAGGCTTCCTTTCTGCTGCTTAGAGGCTTCCTTTCTGCTGCTGAATGCTAGTAACACAAATCGGAGAAAAATCCTTGGTCAAAAACATGCATCATCTCCGTAATCACAACGAGTCCTTCTTCTTTTTCGTTATATTTAAGACCTGTTGACAATTTCTGCCCTCAATTCTAAGATATTACCAAATCCTGATCTATTAGACATTTCAACGGTGAAATGTTACAAACGGTGAACCTGTCGTTCTACAGGGCGCATTCACTTCATTCAATCGTTGCTTGTGTGGGTCCAAGTATAAACTGCATAACGGTCGCGTCCCATCACATCAAAAACCGACAAAAACAAACCCTAACTCCGGAGGGAAAGCCCCTAAAATTATAATAGTTTCCAACAGTTTCGAGGACTCTCACGTCCATATACAACTGCTCTCAACGGCTCAGGCGGATCCTACTTCAATGAAAATGTCGGAAACGACATGTGCCACCGCTTCAAGACAACATGTAACATGTTGATCGAAAGAAGGTCGAGAAGTTACGAATCCTCAACACTGGTTAGCGAAATTCAAAATAAGCTCTCGTAGGCTCTCAGAAATTAGACTTTGTTCTAGGATGCAATGTACTTTTGGTATACGCACTTATTCTTTCATTTAAACTACCAGGTCGTCACAATCACTCTCGTTGACAGTTATTTGATCAATAGTAGGAGTGAGCTATGCTGAGACAACCTCTACAACTTGTTACCCCTGGGCCGATCAAGAAATTAGAACAAAGCTGCTTCTCCAGCTTCGTTTCAAAGGTTGACTGATCTCTTGTCAACGATCGACATGTAGAAAATACAATGCATCCTCACAATGGCGTCGGTCCAGGTGGTAGAACGCAATCATGAGTTACATCACATTGCGCAACGCAGGTGCCGCATTCGGATGGAGTCATCACGACAGCTCAGCAAAAAAAAAAAAACAGCGACACAGGCCATTCAGATTATCAAAGCCAACGACATGATATAATGAATATTTGCTGCTAGTCCAAAAAAACAATACCTACCCATCGGCACATACATATTCCCTTGAACAACAATAAGCGGCCAATTTAGAAGAGAATGCATGTGGTAATGAGGTCAAATAGGAAGATCACGCTGCAGCCTTGAAAAATGCGGGTTTGTGGTCCTTCCCTTTTTCAATTTTGGTCCTTTCATTTTTTTAAGCATGACCATGACAGCTCAATACAAAGTAAGAAGTTACCACAGAGAATGAGGCCAGAAGAGGGCCTTCAATAACTTACGCTTCCCCTCTGCACAGAAATCTTATTCGTAGCTGATGCTATCACATTTTGTCAGACTTTTCCATTTTACTCACAAAGCATTTTGATAAGTTGTTCTCAATTCCAGCACATGAAATTAATGTTAGGGCTCACCGCTAAATATTCTGAAAAAAAAGTTTAAAAGAAAGGAAATCGAAACTTTTTGAATACCGACAACAAATAAAAAAGAATATAGTTAAGGAGAGGATCATCAGAACAAAAAAAGAAGAGATAAATTCTAGAAACTCGTCCAAAAGCAAACGATGTGAACACAAAACTAGAAAAAAAGGCAACTCACCAATCTAAGTTCGCTGACTGATCTGCTTAGAGTCCACTCATGGCTGTTAACGAACGCATCTGTAAAAAGTGTGATGAGTGATGGGATAGCACTCTTTTTCTAGTATCAAGTAAATTATGCCCTAATTCTGTATGGCAATGATCCTCTTGGCTTTTTTTGCAAAGTATAGGCGGGCGGCTAACAGAGTGCGTTCTGTGAATTTCTCTGCAATTATGACTTCGCACAAACTTTCTATCTCCAGCGACTTTTTTTTCTGCTCAGGGATCGATGAGGGCACATCTACTTTGTTCATCGATATGCTGGACTCGAATATGACAACCGTTTAATAGGAAAATACTGACTTAATGATTTTATCGATTTTTCACTTTTGCACGGGAACCAGCGAGGAAATGTCTACTAGGGTTTCCAACAGCCAAACACAAATGTGACAATCATTTTACTCGAGCTTATCAATTCACTAATTATCTTTATTCTTTTCCCCTCTGCGCAGTGACGTATAAGAGCGTGATCCCTAATCAGTGTGAGGGCATTCGACCATGCTAAAAAAAACTGTATGCAAGTACGGCAAAATTTTTCCATAAAATTGTCGACTCTACATGAAATTACCATCAAAATTACTGACTTTTTTGCTTATGGTAAAGAAAGATTACTTTGGGTTTCTCTGCCTCTGCTATTCAAATTCGCATGCCGTTCACCTAAATTATTAGCATTTTAAGTGAAGTTAGGGGCACTTGTCCGCAGCGAAGTTGAATAGCAGAGATAGAGAAACACGCAAGCGGAGCCAGGTGTGCTTCGTGTCAACATTTAAAATTTAGCAACACGACCCTTTTTATCAAAAATCTAGGGAAGGGCGTGGCGCCCGAAACTCGAACGATGGAAAGGCATCTTTCTGCAAACGAGGTGACGAAGTGAGGAGCTGCGGAAAACCTGAGGTACTTCTCGCCGGATTCTGATATCAATTTATTGATAGATAAGATCAATCATTCTCATTATAGCACCAATCCAGATCATAGCACATTTTGAGTGAAGTTAGGGATAAATGCGTAAGCACAACAAAACCAAAAGTATATAGATAAAGTCAGAGAATCAACATCTGCGCATGAAATGTCCTGCAGCTGCGCCAGTCGCATGAGACCTAAACGAAGCTCGTGTGAGTGAAGAGAACCACGATTATTTCTATGCTCTTTGACTTTGATTTGATTTCGAGACGTTGATTTGGGTCAGACTTTTACTTCCAGGCTTACATACCAGCCAGTTTGACAATTCAGTGACAACATCAGGCGACTTCTACATGTTAGAATTGCAGTGGAGAGTAAAAAAATAGATCGAATCCGTTGATCAGCTGGCGAACACCACGCCACAGCCGGAATTGCGGGACATAGTTGCAGACAGTCTAAGTTACGACTATGTATTTCAACTTCTCGAATACTTCGAATTTGTTGTTATTCGAATTATTCGAGAAGCTGAAATATTCGAATTCTCCGAAAAGTTATATTATTTGATTATTCGAGCAATTGTAATCCGAATAATATGTCGAGTGATAGGATCATGAAGATTTTATTGAAAATGGGGAAATTTTGCTCGAATGTAAACAACACGCATCTGTCTTATGTGGCGGACAGATGTGAACATAAATAGAATTGTACGAAAGAAGGCAGCGCTCTCATTCTTTTCGTGTCCTCCATGTTTCACACATTAATGGTGATGCATCGGACTTTCTGTGGACGAGTTTATTCGTGACCATATATTAGGGTGTAAAACTATGGATGCGCGTTTTCGCGCGGAACAAAATTTGTCCTAACATGTTTGGAGCTGCATGGCGTTGCTGTTTTTTGCTGCACCGCAGCTATTTTTGTGAATGCTTTCGTAATATGCCCCTCTCCTATAGTAGTACTAAACTTGTTTCAAGAAGTCGTTATCCGAAGTACTACATAGAAGAGTTTGTTTAATGGGGTTTCCACCACAACCATATCACTCTAGTTGGCAGTCTTTAAAATTTTTTTAAATCAAAAATTGAGTTTTCCCAAACCATTCATGCAGTTTTAAATGCGCAATAAATTGCTCTTCATGCTACTCCAGAAAGTTGAGCGTATGCCTTCAATCACACTCTGATAGAGACGAAAAAGTGTGCGCGCATTAATAATTTTACACCCTAATAGAAGTCTAAGCCTCAGTCCCACTCTATCCTCTGCTCGCTTCAAGAGATCAATAGTAAATTTGTGGGACAGCAGCGGCCTAGGTATCTTCTCAGAGAGTTTTGGAAATTTAGGAGTAATTTTTGGCCGTTTGAAGTTGAGAAAGACATGTGAAAAACAATTATTGGAGGTGAACACCATAGAGCACATGAAGCAATGCTACAGAATTCAGCATCAATAATTAGACTGCCGTTTGGCGTTTAACGTTCGATAAATTGTCACTTTCAATTGCCATCCACTACCACACGCAACAAGCACCACCAAGGACCAAAGCACACTGGGACTGTAACGCGCAACAAAGAGGTGACCGTGTGTCCCCCTCAAAAGGAAAGGTTTCAATCCTTTGAAGCACAGGATATCATTCTTCGGAAGAATGTCGGTTTACCCCACACCGACAAAGCTGCTGATTCTAATGGTGAGATTTTCTTATTCTTACTTCGATAAAATAAAAAGGTAATTGAGCTCAGTTAAGGTGATTTCAAGATGACGGTTTTTGCATCAACCAAAACAAGCTACAAGAAATAGCCGTCTCATACCTAAACTAGCCATGGAATGACACTAATCAATGCAAGCCCCAAGTGGGAAGAAAGAAATCGAACAACTAAATGGAAAATTTTTTACTTCTCTTTCTAAAGGCTCCTTTGAGGTATCCGATAACTTTCGCTTCCGGAGCGGCGGAGCAATGCATTTTTAAGGGTGCATTAGAATATTGTCGTCGCTTCTTTTTGGTGCTTAATGCAGAAGCAAGTGAAATCTCAGCACCGGCGCTCTGAGCGCGATTGAACACACCTCTTGAGGTAGATGTTTTGGCGAAACTACTGCGAGCTGTTGTTTTCTGCTCGCAACATTTTCTCGGTGATTCGTCACGGCACCCATTCCTAATGGGTGGTTCAAATTCAACCAAATCCCGTCTTGTCGATCTTCCAAAAAATTCTTTGAGCGCTGTTCTCATCCGACCTCTCTTCTTCCTGTGCACTGTATAGCTTTCGTAAAGCAAATGGTCGCTACAGTATTCGGGATCGTGCATTGTCATATTCATACCAGTGCTCGAAGGACAGCCAGGCATTGCATACATACAACGACTGAGTTCATGGGCACGGTCGTAGTAGCGATATCCGTGGAGGTAAGAAGTGCTAAATGGATCCAAGAATCCATCGAATTGCGATGTCGTGGCAATAGTACAATTAGCGCTGCTGGAGCACCCTAGGGTGTAGTAACGGATAATTGGCATGGCAGTTGGAACCAGTCGAATTCTCAGAGCGATGGATCTTCATGAATTCATAGCGCCGCACTGGAATTGGATGTAGAAACGAAGGAAAGAAAGGAGAAACGAGATTCGATAAAAGAAGAACAGTGAAATTCAACAGTATGCATGGAACTTGTCAAGAAATATCAATGTATCAATGCAGAAGGAGCCAGTCCATCAAAAAAGAGCACATAATATACGACAATGACTTGAGCAGGCAAACAAGAGCAGCTAGAAGTATCTCTAATGCGTACTGTGAGAGTGCTCATAGCGTCCTTCATCGTTTTCTACTGGAAGGTCGGTAGCTCATCTCACTGGCGAACTGCAGCCCCCTGAACTTCAAAGTCTTCATAAGCCACAACGAATGTTCGTATTTTGGAAAAGAGTAGTTCGAGACAGGTAGGCCTGTAGCAACATCTTCTGTGGAACATGATGTACCTACACAGAGTTATCTTCGACCTGTTATTATTCTTGTCTCAAATTTGCTAGGCCTTTTGCAAGATTGTGCCCTATCAGCCACTTCATCAAAAATCGGGTGCCATCGTAACACAGTTGGGTTTCTTCTGTTCAGCTCCTAGATGCTTGACGGAAGAAGTTTCTGTTTCAAATCAGAATAAATAGCCAAATTTAAGCACGAGCTCCAGTTCAATCTCTGTGTCTACTTCTATTATATGGCATTAATAGATTTAATCGATATATATATATATATATATATATATATATAATATATGTGTATAATATATACATATATCTCGGTTACTTGGAGCAAAGAAATAGAAAAAAAATTCGATCATCGTTCTCTGCATGTGCCCGTTATAAAATTTGGAAAAGACTCAAAAAACTCATCTCAGGAACTTATCATCATCTCAGAAACGTGATAGGATTAGAACCTAACTTGGGACACTAGGTGCAGAAACCAAAAAAAAAATGAAAAGATCTTACGGAAAGAGTGATAATAATAGAAAGACGCCGATGCGAGGGGGTACATGGATCTTACGAGAAAGAAAAGATGTTCAGCAACCACTCAATCACGGAAGGGCGTGAAGTGAAGATTACCATTTCAATTGATCGATGATGAGCACAGGCAGCTGCCAATTGGTAGAAAGAAGCATTAATCGGTTCTGAGGATCCAATTAGTGAGAAGGATTGGGGGCTAACGGCAGATGCTCAGGAAACGAACAGTGACTGCTGTGCGCTATCAACCCATCTGGCGATATAAACAAGGAAAACGTCTAAACATTGCAGGAAAAAAGCAGACGCACTGTTGAGAGCGAGTGGAAGTAAAGTAAATAAAGGAACGGCACCTTCCCAGAAAGACACCTTATCTGTTCTCAATAATTGTTTCCTAAATACCTAGCCGATATTGAGGAAACTATATCGTGACTGAAGGAGGACGCTACAAAGCTTGACCAAGTTAAAGGCAGTGTGTCACCTCGTTTGGTGGGTTGTAGATACCAACAAATTCTCGTCCCTCCTCGTCAAGCTGATTCCAATGATGTGCGTCAAAACGCATAAAAGTGACAAAACCCGTTTTTGGAGGGTTCGAAGGCGCAGTTCACGGACCATTCGGGCGGAGCGATCCGTAACTGTGCTGGCTGCCCGCCACGGTTGCAGCGTTGGCCAGCACGTACAGACGTGTCCGATCGATGAGATCAATCGCTTAATCGGCTTTACGCATCCACTCGGCTTGAAAAACTGCTCCAAACCCCGTCCCGAAAAACGTTTGAAAAACGGATTCAAAGACCGTCTTGTAACATTTTGTGTATAGCGCTGGAGTCAGAGTCTCGCGAAGATTCAGAATCTGCTAAAATCTCAAACACAAAAACCAGCTGACACACTGCCTTTAACACAAAAAGGTGAATAAAAAAACAAAATGGATTAAGCAGCAGTTGTCGGCATAACAGCCACAATTAACAGTCAATCCTTGAAATGACCAGCTTGGAATAAACTACTAGAACGGAATGAAGTGATGGAACTCAATGTAGCCCTTCCCTAGAACTCGACTACGCCCAAAATTGCTTCCAAACACTACTAATACGAAGCTTAGGAAGAAAGTATCAAAGTTGCCCTGAAAACCGAAGTGACTGGTACAACGAGCGGCCCACCAGACGTATTGGGCACATGCGCATTAAAGGCAGGGGCCCACCCCATTCCGTTGTTGGAGCTAAGATATGTATATCCTAGGCCTTCTCGTCATGTTGATCCCAGTAATGTACATCAACAGATTCAAAAGTGACAAAAGCCCCATTTTTTAAAGCGATCGAAATGGCTACATTTTTGGAGCCCGGAGGCGGATCGCTCCAAAAATCCGGTTGCTGTGCTGGCTGCCTACCACGGCTTCCGCAGTGGCCAACCAGTCTTGGCGTGTTCAATCGATAAGATCAACGGCTTCACACGCCAACTCGGGTTAGCAATCTGTTCCAGACCCTGTCCAGAAAGACGGGTTTAAAGACTATTTCGACATAATTTACCTATAAGCTGGATTCAGCGTGTGGAGGAGATGTAGAATCTGCCATTATCTCAACCATGAGGCGGACCCCTGCCTTTAATGGTCCATTTCCGAAGCTCTAACGAGGTCGGACTGCATTAAATGTCACTCGTTTTACATTTTAGTTCTTCCAAGCAAGGTACCCTAGTGATGTAATGACTGGCGCTCGATCGGAGCCTGGTCTGAGCTACACAAAGGCAATTGAAAATTTCCTAGCAAGCTCTTTGGTCTTACAGAGACTTCGATCACCAAAGTGAGGGCGCACGCCGGGGAGAGGAAAAAATGTGTGACTTCTACGGAACGTTCGACGCATGAAACCAAATTCTACCAATTTCTCTGCGCAGACTGTTAAAGATATTGGCCACACAGCAGCTACTTCCATTTGAATTCGACTCGGTAACAGACTAAAAATTCGTATGGTCAAAAATTCAGTCCACTTTTTGACTGCCGATTTCTGAGATAGCTCGAAAACGCGCACGAGAGCGAAGTTGCAGCAGAGAATGAGAATGACACCAAGAGAAAGAGACACCTGTTGGAAAATTGGACTAGGTATCACGCATTGCAGATCTTCAAAAACCTCTATGCAAAAAAGCGAGGACTCATGTGGCAACCTAATAACATGATTAAATAGTCGAGTGCAGGCGGCCACGAGTACCTAATAAGATTAGAGAGTACGCAACATTACTTCAACGTCCACGTTGTAATGTCGGCTCGCTTGTGAGTGCGAGCTGTGAGTGGCTTGCTTTATCAGGCACAGTCATCACATAAACCACCAAAGTAGAGTAAGTCGTAAAGAGAAAATAAGAAAAATGCAGCAAGTGACAAGGCTTCTCAGAAAGATAGAGAAACATGATTAAACGCGACAAAGAAATTAATAGTAAGGAGATAAGCCGGAGAACAGAGAAAAGAAAGGTGTAACCCGAATCTGCTGACCCCTGACAGGTGCACGGCTATGATACTTACGGCTTACTTCAAACGCTGAATAAGTGCTCGCCAAGTCACACCAGCAAATACCTTCCTATAGAGCGCCCAAGCACCTTTTTGCGTGAATATCCTAATAACAGGACTAAAAATACTGGTATGGATACGAAGGCACGACAACAATCTAGCAGAAACTATTTACGATCCCAAAGAAAGCAAATCGGCACTGAGAAATTAAAGCGCCCACAAGAAGTAAATGTTAACTTCAACTCATACCAGTCGAAGAAAACTAATTGTAAGGGAAAAGGAAGAATTAGTGGAGAACAGCATTCAAACTCCCAAATTTCTAGAAGGTAGTGACATGATTCTTATTACTAAAAATACTACGCGAGCAACATATGGGTAAGTTTCAAAAGATACTACGAGTTAGATACGATCAACGACAATGCTCCCAACCATATCTGCGATAGGGGGAGCCGGGGGTCTCCAAAGTGAAAGGGGGTCTGAGAGCTCTGACATCTCTGAAAATGAAGGGTGTCGTCGCCGACGGGGAGAGGGGAGGGCGGGGGGGGGGGGGCGGGGGGCGGTGGTAGCAACCATCGTGAAGGTTTTCATCACTCAGAAGAAAGGTCGTCGACCGGGAGGGAGGGAGGTGAAGTGCCTTCTTTCCTCACTTCCCATTGATGACCCCTGGAGAAGGCACTTTCCAGCTAGCTATTCTTTTTCGTAGTCCGTCCACGGACAGAAACGAAATGGGAAAAAGTTTATCAAGTTTTTTTCTGGTTTTTGCAAGATAATTCATGTCTTCGTACGACAATCTTGCCATATTCGTGTTCAGCGAACTGAAAAACCCTAAAACACGTGTCTTCGCTAACGTTGAGCAAAATCTGAAAAAATCAATAAATCAATGTTTATCGATCATTCGAGCCATTCCTCCTTATTTTCTATGTAGATTCATTGGAGGCCTCCTTATTTTGTACGAATCACTAGACGTACACTGTCCATCCGGGAGGAGGGGGGGATGAGTCATCACTCGAACAACGTTCGAGCCGCATATTTTCCTTCCATGGAAACATGGAAACGCGATTTCAGAAATCGGAGGGTCTGTTGGAAAAGAGCATTAAATTAGCTACAAATTTATGCCAAACACTCAATGTCCCATTGACTGCATCCTTGTGCACTTTTGTGATTTCGAAAAACCACAAAACACGCTATTTTCCCTATATCTCTTTTCTTTGGAACATTTCATATTAGTGAATGGATCCTTTCGTCGTCAGATCTATGCTCCTATCTACAATATTTCATCGAAAAGCGCGTACTTGTTTGTGGGAGTGTACCGGCACCAAACCCTATACAATGGCTCTAGCCGATCTGGCACCCTCCACTTTGTGCGCACTATTTCTTCTTTCTCTGACTATTGAAGCCAATGTACAGGCTTTGGCTCCCCCACCCTCCCCACAACGTAAGACGGAGTTCCACATGGCATGCTGGGTATCAGCTGATAGAGAATTTCCTCTGCTTCTTTTCTGTATACAATTCATACTATTTGGTTCGAAGTTAGAAAAGAAAACACCGAAAAACTAGGAAAACCTGCAATTTCTCCTCATTTCAAAAAGTCAACTTTTGCTCCTGTACAATACAAAGAAAATGTTTCGTATTCCATACAAGATTGCACAGCCTTTCCTCCAACCTCGAGTGCGCAAAAAGTATGGATTTTGAAAAATAAGATTTGCTCCTCCAACGACGACTACTTTTCCAATTACTCAATTCCTGCTTAATCTACTAGATTTGCGCTATGTTCAGATACTCTTCATGCTTTGGAAATTTTCAACGCTAACTGTGGTATGCTTCATGTTTTCCTCTCCTTTGAAGGGGTGACCCACGCCCAAAGGGAAGGGGGTCGCAGCGTCGGCTCCGACTATCGCACGTATGCTCCCAACAAAGCCACAAAAGAGCAAAATGGATAGATAAGAAGATAGTTGTCTATTGACGGTCAGTAGGGCACTTAACGAACGAGAGGATGTCGCTTGTTGAGTTACAAGCTCAGCGGCGCAGAATGTTTGGTCAATCTGCGTCAACAGGTGGCACCTCGTAATGCCGGCAATCCTCATCCAACAATGATGATCCGCTCGATCATGATCAGCCCAATGAAGGAATAATTAGAACAATTAGGGCAAAGGACATGACACATGTTCACTTTCAAATACTGATATCAGTGGTCGGACAATTAATGGTCGTCGGCAACAAAGCACGACCTACACCTGTTGTATGAGAGATGATGTCCTCAAGAAACCTAATCACGAAAATGTAGTAAAAGACACAAATATTCGAAGCAAGAAATTCAAACCCTAGCATTTCTTTTGGATCGCTATCGTATCACTAATCATTTTTTTCCAAGGGGAAAAAAGAATAAAACCAGGAGTGAGCTGGAGACATCTCAGCTGTTTTTTAACTATCTAATAACCAGTTCACTGCGCCACAACCATATGTATTGACTCAGGTTTTCAAGAATTCCACCTTTTTTCTGCATCGTATGCGGCGTGACAGTCCGGCTAACGCCGGACTGTCACGCCGCATACGATGCAGAAAAAAGGTGGACAGATTTAGTAGATCCTGTATCCTCCCGAGTGAGTCTATCGACTTTTGGAAAGCTCTGATCGCGTGAGCGGTAGCCTTCCTCCACGTGGGAGAAGGAATTTCTTTGATTGGCCCTAGTGGCCGTTGTTAATTGGACGTAGCCGATTCAGTGGAAATGCTCTCTTGAAATAATCTATCTTTAGCTGGTTGTTGTGGTAACTCAAGTGATAAGGGTCTGCCCATGTATAAAAACAGAGTGAAGGGTGGGGTCGATTCAGATACAAATGGACTGGAATGAGAAGGGGAATACGGATTGGAATAACGTGCACCTAGGTCACATAGGTAGAAGGAATAGCCGGAACGGGTGCAACGGCACCATTCATGAAGAAATTTACCTAGGCCGTGACGAACTTCCTTTTATGGACACGGGCGCCCTTATCACAACGCTGGACCGTCATGCGTTTCCCCACCTTTGGGCGCCGGCGCACCCTTATCACAGTGGTGGACCCGTCTCCCCCACTTCTGGGCGCCGGCGCACTCTTATCACAGCGTTGGACCCGTCTCCCCCACTTTTGGGCGCCGGCGCACCCTTACCACAGCGATAGATCCTTCTACCCCACTTTTGAGTGCCGGCGGGGCCTTACCACAGCGATAGATCCTTCTACCCCACTTTTGAGTGCCGGCGGGGCCTTCTCACAGCGTTGGACCCGTCTCCCCCACTTTTGGGCGCTGGCGCACCCTTACCACAGTGGTGCACCCGTCTCCCCCACTTCTGGGCGCCAGCGCACCCTTATCACAGTGGTGGACCCGTCTCCCCCACTTCTGGGCGCCGGCGCACTCTTATCACAGTGGTGAACCATCTCCCCCACTTCTGGGCGCCGGCGCACCCTTACCACAGCGATGGACCCTTCTACCCCACTTTTGAGTGCCGGCGGGGCCTTCTCACAGCGTTGGACCCGTCTCCCCCCACTTTTGGGCGCCCGCGCACCCTTACCACAGCGATAGACCCTTCTACCCCACTATTGAGTGCCAGCGGGGCCTTCTCACAGCGTTGGACCCGTCTCTCCCACTTTTGGGCGTTGAAGCACCCTTATCATGCGTAGGAGTAGACCCGTGTCCCCACTTTTGGGCGCCGGCGAGGTTTTACCACAGCGTTGGACCCATCCCCCACTTTTGGGCGCCGGGGCACCCTTATCACAGTGATGGACCCGTCTCCTCCACTTTTGGGCGCCGGCGAGGCCTCATCACTGTGTTCGACCCGTCCCCCTACTTTTGGGCGCCGCCTAGGCCTTATCACAGCGTCGGAACCGTCACACCACTTTTGGACGCCGGGAGAGCCTTATCACAGCGCTGGACCTGTCTCCCCCACTTTTAGGCGCCGGCGCACCCTTACCACAGCAATAGATCCTTCTACCTCACTTTTGAGTGCCGGCGGGGCTTTCTCACAGCGTTGGACCCGTCCCCCCACTTTTGACCGCCAGCACAGCCCTTCTGTATTGACTCCATTGACGGACCCGTTGCACATTCTCCAACCTTCTCCCCGATCTCATCCCTACCCCTCCTCAACCATACCACACCCATTCCTAGGCTTTTATATGATCTCACAATCACGATCACTGACCAATTGTAGAATTTCGTAACGGTCTGACACACATACATACAGACAGACAGCCCGTTATTATAAGTCATGATATTTACATTTTCTAAACAAACTCTTAACCAAGTAAAACTGTTGCAAGCAAAATTTGCCTAAGTTTCAACAAGCCTGAACAAAAATCTAGCTTACACTCCATACGAGGGAACGCCAAAACAGAATCAGAACAACATCCACTAAAGATGGAATTTGAAACCCTTTTATACATATGAGGGTAGGTTCAAAAGTCTCCAGAATGACCACCAAGCAGTTGCTGATTTTTTGGTATTGTAATGGAACAGTGTTGACAAATCCTTCATATAAATATACTGCAAGTATCAAACTGACCTAAGAAAAAGCCTGTTCTTGGCTTGCGTTTCAAGTCAGGCTACAGTAGTCACTCAATTAGGAAATCGAGTGGTCAATGATTTTTTTTAACGGAGTGAGAACCGCAAGTTGACTAAGAACCGTCTGCGTGCTCATCCTGCAGGCTCATCACCTTTAGTTTTTACCCTTAGTTCCTGAATTTGAATAATTTACGACGCCTACAAAAACATGAACCATGTGAGAGAAGTCGAAAAACGCCATCGCACTAGAAACTGTAGATAAAATCTTTCTGCATTAGTTTCCTCTTATTTTTATCTGTCGCAGAAACTCGAAGTCTCCCGGTTTGAGAGTAGTTAAGATGGAATCACGAACTTATCTTGGCCAAATACGATCACTTCGAGGGCTCTGGAATAGTTTATTCCAGAGAGAAGAACAAAAATCGCGGGGATAAATCGAACCAACTATGCTGAGTTTGGAGAGAATTGGGCTAGAGAATTGTGTAATGCCTCTATCCGATTCGCTTCGTTTTCTTCAATTCCAGAAACGTTTCCACCCACCCTCGTTACTCCAAGGTGCATAACGCAATGTGGTCTGACATTTCAAAGATGAACAAGTGATTTTCATGTGTAGGTAAACAAACGCATGAAGCATCAATAAAGAAGTGAGGTGACCACGATGCCAATCATTCGCACATCGTTAAAGCCAACATACAATGAGTTCTACTAAAAGGCAGCTCACAAATACAACACAGCGCTACCCTGGTAGTCTTTCTGCAAAAGCTCAGCTCGAATAAAACAAGCACAAACATACCAGATAGTCGATAATCGAGGACGAAATGATGTAAGAAATCTAATATCAAATCAATCCCGAGGGAATATTGCGCGGCGCTCAACGTTACTGGTCGAAGTACTTATTGCGCCAAGCTCATAAATACTTCCCTCATCAAGGTGAGCATTTGCAAAAAGACTGGCACGGAGAGGAATTGAACTCGAGACCCACCCCCACACGTGCCATTCTACTACGTGGCCCCTGCTAGGAAGCTCGCCACTACCAGTAGCACTAAAAAAAATGAATCTCTCCAAAACCAATCATTTTCATAGGGAATATGTGCATTTATAAGGCTTTTCGGAATGCGTAGGTATCTACTGTTTCCGTGCTCTTCTAAGCATGCTACAGATGATTGCTGAAACTTGATGAAAAATCTGGCGGAAATGGTGCAGCCCCAGCCTCGAACTGATGTCAGGCAGGAAAGAGACAACAGTGTTTCCTGGAAGAGCAAACTATACTCTCTGGCACTCCTGTAGGAGGTCAAGAGGTGGTCTCACCAGTGAGCTGAACCACGCTCAGTTTTGAGATTTTCACATCACACAACGAATAGTCCGCATTTTGACCAAGGATAAAATAAAAACTAATGGGACTGCAGCAGTACCAACTGGCCATCTTAGGAGTACGTAGAGCAGTCTCGAAACTTTTGTTACACAGCAGTGATGTGCCCTACTTCTGACGTAATGGTACGCACAATCATGTGACGTCGCTGGAATTCGAGGATCCTTGAATTCACCAGGAATCCTCGGAAGCTCGTAAAAAGATACTACGTACGACACTGGAGGGGATTCTTACAAAAATTTTCCTATTTCGGTCGACTTTCACAATGCGCACTTTGTCGCGCGAGATGTGCGGCAAAATGGGAGTAAAATGAAAAACTTTAGAAATCCCATGTTCGAATCAGAGACTCGGAGATGATTTTGAAAAGTGTGATAGTCCATGTCACTGCTGTTCTTGGCACCCGATTTGGTCCGTACATCTTTTTGTTGTGGACAGTTATAGCCCTGGAAGGAAAAGAACGCAAACCTGCGTTCTGAACGTTCAGTTTTAAAAAAGTTAGTGCGACTATTGTACCTTCGTGCTTCGAAAAACAGGCCACAGAAGGTTACGTTTTGAGACCATTCTATTTTTGAGCTACTGTTTGCTTCTTGAATTTCCTAACTCTGGTATTAAACCAAAACTATCAACTACCTCAAAACGTGGTGTCTTTAAAATTTCAGCTATTTCTTGGACACTAACTGCAATAGACATTGTTTATATCTATTCTATATATGAAACGTAACGCTTACGAAACGCTTACGAAACTTTTTCGAAAATCTGGACAGCGCGCGTGGGCGCCAAGTTCAAACTATAGTAATGCATCTGTAAGCAAGGTGGCGAAGAAGGGAGCTTGGAAACATGGGACATCATCCGAATAAGGCGGAGTGTCTAGGACACTTTTCACCGGGTAGTATCGATCCGAATATCGATCGATTTTATCGATTTTCCTCAATTTGACTGCAATACGGATCGAAACGGGCATACTGGGGTTTTTCACCATTCTGACCATGAATCTGATAGCCACTTTGCATGGCGTGGTTAGTGATTTATTGATTTTATTGATTTTTCGTGATTCGTGTTGCAGTCGCGGCGGAACCGTACCCACGGCCGTTTTTCACAACCACGCTGACCACGAATGTGTGCCAATTTGCACGGCGTGGTCACTGACTTATTGATTTTATTAATTTTTCGCAAGTAATGCTGCAGGCGTGGCGGAACCGTAGCCAAAAGGGTTTTTCACCACGCTGATCACGAATCTGACGGCCATCTTGTACAGCCACTATCGATTGACTAATGATCAGAGTTCGGCACAAGCTTAGCTCGAGCAGAAAAAATTACGAAGCCCCCTTTGACCTAGCCAAGAATCTACGAAGCCCCTATTGTGAACAGGCTAGAACAAGTTTTTGCGAAGAACCTTGGTTTTTTGTTTTCAACGCAGATCGACATGTCCACACGTGTTAACAAGTGTTAACAAGTACATTGGCGGTGGCACCGTCAAATAATTATTGAATTTCCAGCTAAAATTTGAGAAGGGATGGAGATTTTGGAGACTTCTGCCACTAGTTTGATAGAGCAATATTTCTTGAATACAACAGTGCGAATAAAATTGGAAATAATTGATTTTGGAAGAGGTTATTTGAAGAAATTGTGTCCAAGTGGTGTTGAAGACTGTTTTTTAGCTATTTTTTTCAGCTGCAACTGAATAAACGAGGCTACTTTATCACTCACTGGAACGAGCAGCCTCTCCTCTAGCTAACCGCTCCAGTACAATTGGAAATATTTGATTTTAGAGAAAGTTGTTTGACGAAAATTCTCTGGACCGGTGCTGAGCCCTAACTTTTAGGGTAAATTTAGGGTTCAGAGAATTCCTGAGCTATATCTCCCTTCAAAATCAAATAATTCCAATTTCCTCTGGAAGTTGGCAGAAGAGTCGTACTCGAAATCTCACCACAAAGTTTGAACAGGATCCATTCAGTACCAACGGTGCTGTGGGTACTGCGAGGTACTTTTTCACCTATAACTCCTACCAAAATCAATTGAATCCAATTCTTTTTTGGATTTGGATAGAGCATTGCCAGTTGCAGCTATGTGCCCATTTCCAGCCGGATCCGTGCAGAAGCTGTCCTTTTATGAGTGCTGACAGCAGTGCTCTAGGCAGAATTTTCGCATGATAACCGGTCAAACTCGTTTCAAAATCAAACAATTCCAATTTCCTTTAGCAGTTGGTGCTAGAGTCGTACTTGTAATCTTACTACAAAGTTCGAGCAGGTTCCGTTCAGTACCAACAGTGCTGTGAGTACTGCAAGATACTCTTTTAGGTGTAACTCCTACCAAAATCAATTGAATTGAATTATTTTCCAGAGTAAGATAGTACATTGCCATTTGCAGTCATGTACTTGTTTCCAGAAATATCCGTGCAGAACCTGTCCTTTTGTAAGCGCTGGAAGCAGTGCTTTTGGCAGAATTTTCGCATGATAACCCTACAAGCTCTTGCCAAAATCAATTGGTTCCAATTTTCTACGACAGTAAGAGTAGTAGCATTCGTAGTCTTACTGTGAAATTTGAGCAAGATCCGTTCAGTACCAGCGATGCTGTGGATACTGCTGGGTACTTTTTTTTAGTGTAATTTCTAAAACAAATATTAATTTTACTCTTATTCAAGTGAGAATTAATAGAATTATTGAAAGAAAAATTCTTAGGTTCAATCTCCGCTCTTTGCTCTTATTTCCAAAGAAGTGGATGATCATCCAACCAAGGTTCAAGTCCCAGGTACGAAGTCCCTTTTGCTGACCTCATCGCTTACGAAGCCCCGCTTGTCTTGAGTCAAGTCTTTGCCGAAGTCTGCTAATGATCCATCAGTATGGGGGATGGCACCACGCATAGCTGGAGTAGTGAGGAGACAGCGTTCACGCAAGTGAAAGTTGTCGTGAAGGTTATCTCTCACACAGGTGAGGGCATGAGGACCGGGGTTATTTACTTCGTATTTTTTGATAAATGTAAATCTAACGGTTGTGTTCATTCTTTTATTTTTATTTTTTAAATTTTTTTATTTCATGTTATGCTCATGACCTCGTTTGAGGCTTCCAAACGTAAAACGGAAAGAATTTCGATGCTCCGTTGCATGTGCTGTAAAGTGGTACAATACCGACCCTAGTTTTTGCGAAAAAATCGGATGGCGACGGATTAATCGTTAACAAACCGTCGCGGTACTGTAACTCCTTTGAAAATGAAGCTTTTCTAAATCTGAGCACATTTTCGGATTCCTCATCGAAATTGGAATTGAACAGTATTAAAATCACTTGAACTTTAACTTCAAAACATTTGTTTTTTCGAAAATTTGGAAATTTTTCAGAATTTCAGCAATCAGGTCAAAATCTGAAAAAAAACGTTAAAAACCGAGAATTGAGCGAAATCCAATGACCGTGTTCAGAAGCCTCAGTCCTCAATTATTTTCTCGGTTTTTAACGTTTTTTTCAGATTTTGGCCTGATTGCTGAAATTCTGAAAAATTTTCACATTTTCGAAAAAACAAATGTTTTGAAGTCAAAGTTCAAGTAATTTTATACACTGTTCGATTCCAATTTCGATGAGCAATCCGAAAATATGCTCAGATTTAGAAAAGCTTCATTTTCAAAGGAGTTACAGTACTGCGACGGTTTGTTGACGATTAATCCGTCGTCACCCGATTTTTTCGCAAAAACTATGGGCTGTATTGTATATAACATGTAATCACAAGTTTGTTCCTGACATGGGTCGATTTTCTGATGAAGTACTGGAAAAGGAGAAAGTAGGGTTCGGTTGGGAGGCTGTCATGGACGAAGGGATGAAGATAGAAAAAAAGTACGGTTACATTGTTATAGGCGAAGATTCGCTCTTTACGGCAACGCAGAGCGGGAGGCTCGAGATGACCTGTATCCCCCTGCCATTTTCGCCGAAGTTGAACATTTCGCTACATTGATTTTTGTCGCCCTGCCATCGGCTCAAGGAAGAAGCATCCACTGATCTGAAGCATTTTTGAGATCCTCCTCTTTGAAAAATCTTAGGACGTATACGATCTCCCAAGAAAAATTGTCGTGCCGAAGCTATAGATCCTCGTGAAGTTTGAAAAAAAATAAAGGTATGCCAAGTTTGCGCGCCCCCCTAGCTCAGGTGAAGCAACTTGGCTGGGTGGTTCGGTCCTTACACAATAGATCACCTGAGCTTTTAGGAGATATACAACTTGTTGTCTGAAAGAGCCTCTGTACCGCTGCCATCTCCGTCAAAGTCAGATTTTCAAAATTTGGGGCCATTTTTCAGGATTCTCCGGAAAGCTCGTGAAATGGTACGGTTGTAGGAGTACTCAGTTCATCATTCTGCGTCGATTCTTATATAACACTCCTACACTTGGTTGCGGGAAACCCGATTTCTAAAAGGGGAAAACTCCTCTGCTGGCCGTTTGCCCGATGGGTGCGCCCGGCGACGGGGCTTAACCAGGCAAACCGCTACGCGAGCGGGCAAACCGCTCCGAATTCGGGCAAACAGCTACACGATCGGGCAAAAACTTAGATTTATCAGATGCTCACTTAAAGGCAGCAGGAGCTGAAATTCTCGACTCTGAGCTGAGCTGCGGGTGGTGAAGTATAGACTCAGCACATCATAAATGTGAAACGAACACAGACAATGATTGCTTACCTGCAGAGAAAATGGAACATTCGTCACGAACACGCCTGGCCGTGTTCGTGCGCGGACGAGTTTTCCCCGGCGCGAAAGCCATTGCGGCGCGTGGTTTTGGCCGAGTCCCGCCATGAAACATTGTGAATTGAATGCATTACATTTTCCCTTTGCGCCAAACCACGCACCGCAATGGCTTTTGCGCCGGTTAAAACTCGTCCGCTCGCGAACATGGTCAGGCGTGTTCGCGACGAGTGTTCCATTTTCTCTGCAGGTAAGCCATCATTGTCTGTGTTCGTTTCACATTTATGATGTGATGAGTCTGTACTTCATCACCCCCAGCTCAGCTCGGAGTCGAGGATTTCAGCTCCTGCTGCCTTTAAGGTCCCTAGTATATGTCCCTAGTACACACATTCGCCTTGGCACCTTCCCGCCTCCCTCGAAGAATACTGGGGTCTGGACAATGTCAAGATCCCCGTATAAATATTTGACTCTGTAGAAGTCGTCGCTATCGATGAGCTTCGCTATCGCCGGTATTAGATATCTCCGAAGAATGCGCCTTTACTCCTCAGACGCCGAGATTTGGAAAGCACAAAGTTGACCGAGCATTCTGAAGAAAAATCGTAGCTGGGACGCCCATAGATGCGGACATAAAGAAATTATTGGAAAATAAGTCCAAATATGTCTTCGGAAAAGTCTAGCTTTTCTGCTTATATACATGTTATGTGAGATTGAATTAGAAGAGAGTACATAGGTTCTACTTTTCAAAATGCTTCTTTCAAATATCTGTGCTTGTTGTGTACAATGAGTACAGTTTTTTTTTTTGGTTATTCTGCATCTCACATATACTAGGGACCTTAAGAGCATCTGATAAGTCTAAGGTTTTGCCCAATCGTATAGCCGTTTGCCCGATCGTGTAGCTGCTGTTTGCCCGAATTCGGAGCGGTTTGCCCGCTCGCGCAGCGGGGGTCGTATCCACGAAACTTCCCGTCGCGGGAACTTGACGGGAACTCAGCAGGAACTTGACTTCCCGTCCCGGAAGTTCCCGCAAGTTCCCGGTGTAAAGACACTATCCACGAACGTACGGGAACTTCCGGGAACCTAATAGTGTATTTTGGCTTGCGCATTTCGCGTGCACGGCGCGAACACTAAATTTTCGAATAATAACCAGCTATTTTGAAGGTTCCCTACCAACTTTTTTCTCTGAATCAACGCACGACATCATTTTCAATCATGCTGAATATTGTTTGTGATCAATTCCGACCATCTACCATATTTTGAAAATGAGCGTTCGTTTGTTGAAGTAGTAACACGAGAGAAGAGACTTTCGTACGAGTCTGTCAATCAAAGAGGTGCTACTTGAGACAAAGATAAATAAAATGGTATGCAATAAGTTCTTTCAATCAAACGATTGAAAGAAGTCAGTAGTTCGCAACTGGAATTACAAGGTTGGCCGGAAAGGTTATTCATCTAGTCGGTTACAGCCGACTTAAATTTACCACTAATTCAATTCAAAAAACCGCCGGGCTCACCTTTAGGGACTCAAAAACTTCAAAAAATTGTGTGACTGGAACTTATCATGAGGGGAGTTATTTTAGGTGCTAAACACGAATATCGTATCCATACTGCACCGTAACCCCATTTTTCTAAGGCTACGGTAGGCATTCTGTAGAAACAGTATGCCACAGAAACTTCTGGAATGTTGCATAGGGCCGGTCGTTAAAGAGCAGAACACGAAAACCATCATAATTTCTCATGACAGTGTCGCTTTCCTAGCGAAATCGGGATTTTCCTTCAATTTCCACAGTTATCTTTGCGTAATTCCATGAAAAATTGGGTTACGGCATGAAGTATAAAGATGCGATGTTCGTTTTCAACGCCTCAAGTAACCCTCCAATGCAAAATTTGCGCCACAAATTTGCTCGAAGATTTTACGCCCGTGAAAGTGGAGTGGTGCCACAACACGTTCCGAATCTTCCGAAAATGGTGGCGGTTAAGCAGCTCTGTAAAACGGTGTAATTGCGGAAAAAAAAGTACCAGTATAATCTATCCGAAACGACGAGTCCGCCCACGCACGCGGGGCTCGAGAGGCGGCGCGGCTGGAACGGATGCTGTTGGCTGCCACATCGTCCACGTCACAGCCAAATCATTGGTCGATACCATGAAGGTAACGATGAAACGTGATACGCAGATTAGTGATGATGACGTGGAGTGCTGGCAAACGTGGCAGCTTCTTCGTGGCGGCGATCCCCGCGTGCGTGGGCGGACTCGTCGTTCCGGACAGACTATAAACTGGTGTTTCTTCCCGAATATCGTTAGCTTCTCGAAAAGTACGATCCTTAGAGGAACTAGTCAAAAACGCTCATTGCTCGTGAAAATGCACCTCATTAAGACAAGCATACAAGACAAGCGAAGTCCCCAGGACGCAGTTCTGACACGCGTGTCGCAACCACAACCATGAAAACATCGAAGAAAGATAAAATGTTCAGAAATGAGCTTAACGGAAAATATTAGTACTGAAGCCAATACAGTAGCCCTGAAAAATAACGAACTGTGAACCAATTTACTACAGAACTATAAAAATGAGAAATATTTGCTCATTTTCAAAGTTTCATGCTGAAAAGTGCATGCAAACGTCGGAAAGGTTACAACAATACCGAAATATTTTCTGTCGGGAACTTAGGTTCCCGCCGATTTCGGCGGGAGTGAAATGGGCGTGGCCAGGAACTGCCGGGAACTAGCGGGAAGTGTCAAAAACGTTCGCGGATACGGTTTCGCCCGGGAACCCCGCCGCGACGCGTACGCGACGCAAACTAGAGTTCCCGCTAGCTTCCCGGGAGGCTCCCGGGACGTTTCGTGGATACGACCCCGGAAATGCCCAATTAGACCCCGCCCACGGACACGCCCATTGGGCAAACAGCCCGCCACCCACATGGAAATGACTCGATAGCAAGAATGGAATCACAACTTCAACGATAACAACATAAACAACGTTTGAAAATGTTTTGAGAACTTCTCTCAACATTTGATTTCTAACTGATGCGCTACTCTTGAGTGTTTGTTCTGAGAATTGCTTCATGGGAAATACTGAATTGGAATTGGGCTTGCGATTTCAATTCTCTACTTAGAGCTGAAGGTTCACCCTTCGAAGATCAACCTTTGAAACCAGGATGCTGATCAACATTGTTGCACATAACCTTTACTAAGTGTGGAAGTGCAAGTTAAGTGCGAGATTTTCGCAGCACTTGCAATTAATGCTCGATCGCATCAAACGCTCCTCATCCCTATGGGCGCCCTCACGCAAATGAGTGAGAAGCTTGCTGTCGCCAAATCCAAGTCGTGGCGCCACACCCTGCACGAATACAATATTGAAATTAGTCGGAGTAAGGGTAGATGGTTTCTGAGTGCTACCCCTTCTTCTAAAACTAGGAAAGCAGAGATTTAACCTGGGAAAGTAAGAATTCAGTGAATGTTACCTTCAAAAATCTTGAACTTTGCAAGATATTAGTCATGCTAGAATGAAATCTGAACGTCTAAAGAATACATGAGTTCCCGACTTTTCTTCTGAAGACCAGAAAGGAGGAATGTGCACGTACCATCGTCGAACGCACCCCTTCCGCCTACCGGCGGAGCATGGGTATCCCTAGTAAACTGAATTTGGAAACTAATTTTTCCGAACACCATGCTTGGAATTCAATTTGTCGCACCCCCAAAAATGCGCAGAGCTCAAATTTTCTAACAAAGTGAATCCTCCTTCATTTTGTCCAGCAGAGAAAGGATGTCAAGGTAAAAAAAATGTGAGTGCGAATAGACACCCCAACAACGCCTGAGAAAATGTTGCAGAAGTCTCTGATAAAGCATATGTGTTGAGGTCCTCTTTTTTAACCGAAAATATGAAGAAGAAAAAACCTCAACGGACGCCATGAAGGTGAGATCCGACACCTGAATAATTAGCGCTTCTCGAAAAGACGAAAACAAACAAGTGTGACAGAGTCACAACTATCGGACAGAGAAATTCAAATAATTCGCGTTGATTCTACAGCACTCTATTTCTCCACATATGAAAAACAACTGTTTTTGAACTTTGTAGTCAGAATTTGCAAATAGAGATACTGGTGCTTGAAGACCAAATCTGATTGCTTACACAAAAATGAGTACTGCAGAATAGTTGAAAATATTAAAGATTCATTGAAAGCCAACAGCACCACAAACAGAGCGAATTTTAAGAATAACAAAATATTCCCGTAAGAAGCGTACCTTCAATACAGACTACTTGGTCCCGAATTTCGTCTCTCATGTGTGCGTACTCGGGCGGAAGAGGAAGGCACTCCAACATGTCGTAAATCTGAAAAAAACAGGTGTGATTTCAGGAATATTTTGGCGAAATTCATGAAAGAAATTGACCTTAGCACTGGAAAAGCCAACAAATCTGGAGGGCGCAAAAACAGTAACAGAAAATTAAGCCAAGTGTCGCGAACAAGTCACAGAGGTGAGATCAAAACAGGAATGTTACTGCAAGATGCGTGAGTGCATGCAGGTTTTGATTTCTCATGCGAACTGTGCTACGTGTTAGGAATTGTCAGACGACTGCAGCTATTGGTGAAGTAGAAGAAATCAGCGACTCGAAGAATTCTCGTTCTATCACAGTGTGGATAGCCTGACGATCATTTGAAACTCATGCAAAAAAAAAACAGGATTATGCGTGATCACTACAGTTAGAGAGCAGCAGTAGAGACCAAACATCAAATAGTCTAGTGCTAAGCAACTGAGTAATATCAATCGTTCCCATAATACTTTACGAGATGATTTGCACGAAGGTTTCATTCTGAGTGTTGAATGGATAGTTACGTGTCTATAACAAGAACCTACAGCCGAAGCTAAAAGTGTATGAATAGGCTTCCAGCACCACTACTACGAACTGTTGATACTCAGCCTGGTTCAAGTAACTGTCATCAGAGTCTGATTCAAGTAACTGTTCACTTAACTTGTTAGAATTGTATGTCATCTGTATGTCCTCTAGAATAAGACACAAGACGAAAAACCGAATACCTAACAGCTTTTACTGAATATAGTGGCAGAGTAATAACAAGTAACAATAGTATTGTAGCAAGCAGTGATCTATCCATAACTTCTTTTAGAATAGAGTTGGACATTCACATTTTTATACGCTTTGTTGCCACACATGCAGCACTGGTACATATGAACCTGGTTCCATTTCGCACGATACTTTCTTCGAGAAAAAATTTGTTTATTGACTGCGGTCGAAGTTGGGAGTTAGATGTTATCGACAACTACCCACAAGGAAGAATTCCCGGCTCGAATCTGAATCTAAATTGTATTAATCATTGTAGTAGCGGTACAGTTCCAGAAAAGAATTTACACGGTATTAATCAAAAGTCCCCTGGCTTACATGCAAATAATTATTCAGTAACTCACTCCCGTAATTCCTACCATATCATCTCACTCTCTCACTCCATTTCAATATCATCATTACTCGGGACAACTGCTCCGGCTGGCCTTCGGCGAGTCTCGCACTTGCCTGCCTCGCAGAGTCTCAGTACTGCCGAACCCTTCAATCTCAACAAAAGCAGTTGAAGCAGAGCAGCTGCGATGCACACCGAAGGCGAGTCGGAGCACTTGTAGGGATGGAATAGGATTGTATGTGTTGATAATTGCCTTGTTTTCGTCGCCAACATGAATTTCGCATTTAACTCCCTCCAATATATTTGACTGACCACTGAAAGAGCCTTGAGAATTTAGCTACTAAGCACAACTTTACCTTACTTCTGTGATCGACGAGCCATTCGCTTCGCCGCGCTTCGCAAAAATGACATGAATTTTTTGCACTGGTGGGCACAATTCTAAGTCGAACGGTATAGATTTCATGTGTGTTTGTCCGTTGTATCGTGAGATCTAAGCATATAAGCGATTACCAACAGATACACAAACAGATGAGTTCTACTATGTAGTGATGATACGTCTAGTCTACCACAACACGCTCAATTACATTGCAGTCCCTGGCCCTTTCGAAAATATACAGAAAACTCCAAACGGACGCAGTCAAGAGTCAGGACCGCGGCGCGGCTCTCTTGGGCAGAGTCACGGGAGCTCAGCAGAGTGTGCGCCTGCGTCTCTGCCCATGAGAGCCCGCCGCGATCTCAACTCTTGTCTACGTACTTTTGGGGTTTCCTATAGATACTTGAGTTAGTCGAGACGGAGCCAGTAGTTCACACCACGTGAAAAGGCATTCTAATTCTCCTCCTACTTTGAAAAAACCATTTCATTTCAAAATGAAGGTGCAACTGCCATTACTAAAATGTTGGTTATGATGGTGGAGCTCATTACTCTTCGGATCCAAACAATGAAAAAATAATCATGCTGAAACGTAGTGAACTTCACTGGCCAACCCAGTGGAGTATCACGTCTTTATCCTGGAAAAATAGCTTGTTCTTCTATTTCGATTCGACAGAGTGGACCACATGGGTGCTTTACAAATCCCAAGCCCTCAAACGAATCTCGGAATCTCGAGTGGAGAGCAAGACGACTTGCAGCTCCTTGCTAGTAACTACATACTCCACTCAGCTTTGAGTAGTACTCAAATGTCATTGCATTTGCCAGGACATGGAGCCTCATGCATGGTCTATTAGCTCACAGATGGCGCCTGATCTGACATTGTCTGCAATTACGACTTTGCCTGCAGAATGCGTCTGGAAGGATATTTTAGCGGATGGCAGTGGGAAAACATAAGAATGGAAGGAACCACACCATATGGATATCAAAAAAGTGCAAAAAATAGATCGGTTAGCCGAAAAATGGTGAAGTCGTAGTTGCGGACAAAGTCGGATCGGGCGCCCTCTGTGAGCTAATGGACTGTATATGCTGTAGAGGGCGTGCTGCCCTTACATTTACTTTGGTACCCTAATAGAACTTTTTTTAAATAAAACAAAAATCCCATGGTGTTGATGCTTGTTTCTGATGCTTGGACAGTCGGAGACTTCGAAACAGGTAGCTTTTCTTCCTCTGGCTTTGATGCCATCTCAACTGCGTTCACTTGAGCGTGTTCCAGTTTTTGAATTATAATCGTGGTTTTCGGTGAACGTCAATGAAGTGTAGTCGGCTTCGGAGAATGCCATTCATGTTCGGATGAAATACCATTCCTCCACGACGGTATCTCCCCGTTGAACATGATCACTGACACCGACCCGTACTTGAACTTCAGTTTAAAAGTGCAGCGGCGGGAGGTCTGTCGCTTCGTGCGGATGTGATCGGTCTTTTTTGTCATTATTATAGCATCCTTTACGTCCACAACATATCTTTTATCTTCTTTGCTAAAGATGATGTGAAGTCCATTGCGAGTCAATGTGACCAAGCGTGGTTTGAGATTTTTCATTTTGTCGAAAAGCTAGCTCTTTCATTTTGTTAAACACAGGACATATCCTCGAGCGGCGACGTCACTACCCTTCACAGGCCAGGCACGTGCAGATGGAAGACTCACGGTCTTCTGAAGCTTCTGCAGAGCTGCACTCTTAAACTGAAGTTCAAGTAAGGCTCGGTGTCTGTGATTCATACTCAATGAGGAGATACCGTCGTGGGGGTATGCGGTTTCACCAGAACATGATGGCAGACTCCGAACACGACTACACTTCATTGGCGTTCACCGAAAAGCACGATTATAATTCAAAAACTGGAACACGCTCAAATGAAGGCAGTTGAAATGGAAACAAAGCCAGAGGAAGAAGAACAATCCGATGGTGCTCCTCCAACACGAGCACTAGTGGCACCATCGCGACCAACAGGAATACTTGTACTATTCAAGGGGGGTAAAAACTGCAATATAACTGAACCCCTTTGGATAGGGTAGGCTCACTATCTGGGCAATACTAAGGCATCCGAGCAAAAGAGAGAGAGAGAGAGAGAGAGAGAGAGAGAGAGAGAGAGAGCGAACTAAGGTGACAGAAATTCTGACCTAGTTGTTGATGGATTAACCATCTGTAAGCCAAGCAAATGTCAACGGAACTGCCCATTGGTTTCCCGAACGCGCTTGCGCGTGTATATAAGGCAGCTCTAAAGGCAATGTTCCTGTCTATCAGCGATTTAAGAACACGTGATGACATGGCCGATATCCTTCGAGCGTTCGCAAACGCCAGAGCGTGTTAGTGCTTTCCAAAGCTCTGCCAGCAACCTAAATATTATGCACACGCACCTTTTCAATTGAAACGTATAGGGACTAATGCATTCAACCGAATTTAGATTGAGACTCCATTTGTGAACCCTTCCCCGTAGGTGATTGCCGACATAAAACTCCAAACTCCCACCTCATCAAATGAAAAATTCTCTCACAGAAATTTTTGAACGGAACGGAGCCGAGTTTATCTATACGAGTGCCGTATGTCAACAAAAAACCTAAAAATTTATATTGTTCAACACCATTTTGAAAGATGTTATGAACGAAGAGCTATTTGTTACAAAACTTTTGTCAGCCACTGTATGTAGCGGTGGCTGACATGTGCGTGTGCGCAGGACTCATTTAGAAAGATTATGTAAGAGTGAAAGAGCGAACTTTTCAACAAACAAATAAACACACACACAAATTACGTCTACTGAAAGGATCAATGACAAAGTGCGAGTGCGAGTAGCAGAATGAGGATCAATATATCAATTCAATTTTCTCATGCAGACAACTATCTGCCTTTCAACTCTGACAGATAAACCCATCAGTGTCTCAAGATGGAAGTAGTCTGTTCCAAGTGTTTATGAATATGATATGCATTTCTCGTCTGTCTCTCCGGATACGGCACTTTTTCTCGCGTTACCACTTTTTTCCAATATCTTTAGAACTACGTTCCACAGTGAAACACACCACATTTCCACGACTCAGAACTGCTTCATCACTAGCTCGAGGTCGAGAGAAAAGAAAACAATGTAGGCAAGGAGGGACGACCTATGAAGTACTGATAACCATGGAGCTGGAAGACCTACATGTTTTGCACTTCTGCATAAGACTCTCATATTGAATCTCACTATTTGTACGCATAGGATTCTATCGATGCCGAAAAGCACTGGTTTACTCTCTTCGGAGCGGAAAGAAAAACCACACCGCTTATCTGCTTTTTTCTTCATAGCCAAGTGACGACTTATTAATAGATCGAATTCGAAGCGCCGTATATCTTTGTGTGGAACTACAGTGACATCCGTCTATTTACTGTGGGAGCAAAAACCAAATTACACCCGTCGTTACAGGCACTAACAGCACTAGATTTTTGGATTGGCTGAGGCGAATTTGAATGGAAAATATATTCAAAATCAAGGGCATCGATTAAGGAAACGCTGAAAAAGAGAATGCGGTAGAAAACTGGATCAGGATAGGAGAAAATTTTACAAAATGAGCTGCTAAAACTAGTTCTCAAATAATTAAACGAAATCCTTAAATAGGGAATGGCACAAATAACCACTGGTGGATTACGTAAAGGAAAATGCAAACAAAGCGAAGAAGAATACACAATAACCTGATAAATGCACGGATGTACACTTTCAAACCGTTGTATCTCTGCTCGGCACTGCTCCGAATGTAAAGTATTGGTGCCCGGAAAACCTGTGTGTAGTTGGCGACCAGCCATAGTGTCCTAGAATTACATCAACATTTGTAAACATTTTTCGAATATGCGAGAATGAGAATACAAGACACTATCAACTAATAATCTAATCTTGTATTCATCACATTCTGAGAAAAGCAGTGACCGTACGAACGTTACAGCCTAGGACTCCTAGAATAACTTTATTATTCTAGGAGTCCTAGGCTCTTTCCTAGAATCATAAAATGAAATGAAGAATGTCAGAAATCTGACAGAACCAATATGTGTTCACAAATGAACCTTTGCGCTCTCTCCCTCTGGAAAGTTGCATTTCTATAAGATTTTCATTGGACGATGGTATCGACCTCTGCGATTGAAATCAGGGGCGGTAGCTTAGCCGACAGAAGGCATGCTGCGATTACGCGAAAAGGCGAAAAGGGAGAGAATTCACATGGGACTAATATCAAACGAATATCAACGAATTGCTTGTCGGACACAGCACTGACTTTTACTTCTATTTACAATCTAAATATCACAGTTTATTTGATTCGGTCGATGATAAGAGGCTCTATTTTTGCAATTGATTTGTACGGGCTGAGTTTGGGAATAAAATACCCAGAGAAAGAACCCTGTGCCCTCTCATGAAGTAAATTTCCTCGTAGGATATAGCACTACACTATACGCGAAGACCAATGTGTGCGTGTAAACAAATCATTTCAATAACAGAAGGAATAAAAATCATGCTTAGACCAAATATATGACATATGACAGTATATGACGGCCTATTTGAAGAGCTCATTTTTAAAGAATTCTAAGAAGGTGAAAGTTGCATAATTAACGGAATAACACAGAAATCAACTCCACATTACAAAAAAGCAACCTACTTTAGCTGAAACTGCTATTGGTGCTTAATCCCAGTCCCTCCTACTTCTCCGACTTGTCCATTGTACCAGCGAAAGAAAAAAAATGTGACACCTGGAATTGAACAGAACCTGCGATGAATTACATGTATCACATTACGATTAGGAGGAACCGTAATGAGTCGAGAGGAGTATACTGGGGACGGTTTAGTTCAGAAAGAAAGCAATACGTATAACAGACAACGGACAGGAGAGAACGCAACTGAGATGGTTGGAGACTTCGATCTGCAGAAGCGGAACGAGTCAGCGCGTCGCCTCTCAATGCGGAGCGGTCGTGAGATACTCTGGAGCGCGGCAAACATGCATGCTGTGGAGACCGTTCTGTCTGCGCAGATCGAAGCGCAAGGCCAGCGTGTCCGCGTTCTTTCCAGATAGTTGGACCAGCCCGTCATCGTTGCTAAACTTCATGAAAACCTCGTTCACACCTTGTAGACTGTGTATAATCGCATTTATGGCTGAAATGGGCTCGCTTCTATCTGATTCGTTGTAGGTTCGTTTTCGTCAGATGAATTGGGACGAAGAATGCAGCACCATGATATGAAGTTCGAACGTTTTCTAACTGCAGCCTTTCTCGATAATCCCTGCCTCACGCCACCTCCCGTCAGCTCTTCTCCATGCCACATCACCTATGCATTAGGCTGCTGGTGTCGTATATAATATTCTGCCCGTATGTTATTCTGCCTTCTGTGCGAAACTTTCACAGACCGCACGCTACGTTTGGGAAATCTTCCTCATCCTGTGGAATTCTCATCGATAAAGAAGTACTTTTATGGAAGTACCCCTAATGATGAAGGGCTTGACCACCTTCCTCAAATCGCTCTTTTTCAATAATTGCAGCGTTGCTACGCTCACGAGTGCTCCAGAGTTTGAATTCCAGTTTAGTGGCTATAGTCTTCTATGTATACTGCTAGAAGATCTTTGCACTTGAACGAAACAGTACTATGACCAGCCTTAATAGTTAAAAAAGGCAAACGAAAAGAAAAAGATCCACATTCAAATGCAAATGTGCAGATTTCCTTACATGCGCTACCTGAAACAGTAGGTAACACCTTTTAATGTCTCACACTGGAACATGGGGTGTCATGTCAGCTGCTTTCACGTTTGTTTTCACGAGAAGTTGAATTTTGAGTTTCACCTTCAAGCACTGATTCCTACAGGAAGCGTCAATCACGATCCCTACTCCCGCAGCCTGGTGCGCCACAGTGTCCACGCGGCGCTGGCGAGGCAGCACACAAAATCCACAGCATCCAGCAGAGCCCGTAGGTGGTGCCACGTTCCAGGCCGAGGGAATAGTGATCGTGATTGACGCTCCCTGTAAATCGAGTGCTGTCTCTTATAGTCCTGTAGATCAGGAGGGAAGGATCTCCGCGACGCTTAGATTTCTCCACGTCGTTACCTCCAGCAAGAAGATCGTGGGTCGACATGTTAGGCATAACTGCGTATCACTGTCGAACGTCGTCTTCAGTCATCTCGAACATGTCGACCCACGATCTGCTTGCTGGAGATAACGATTTAGAACGACGTGGAGGATTCTAAGCGTCGCGGAGATCCTTCCCTCCTGATCTACAGGACTTTATGTATAATGTGTGCATATACAGACAGACTTGGCTAGCGCTTTAATATAGTAGACGGGTAAAAGTGGCCGGAGTTTCCCATGCGTAGTGTTTTGATTGCGGGAGTTTCACAAGCCAGCCAAAATTTCACGAGTGCAGTGTTCAGTCAGGCAGAATATTACACGGGCAGAATATTATATAGTCTGTCCGAAACGATGAGTCCGGCCACGCACGCAGGGATCGAGGAGCTGCCGCGTTTGCCAGCGCTCCACCTCATCATCCCTGATCTGCGTATCACGTTTCATCGTTATCTTCATGGTATCGACCAATGATTTGGCTGTGACGTGGACGACGTGGCAGCCAACAGCATCCGCTCCAGCCGCGCCGCCTCTCGATCCCCGCGTGCGTGGGCGGACTCGTCGTTTCGGACAGACTATACAGGGTGTTTTTCCGGGAGTAAAATCGGTGCAATTGCGGACCCAGTACAAAGGCTACGTGCGAATTGCTGGAATCTCCGCTTTCACGTAGTCTTTCAACTGAGAATTTGATCTATTGGAATGGATCAGATCGCGCGCGATGTTTACTCCAAGATAAATGCCCTGTATACCACACCCCTGCAGAGTGGATATGTGGTGTGACGTGGATGTGCTGATGGGCGGTGCGGCATGAGGCAAGGATTTTTGAGAAAGGCTGTAGAAACCTCGGCATGACTATTCGCAAGCCAAACGCCATACAGCATCGCTTTTGCGTTTGCTTATATCTAATATTAAGTCGTCCACTTATGTACAATGAAATATGGGGTCCTTCCAAGCGATCAGTTTGGAAGTCAGTATCTTCAATGTTTTATTTGATCACCTCTTTTTTCTCCCTTTTCTCGCGCTGTAATCCCCGACGTGATTACAAACTATAGGGTTTTCTTGATAGTTAGTTGGTTCCTTGGAGGTTAACATTAAATTTGATGAAAAACTATCCAGAAAACCCTAGTTTGCTACTTCGAAGGCGATTCTAGTGCAACGGCGTGGCCGCGCGTTTCTCGAAAGACGCACCGCCACCGATGTTCACCGTATAGTGCTGTTTCAGCCGTACAGTCCTTGTGCGCAATAGGTAGAAAGTTTTCGAGCGCGCCAAGCCTGCCGCGCGTACGCGACGCGGCCCTCTTGTGAACTTTCTACCGATTGCGCACAAGGACTGTGCGGATTTCCTCACTGCTCAAACTCCTCCACCTCTAACAAACAGCAGACATAGGCTGACATGAGATGGCTAAAGAAAAGGTTCGACTATGACACGCAGTTACAGTAGCGAGCAAAAAGATTGCAACTTTTGGTTTTTCGTCTATAACTTCTTTCAAAGCAGAGCGTAGAGGTTCAAAATTTTATGGAAGTTGTAAGTACTCATAAGAGATAGGAATAAGTTAAAAACTCCTCATTCCATGGATCATCTGTTTTTTTTTTAAGAAAACCTTCCCTCGCAAAAGTCGAAATCTGTGATTTGGCACCATCCGGAATGTCTACCAAAATAAAGTCTATCGTTCGTATCTGACCACGTACTAGTTCTTTGGTGCAGAATCAACCCATATACGCTAGGCAACGTGCATGTGTTGACCACTGGTTGACTTATGCGAAGACTATTTGAGGTGGATTCAGCAGTGATCCTCTGTGGATGTTTCTGTCAGCTTGGCTCCTTCTTTCAGCTCTGATTGGAAGGGATAGATGCTGCCAATGTTCCTATAGCATTAGTCGCAAGTGTTCGGCTTGAAAGCAGTTGATTGCTCCCTTGGAATTCCGAAATACTTCGGCTGGTTTCAGCACAGCCGCTGTGGGCATCACAGAAAATAAAGTTTGGAAATTTTTCTGTCTCGGGGAGAAGGACACCGGAAAGATCCCATAAGTGCTGAGGACGCTTCAGGATTCCTGGAATATGGTCAAGTACATGACGATTCACACTGCCTTATATTGGTCGAAACAGGACTACTCGAACTGGAGAATGCTGGTCACTAGCACGAGTGCGTGTGTTCTCTTGCCCTACACACAAATTTTTACAGTGAATCTGGAGCCTTTTGCCCTGAAAATGTCTCGTTCAGTTCGCTTCATCCAAATCAAACTGAATTAGCCAGTTTTCAGAGTTCCAGACTACAGTATCTCACTCTGGTGGTATCTCGTAGATTTCATTGTACCTTTGTGAGACTTACCTCATCAAATCCAAGGCGGTATGGATCGTCTTGTACTTGACAATATTCCAGGGATCCTGTAGCATCCTCAGCACTTATGGGATCGTTCCGGTGTCCTTCTCCCCGAGAAAAATTTCCAAACTTTATTTTCCGTGATGAACACAACAGGCTGCACTGGAAGCAGCCGGAATATTTCGGAATTCCGAGGGAGCAATCAACTGCAGAAAAGCCAAACACCTGTGACTAAACCTACACGAACGTCAGCAGCATCTATCCCTCCTAATCAGAGCTGAAAGAAGGAGCCAGGCTGACAGAAACATCCATAGAGGATCACTGCTGAATCCATCTCAAATAGTCCTCGCAGAAGTCAACCAGTGGTCAACATATGCACGTTCTCAAGCGTATACGGGTTGACTCTGCATCAAGAACCAATACGTGGTCAGATACCAACGATAGACTTCATTTTGTTAGACATTACGGATGGTGCCAAATCACAGATTTCGACTTCTGCGAAAAAAAAAATTCTTAAAAGAACGGGAGTTGCATGGAATAAGGCGGTTTCTATCTCCTATGAGAATTTACAACTCCCACAAAAATTTGGATCTCCATGCTCTTCTACTCGTTTGCGGACATCTAATACCCAACCTCACTCCTGACCAATCGCGGCGGGCGCGCAATGTGGTCCGTCTTGAGATTCTCTGCATGCATTAACCTTTGAAAGACAATATATTCGCACAAAGGAATGGTTCCATGTTTTGGAAGTATCGGAAGAGTTCTATCGACAAGTGTAAAGCTTTGATCCTATACAGACCAACTTGCTGAAGGACCGCTAGCCCTGAGCGATGCAAAAGCTCTGCAGCAGAGAGTCCACACACGGCCCCATACAGAACTCTTTCTGCTGGAGGTTTTCTGGTTCGATCGACCTTGGCAGTCCTTCTGGATGTTTTGAGCTGAACAAGCTTCTGTGACCAAATGCCTTGTAGTCGTCCCTTATTAGCATTGCTTGTAACTTGAATGGCGCTAGCCTCTCCCGCGGCAAGTTGGGTATTAGATGTCCCGCAACCTCTTCTACTGTATGTCTAACATGTTAATCAGCTATAGATGACAACGTGGAGAAGACTAAACGTCGCGGAAATCCGTACGGCTCAAACTACTGCTCCCTTTCTTTCCAAGCAAACCCCTTGGTTTTTGATCAGCTTTCGAATCTTTGTTCGCAAGCAAATTTTGTGAAACTACTCGAAGGCCCAAAAATCGCGTCAAAAATGAGTTCAACCGCGGGAACGTTACAGGGAAAACAACTCCAAATATTGTCGCAATATGAAGGGATTGTATAGCTGACAAATGCACTGAATATCGTCTCCTTCAGAAGTTCCTTTTGGTGGTATAAAGCTGCAAAGTGAGCTCTGCGATGAAGCTGGATTACGAGCTGGAAGCTGTAGCGGAAGCAGACAAGCGTCTATCCAAGCCTGCAACCAAGCAGCAAAGTGGAGGTTCATAATCCAATAACACTGAGGTATTTGAAGCAATTCAACTAGGTAAAATAAATAAAAAATGTCGATAAACGGATCTCCCCCGCTCGATCCTCCACTTCACCGCCACTTGATTTCCATGATTCTTAGTTGCTGGCGCAGCTAAGCTAGCATATGAAGGCATACTTGGATTACTGCTTGTAATGCATCTCGTTTGGGGAGCAAAACTCAAATCCTTTCCACTCGAAATCAGAGATTTTAAAGTAGATGATCTAATAAAATTACGGTTCATTGTTCGATGTAGTGCGATGGAACCTGCTTCGAATGTAAGCTCATTTTACGAAAATCTGCAAAAAGGAGTGGGCTTTGAAAGATTTAACGATACTCACTGGATATACAAATGGCAGAAACTATCACAGAAAACAATGGAGGATTATTCTTTTCCAAAAATTTATTACAAAAAAAACTACGTCGAAATTTCCCAATGAATTCCAAATTAAAAAAAAAACAGGGTAACAGCAAAGATCTCGTTGTCAGTTGTTTCGTTCTCCAGCGCTTCATGTACCTAAAAAACAACAACAATCAGGAAATCCAAACAACCTATGTTCCGTTTAAGCTGTAATAATCAATGGTAGAAAAATCATAGACTCAGACGCGGTCACTTTCAATCAACGTCAAGCATGAGTGGTAATGCACAACCGCTTGCTTACTTTCGTCTATTAATGCGTCAATATTAACTCCTTTATAAAAGCCCTGTAGTGTAGCCGCTAGAAGAGAATGCGGAGCATATTGCATTATATACAAGAAGAAAAATGTGAAGGCGATTAATAGAAGTTCACGAGCCCGAGAACAGATCCAGTTCGCAGCAACTTGTTTGATATGTTGGCTCTCATAATTTTCTCCGATTGGAATCATCAGGTGAGGATAGCGAACCTTCACTGCAAAGCAACAGAAATATTTCTGCGGAATTGAACCCTCGGTCGACTACATGTCCAAAAAATAGATGATTTCTGTCGGGAATTTCGACGCCGATCTAAAACGTAATAATCAATATCAATGGGCGAACCACTAAACAAAATAGATGCTAAATTTGAATAATTCAATGAAACTGGCGATGAATCATAGACTATCCTCTCATGGAAAGGCATGGTAATTGAAGACTTATAAGCGGATGCATTTTGCTTAGAGGGAAGTCCGGCACTGTTCCACTTGTTCTGCCCCAAAATCTTAAAGTCAAAAATTCCTCTGAAACCTCGTCTAACGAAGTTATTTGACATGCTGATCACGAATATCACACACATTTTGTACCTTAACCCCACTTGGATAGAGTTACGGTAGGGTTAGGGAAAGTGGGGTATCTCACGGAATCACCTGAATTTTTGTCTACGGGGGTTATTTGACATGCCGATTACGAACATCACATTGATTTTGCAAACTGAAAGCAATTTGAAGTTCTCCTATGGACTGTACTTCCTCCTAACCCTATCGTGACCCTGCCCCAGTGGGGTTACGGCGCGAAACGAATGTGATATTCGTGATCAGCATAACAAATAACCCTCCTAGAGAAAAATCCAGATGATTTTGTGAGATACCGTACTTACCCTAACCCCACCTAACCCTACCCAAATGAGGTTACGGTACAAAATGAGTGTGATATTCGTAATCAGCATGCCAAATAACCCCTTAGACAAAGTTTCAGAAAAATTTTTGATTTTGAGATTTTGGGGCAGAACAAATGGAATAGTGCCGGAAGTTCAACATACAATGCATGACTTGAACGTTTTCTTCTTGTCATGAAATTCCGCTGTCATTGAGAAAAGACTTGTTGAAATCATGTTCAGAGAGAGTTTCATGTGTTAAAAGATGTCTGAAACGATAATGTCCATAGCGTAGAAGAAGAAAAATAAAACTAACCAGGAAGTAATTTAATGAAACCTTCAATGTACTCACCAGGGACGCGCGTTCCGGTATATCTCTGAAACTCCAGAAAACTTCCGAATAGGCCTAAGGGTTCCATTACCAGAGCTAAATTTTGATTTCATCCGCAAGCTCAGCCGACATGTCTGGACATGATGATCCTGCACTACTCTTTCTTGTCTGCTATTCTATTTACACATTTTACATAACAATGTTCTCTCTCCCTTTGCTTCACGTTGCTTTCCTGTTAATCACTTGTTTTATAAGCGTCAAAATAGCTGCAATTTTGTAAGCATAGTAAAAGTAGGTGCAAAATGAACTAGAGAAATCGCATTGATTGGTGACTCTGCGTCTTGATAGGCCATGTCCGTCTGTTAGAATGTCTCTTGTGTAGGTATACGCGACACACATTTCATTTTTTGCCCAAAATATACGGTAAGGCTGGCTCCCGACCCTCCGGAACTTTCCAACTTGTGAGCCTCATGGTATTTCACCCATAGAAATGTTGCCGTAGGTCCTTGGAAAACTATTGCTAATCTTTTGGTCGAATACTTTGTTATAGTCTGTCCGAAACGACGAGTCCGCCCACGCATGTGGGGATCGAGAGGCGACGCGGCTGGGACGGATGCTGTTGGCTCCCACGTGGTCCACGTCACAGCCAAATCATTGGTCAATACTATCAAGGTAACGATGAAATGTGATACGCAGATCAGAGATGATAACGTGGAGCGCTGGCAAACGTGGCAGCTTCTCGATCCCCGCGTGCGTGAGCGGACTCGTCGTTTCGGACAGACTATATCACCTTGTGTTACGCAAAAAAAGGATCCAGTGTGTAGAGCAGAAAAATAGAATGAGTGGGGCAATGCTACAACACGCATACTCTCCAAAAATCCCATTAAAAACGGTTCCAAGAAGGTACTTGAAAGGAAAAGAAGAATAACACATGTACACTGAATCTCTGGGCAGCCGTGAAATAGGTCGAAAGCTTGGCTTGGGTTGGAATACAACACAATAATTTTGCGATCTCAACGAAATTTTGGTTGAAGAACAGTCAGCAAACCCAAGTCGAAAAATGTTCAAATGGTCGAAATGGGGTGGTACAATACTCATGATGGAGGGTCAGCTCGACTATCAAATTTTGACCCCCCCCCCCCCCCCCCCGAGAATGGGCCGTCAAATTTTCGAAATTACTTCACAAAGCAAGTGAAAATCTTGTAATAGTTTATTTCATTATTATTTTAGTGCAACTTTTATTTATTATCATAATTAACATTTTTGTTTTTACGGCCAGCATTTTCGTTGCCAAGCTTTCGACCTATTCCACGGCTGCCTAGAGATCCTGTTGCTAGAAATTTGACTATCGACCTCTTCTTGCTTCATCTGCGAACCCTCTATATTCCAAATATGGATCATATTTCAACCTGGCAATTGTTGCTTGGTCCCGTAGCCTAGATGAGATCATAAAATGACTGTGCTGCATTCCCAACTTTCCCGATCTGGCAGGGCATATGGTGGCAGATGAGGACAAGATTTCTGATAGCATCTTTATTAAGTGGCAAAAAGGGATCATTTTCATGACAAAACCACTTAAAAAGCTTAACTTTTTAACGAGAGAAGAAATCGCGAAAAAAGCCAAATCAATTATGCACCAACATAATATTAGGTCGTCAAGTATGAAATGTCTGATTTTATGAGCGGTCAGTTTGACAGTCTGTATCTTCGAAAATTTACTAGATCTCTTCTCGTCTTTATTTTCATTATGAAGGTACATCCTCTTCCTTTCAAAATCACTTCCTGGGTTTTTGATCAGGTTTTGAATTTTTGTTTGAAAGCATTTTTGTAGAACTACTCAAAAACGAAAAATTGTGTCGTTTTGGAACATAGGCTCCATCTTCCAGCCATTAGAGCTGAGAAAGCTGGGAACATCAGAGTAGTGTTAAGGGACATTTGGCTAGTAAATGCACTGAACAGCGTTTGCTTGGGAAGTTCCGCTCAGGTGACATGAAACTCCAAATTGAGCCTTATGATGGACTTGGATGTCGATAAGCTGGAAGCCGTGGCCGGAGAGGATAGGAGTCAAACAAGGCCAGCGTAAGCAGCAAGGTGTGACCTTTTCAATCCAGTAATATTTATGTACTCAAGGCAGTATGACCACTAAAAGTGGTTCGGTAAACGAATTTTTCCCAGTTTGACCCTCAAAAATGGGTGTCAATTTTTGACCATTTTTTACAAATCCACGCTGCTTAAACCAGAGGAGCAGGGGTGAGGACCCACCTGCCACCCACTGCACTGGGCAAACCTTGCTCTATTTGACCACAACTCCATTCAGGGATTAGCTCACTTCTTGCTGGAGAAAATGCTCAATTTTCAACATCATATTGGAAACGCTCTTCCTCACTTGATCGCATATAGCTTTCCATGCTTCTAAGGTTTTGGAGCAGCCAAGCCATATTTAAGATGGCAAGGCTATGGAGATAGTATAGGAGCATATTCGGATATCTTATACTGCATCTTGCTTTAGAAACAAAACTCAAAATCTTCTCATCCAAAATCAGACATTTCATACTTGACGACCTAATATAATTGCGTTCCCTTGCAATGCTGCCAGATCTATTCGTGAAACTCTTATTAGCTCAATGATCCATGAATCACTACTGTCGTTTCATTCCAAAACAAAGGAGCATCATTAACAGTCGGTGAAAGGCAGAAGGCCACTTCATATTCGTAATTGAGCTATTCACACATCCCGACGCTCCTCAATGCGCTGATCCCGGCAATGTATAGTCTTTCCGAAACGACAAGTCCGCCCACGCGTGCGGGGATCGAGAAGATGCCATGTTTGCCAGCACTCCACGTCATCTTCTCTGATTTGCGTGTCACGTTTCATTCTTAACTTTACGGTATCGACCAATGATCTGGCTATGATGTGGACGACATGGCAGCTAACAGCATACGTCCCAGCCGCGCCGCCTCGCATGTGTGGGCGGACTCGTCGTTTCGGACGGACTTTACATGAAATGTCCCAAAGTGGTCTCTACATCCGTTTTTCGGGACAGGGCTTGTAACAGTTTGGTGGAGCAAGTTGACGCACAAAAACGTGCATAACCACTGATCTTATCGGTTGGACAGGCCAAAACGTGTCCACCCGACGTTTTCTTTGGTGGACAGTCAGCATAGCTTGGAGCGAACCCCGCCCCTGCTCCAAGGAGCGGATACTTTGACCCTGTTAAAAACGGGGGTTTCGTCATCCGCGTGACTGTTGATTTACATTACTGGAATTAGCTTGCCGAGGACATGAAGAATCTGCTGATACCTCCAACATGCTTCTCTTTAAGTACAACCATAATATAAGATAGAACTCGCTTTCGTGTTTACGTACGTTTCTCGCAAACTCTATGGAATAGTATTTGAACTAGCATATCCCTCGAAAGTCTAGAAAATGTGGAGCTCACGCCTCATAAAGCTGTTTGCAGTTGATTACTGAATTGCTTGAACCGTAAACTCCAAATAAGGAGGATTTCTATTCTTTAAAGCTTTTCATCACTGTAAGGAACCTAGAATCTTATATTCATAGTTTAAAGTGTTCCTGGAACTCAGGCTATTTCACTTCCGGTGGGATGTTTTCAATACAGTACTAGTGCAGAGTATTACTGCATTGGTGCACATTTATTTATTTATTTACTTATTTATTTATATGCACTCAGGGTGCTCCATTAAAATCAGCTTGTCCCGATAGCCCTTCCTTGTAGGAAAGAGGACCCGGGGACGTGGTGGCTGATAACGGGGTCTTTTGTTTCGTCCACATTTCCCCGCGCATGGCCTGTCATCAGCCACCATGTTCCCGGGTCCTTTCCTACAAGAGGCTACCTGGGGCAAGCAGCCTTTCACGGGGCCAAAAAAAAAAACAAAAAAATACATAAGAACAATAAAAACAAACATTTGAGGCATGCATGGGGACATGGGAAAAACGTGCAAAAAATGAGGCATGCGGGGCCGTCCGGTCGACATCGGTCAGCCATAGGCCTCACAGCTTCAGATAAACTTCAGTTAAAGAAAAAAAATGAAAGAAAAACACTCACCTGGGCCAAGAATTTGACAAACGACTGGGGACCGCTGCCACAAGAGGGCCGCGCACGCGCCGCATGCTGGGTGTGCTCGAAAATTTTCCGCCGATTGCGCGTGAGGACTTTACATCCTCCCCTCATCATATGAATTGGCGTCGAATTTTTTTTCTTTCTTGAGTTATCTCTTCGCCGAGAATCTCGAATAGACGGCACCGGATAAAATTCTCATGATTTTTGCCAAACTAACACCTAAGACTGGTTTAACCCATTGACGACCGCGAGCATTTCCGCGTGTCTGATGCGTGGGACCAACACCCCTTTCAAGAGTGCTGCGCCCGCGGAGTTCCACACTGTTACGATAAAGGAATCGGGAATAAAACAGATCTTTCTCTAAAAATAATCCGGAATCTAATTTTAGAAGATCGACGGTATCATCTGACCCGAAAAGGAGAGAACCTAGAAGCTTTTGCATTCATTGATGCCGGAAGAAGTTTGTAAAAGGTGTTTTGAGTGCTGTGAGGGAGTGTCCAGAGACTATACATGTTCCTAAGGCTCTAGCCTGACTAATACGGAAGTGCAGGATGTAATGAACGTGTTTCTGTGTAGGAAATATGGCTTTTGCACAGAGTATTTCCATCCACTACAAAATAGATGTAAAGCAATCTTCCTCGACTTCAAATTTCCATCATTTTCATGATGTTTATCGCAATAAAGGAGAACTCTTTTTTCAACTACACTTGTTTGAGACCTTTTAGGAAGGATTGTAACCATTCCATATGGAAATACTGCAAAATAGCCCGAAAATAAGGTCCAGTACTTGTCAAGAAGGGCGCGGCTCACGCGACCAGTGAGCCGCGCGGTCCCACGCGAAGAAAAAAGCGCTGCTCAGCGGTGAGCCACGCGGTCTTCAATGGGTTAACGAGAAGAATGCGTAAACAGAACAGTAGTTCTGCAAACAGAAACGAAAAAAAAAGTCTTGGTAATTGGGCATAATCTAATTACCTCTGAGCTTTGTTTAGTTGCGTGCACAACATCGTTTCGCCAACAAAAGTTATGGCGCAAAGAAACCACGTTTCCATTTTTGCCGCTTTATGATAGCATAGAAACTGTGAAATTGTGGAGTGGCGTGTCAACTTTTCCGAGCGGCGAGCATGAATAACGTCCTATACTCCCATTTGAGTCGCATTGAGATGGACGGAAATCTCTTGGAATTATGGTGAGACTTGTAAACTTGTAGCACTTCCAGTATAAAGTTCAGCCGAGCCGATGGATCCGCGGACCTGAAGTCGTCCATACAGGGGACGTCAATCACGATCGCGGTTGGGCGCTGTGCATATCGGATGTTGTCTCGCACGCACCGCGTGGATGGTGCGGCACTTCAGACCGCGGAGAAATGCTTCCTGTACCATCACCGCCGACTCGGGTTCGAGCCTAAGCAGTGTCAAAAGTATCCCATGGATATTGAAAACTCCTTGATAAATTGTAATTTTTAAGGTCATATTCCGTCTGACAAGGAAGACCTGCCAATCCTACGGACAGTTAACGATACTTCCACTCGCTCTCCAACTCGACAAAAACGAAATGAATAACTCGATGAAATTCTTTCAGAAAGGAAAGAAAGAAAAAACTTGCAGAAACAGTGTAATAACAGAAAAGTGATATTGAACTCAAAAAAAAGAAACGAAAACAAAATAACCCACTTCTACTGAAGCTGATAGTGGTATTGTGGCGTAATCGCCTTTACTTCATCGATGTGCACACCGTACGAGCATAACGAAAAGAAGTGGTACCTGCAAATAACGAAAATGAGCGATGATATCTACTGGACCATGTTTACGAGAAATCATAAGGAGAGAAATACACTGATGAGGTTACGGAACGTGGAAATAAGCACAAGGAATAAGGGATTAAAGTAACGGGAACTAGTGTAACTAACTGAGAGGGAAGAAAGCAACTACTAGGATGAGTGAAGAATTCGATCAGCACAAAGAATGAGCCAGCACGGGAGACCGCCGTTTAACCGGTCAATGCAAGCAATTTTCTTATACCAGAGTACGGGGGGATTCTTCGTTCTACATTTTTCAGTTCGTTTGTTCTGACGCGTCTCGAATTCATCGAAATTAATAAAAAAAAAAGAAAAGGCAATTAGTGGAACTAGTTTTTCTACGTACTAGTGCTTGTCTTTGTTATTCGCTACAGTGAAAGTGATCTTTTAAATCAAAACGGAATTGCACTGTTAAACCGTGAGATTCTTGATTCTTCGCTTAACGATTTGTTGATCCGATCTAAAGATTGGTATAATGAATCGGTAACAACATTGTAAAGAAGAAACGATATCAAATAAGTGGTCAGCAAAGAAACGAGTCAAAAGTTGCGGTATTCCCTACCCACGCACAGCGGTACGACAGAAATTCGAATGTTGTCACCATCGGCGACGAAGGCTTATTTGTAGGTATTCTTACAGTTAACTGCTCCTTCAATGATATCTATAGTGCATGCATCTCGCAAGGAACCATCGGAGGAGTAGCAAATTAGCTGAAAAGGCGAGAAGACAGTAAACAATATGCAAACACTCTCTGATGTCGTACGTAGATAGATGAATTGTACGACATTCTAGCGCAGACACATACACGATTCAAACAACAGCAGAACACAACAGTACCACAATGATTCTGTGATGCGTCGCGGTGATAAATTGCCAGTGCCATCAAATGGACACGTTGAGGAACCACAACAACACCATGTACTCCAAAAATGAAAAGAAAAATGAATGAGAAGCTGAACGCTACCATGACAAACGCAAGGACCAGCCTGAAACTACTGTAGCCATGGATTCCGCAGAGGACCATGTAAATGCTCCAACTGGCGTAAAACTCGTACTTTTTCCCTCTCCCAGATAGGTGAGGGAAAACGCACTTTTACGCTGCGATCTAGAAGGGATCTGAACGATTTGCTCACTCCCTTTCCAGTGAGAGTGGGATTGGGCGTGGCTTACAGTTTTTAGTTCACGGTGCATTCGAAGCGCTGTTCTCTCGTTATGTTGATGATGATGGAGGTCTGTATTTGCGAAAATATGTACTTTTAGAGACTGCACAAAATCAGAAGCGTCCGCTAGTACTTTCGTTTCAATACAATTGCGTATTTCTGCGCTATCTTGTAAATTTAACCGCTGTTTTCCATGCATGTGACATGAGACACTCACGCACATTGTCTGTATTCATTATCTGTCCTTCACTCTAAGCCTTCGACGATGAACGGTCATTTCAATGAGTTGATCATAAACCTTTTTTCGAGGATCAAGTGGAGGGCAAGTCTGGTGCCAGCAGCCGCGGTAATTCCAGCTCCACTAGTGTAAATCGTCATTGCTGCGGTTAAAAAGCTCGTAGTTGGATCTGAGTCGCATGCAGTGGTTCGCCTTTGGCGTTAATCGCTGTTGCGACTATTTGCTGGTTTTCTACTGAAGTTTCGGCTTCTTTAGTGGCTAGCGAGTTTACTTTGAATAAATTAGAGTGCTCAGAACAAGCGTTTGCTTGAATGCTCGATCATGGAATAATAAAAGAGGACTTCGGTTCTATTTATTGGTTCAGGAACTGAAATAATGGTTAAGAGGGACAATTCGGGGGCATTCGTATCCCTGCGCGAGAGGTGAAATTCGTGGACCGCAGGGGGACGCCCTAAAGCGAAAGCATTTGCCAAGAATGTCTTCATTAATCAAGAACGAAAGTCAGAGGTTCGAAGGCGATTAGATACCGCCCTAGTTCTGACCGTAAACTATGCCATCTAGCGATCCGATGGGGTATTGTTGCCTTGTCGAGGAGCTTCCCGGAAACGAAAGTCTTTCGGTTCCTGGGGTAGTATGGTTGCAAAGCTGAAACTTAAAGAAATTGACGGAATGGCACCACCAGGAGTGGAGCCTGCGGCTTAATTTGACTCAACACGGGAAAACTCACCCGGCCCGGACACCGTAAGGATTGACAGATTGAAAGCTCTTTCTCGATTTGGTGGTTGGTGGTGCATGGCCGTTCTTAGTTGGTGGAGCGATTTGTCTGGTTTATTCCGATAACGAGCGAGACTCTAGCCTGCTAAATAGTGGCTGGATTTTTACGTCCAGTCTACTTCTTAGAGGGATAAGCGGTGTTTAGCCGCACGAGATTGAGCGATAACAGGTCTGTGATGCCCTTAGATGTCCGGGGCTGCACGCGCGCTACAATGGAAGAATCAGCTGGCCTATCCATTGCCGAAAGGCATTGGTAAACCGTTGAAACTCTTCCGTGACCGGGATAGGGAATTGTAATTATTTCCCTTGAACGAGGAATTCCTAGTAAGTGTGAGTCATCAGCTCACGCTGATTACGTCCCTGCCATTTGTACACACCGCCCGTCGCTGTCCGGGACTGAGCTGTCTCGAGAGGACTGCGGACTGCTGTATCGAGGCCTTCGGGTCGCGTTATGGCGGGAAACAGTTCAATCGCAATGGCTTGAACCGGGTAAAAGTCGTAACAAGGTATCTGTAGGTGAACCTGCAGATGGATCATCGTCGAAGCCTTATGGTTCCTTTGATCCTGAGAAACCAACGTGCTAGTCTTCACGACTTTGTCGGGAAGGTTGGGAGTATCGCCCACCGTTACAGCCCTATGTAAGGTGTCTATGTGCAGCAAGAGTCGTTACTGGGTGGCGGCAGTGATTGCTGTGCGAAGTTCGCGTTTCGCTGAGCTTTAGACTTGATGAGCATTGCATGAATGCCGCCTTACTGCTTGTGTTGGTGGTTGAGCATTAGGCTAACGCCTGATGCGGCACCTGTCTGTCAGGAAACCTTAATGATCTGCTAACGCGGACGCCAGTGCAGCAATAACTTTTTACGTTTAATGTTTGCAGAATCGTGACTTTACGTCACAATCGACTAGCTTCAGCGATGGATCGGTCGATTCGCGTATCGATGAAAAACGCAGCTAGCTGCGTTATTTACCACGAATTGCAGACGCTTAGAGTGGTGAAATTTTGAACGCATAGCGCCGTTGGGTTTTCCCTTCGGCACGTCTGGTTCAGGGTTGTTTATATCTACTACAGTGTAGCTTGTGGCACTGTTTGTCGAACGGCACTTGCATTTAGCGATTCCCGTTCTAGATCAGAATATATTGCAACATGTACGTTAGCTGGCTAGTTTGCTAACGTGCACTGAATGACAGCAAAC